>OZ026593.1:11756200-12984472 GCA_964020215.1 Aurelia sp. 3 sensu Dawson et al. (2005) | reverse complement strand
TCGGAAGCTGCGGTGAAAGTTTCTCTAACTTTCAAAGTCGGCCCATTTTCGCCCCAAACAAATTGTGCTTATTTTCACATTAAACACACTTGCTAGCCCCAGATTATTGTTCGAATACCTTCAAAAAGGTTGAAATAAGGTCTTCAGAGTGTTTGTTTTTAGTTTCTCGATTTATCTACTGTATAATTAACTCTAGAGCAACGGCCATAATGCATGCTGGTTCTGGACTCATTTGATTGAAGTGTACCAGGGCGTTCATTCGGCTTCGTGATCAGCGTATGACGTAAGAGCAACCTGGGAACGAGGTTGAGCTAATCCATATTTCTTTTGCATCATAGAACTTTAAAAAAACATAATCGTAGTTGTTTTTCGACCAAATTATAGGTTTGAGTTATATCTAGGTTGATAAACACCTCACACGTTCAGCCTAACCGAATAGTTCTGTCTGTTTCTTCCATGTTTATTTGTCAGATTTTTCTTGTATTCATTTTTAGCTGCATTGAGAGGTGGCTGAAAGGCAAAGCAACAGACAAATGCCCACAATGCAACTGCCCAGCTAAGAGAAAAGACATCAGAAATATTTACTGTAAGACATTGAAGGTTATTGACACAACTGAGAGAGACAGGTAAGCTTTTTAAAACAAGATCGTAGGATGAGGCAGTGGCGAGCACTTGGAGGGGGCAAGGGGATGCATTTACCCCCCAATGTTGGTCAGAACAAAGATCTTTTGTTTGAAAAATAGAAATAAGCAATGCATTTTATTGAAACAATTGCTTTGGCTCCCAATATGTGGCAAAATGTCCGCCAGTGGCAGTGAGGCGCAAGACGACAAATATGTATGCTTACTCTATCAATTATTTGACATATCCATTAATAGAACAAGTTAATTTAAATGGCCTACGGCTAAGAATAAACCAGACTGAAATATGTAGCTGTATCGACGTTTACAACTCTCCTGCCATACTCGTTTTGCTTCATGCTTACTCTATCAATTATTTGACATATCCATTAATAGAACAAGTTAATTTAAATGGCCTACGGCTAAGAATAAACCAGACTGAAATATGTAGCTGTATCGACTTTTACAACTCTCCTGCCATACTCGTTTTGCTTCATGCTTACTCTATCAATTATTTGACATATCCATTAATAGAACAAGTTAATTTAAATGGCCTACGGCTAAGAATAAACCAGACTGAAATATGTAGCTGTATCGACTTTTACAACTCTCCTGCCATACTCGTTTTGCTTCATGCTTACTCTATCAATTATTTGACATATCCATTAATAGAACAAGTTAATTTAAATGGCCTACGGCTAAGAATAAACCAGACTGAAATATGTAGCTGTATCGACTTTTACAACTCTCCTGCCATACTCGTTTTGCTTCATGCTTACTCTATCAATTATTTGACATATCCATTAATAGAACAAGTTAATTTAAATGGCCTACGGCTAAGAATAGACCAGAATGAAATATGTAGCTGTATCGACTTTTACAACTCTCCTGCCATACTCGTTTTGCTTCATGCTTACTCTATCAATTATTTGACATATCCATTAATAGAACAAGTTAATTTAAATGGCCTACGGCTAAGAACAAACCAGACTGAAATATGTAGCTGTATCGACTTTTACAACTCTCCTGCCATACTCGTTTTGCTTCATGCTTACTCTATCAATTATTTGACATATCCATTAATAGAACAAGTTAATTTAAATGGCCTACGGCTAAGAATAAACCAGACTGAAATATGTAGCTGTATCGACTTTTACAACTCTCCTGCCATACTCGTTTTGCTTCATGCTTACTCTATCAATTATTTGACATATCCATTAATAGAACAAGTTAATTTAAATGGCCTACGGCTAAGAATAAACCAGACTGAAATATGTAGCTGTATCGACTTTTACAACTCTCCTGCCATACTCGTTTTGCTTCATGCTTACTCTATCAATTATTTGACATATCCATTAATAGAACAAGTTAATTTAAATGGCCTACGGCTAAGAATAAACCAGACTGAAATATGTAGCTGTATCGACTTTTACAACTCTCCTGCCATACTCGTTTTGCTTCATGCTTACTCTATCAATTATTTGACATATCCATTAATAGAACAAGTTAATTTAAATGGCCTACGGCTAAGAATAAACCAGACTGAAATATGTAGCTGTATCGACTTTTACAACTCTCCTGCCATACTCGTTTTGCTTCATGCTTACTCTATCAATTATTTGACATATCCATTAATAGAACAAGTTAATTTAAATGGCCTACGGCTAAGAACAAACCAGACTGAAATATGTAGCTGTATCGACTTTTACAACTCTCCTGCCATACTCGTTTTGCTTCATGCTTACTCTATCAATTATTTGACATATCCATTAATAGAACAAGTTAATTTAAATGGCCTACGGCTAAGAATAAACCAGACTGAAAGATGTAGCTGTATCGACTTTTACAACTCTCCTGCCATACTCGTTTTGCTTCATGCTTACTCTATCAATTATTTGACATATCCATTAATAGAACAAGTTAATTTAAATGGCCTACGGCTAAGAATAAACCAGACTGAAATATGTAGCTGTATCGACTTTTACAACTCTCCTGCCATACTCGTTTTGCTTCATGCTTACTCTATCAATTATTTGACATATCCATTAATAGAACAAGTTAATTTAAATGGCCTACGGCTAAGAACAAACCAGACTGAAATATGTAGCTGTATCGACTTTTACAACTCTCCTGCCATACTCGTTTTGCTTCATGCTTACTCTATCAATTATTTGACATATCCATTAATAGAACAAGTTAATTTAAATGGCCTACGGCTAAGAATAAACCAGACTGAAATATGTAGCTGTATCGACTTTTACAACTCTCCTGCCATACTCGTTTTGCTTCATGCTTACTCTATCAATTATTTGACATATCCATTAATAGAACAAGTTAATTTAAATGGCCTACGGCTAAGAATAAACCAGACTGAAATATGTAGCTGTATCGACTTTTACAACTCTCCTGCCATACTCGTTTTGCTTCATGCTTACTCTATCAATTATTTGACATATCCATTAATAGAACAAGTTAATTTAAATGGCCTACGGCTAAGAATAAACCAGACTGAAATATGTAGCTGTATCGACTTTTACAACTCTCCTGCCATACTCGTTTTGCTTCATGCTTACTCTATCAATTATTTGACATATCCATTAATAGAACAAGTTAATTTAAATGGCCTACGGCTAAGAATAAACCAGACTGAAATATGTAGCTGTATCGACTTTTACAACTCTCCTGCCATACTCGTTTTGCTTCATGCTTACTCTATCAATTATTTGACATATCCATTAATAGAACAAGTTAATTTAAATGGCCTACGGCTAAGAACAAACCAGACTGAAATATGTAGCTGTATCGACTTTTACAACTCTCCTGCCATACTCGTTTTGCTTCATGCTTACTCTATCAATTATTTGACATATCCATTAATAGAACAAGTTAATTTAAATGGCCTACGGCTAAGAACAAACCAGACTGAAATATGTAGCTGTATCGACTTTTACAACTCTCCTGCCATACTCGTTTTGCTTCATGCTTACTCTATCAATTATTTGACATATCCATTAATAGAACAAGTTAATTTAAATGGCCTACGGCTAAGAACAAACCAGACTGAAATATGTAGCTGTATCGACTTTTACAACTCTCCTGCCATACTCGTTTTGCTTCATGCTTACTCTATCAATTATTTGACATATCCATTAATAGAACAAGTTAATTTAAATGGCCTACGGCTAAGAATAAACCAGACTGAAATATGTAGCTGTATCGACTTTTACAACTCTCCTGCCATACTCGTTTTGCTTCATGCTTACTCTATCAATTATTTGACATATCCATTAATAGAACAAGTTAATTTAAATGGCCTACGGCTAAGAATAAACCAGACTGAAATATGTAGCTGTATCGACTTTTACAACTCTCCTGCCATACTCGTTTTGCTTCATGCTTACTCTATCAATTATTTGACATATCCATTAATAGAACAAGTTAATTTAAATGGCCTACGGCTAAGAATAAACCAGACTGAAATATGTAGCTGTATCGACTTTTACAACTCTCCTGCCATACTCGTTTTGCTTCATGCTTACTCTATCAATTATTTGACATATCCATTAATAGAACAAGTTAATTTAAATGGCCTACGGCTAAGAATAAACCAGACTGAAATATGTAGCTGTATCGACTTTTACAACTCTCCTGCCATACTCGTTTTGCTTCATACCTAAAAGTTTCCTGCAGCCTAGAAATCTTGCAGACGTTGCCTAGGAGTGACGATCCCCTGTACCCACACTTTTTCGGCCTCTGAGTTTCAGTTTGGAAAGATGGTACCGTATAAATCACAGTGTCTGGATGAACAACGTCAGGCAGCAGCATAGGTTCCAAATCTTTTTAAAATGTCAGTTTGAGCTGTTTCATTGATCCAATGGCTTGAAAGAAATTTGAGCTGCTTTGTTTTAATTTTGCAGCTAGACTTTTCAGAAATCTTCAGTACTTACTTAAAGTTACAGCACATTATGTGTTTCAACTCATTTGAGAATGCGATGTTATCAAATTTCTAAATCGTAAGCAAGAAGAGCGAAGGACTTGTGCTTGATACCACATTTTTGATATTTATGTAATCAAGAAACCCATGCTACCCTCCCCGTGATCGCCATACTCGCTGCATGGCAGCTCGTGAACTTGCGCACTTGGTGTACAGTTACACATTGTTGGTAGCACGGTTTGCGGTTACGCATTTAGCGAAATCTCTGAAGCCATTTATTTCAAATGAATATGTCATAAAATTTTAAAACCGACTTTTTTAAAGATTTGAAACCATTTTTTCGGGGAACGGTAAACAAACTTGGTTTTTTACCACATGAAGACTTTTCAATGTAAATATTGCTTAATTTGATAGAGCTTATAAAGAACTAGAAGAAGAGAAAACAAGAAGAGCAAGGGTAGAAGAGGAACACATGAGAACGAAGATTCAATTTGAAATGGCGCGAGCAGAATTAGAAAGGTTAAAGGAAGAGATGAGGCAACAGGCAATACAACAGCAACAACAACTTCGATTGGCCGCTGATAGGTAAGCTGGGCCTCGTTGTCGAGTTATTTTTCATGTTGTAACCTCGCTTGGAATAATAATACTTTTTACCAACCTCGTTCCCAGGCCCCAAACGGTCTTCTCGCAATCTCAACCGTCAACCGTCAATCTCATTATCGACGCAGGAGTAATGGCCGTTGTATCAAGGTTGACTTTTTACACAATTTTGTAGGCAAGGTTGAAGTGGTGAATTTTGAAAGGAGTAAAACATAAATTCTGTGACTCGCAAAGAGACATGGAAAGGTATTCCTTAGTTAGATGGAAAGCACTCCTTTTTCTAGCAAAATCTTTCCATTTAATTCCTCGTAAAGAACATAGAAAACAAATTTGATATCAGAGCAATACCGTGCACATTCAGTCAATGCAATTCAATCAGAGCAATTCAGAGCAATTCATACATTCAGAACTTTTAAAACTTCTCAAGGCATCAGCTGCCTTTAATTCATCATCTAGAGTGTTCCTCGGGAGATTGCCTCTAAAAGAGAGAGAATTTAGTCTTCATCGATCTGTGTTGATGGAAGCCTACATAGCTCTTTGGCGCTGAGATTGGAAGGTATATCCTTCTTAACAAAGAACTCCCAAATATATGAAGGATTTAGATCGTTCATCATCTTATAAATTTCAGTCATGAGTCATATAGATTCTTATAGCTTTGGTTTTATAGATTTCAGTCATATTTGCTCAACTGTGAGACAGATTTTTGCCCCAAAAGACAAATATTTAGAACATTTTCCAATTTTGGGGCACCCTGCCTCCTTGCTCGTACGCTCATGGCCTATAGCAAGGCTAGTATATGGGATTTCAGATTTACATGTTTTTGCAATGTGACTTCTTTAAAATTGCATATGAAAATATTGGCTTAATTTCTTTATTCTCAGGCCATCTTCGTCACAACAACAACAACAATGTGCTGGTCCTAGTTCCAGTCAAAGTTCAGTAAAGAGAAGTGTCGTGCACCAAAAAACCATACAAATAGCACAGGTAGAAGTTGCTGCTTTGTTAATCAGATATGTAGATGCATAATTTAAGAAGAGTTTGATCGATTTAGTCAAACAATACATGTCCCAAAAAATCGTGTGCCTTTTTTGTGGCTACTGTGGAGGAGCTGCTGGCTCAATCACTTCGATTTTTACACAGTTGCATAGGTCAGGCTTTAACTAAGAGTTTGAGACCTTATGAGCCAATAGCCAATGAGAGAGTATGAGCCAATCTGACAATTAGCTGGTGATTTATGGCAGAGAAAAGGCATAATAAGTATTTGCTTTTAAAACGGCACTTCTGTTGTTCTCCAGCAATGTCAAAATATAGTAACTTTTTAAAGAAAGGGTCCTTTAAAGGGATAGCAGTGCTGTCTATTCAAAAAAAGCACTTTCAACCTTTTAAAAAGCGCGATGAAAATTTAATACGATGCCAGAGTCCTTTTTTTGAAAACTTACTTTTTGACATTACTGGAGAACAACAGAAGTGAAGCCTGTTAACCAGACCCAATTTCAAAGGAAAAAGTAGTCTGTTCAATACCGCCACAGCCAGCCAATGAGGTTTCCTTCTCCAATGGAGCCTGTTACGGTATGTACATAAGGTGAACTTTTACATAATGTTGGAAAGCTCTCCGAAGGAGCCAGGAATGTTGAAACGCGAGCGAAGCGAGCGCTTAACTTCCTAGTACGGCCACAAAGCTTTTTCAAACCTCGAGAATTGCATAGAATAATTTGCTAATATTTGTAAAGAAACCATTTACCCGCGAAGCTTTTTGAATTTTTCTGTAAAAGAATACTACAGTTTGAATACAATTTGATTGCCCTTAGTTTTGCTTTGCAAAGAAATTTAATCTCCAACCCAAGGAACAACTACAACAATTCAACTAAACAATATGAGTGTAACTTGAGGGGTCCTTATGGATCGAGGCTACACGTGCAATACATCGATGTTGACCAGAGTCCTTTAATCTCTTTAAATTCTTTTATTCTAGAACAAAGCACGTGTAATGGCATTCGATCGGACCCATGCTATGATGGCAATCTCAAAGCCATCTCCAAATCAACTATTTCCTGGATATGGAGTCGTCAAGGTAACTTAGACTTATCCAAATCTGTTGTATCTTTCTCGAGGTAGCTAAGTAAATGAATAAATAAATAAGTAACTGAATGAATAAGTAGATAAATGAAACCATCTTCAAGGATTTATAGACAAAACCATGACCAAGTATATGAAATCCCAGGCACAGGACCGGATTATTATAACTTTTCGTTCTTTCCCCGCACAATTAATGATTGGAATACGTTGCCGCAATCAGTGATAGACTGAGAAACAATCGAATTTTTTAAACAGTTTATAGTGCAAGTAAATAAAACAGCGTTTTAGAATAAAATTTGAAGAATTGTAAGAATTGTAACTATTGACAGATAAAGAGGTAGAGTTGCAGTGCAGTTTTACTATGCACCACTGTGTCTTAAAATCCATAAATCCATTAAACTCACCTGCTAAAATGCTGCATTCGGCCGCATTATTGCTGATCTGTTACCAAAATAATTTATCATTTTCATTCTTTTTAGCAAATAAATTTTCTTTTTTTTTCATTTAAAATTTCTTTTACTCTATCTATATATTTCTTTTCCTTTTTGATTCGCGAAGCGGAATCAATGAGGTAGTGTTGGGGAAAATTTCCTGTACGCAAAGTTAGCCTCGTTTTCCACCAACCATAATGCTTTGTGCAGCGGCAGTATTCAAAATTAGCCAATCATTTTGGTGGAAACGATATCAGGTGATCATGAATCCGTAGGCATTATGTCTAGACCCAGTATCTATGTCTGGTGCCCATTGTCAGCTAGGGGGTTATTGCGTCATAGTCAATAACTCCTGTTGTTATTTGCTTAAAAGCCAATATACTGGTTTGTCACGAACTGCAATTCAATGAAAATAAACGTCGGAAACACGGAACGAAAGTCACGGAGGGATTTCGCAACCCTTTGCCAGTGATACAATCATTGATTAGCTATCGTAGCTTGATACAGTGTTTCTTCGCGAATCATTGGTAGGTTTACCTATTTTCTTTACATGAAAACAAACTCCATTATTGAAGTAGTTTGATTGAAATTGTCGAATCGAAATAGATGAACTAGAAGTCTACACGATGACCCGTTATGAGCAATGGGTGTACGGTTAGGCTATTCTCAGGGTGCAAGCAACAGAGGATTCCGCTAATAGAAAAGGAGTGTGTTTAGGGCGTGGCAGAAGCCGTTCCTTTGTTTTGGAGACCTTCCTCTCGGTCAGTGATCGTGCGGCCTTGTGACTATGTAACCGAGTGACCGTGTGACTGTAATACTTTCCTGACTCTGCTTGCCAAGGACTTTGTGCATCTTGGTTCTTCATTATTTCATTAAAGGACAAGTCTGAGGTTGGTAAAATTATTGTTAAAAAGCAACCTTACCAACTGCTGAACACCAATCATGAGTTCTTTCCAAGTTTTGATGCCTCCAACTTTCATAAATTGGTCATTGAATCTTCGTAAGTTAGGCCAAATATCGTCGCCATTTTGTATTTTGTACTAATGTGCGAAGGTGCGATAAGGAGGCTAGCAATGTGAGTGGTATAATATCAAAACATTTAGCAGCGTTGTTCAGGGCAACGTGAAGTGACGTCATATGAAATGACGTCATTTCGCACTTCTTAGCAGATTAAAATATGTAATTTGCAGCTTAAAAAAGAAAAAAAATTTAAAAAGTACTTCTCATCATTCACAACAGTGTAATTTCTTGAATAATCAGTAATTATAACCACCCTGGACTTGTCCTTGAAAACTTTTATTCACTTTGCAGGTTAGTTCATTAGAATCGCGCTCAAGTGAATATGTCTCTCTCCATCAAAACACAATACGAGATGTTAGTTTCAATTCACGAGGGGATCGATTATTGCTTAGTGCTTCAATGGACAAGACTATCAAAATCACAAGCATGACCAGCAATACTGTCGTTCAGAGGTACTATTGTCGTCGTATTTAATATAGGCATCATCTGTTTAGTTCATCTCAGACTGCGTTCACACGATGCCAGCACATTTTGAAAACGGTGAAAAATGTGTAGGTAGCAAAATTTGAGCCAGCGTTGACACCATACCGAAAAAATTTGAAAACAATAAGAAATTTGACGGTAAAACTTCGTTGCAAGACTTTGATGCCAAAGGAATGTACCTGCACCCTAAGAATCGATCAGTCTCGTTCCAACAGCGTCGAGAAATGTACTGTTTTCATCATTTTCGATTGTTCACACGATGCTGTTTCAAAAATGTGCCGATTAGAGTTTCGTATTCAAAATCTACCGTTTTCAAAATCTGCTGGTCAAAAATGTGCCGTTTCGTGTGAACGGGAGGCCAATCCGTCACATTCTTCACTGTTTTCAAAATCTGCCGGCATCGTGTGAAAGCAGTCTCAATTTCATTTCATCAAGAATTCAAGCTAGTAACTAATGTACAACAATGTTTATTTATTGTTTATATCCATCTAATATGTTACAATATAAGGTTACAAACTACCATGCTTTCTAATTACTATACGACTATACCACACTACAGGGACGATATCACAAGGAGCAGCAGACAGTGACTACCCTGTGGTCTTAACATAAAGAAATATCCAACCTAACTAACAAACTAGATATACAGTTACAGATAGCTACACATAAACGAGATTTGACTACAACATTTCAGTTTCAGTTTCAGTTTCATCATATTTAAATTCACTACATACAATTTATAATCCCAACAATACAAACAAATAACTTAACTACAAAGACTAGATATATAAAATTTTACACAGAAAATTAATACAATGATACAAAAATTAATACGACACTAAGAAAAGATACGAAGGGGGGCTAAATAAATTGTATGCAGGGAATTACTTAAAGGAGGAGCTCTCTCAATAGGTAAACTAATCGAGGAGAGAGCCCCCCCTATCCTAAGATATAATCAGATAAATTTTGTTAGTTTAAATAATTGTGCAGTACAAAAATGGCTCAAATTCAACGGTCAACCTTGTTCAATAAATGAATTTTCAGTCTTGTTTTGAACAATACTTTTGATGGAGCATTTCGGAGTTCCATGGGTAATGTATTCCAAAGCTTAGCACCAAGATATCTAATAGACTTCAGACCATACTGAAGGCTGTTTTTTTTAGACATATATAGATCACCTTGACTGGCCTGTCTTGTGGAGTACTGATGAACAGATGAGCAGAATAGGAAAAAGTCATGAAAGCAGCTAGGTGAAGTTTTATTAACAGAATCAAAAACAAAAGTTAGGAGTCGCAGTTCAAAGATCTCAGAAAGTTTCAGGAGCTTAAAATCATTGAAGATTGGAAGAGAGGGAGACATGCGAGGCTGAAATGAGATAGCTCTGACTGCTTTTTTCTGTAATTGGAAGATTGGGTTAACATATGATGCATATGTTTGACCCCAAACAATAAGACCATATTGTAAGAAGGACAAAAACAAAGCATTGTACAAGCAAATTAAAACATCTAATGGAAGTAAGTTTCTAATTTTGAAAAACATTCCACATAATCTAGCCAATTTTTTAGAGAGTTCACTGAGATGGTATTTCCAGCTTAGATGCTCATCCAGGAGGAGACCTAAGAACTTAACAAACTTTACTCTTTTGATATGTTTCTTCCCTATTCTGATAGCAGAACCAGAAGAAACATTGATAGAAGAAGAATGAAAGATGATATAGTTTGTTTTATCAATATTTAACGATAGTTTATTAGAATCAAGCCATTTCTTTACAAGTCTCAGCTCTTTGTTGACAATTCTAATCAAATCGGATAAATCTTTGGATTCATAGTAGATGTTTGTATCATCAGCAAAGAGATAAAAGGTAAGTTTCTTAGAAGCATTTGGTAGATCATTGATATAGATAAGGAAAAGTAATGGGCCCAGTACAGAACCTTGTGGTACACCACAAGTAATTGGAAGTAAGTTAGAGTTATTTCCATTAACAGAAACATATTGCTTTCTATTACTTAGATATGATTTAATCCACTCAAGGGCACATCCACGGATACCATAATGTTCCATTTTTGATAGCAAAATTCTATGATTAACTGTATCAAAAGCCTTTTGTAAATCAATGAAAATACCACAACCAAGTCTTTTGTTATCCAGTGTATTTCTTATAGCTTCTGTCAAACTCACAAGGGCATGATCAATTGAATGGTTTTCTTGAAATCCAAATTGAAGTGAGTAAAGAACTTTATGAATTTCAAGGAATTTATAAAGTCGCCTGTACATAAGCTTCTCAAATATCTTGCTGAAAACAGGTAAAAGAGAAATTGGCCTGTAGTTTGATGGAAGTTCAGGATTTCCTTTTTTGAAAAGAGAAATAACTTTAGCAATTTTAAGTTTATCTGGGAAAATACCAGACTGGAAAGACTCATTAACAAGAAGAGCAAGAAGTGGTGAAATGGAGTGTCCAATAATTCTAAGTAATTTTATTGGTATACTATTAGGACCTACAGATTTGGAAGGATTTAAAATATTGATTAAATCATTAACTTCTATCAGAGTAACTGGAGCAAGGAAAAATGAATTGCGCGTTCTATCAGATAAATAATCAAGAGGAGATTTTGGAGTTAATGGGATTGTCTTTGTTATACCATCAGCAACATTGATATAAAAGTCATTACAGATATTTGACATTTTAGAGGGGTCTGATGTTACATTGCCATCTTTGTCTTTGATTTTGTTGATTGAAGAAGAAATGGAAGACTTATGAGAAATTATTGTCTTGATACCTGACCACAGTTTTTTCATATTTTGACTATTGGTTGAAAAATAAGTATGAAAATACCGTGCTTTGCTTTCTTTTAATTCATTGGATACACGGTTTCTAAACTTCTTATACAGCTTGACGTTATCAGGAGTCTGCTGTTTTTTCATTTTCTGTAAAATTCCGTCACGGATTCTCATCATCTTTAGAATTCTATTATTAATCCATGGCTTATCTTTCAGCTTCATTTCCTTCCTACTCCGCCTCTTGATTGGCGCATGCTGATTTGTTAAAGTATTAAGATCTTTCAAAAACCTGTCAAATTTATTGTTCACATCCAAGTCACTATTTTCTAAATAAGTAAAATCAATCTGATTGAAATCGTCCAGAAATTTATCTTCCTTAAATCTAGAGTAATCATATTTGAATGATTCAGAGCTATTATGGCTAACGTGGGTATTTTTCAAAATCATAAACTGAGGGAAATGATCAGTAATTTGCATCAAAATATTGCCACTTACTATGTTAGCATTGGTAGCATTAGTATAAATGTTATCAATGATTGAAGCTCTATGTTCAGAAACTCTAGTTGGATGGTGAATGCAGGGAAGAAGGCTGTGTGAAAAAAAGTTATATATCATATCATATCATATCATATCATATAACATATCTGCTGCATCTAAAAACATGAACAAAATTTAAGATACAAGCTTATAATACTACTTTCTACCGAACTAATAACGAGTTTTTTGTTTAGGACAACTAGGAAGAACTTTAATGAGCTTTCGAGCTAGGTGCCCGGACAAGGAAAGTGCACGGAATTAGATTTAGTATTTCTGGAACGCAAAAATAGATTGTTCACACGGGAACGGAACGATTGCTTATCGATTTTTGTATCTATTCACACGGGAACGCAATCGTTCCGTTCCACAGGTTTTTCTTCAGTCCTTGGCATTTTTTCTCGGCAGCAACTTTTTTTTTTTTTACTTTCAATCTAAAAAATTACAATACATATTACAACTACACTACTTACAAAATACTATACCCTACTACTAATACAATACCATTTGGAGCAAAAAACTATGACTACCTCATGGTAACATAAAACAGGAAACACGAACATAGCACTACACGTAACGGCAAGAAGGAGAGAATGGAAGGAAATGGAAGGAAACGGGACAATTTCTTGGGATGATATGAAGATTCTTTAATCAAGACGTTCTGTCTTGAGGATATACGTAATAGTCAAAGTTAGAATTGATCTGTTTGCCTCATAAGACAGACTCTGATCACCGTACAAAAGAAGTTGCAAAGAGCTGTTGCTCCAGACAGAATGCCCACTATTTTGTAGTACAGCATTAACATCAGCGAGAAGATTACATCTGTGTTCTTTAAAAGAGTCGCAAAGCAGCATCCAAATCCACGCATGTGCTTATGGCAAAAATTTATCGTTCCTTTTTTTGAGAAGTCTTGCACCTAATTGTCTGTTCACGCGGGAACGGAACGGAACGGAATGACTGCGTATCTTTCCAGTTTTCGTATCTTCGTATCGTTACACTTTTAGAACGGAACGTTGTTATTTCAAGCGTTCCCATGTGACGCAACCCCCTGAGCGTTCCACTTTTCGGAACGGAACGATATGGAACGGATTGATTGCGTTCCAGTGTGAACCGAGCCTTGGAAACTTTCAATAGGATCTACACGGCGAGAATACAATGCTTAAACGAGGCCTTAGTCTGCGTGAGGAAGCCAGGATGGTCTCAAAACCGTACTTTCATTTTCATTTTTCATTTTAAATTCTTTATACACATAAATCCCTTCAGCTACAACTCAATACCAAATAAGAAAATAAATACCTAATTACATTAATACAATCTATATACAATTAAAGCTAAATTATGTACAGTAATCTATTTAATAGCAGCCGCTCTTCTAGGGAATCGTGTTTTATGTTGTGTTCAGCTCGTATAATAACTTTTCAACTGAGTAGTGCTCTTATAAAAGTTCCTGATTTTAGCTGTTATTTGAGTCAAAATGCTTATCAGTTAATAAGATTTCAAACAGCAATCTATCGAGAGATTAACGTTTAAATGACTCAAAATGAAACTATGGTTACTTTTCTGTAACAGTTCAAACCTTTTTTAGCACCCGCTTTTTTCTGATTAAAGCTGTCACAAATATAACAGAGTAGTTTGAAAAGTTATCGAACCATTGACCAAATTACGGTAAAGATTATTTTTTCGTTCCTCGAATCGAATTTTGTTGACTTTTTGAAGCTGCGTGCCTTTTTTTAGGACATCGAATTAGTCATTTCTTTTCGTGGTAAGCTCTTGATAAATTTACTATTTCTTTCAGTTATACTTGTCCATCTCCAGTTTGGTGTTGTCAGTGGAACGATGCGGACTCCAATTTCATCTACAGTGGTCTTTCTAATGGTCATTGTTTAGTTTATGATATCCGGAATACAGATGAACCATTGAAGTGTTTGCAAGTTCCGAGTGGGGTTTCTTGTCCTATTGTCTCCATTGCTTACGTTCCAAAGTGTCTTGGAGGTGCATTTAGGTGAGTCAGTTTAGTTTGATCTCTTTTAGCTTGGGTATTATGGACACGATTTGTTTGTACAAATGCAACTACCCATTGATAGCTAGCCGTATATTGATTCTGGTAACTTAGAGCAAATTAGGATAACAGCAGCAAGTAGCAGCAGAAAGCGGCGAAGCAGAATAGGCAAAGAAACGTAAAGAAGACGTCATCCAATTCTCGTTCGTTCTCTTATAGGGGCCTAGTCGATCGGCAGAGAGCTGCGGAAGTTGAGCGAGCGAAGGGACTAGGGCCAAAGCTCTGGTGTGAAGGTCAACACAAATTTGAACTTTCGACAGTAATATTTCAGAACTCAAGGAACCAATTTCGAAATAATGTAGAAATCTTCAAGTCGGCTATAGAGGAACGTTTTGAAATTGATCAAAGCTAAAGTCATATCACCAGGTCCACTACTTGAATATTATATTTTTTCCGGGACATCCAGTTCAGTTTCGCAAGATGTCATTTCATAGTCACTCAGCAAAGAGAACAAGCAAAGTTATTCCATTTAAAACTGTTTTGATTATTGATGAACCAGAGAAGTATAAATTTTAATGCTTGTTCCTTCGATTTTTCAAATTTTAATGGTAGGCCCACTGAATTCATTGTTTTTTCAAACGTAAATGTTTGTCGGTCACTTAATGTATACATTGTACATTAAATTGTTGATTGCCAATCTTCTTTTCAAACAGTGCTGAAGGCCTCTTGATTGGTACGTTAAATGGAGGATGGTTTTGGGAACTTTGCAGAGACTCACAGTATATACCACATCCATTGAACTTAGCTCCAGGTAAAGTTATTTTATGAAGATAAACAAGGTGTCAGCATGTAGCTGAATGGCTCCGCTATCTTTTGAGATGTTGCTCGGTCAGTTTAAGATATGCATACTGTCCGAAAAAACAGTTTCAAAAATATGGATATTCATTCATTTCTTGGACCATCCCCTCGCTTTCCTGTCCAGTTTTGGAAAGTGTGACAAAACCTGAATTCAAAATTTGCTTTGGAGCATGAAATTTGAATGAGGAATTCAGGTCACTCATTTTGCAAACAAAAAATTCTCGAGACGACTTCTGATGCATGCAATGTCGAGTTTCCACCGAATGTTATCTGGAAAATGATGGTGATTATTTCACTCAAAATGAGGAATCTGTGATTCAAAATTTTTATTTAATCTGGTTTTTCGGAGCATAATCATTTCTTCAAATGACCATGCAGCATCTCAAAAGATAGCTAAGCCTTTCAACTAAACAATGATGGAAAGCATTTGGCAGTAGCTTTTGATGTCAGGGAGCTAGTTACGATCTAGCTCGTGAAGTTTTTTTGGGTCACCCGGTATGATCGTAATCATAGCTAGTATTGGTATTTACACAAAGATAAATTGCATGCTTGACCATGCCACACGGCATAACGGAAGAACCAGACCCAGGACCAGTAGAACCGGACCCTAACGGACCCCATTCATTTCCATGTTTCTAGGTAACTGATAGAGTGTATTAATTACTAGCCTGCGTGCAGACTTTACTTCTGTGGAGGAGGACGGACGGAAAGGTTATAAGGTACTTTCCCCTCTCCGTCGGTCCTCCTCCGCCAAAGTAAAGTCTGCATGCAGGCTAATTTATAAGGGGCTATTAAACACATTTGAGACTATTCCCTGGTCTCTAAGCTCCGTGAGTTAGGCCATGCGCGAGTCTTCGTTCCTTCTACTGTAAGTTCGTCTGTCGATTAATGAATTCTTGCACTTGCTGTGGTACCCAGAGGCTATTATTTCTTTTCAACTTCTGATGTTGGCTTCAGAAGCTGGACGTAAGAATAGCACAACAATCTCAGAAATTCTTTCTGATATACTGGGAGTTTCTGTCTGGATTTCTTAGAATATTTTATACCTAAATTTGCGGCTGTTTGGTTCTTTAGTGACTGGTCCATATTTGCGGGCTTTTATTGTATGGCTAAACAATGCGGGCTGCTCAAAAAGCTGGTCCACCTTGAAAATATGGCATGGCACAGAATTATTGAGAGGATTAAACTATGAAACATTCTTCGAAACTTTAAAGATTTGATAATTGTCACATTTTCCAGACAATCTTACGATATTTCTCTCCATTGTAAATGGGTTGTAGAAAGTTTATCCCAAGGAGCTTACGATGAAATGACGGCTTTATTACATTACTTTAGGATGTTAAGCGGAATGAAATTAATGCGAATACTAATTTTCAAAGTCTGTGTCAATTTCAGCCGCGTAATTTGATTCCTGTTGATATTATTTGCGTTAGTTAATTAAGTGACGCGTAAAACAACTTTTTCCAGTCAGTCTGACGGAGTACTGAAATTGTGATTCTACAAGGTTACAGCGTTCATGACAATTGTCTCTTTATTTTTTCCAGACAGTTCGAATTTTCAAAGCCTTCAGGGGAGTCCAAATTAACATTTTTCGAAGTTTATCTGAGGTTTATTCCGACTCAAAATTATGATATCGTTCTCATTCAGTCTAAATTGTGAAAAAACAACATTTCCTGGAAGAAATGATGTTTTGCTCTTACTATTGCGTTAATTTCTTTCCTCCCAGCTTTCGAAGTCAGACACTGGGAGGTTGAGCTTTTCGAAGCAGTGTCTCGATCCCTCCTCTTGATGTGACCACACATTGTTTTTTCTATAACAAATAAAACGTTAAAATACAGAAAAACAACTCAGTCCTATCTACTGTTGAGTTGGAGGCGAAAAATATAATGTTATCAAGTCGCCTCCAAACTCAACAGTTCAAATCAACAGCTGAATTACAAGAAAATTATAAATTACACTACTGAAAGAACGGTACTTAAACGAAACAATACCATACATACAAGATAAAGATTTTATATACATCCTTGTAGTCAAAGGCCATGTTTTAGGGGCTACTCTGCTCCCCACCCGAACGAGCGCAGAGAGCCGGCCCTGAATCCCCCCAAGCAACCATCAGCCGCTACCGGGAGCCCGTCGACCCTCCGAAACCCAGGAACGAGCGCTCCACAGAATCCCGAAAGTCCGACAGGCCCCAGCGCAGCCAACAGCCACCCAGAGAAGGGAACCGAAAACCACACATTGTGATCGCTGGCTAGACATATGCCTTAACTCAGTGCTTTTTTGTATTTTGAGCTTATCTTTATTTGGCATACAGCCACCTTACACTATTTCGTACTTTTGAAATTTCCGGTAATGAGCCACCTTAAGTGCTGATCCACGTTAATCTTAAAGTACCTAAGGTGGCTCACTACCGAAAATTTCAAAATTACCTGACAGTGAAAGGAAGTTGCACACCAAGTAAAAATAAGTTCGACACACAAGAACACCAAGTTAAGGTGGCTCGCTTCTGATATAAATTTCAAATTACAACACATCTGGTTGCCTATCGCTCATGAAATTCTATAAAATTTGAGGTTTTTGCAATCTTCCACTTGAGAATCCTCCCCAGAATACGAAGAGCTCTTGAGAACTCTTATCATGTTATTGTGCACAAGGCATGTACCCTATGTTTTGAATTCTAGCTGGACGGTAATTTTCTAATGGAGCAGTATTTTACTTTTAGGTACGTTCACTGGTATTACCTTCGATGAAGCAACGAGGCATTGTATGGCTTCATATCGCCCATCCAAATACTTCGCAAATACAAGACATGTGGTAGGTTTTCAGAACTTAGCTTGCAAAGTTTTAAGCTGGTGTGGAAGTTAAAATTCTGAACCATTTCTTTGAAATGAATAGGTTGAAAAAGCTTTAACTACTTTTCTATCTTTTAAATATGGAGCTTTTCAGAAATCTTAAATATATGCCAAACAATTTGTACAAGAAGAGACGGTAAGGAACATGTATTAAAGTATCGTAGAGCCCCATCTCAGCTATTGTTGCCCAGTATGGGGATGTTGTGGCGATACCAAACTGAATGCCTTGCAAAAATTGCAGAACAGAGCTGCAAGAATTGTCACGGGCAGCCCTTTTGATTCATCGGCTGCTCCATTGTTGCAAAGATTAGGATGGCTCTCAGTTGATAGGCTTGTCCATAGGGAAACATCTACCATGGTATATAAATCCCTAAATGGACTTGCACCCGACAACCTATGTCAGATTTTCTCCCCATTGTTTGATGTTCACAGTCGGGTCTTACGGAATACGAAATACGATTTAGTTATACCTCGAATGAGAACAGCTTATGGTCAAAACTCGTTTGCTTTCCGCGGAGTTGATACATGAAACAAACTCCATTCTGATATCAAGTTAGCTCCTTCCATCCAGGCGTTTAAAGCCAAACTCAAAGCTCAAAATTGAAAATATTCAAGGATATAGGTGTTTTGTATATTTATAGGATTAGACGATTATTGTTATTAGGTTATTTTTATTTTTAGTTGCAGGGTACATTGTAAAACAGTTATTCAAACTGAATTGTATCCCTGGGTAAAGAATTTTAAAATAAAAAAAGTAAAAATTAATATAGTTCAAAATTACAGTGATATCATATTTCAACCAAGGGGGGGGGAGGGCAACTCTTATTGTCGGTCTGGTTTATGTGCCTTTGGGAATTCAGATTTAGGACCCATATCCAGGGCAACATTTTGAAAGTAAGTTCTCATAACCAGGGCCAAATTTTGAAATATGACCCCATAAACTGGGCAACAATTTCTTCAAGATCGTGAAAAGACTATGCTTCGTATCATTTGTGAAGCTAAATTCCTTTTCATGAAAGTGTTTTGTCATAATGTTTAACAATAGTTATAAATTGCCAATATTTACCCATAACTAAGTCAAATCTCCGTAAAGCAGACCCATAACCAGGTTAAAATTCACAAAACATGATCCATAACCCTGGCAAAATATCGCAAATTGACCAATACGCCACTCGATCGAACCACGCGTATAAAATTGTACCGGGTGAGCCAGAAAAAAGTTCCCACTTTTGAAAATTCATAACACCAAGACTACTACACGGATTTGAATCATTCAAATTCTAGTTAAAAGCAGAAAGATCAAAGTATTTTCGTGATTTTTCTCACTGTTCTACCAGCTTTAGAAATATTGGTAAATTCAACTTTATAAAAATTTTATGGTTGCAAAATCACGGGAAAAGGGCCTAAAACATTGATCAAATCGTATGGATTCTATTCAAATCGAACAATAGGCCATGGGCGTTTCACCTCCCTCAAGAGCTATAAGACATCGATTTTTAAACAAATACGAAAGATTTTCAATGCCAAAGAAATTAATGCCTAGAGGATATCTCTCACCCATGAGAAGTTGCATTTCCTTCATTATTCTGTGCGAGAGGTCATTTATGAATTGATCGATGTTTTGGGTCATTCTTCAGTAATCAATCAACCATGAAATTTTTGTAAGGTTGAATTTACCTATATTTTTAGTACTGGTAGGACAGTGAGAAAAATGACAAAATTACTTTGATCTTTCGGCTTTTAACCAGAATTTGAATGATTCAAATCCGTGAAATAGCCTTGGTGTTATGAATTTTCAAAAGTGGGAACTTTTTTCTGGCTCACCCGGTATAAAAATAATGCTCAATCCAGGTTCTTTTGTAGAATAGCTAAAATGTCTGTTGATAAACTGAAGACATTAAGAATATTCTTATTTTCAACATTTATAACACAGAAAATGTAAATGATATATATAACCTGTTTTTATCTTCATTTTTCTTGTGGATTTTCAGGTCTACAAAATGTATGGATCAGGAGTTGAATCCTCCACCGACAATTCCCTTTGCACGTGCAATCACGTTAAACAGTTTGTCGGTGGAAATATATCCAAAGTGTTATCAAGATCAACTTTATTTACCTGCATTGGTGAGGAAGAACACTTATTTGCTGCAGCTGGTGATGAAGCATCGAACTCGGTATGGCAATTTTTTCCAAGAATTTTTCATTTCTCAGAAATCGCCTGTTTACTTCCGGGTTTTCTTCCTGATTTGTTGTGTCTTTTAAAGAGACATACCGTAGAAGCTCTATTAAGCCCCCGGGGGGGCTTATTTAATTTTGGACCTTCCAGAAGGGGGCCTTAATAGAGAGGGGGCTTATTAGAGGGGGGGGGGCTTATTCACAAAATCAAGCGAAAAGGATATATTTGGTAGCTTTTCAGTTCCTTTATTCCATATTTTGCGGATTCAACACACGATTTTCCGGCACAAATACACAAATTCGACTCAGTTTTTATCCCAAACCATAATAAAATTAACATGTAAGGTTGTATAGCTAAATAAACGGAAAATATTTTGTAAATTCTAGAATTTTGCATAAGTGGGGGGGCTTAATAGAGAGGGGGGCTTATTTCAAATTTTGACTCAGAGGGGAGGGGCTCATTAGAGAGATTATAGAGGGGGGCTTAATAGAGCTTTTACGATAATCATCCAAAGTTCTTTGTGGTCATGCATCAATTTCGGCGAGTCTGAAAATCAAATTTGTCCCAAGTGAAAAATATGTGTCCAAACTGTAGTACTTGGTTGGGGGGGGGGGAGGGGACTTGGCGAATCGGATTATTTCGTTTATTACATGAAGCAGATTTTGTATTTATCAGTTTGACAGAATGGATTTCACATATTTTGTTTTCTTGGAGGATCACGTATTTTACCGATATTCTACGACGTATTTCAAGCTTAACTATCGTCATCAACGGATTTTTGGATCCTTTCTGTGGTGCTGATTGTAAATAACTGCGTAGCATGATTTAAGGGTACTGAGGAGGAGATGTTTTTTGCTTTTCAACGTGTCAAAGCCAAAGTGGCTGCCGAGAGTTTCCACTTGATGTGGATGAGCTGTGAGAATTAATAACAAATACGTATCATGAATGTAGGTGACCAATGGTATCACTGACACATTAACTTGACCGATTTCCACATTTCGTAGAAAAAATTAGCGGATTTTCGTATTTGTTCATTAAAAGTAGGTGTGTTTTCGTATTTTAATATCCCATTTAACCCCCCTCTCCCACTGTAGTAATTTAAGTGTTTGTTTTTTAGTTTCTAGATTTATCCTCTTCAGAATTAGCGCTAGAGCAACGGCCATTTTCCGTCGATTAGCGTTGCCTAGCAAACCGTGAAATCCATAATGGCTGCTAATGCGCCTATTTTCTGGGCGCATTTGATCGAAGTGTACCACGGTGTCCATTCGGCTTCCTGATTAGCGTATGACGTAAAAACACCCTGGGAACGAGGTTGTTCTGTTCGGATCAATATGCTACTTAGGCCAGATTGATTTTCAGACATTGGAAAAATTTGCAGCATGCATGCAAATGAGCCTGGGCGACGATGGATCTTTAAGAATGAGACCTAGACTCATGACGTAAGTCCCTCTAGCTTTCGCTTGATGTTGTTGTTGTTGTTGTTATCGCTTCAGTTGTAGCGACATGTCTGCAGGGGGAGCGAAACAAGAGAATTTTGGAATGAGTCCAAATAGGACCGTAGCTGAGTTCAGAAATCAGCTGAGTTCACATTTCAACAACGAGGTCTTATGCCAAATTTTGGGTAGGGTTGTGCCGTCAGCATTTTCGAAATGGTATCGTAGGCTAGACTAATGTTTACAAAAACAATACCATTGGCTATACAGGTATCTGGTCCAAAAGTACAAAACTTTGGCATTTTCCAGACAAATATCATCAAATCTCGACGAAAAAATTGCCAAAATAATTTGGTATTTTCTAGGCCAAACTATTATATTTTGACTTCCTCCGGACCAAATATTCCAAACGATTTACCCTTGCTTGCTTTTACCGTGACTACCTAAAGTATATCCTTAGTTAGACCAGAAGCTCCATGAATTATACACTTGTGGGGGCATATTCCCAAGTAATTTTACGATTGAAAATCCTACTCGTGGTTATTTTCTCCTTACAAACGTCATTGTCTCTAGAGAACAGACAAGGTAAGATTCCTTGATTTTCTTTTGTAGACATTGCTATGGGACTGTGACAGTGGTGCACAGATGCAAAAATTGCCATCTTCTGGACCTGTATTAGATGTATTAGCATTCAATGCGAACGGTAGTAGTTTTATATCAACATTGACTGAGCAAAGACTAAGTATGTATCGCTGGGAATGATAGCCATCCTTTGCTACGGTAAGGCTCTGCATTTAAAGGGGCAGCGTCACGTAATGTAAACAAACTTCTTTCGAAACGATGATATTTCAGGATTTTTGATAGTCCACTACTTTTGTCAAGATATAGGTTTTATTTTGAAGATGGACTCTTGAATTTCCTTGAGAAATAAACCAAAGACTCATGCGTTGTAGGATTGCAGAGATATTGGTGGATTTTTAGAAGTAACTTTATTGTGGATTCACCCCATCCACCAAAATCTGAGCGGAACACAATGGCCACGTGTGGCCAACAATATAGATCATAGAGATAACAGGTTTGTTTACGGTTACATGACCCTGCGCCTTTAAGAAACGAATTTTTCACAGCTAAGCCTAAAATGTTTCTTATTTCTATGATACTTTTCAGTTTCAGCCTGAAGTTTCCTAAGCTTTTCTGGTTTTCTGGAAATTCGTGGAAAAAGTAAGTTACATAAGAAAGGAGTTATCCATAGATATATTAGCCATTGGTGTTCGTTATCTATGGTTGCCAAGAACATCAATTAAAGTTTCGAATCTAAGGTCTGTCAGGCTGCGCATGCCAAATCCATAGGCTGCGAAACTCGAAGCCTATGGATTTGGCATGCGCAGCCTGAGGTTGATCGCTAGCTACCTTTCTAATAGAAAGCAGCGCGTTAAGATCGGTTCTACCGTTAGTGATTGGCAAGACATTGTCTGCGGTGTCCCACAGGGTTCCGTCTTAGGACCACTCTTGTTTAATTTCTTTCTCAATGATTTCCTGCTCTTCATCCAAGACTGTGATGTCTGCAACTTTGCAGATGATAACACCTTGTTCAAGTATGATAGGAATTTTGAAAAAGTTGCCTTGAGCTTAGAAAATGATATCAGTAATGCTATTTACTGGTTCAAGTGGAACCAAATGGTTGCAAATCCCTGTAAATTCCAAGTTATGTTCCTTGGATTAAATAAAGAAATAGAAATGCAACTAAACATCAACAATAAACAGATCAAGGTAGTCAATACCGTGAAACTTTTGGGAATTACAGTTGACTCAAAATTAAAATTTGACCAACATGCAAATGCCATCAGCAAAAAAGCGAATTCGAAAATTCGTGCCTTCTCGCGCGTTTCACACTACCTAGAACAGCCCAAGGCCAAGACATTGTATAATACCTTCATAATGTCTTGCTTCAATTATTCACCCCTCATCTGGATGTTCTGTGGAAAGACTGCGAGTAAAGAAATTGACAGGCTCCACAAAAGAGCTCTCAGACTTGTTCTGAATGATTTTGATTCTCCGTTTGAAACCCTCCTTCGGAAGGCAAATGAATGTACTATTCACCAAAGAAATCTCCAAAAATTAATGCTGGAGATATATAAATGCCTTCATTTTGAAAATCCATCTTTTATGTGGGAGTTTTTCGAGAAAAAAGATCTCACGTACAACTTGAGAACTCAAAATTTACTAAGACTACCACCTACACGAACCGAAACCTATGGTTCAAATTCATTGTCATTCAGGGGTAGCATCCTTTGGAACTATCTTCCTGATGACATGAAAAATGCACAGTCAGTACAATTATTCAAAAATGCAATTAGAAACTGGAAAGGTGAAAGATGCATGTGCAAAAATTGCAAATAGAAGCACTGATCTCAACTCGTGTCCTCTTTTTTTTACTATTTTTGATGAACTGGCATTTTTCTTTTCCTGTATATTTTGTAAGTAGATAGTTGGTTTTAATTAGATCTCTTATAGAACTATTTTGTACATACCAACTTTAAATAATATGATAATAATAATAATAATAAGGTATCTTGGTAGTAATTTCTTATAAACCCAGCATGAATTGGAATGCTCCTAAACCATCAGACTAGGATATAGTGTTGATCAAAATACAAGAAACTTTATTTTGGTTTTGAAGCTCAAAGAGTTTCTTATAAGTAGAGACTAATTATTTTTCAGCAGCGTAAAAGTTTTTTTCTTGGCGGTTTCTTAAATGCGGGCCTTTCCCTTTTGTGTACGAGAAACTTTCAGTTTTAAATGGATACAGGCTTGCTGGTATCAGCTTCATTTAGAAGATTGGTAATGACTTCAAAGAAACTTTAACTGTTTCTCTATTTCTCTACAAGGTGTCCCAAAAAATTGTGCCCCGTTTTTGTTGCTGCTGTGGAGGAGCGTGGGCTCAATCATAGTAGACTAAGAACAGGCTTTCTTGGCTTTCATTCGCTGGTTCGCAGACCCTACTGGCGTTAGAAAATGAATTCAATTCAACGGGAAATTTCAACTGTACGGAAACAGTAGGGGATGCTTGCAGGCTAAATGTAAACACGGTCTAAATAGTGCAGCAAAGTGGAGTCGATGCTCCTTCACAATATAACCGTTTTGAAAGAAATACTTTTCTCATTAGGTGCAACAATTTTAGTATGCACAAACTAAAGATACCTGATAAACGGACCAATTGTAAATGTAAAGAAAATGGTCTATGCAGAAATGTGAAGCTGAATGCGAAGCCATTGAACACATATGGCAGTAGCAAAAATTGCAAGAGGAACTCCAACGTAGAAAATTTCCTTAAGAGCGATCCAGCACATAGCGGCATATTTTTGTCATGATCCACATCGGTTTGTTGGTTGTTGCGATAAAATATTCAATATTTGTGATAGTGGATACTTATTTGAACCTTTACAATATGTAGGGTGGGTATATTTTACGAAACCCAGAACTTTATATCTAGTTTTGTGTTGTCATTTTGCTTACATCATTTGAGTATGAATAAAAACGACTTGTTTTAAAATATTCCCTACTGAATGTAAATTTGAATTTTGCAGTTATGTTGTAATACAATATGTCAATGAGACTACTTCTGTTTAATTCTTTCATGCTATAATTAATCTATGAACGAATTGATCAATCAATCCATCGATTAATCAAGTCAAAGGATCGTTCCTTTTTTAGCCAGGAATTGGGGCTAAGGAGAATTCAATTTACTGTAGTAGCCATAAATTTAAGACCCCCCTTTGTCAATGACGTGTTTTGGCTTGATGAGATCGAACCCTACCGCTCTGCCTAGTTTACTCCTCAGATTGGTGCTCATTTAGATCAACTTTCCATGTAGATTCTTAATTTTGATGTTCTTTATAAAATTTTACGCCATTTTGCTTTGACGCTGCAATGAAATCTATAGAATTCTCCAAAATTATAGTGGTTCTGCCGACAAAGGGTGTGATGCAAAACTTATTTTACTCAGCTGGAATTTGCATCAATCTATGCATGATTCATTGCTATGATTTGTTTGCAAAATAACCAAACTCCAAGAAGGTTATTGCTTGAGAGAGAAAGGTAGCGGGGCCATCAGTCCACAGCTACATCATAAGCACATAATGTTTTTCATGCTTTTTTCCAAGGGTGTCTTTAAACTTATGGCAAGAGCTGTGGACTGAAGGCCCAACAACTACTTTTTTCCCCGAAGTTTTCGTGGAGATTGGATATTTCGCAAAAAAAATCATGGGAATGAATTAGTTATTGATTGATACAAAATCAGTCGAGTAACACAATTTTTTGGTCATTTAGTCTGTGTA
The DNA here is from genome assembly GCA_964020215.1 of Aurelia sp. 3 sensu Dawson et al. (2005). Classification (NCBI taxonomy): domain Eukaryota; kingdom Metazoa; phylum Cnidaria; class Scyphozoa; order Semaeostomeae; family Ulmaridae; genus Aurelia; species Aurelia sp. 3 sensu Dawson et al. (2005). Next base: position 12,958,341 of record OZ026593.1, on the reverse strand, counting down.
CCAAATGAAGTCAGGCTATAACTTCAAGGCTATAAGAAAAACATCAAAATTCGGAAAGGTTGACCTAAACGAACTTCTACAGACTCATATAGGCAGAGAAGTAAGGTTCGATCTCGTTACGCCAAGATATTCATTGCCGCGACTGTAACGGTGAAAATATCATTACGCAACCGCGAGCGTGTGCAGTCTCTTTTACCCAGCTACAATGAATTGTATCATTTCATTTCATATATTTAAGGAGGGTTGCCCTTCGGCAAAAGCCGTTTTTCAAGGGGCCCTCCGATAAAAACATTAATTACAAAAATACCAAATAAACTACCCTAAGCTAATTACAATAAAAACCATAATATTAAAAACCTATTTACAAGAATTAATTATTTATATACATATTGAAAATAAAATAACAGAGAGAAAAATAAAACGATTCCGAGAATTCTCAAACGGGGGCAGACCCCGCAGCGCCAGCACCAGCCGCCCCCAGGCGACGTGACAACCCAGAGCGAACAGCGAATAAACTTCGAAGACACACGATATACAATAGCAGCAACAACAATGATAGCAACAACAACATGTTTTATTTTTCTGCACTCAGTCTATAATTTGCGGGGTTCAGACATTCTATTCAACTGAAAACAATGATGACGATTATTATCAGCACTTTTTGAGACAAGCGACAGGACAGAAACTGCGCACGCATGCGCGAAAACTCGTAACTTTGAGCCCCACTAGCTCCCTGCAACAGATCCCAAAATTCGGCAACACTTGATATTTTGTTCCTTAGGCCTTAAACTCTTGACTTACCGTTTCAGAAAGCTTATCTATCCAGACACTTCCTTGTCTCACATTGCTCGATGACGTCATTTTACGCAGTTTCTGCTCTGTCGAGATAAGCAAGAATATTTTTGCATCTTTGTTGTAACATAAGATCGGGTCGCCATATTCTCATTTTATCCAAATTTTTGGCAAGGACGCTTTCTTTTACCCATCCTTTGCAGGATGGGAAGTTTTTTTCTCCCAACAAACTTCTCTTCGGTACCAACTCCTGGCTAAACAATCAAGGTCCTTATACTACAAACTGGAGGCCAATACGAAGTCCAAGCTTTTGAGAGCCCAAAGCTATTCCGACTTGCCTTGAAACTCTATCAAGTGTCTCTAAGAAGTATAAGCGTTTGAACCGTTCATGCAAAGGGGCCTTGGCTTCAACAATTTTTCATTTGCAGTTTGTGGCATAGATGCGATTTCAACTTAGATTTGCGACCTTACACGTTCAGATCCGATTTGCATTCGCAAAGAAATTCCCCTAAACAAGCAAATCTTCTGAGCCAACCTAACAACCTCGTCCCCAGGGTCTTATTATAACAATAGGCCTTTGGGACGAGGTTGCCAACCTAAGACCGTTGAATGTTATATTGACAATAAATCCCTGTATGTTACTATTATCGATATGGCCCTATAAGCGTAATTTGAAGAAATTTTGAGCCCTCTCAACAATTTTGAGCCCTCCCAGAAACGCTCCATCAAAAATATCCTTCAAAAAGCAACTGAAAACTTACTTATTGAACAAGGTCTCTCAGTAGCTCCAAGCTATTTTTGAGAGTCCACCTTTTTGGGATGGGAGGTTTTTTGCACCTCTTATCTTAAAAAGGTGGACTGCAGAACTCCAATTTATAATTGAAAAGCAACAACGTGTATTTCTTGGAATCATTCAAATTCAACCAAATTCATTTGAAATTATACCAGGATAGGGGGGGGGGGGGCTCTCTCCTCGATTAGTTTACCTATTGAGAGAGCTCCTCCTTTAAGTAATTCCCTCCATACAATCTATCATGTTTTTCTCTTCGTTAGCGTATAATGTATTAATTTTCTATATCATTGTATTAATTTTCTGTAATAGTGTTTTATTTCCTTGTAGTTAAGTTGCATTGTTATTCATAGGATTGTATGTAGTGAATTTAAATATAAAACTGAAACTGAATTGAAATTTCTCTTCTTAAAATATCTTGATCAATTACACTACTATAACGAGAAGAGAAAATGTTGAGCTGCCCCAAAAGCTTTTTCCAAATTACACATATATAGTAACTGCATAATTCAGTAACCATCTGTCCTAGGCTGCCTGAGAAATTTTACAGCTGTTTGGATGAATTGCAGCGAATTCAAATCCGATTTGGACACGGAAGGTCCCAAAATCTAAGTCGAGATCTTATCCGAAGAAAAATTTTTGAATCCAAGGCTTCTTCGCAAGAACTGTTCAATCGCTTATAATTTTTTTGGGATAGGACACCCGGTTGACACACTTAACTCCCAAAAGCTTCGAACGGTAAATTCTGAACTCAAATGTTTTTCCGAAGATTTTACCATCCGAAGTTTTTTGAGAGTTCATGAATGCATTGAATGAATTTGTTTGTTGGCATGTATTTGAAAATATCCATTGAATGAAATTTTATTGAAAACGCAATGGCACTCTTCAAGAGCGAAGTCAAGACATTAAAGCTTGGAATGTTGATTCTATGTAAGTTGGCCGACTACAAGGAAAAGATTTTTTTCAGATTGTTCAAAAAGTGTCGCAACTTTTAGCCGAATTCGAAGTTTTGTGTTCGAAACTCTTCCGTCTGAAAATTTGGATGTTGACTTCACCTCACAATCTACACCAACTTAAGAGCTTTTGCACGAATTCTTTTCCCTGCCCAAAACTTTTTCACGAAGGAACATGGAATATGTTCTAAGCCAAGGAAGGTGGGAATGTTTCCTTCTTTCACCAGTGTCTTTCACGTGACGCTTTACGGGAGCCTCTGTTTGGGCAGGAGGATAAAACAACATGGTAGCATATGTTGTTGTTGCTGTTGTCAAGGAGCGCTAGGCCCATTTATCACACAGGCCACACTTGTGCCTTCATATGCATTTTTAGCAAAAGAAGACTGCACTAAATGAGGCAAGATGACGCTGTCACCAAAGGAACTTTCAACAGTTATGAGGTATTCATTGCTTCATTGAAATAGGCCAACAGTTAGTTTGCATTGGATTGCTAATGCCACAAGACTGGCCGGACTGCTTGCTGGCTGTTGAGGGTGTATTGTACACTGCTAGTTACACTGATGCTATTGTATTGTAATCATTTTCAGCAAAAAGGGCTCACCAGTGATGGAATTTGGTGATGAAACTCACTCATATGCCAGGGTGCATTCCATGTAAAACCCACGCCGAAGGTACGCCCAAACCCTAAGCTTTTGTACGCCAGGTATTTTCAGGGAGAGAGAAATTGCTAAAACATCTCAAAATCTGCCGATTTTAAGAAGTTCCAGTACTGGCCCAAATTCTTAGTTTCTTATAAGAGAAATACATTTATCATCAAAAGAAACTGCCAAAAGATTGAGAACAACTTCACATTCACACCAAGATATGCTAATTTTCAAATGCCATCATGCCAAAAGCAGATTTTATTGAAGAAATGATGCCGCTACGCCAACAAAAAGTCAGATATATGCCAAAGATCTTCGGGCCTAAGTGCATGAAATGCACCCTGGCTCATATGGACATTCCCGTAGCCATACCTTCTGACTGTTATGAGCCTTCCTAAGAAGATCTTTGAAAGGCCACGATAAATCGTACAACCGTGTCAATTTTGATAATTTCTGGCTTGATCGTTAGTGAAAAGTCAGAATTATATTCTGGGATTTTTGCAGATTTTCTAGTTTTTTGCTCCTCAAACAATAATAAGCCAGTTTCTTAAAGTTTTCAACTATTTTTTGATTATCTATTTTTTGGTTGGACAATCGGAAAGCAATTGTGTTTGAAATGAAATGAAAATGAAATTCGTTCTCTGTTGAATTTTGCCTAATATTCTTTGCAATCAAGAAGTGATTATTATTACCCCTTCCTTTTCTCCTTCCGCAGTTAACACACGGAACAAAACAGTCGGTAAAATGCATCCTTAACAGATCTTGCTTGGGCGCTGTTGGTGATACCAAACAATCCTGCTTGGGCACTGTCTGTGATACCAAACGTTTGTCACTACTGAGTGACCAACTCCATTTATTTTCAATACGTCATGATCACAAAGATCAGCAATTTTTCAAAAAAAGGTTGCATGCATTTTTGTGCATTTCGTATTGAATTACACAAAGACTTTGGTTTTAAGCATTTTGAACTGTTTCTTTTGCAAGACACTGATTCAAATGAATTTGTACTTCACAAAATTGAGAGCATTACTCACTTAACAACATTAACACTTACTAGTTTGTTCCTTGAGTTTCCAAAAGGAGTTTCCAAAAAAAGAAATTTCTTCACTTCACATAAGAGCATGCTAGCCTGCTTGCAGACTGTTGCATCATTCAGTCCAAGAGTCTGCAAGCGGGTTGCAGCAAACTCTTTGAAAATGGGTGATTTCAAATTCATACTTTTTAATTTTAGCATCTTGACAGAAGATGCAGCTTCTGGTTCAGCATCATTTGAGACGCTCATCAATGCATTGCACCATCACTTTGGACCAAATGATTATTTCAGAGTTGGCACTGCAATTGTAAGTTTCCCGATAACCATGAGGTCATATTTTCAAAGACTGAGGCCTTTTATTTCCTAGCAATGAGAAAATGTGTAATTTCTTATGATGTTTTATAGACAAGTAGCATTCTAGTCTGGCGATATCAGCAAAGGAAAGCTGTAAGTCTATACTCATAATCCTTTGTTCAACTATCTGTACAGAATGATTTCTTCTATTATCCTGCAGATTTTTGACTTGGAACACTGAAAAATGCCTAGAATAAAACATTGGGTTGCATTTGGTTTGCTGTTATTTTGCAGCAAATTTGTGTAAAGTTTGTTTTGAGTATTTCTCAGATTTAAGAGTTTATAAATTTCATGCTAAGAGTTTGAATTTTGCACCAAACCAATTTGCAAAAGTTTATGTGGAGTTTCTTGTAGACATCATGCAAATCACACCGAGCACATTCAAATTTGCAACTGAAAGAACAATAGAGCATATTCAGTGCAAACTGATTGCAAAGTTTAGTGAAACTACATTTTTGAATAAAGAGTATGTCACTCACAACTTATGAATAGTGGAAGTGCTTTTGAAACTTCGGAACTGAATAATTAAAGAATCATGTTATGTTTTTATATCTTATTTTTACAGCTTGTTTTACTGCAAAATCCAGATCTTCTGCCTCATCAATACCAAAGGATTAGCATGTTGGTGTTGCTGTATGAAATGTACAAATCACAACCTTTTGTAAAGAATCCATTTGCACCTTTGTTCTTGGAAGTTCTGGTAAGAAACTTGAATAAATTTTGATAATTTGATTAGTAAAATTTTGATACTTGAAATTCTTCATCACTTTGCAAAATTAGATGTTTGCAGGGAAACTTTCTTTGGATGCAATATTTCTTTATAGCTACCTTGTAGAGGGTTTGAAAGTACTAGAATGATTTGATAGATATGCAAGCATCTTTTCATCTTTTGTTCAAAAGAGCCAGAGCCATTATAACTCTAATTTCTCAAAATTCTTTTTCTCAAGTAAAGCTGCACCTTAATAGGCCTCACTAGGCTTCCCTAAACTGCTGAAGGAGAGCTGCAACTGGCTGTTATGAACTGTTCAAAAAGTAGTGATCTTCTTAAAATCTAGTTTTCCTTTGTCTTCTGCTCAATTCTTTTAGGAATAGCTCACTTGAACACAAAGAGAAATTTGCAGCTCTGCAACTAAAATTTTATGGCCAGGCCTGCTTTGAGTCAGTGTAGAAAATGGTTTTAGCATATTTCATCTTTATTTTGCTTGTGACAATTTTCCAAAATTCTAAAGCTATATATGTGTTCTGCTAAAACCGTGCATCCTCTCTCACATTCATGTTTTGGCCTTACCATATTTATAATTTATACAAAAGCACTTTACAAATATAATGTTTATGATTTTTCGCAATCACCTCTAAGGGGACCATTATGGAAATAAGGTCCACTCGATCTTTTAATGCTATACCTGCCACTATAATTAGGGGTGTTTTTAACTTGTATATATCAAATTTACTATGTAAAATGTACTGTAAATATTTTATTTATTTTTTCATTTATTTCTACCTTTTTCTTTAACCATTGTAAATTTTTTTAGTGGCAAATTCATACCTACCTACCTACCTAGCTAATGGTGAAATACTAATGGCTGTCATGAAGCTAGTTCATAACAAAGGGCAACACATAAGTTAAAGTCAGTTCCAGAGTTCCTGAGCATGTCCTTCCTGTCATAAAGACTTCAAATAAATTACTTTCAATTCTAGAGTGAATCGAACCCAAGCTCTGCCATCCCAAAGATTTCACCTCCAGAAAAATTATTCATCTATCAATTAATCTCTTCTCCTGCATTTACAAGAGAGGTAAGGATTGTAGATTTCATATCATACCAATTGATTAAAATGCATACTAAAAATATGTACTGGAAAAGCTCTTTTAAGCCCCCTTAGGGCTTATTTTATTTTGGACACTCCAGAGGAGGGGCTTAATAGAGAGGGGGCTTATTAGAGAGGGGGGCTTATTTACAAAGTCAAATGATATAGATATGAATGATAGCTTTTCAGTTCTTTTACTCCAAAATTTTGTGGCTTCAACATACAATTTTACAAGTAAAATGCATAAATTCAACACTGTTTTTATTGCAAACCGCATCAAAATGAAGATGCAAGCTTGTTTAGCTAGATAGTGAATGGAACAGCTTTGGCAATTTCTGGAATTGGACATAATTGGGGGGGGGCTTAATAGAGAGGGAGGCTTCTTTAAAATTTTGACTCAGTGGAGGACCTTATTAGAGAGGGTGGCTTAATGGAGGCTAAATAGAGCTTTCACAGTATTCAACAGTGGTCTAGTGGTAAGACTTATACCTGGAAAACAGGAGACCCGTGGTTCAAATCCCAGCACTGGTAAGCTTTAATTGTCTTAATTTATTGCTGCATATATTTTGAAAGAATCAAAGCCTTACAATATCTTGCCATCTGTCTTTCTGAGGAAATGTATGTGGTAATGTGGGGATTTGGCTTATTGCCATCTCATCACACAATCATGAACACATCAGATGCAGCGCCAACAAAGCCTTCTCAAGCTGTCTCTTGTTTTATGGAATACCATTGAATATGTATCTGTCTTTCAAAAGACTATGGTCTGATTTCTTACTGTCTTGAGATGTGGGTGGAGAGGTGACATTGATTATGTGATGTAATGCAAACAGGATGGAACAGACAACAAGAATGAGCGGTCAAGAGACAGGTAGGGGGAGAGGGAGGGGGATGCACCTTGTAATGTCAAAAGTCAAAACAACCAAAAATAAAATGCCTTCCATCTATTTTCATTCCATTCCATGTTGGTGCAGTTTCCTTTCATTTTCCAAAACACGGCACTCACTAACTAATGTTATTGCTAGTCATAATTTCCTTACTTGAAACATTCATTCTTAATAACTTGTTTGTCAATTTAGGTAGAATTTGTTGAATAGGAATATCAGGGAATCTTATATGCTTGTGGAATTTAAAAGAAATTACTTCCAATTTTAAAGATCCATTAAAGAATCTGTGTACAATGTTGAAAACATGACCTAGGTTTTACGAAGCTCACGAAGTTATTGGTGAATTTCAGCGCACTCAGTGACCATAGGTTTCAATCATGGACTGAGCAGCCATTGGGCTAGCAGACGCTAAAGCTCCCCCCACCTTTTCAAAGACATGGGTTGAAATTTTTGCAAATTGAGAAACTGTTGTTTGGTGAGGTTAAGTCAGATATTCTATAAATGTTTCGTGAAGAAGCTACAAGTTTTAAGTCAGAAGAATTTCATAACCTCTTTTTTTATATATGCAAATAAAACATTGAAGCTAGGCAACAACTACTTCATATTGTGCCATTCATAGAGGGAAAGGACACAAGGTCATCGAGTTCCCTCTATCAATGGCACTTACAGTATGTTTGACTACTTTGTCACTCTAGCGAAACAAAAGGACAAGGAACTAACTAAAAAAGAAACGAAAAACAACGAAGCAAAGGGGAAAGCACAACGAAGAAACAAATGACGAAAACAAACAAACGAATAACAAAATCTAACAGAACGAAAACTAAATATGGGGGTAGCTGCATTCAGTCCAATCGTTTTGTTTCTTTGATAAAGGATATCGTAGCTTCCATAATTATTCTGTTGGCAATTACATTCAACGATGGAGATCCATATAGAAGCAGTATGCATAAGGACTTTGAATCATACTTTGAAATGTCTAAACCAGGAATTTCTGAGAGTTGACCAAGGAGATCGCAGCGCATTATGTCATACAATGGGCAGTGCAGGAGGAAATGTTCATTATCTTCTTTTGCTGTTCCACAAATGCAAACAGGGCTTAAACAATCAAAATTATGTCTGAATTTGTGCTCGTTTAGTGCGCTAAATTGCAAACGTAGTTTAGTTAAATATCTAACACCTATGATGTCGTGAACGTTATATATAGACTTCGTCATTACCTCGAACTCTTGATGTACTAAATTTCCTCAAGTGACAACTCGGCTTTGATGTGAACTGAAAGAACTTCATGTCGTCGTCCGATAGTAAATCATAAAACGATATTCACTTGTAAATTTTATCTTAGGCTTCCACTATACGAATGCAGTCTACTTGAATGAGAACAGCCTTGTTCAACGGCAAATTGGCAATATGAAGACCGCTAAGTCTCATAAAAGGGAGTTTGTCGACATTCTAAAGAGTTTCAAACCTAATTTTCCTTGCTTCGCTTGCTACTCAGCCCCTCCACTTTTAAATCGCTGCGCCGTCCCTGGCTTCGGTACAGTTATGACTGCTTAAACCCCATTTTATGTGTATGTTATGGGAAGCAAAAATAGTAAGCTCCTTCATTGCCCTCAGTTTGACTTGATGCATACAGATTTCTTAAGTCAGCATGTGGATGTATCTTGGTAAAAATCAGAAGTATGGATTCAAAAGATTTATGTGAATTGCTCTTATGGAAACTCAGATCTGCATAAAGTCAACAATCGAGCTATTATTGAGGCAAAAATATCCTTCATTCATCAGTCACACAGTCCAGTCATTTAGCATTTGGTTGCATAGGATAATGGTAACTGCACATACCAGATGTATCTCTCTATTTTCTTGAATACGTCATATTCTGCTTTTAAATGTCTCAGACGTATTGAAATATGAATTTGCTGTCCGCAAACTGTATTCATTTCTTTCTTCTTAGGATCCTTGCAGAAATAATTTGCTTTAATTTCTCCAGGAGATTTGACAGCCCTAATTTCATTGCTGATTTTAACTTTTTGGTGCTTTTTTCCAACAGCTACAGAAAAAGACTCCTAAGCAAGTGTTGTCAACAGATGTCAGTCCAGATCGAGTAAGTGATATTTTCAAGGAAGTGTTTATCTGATAGAAAGCATAATTATAGAAACAACCTTTTAAGGCGATTCCACAAAATGTTTATATATCTCTCGTTTGATTTGACTCCTTGAAAAGAACTTCATTGTTGGGAAGATGAAGTGCTGACCTTATTGTTTAGACCGATTGTGTTTCAACTTTATTGAGAGCGAACCAAAGGTTGGGGGCTGGTACTTTCATGCGCATCATTGCCCTTGTTTTCTTCTCGTATTCTGATTGGTCACGCTAATTTGCATATTATGGCATGGAACACCCCCCAGTAACGACCCCGCTGAAACACTGCCCCGCCAAGGTAGAAGGAATACCCGCCAAGAAAGCTTGTTTCCGCGCCAAGTTTGAAATTAAAAGCTTTCCCCACCATGTTTCTTTTGTTTCCCCGTTGAAATTTTTGCTTCCCCGTCAAAAATTATACAAGTTCCATCATGGCTATATTTGAAAATTTCCTTCCCCCGTCAATATTTCTTAATCCCCGCTGAAAATATATGAAGTCATAACTTCCCCGCTGTATTTTCAATGTCCGGCGGGGTCGTTACTGGGGGGGGGGTGTGTCATGGAAGTAAATTGTTACTACGCATCTGATCTGGAGTCCTTTATAGGGGGATTCTTTGAGGCTCACATCTTAACTTGTTTGTATCCACAAAATTCAGGTACTTTGCTATGATTTTCTTTGAACATGTTTGATATCTAGGTCACTGAAATTACGACATCTTCTATGTTGTAACATACCATACCGTAAAAATTCTATTAAGCTTCCGTGGGGGCTTATTTAATTTCGGATCTTCCAGAGAGGGGCTTAGTAGAGAGGGGGTTTATTCACAAAATCAAGTGACAAGAATATATTTGGAAGCTTTTCACTTCCTTTATCCCTTATTTTGCGGAATCAACATACAACTTTACGGCTCTAATGCATAAATTCGACACAGTTTTTATCCCAAACCATACTAAAATTAACATGCAAGGTTGTGTAGCTAAATGAATGGAAAATATTTCGTAGATTCTAAAATTTTGTGTAAGTTGGGGGGGGGGCTTAATAGAGAGAGGTTTTAAATTTTGACTTAGAGGGGAGGGGCTTATTAGAGCGGGGGGGGGGCTTAATAGAGCTTTTACGGTAAGTTACAACCAGTTTTGAGGTTGTGACATCATCAGATTGCCAAATTGTAAACCAGAAAAGCTACAGAATTTTGATTCCTACTGCAAGAACTTTCATAAACCATGGCTTTCCTGAAGATTTTGTCTTTCAGTCGTTGTCTCCGTTACTTTAGCATTTCATGACAGGTTTGATTGTCTTTGAAATTCTCCATGAATTCTTTTAATGAGAAGAAAAACGCTATAAATCTGAAAATAATTAAAAATCACAGAGATGGAATCATGGAAAGGTGCTTGGAGCTCACGGCAAACCACAATCAAACGAAAGATGCTGTAAGGCCCCGTTTACATGATACCGTTTCATTTCATATCGGGCTGATTTCATGTCGGATTGACCTTCTGTTTACACGAAACCATTTTCATTTCATATCGGCTTAGCCTCCTGAGAACGCAACAATCCGATGCCCTTCATACAGTTTTTGCGTTTCTAACTAAAAGCGCTGTGAAAGTGGCATGAAGCTAATCCGATATCGTATAAACGATCGAATCCTGTATCAACTCAATGCGGAACCTCATTATCAATCCTAGGAGCCGCCCTTTCATCTTGGGTGCTGCGTAGCATGCGCAGTTGATGCAAAAAGTATACAGTGAAACCATTGCAGTGCACGGCGAAGCGCTCTCGTGTGAATGGGTGGCCAATCCGATATGAGAAAACGTTGTCGTGTGAACAGAGCCCTAATCCGTTATGAAATGAAACGGGATCGTATAGACAGACTAATTTTCATACCGTTTTGAGGATGGCGATCTGAGATGAAATGAAAACGGTATCGTATTGTGCAGTTTGTGCAGTAAGCGGGGCCTAGATATTTGTGCAGTCGTGTTTAAAGTTTCATGGCTACGCTCTTACTTTACATACAGGGTTTTGCAAATACTATGAAACTCACCTCATCTGATCCACGAAAGGGTACTCCCAGACTTGACCTGACGGTATGCGCCACTCAACAGGGTGTCCTTTTGCGGTAAAAATTATGGGACAGGGTGTTAAATCTGATAAGAAAGTCATGGGACAAAGTATCACATGGAAAGAAAACTGTTTGGAGTTCTCATGACTATGCTTAATTTTGGCAAAATTTTCATGGAACAGAATGTGCTTTTGGAGTGGTTTTTGACACAACCATGTCAATTCTCTAGTCAAACACACTATCTGCGATCTGATCCCAACATTTTCTTTTTTAACACTTTTACATCAATGAAATCGTAGTGGAGTCTCAAATCATGTTTCATTTGCCCTTAGGTCTTCGATATTAGTGGTCTGCAGTCATCCTTAAAAGAGAAACAGAAAGACTTATCAGAAATAAGTAAATCTGGTGTAAGAAGTGTGCTATCGGATCCAGACCCTGACAAGAAGTAAGTGTAAACGTTTTTATCAGAAATTTGGATCAACACATAGGTGTCTTTACAACTAGCCCAGAAGAAGTGTACACATTCGGTTTAGTCCAGTGATGCGACTTTAACTTTAATCATTGGCTAATCATTGTCAAAATATTCCTCGACACCTCGTTTTGTAGACTTCGTTGAACTGACGACGACCTTGAAAAGTTTAGCGTGCAAAAATCATCATTTTCCTGCTGCGATCTGACAAGGGCTAACTAAATATAAGTTGACTTGTTGGCCTCACAATGATGATCTGTTTTTGGGGAGTCTGATGAACAGCTACTGTCGTAAACAACAGATCTGCAAACGATTTTACTTCTTCATTCACTCGGTACATTTGTGATTTCTCTTGTAGTGGCACCATGGATCTACGAGCTGCGCACGAAGTTGTCGAACAACTTATTTGCTGTAAGAATCTATTTTTAACGTCTAATATAGAGTTATCATGGTTTCGATACAGTAGTGTCCTGCATATAAGAAACATGAATTTAAGAAACACTAGACCTTGATTTTCAAAATAATGGCCCCTCTTATAAGAAACTGATGCAGGTCTGAAAAAGGCTTGTTTCTTATTCAAAAACTGTGTATATATCAGAAATTGGAAAAGCATAACAAATTCACCTTTGCTGTTGAATCAGTATGTACCTATTCAAATGAAAACAAGAATTTTGCATGCAAATGAAGCAAAAAGCACCTTCCTGGAATAATTATAGCTTTTCTTGATAGTGAAATTTACAGATCAAAATAGTGTGTTTTGTATGACAATAGAGCTATGTCTGAGTAGTTCATTGGTAGTGCATGATTTTTCTAATAAGAAACTTAAGAAACTTTACCCTGATTTTAAGTTTATATCTCATTTTATAAGAAACACATCAGACCTCAAATTGGAAGCATTGTTTCTTATATGCGGGGCACTACTGTATACCGGGTGTCCCGAAAAAAGTTCCGACGTTTGATGGAAAACCGAGAAAAAGTTTTTGAGCCAAATACTTTCTATTTACGCTAGCTACATGCTAATCATTTCAACTTAAAGTTTGGCATATCGTAAGAAGAAATCTGTAATCTGAAAATGGAATTATGAGCTCTAACATTTCATTTTCATGCTCAAGACAAAACCAGAGAGATTTGTACGGCGTTCTGCCTCATGGTGGTAAAAGGGGACTCCCTCAAAGACATACACAAACACTGAATTGACGATGTGCTCATTATCTTGACAACTTGCAAGGTTTCTTCTCACTGAGCATAAAGGCCATTTTCTAGCCAGGTAAAATTTCCAAGGGTGCAGAAATTTTCTGTTTGCAAGACAAAACGTCGCTTTGTAATTGAATGCAATTTAGCTTTTTATGTTGTTTGATTGTGTAGAATTCCGCCTGCTTGAAAACATTTTGTGGACTTTCTTGGAACAAACAATTTTCTGATGTTATTGTTGCATTGTGCCGACTGGGAATTTCAAACGGGAGTTTTACTGTTCCACAATTTCGTTTCTTTAACTAAAAATAGTTTTCAATTCTTTGTTCGACGTGCCATATTATGCAACAGTGCATTCTCCGCCTTCGTGAAGCTCGAATTGAGTGGTAAAAAGTACTAACTTAGTATGTTCCCTCGAGACCTATTGGATTCGATTTTTCAGACCTTGCTTTGACTGTGCGTGCTCAATGAGCAGAACTCTGGCTCGTCGTCGTCAAGGGAAAGCCTGGTTCACACGAGGTCTTTTGAGTCGTTAGAGTCGTGCAGAAAGACCCAAGGGACAAAGGACTCAAACTCTGAGTCTGGTCGAAAATGTGAACCCAGTGTTGCTCATCCGGAGATTCCCCCTTCACCGCGATGATAAAGGAAGGCATACAATCTCTCTGGTTTTGTCTTGAGCATGAAAATGAAATGTTAGAGCTCATAGCTCCGCTTTCAGATTATTAATGTCTTCATACGATATGCCAAATTGCAAGTAGAAATGTTTAGCATGTAACTAGAATGATTAGAAATTGCCATATTCAAAAGTCTTTCCCCTGCGTTTAATCAAACGTCGGAACTTTTTTTTGGGACACCCGGTAGCTTACTTTCAGTTTCAGTTTTCATTAACAAATATATCTAAATTCATCGAAGACTTCAAAACGAATTTGTTGAATTAGATAAGAAAATCAATAAACACATGAAAATAATACACAGAATACTACAAGAATATACCTACACCAGACACTAAGAAATGGAAAAAGAGGCAGAGCACAATAAAAAACATAGAACGAGCTTAGGTTTCAGGAACAATCGTCCGCCCTTTTGAGGTTTGAGGTTTACAAAAGAAGGATAACCAATGTCATACCTCTCATTGATATCAGAGCAAACCAAATAGGACTTCGAAAGTGATTTATTCCTTACAATCATTGTCAAACTTTGCTTACCATTGCATTTATCCAAAAACAGTGGCTCCAAACATAATCGACGAGAGACTGAAACTGTTCCCCCAAAGCATCCATACGCTTTAAAGTTAGGTTATGGAAAACTTGTTTAAATCCCATTCGGTTTGCCCTAAAACAATTGAGAAATAGCAGAAACGATGGCCCATGGGACTTTTATCAAAAATGCCATTTAGAGGCATCTGGTTTCAGCTTTCGCTCAAACTTGAACTTCAAGGGCTTGTAACTCCATGAATTTTTAGCTGATGTGCAGGATTCTGGTGTCAAAAATCAAGTTAAAATCTCAGGAAATGGGTTAGTTGACTAAGTCCACTGGTCCAAAAGCCTGGAATAGTATCCCACAGCTCATCAGAAACACCGAATCCGTTGTACGATTAAAAAAAGATCTGAAATCTCACCTTTTTAGCTGATAGAAAGTAGGTTTGCATGAATCCATGGAAGATCAGTACACGGGGGGAGGGGGGAGGGAGCGGGTGAAACATGTTTTGAGCTTATATTGTAAACTCTCAATTGTAATTTATTCTATTTTCTTTTGGTATCGTATTTAACTGAATGGATGTTGTGCTTAAATAAGATTAAATGAAAAATGAAAAAAATGAAATAAGTGCCCATTCAGGGTATTGTTATTTTGAAGCATTTAATCAAACGTTGGACGATTTTTTGAGACACCCGGTATAAAGTAAAGAACCATTTAAAACAACCATATTTTTAAAGATATTGAGCCTAACCTATGCTTTCATCTTTGGTGACAAAAAAGTGCTAGTTTGTTTGTTTGTTTTCAATTTACTTTGAGTGGGCTTGTCAGGATTTCTAGCTACTGAAAGCTAATTTAGGCCCACTGTGCATGCCGCATCCAGGCGTGGGACCCCTAGTTTAACGTCCCTTCCGAAGGACGACGAGGTGACTTGTGAGGTCAGGTCTCCGTGGTCACCCATCCAGAGTCTGACCTCACCCGACCAAGCTTAACTTCAGTCACCTGACGAAGACTGTATAAGCCACTCGGCCATTCACCACGTAGCAACAAACTTTGATTATTTTTCTAATCTTTCGTGCTTGAAGGTGTTGTAGCGAAAAGTTGAACATGTTGTAGCAAAGTGGTGTAATCCTCTGACTTTGCAGCCAGAACCCTCACCGGACAGGGCTCTACACCTGGTAGGACCCCACCACTTTAGTGCCATGACAATGGATCGCGGACTCGATAAGGTCTTCGCTCACTACTTTGTGATCCAAGCGTTTGGCGCTAAAAATACAACTTCACTTCACAATCAAACCTTGCTGTCAGTACTTTTGTAAATGGTTTTGATAAGCTGACTTCCTCCTTTCGTTCTGCAGCTTCAAATCCACCTGCTGAGGATACATTCCAGCCTCCTTTCGTACGGGTTGCTCCTCCCTTGCATGAAAGTGAAAACGAGGTAGTTTATCAATTGAATCATCTTGTTAAGTGTCAAGACATTGTGAGATTATTTTTCCTAAATTTTTCAGTTGATCCCGTGTCTTGTACAACATGTTGTAATTTGGTATTTTTGTTTTAGTGACCTCTGTTTTTAAGACACATGTAATTATCTAACGTTAAATTAAACATTGTTATCTCAATTTTTACAATGTTAACAATGCTTAGTTTTTAAATTTAATAATTGCGCATGTCTTAAAATCAATGGTCAATAAAACAAAATCACCAAATTGCTGCATATCTTTCCAAGTTTATTTGGATAATAGTGGCCTGGTAATTGGACTTGCTACAGTCTCTCTCGCGGAAAAAAACAGAGACTTGTAATACTTGGCATGCCCATTGAATCATGAGCTATCGAGCCTTGCTTCCATTTTTAAAATGACGGGGTTGCTGTCAACTGTTTTGTCGAAGCTTGAGTCAGTCATTGTCAAAAAACATCGCAGAGCCTCGCTGTGTTCTACCATTGTCCTTTCTGAGCATATGATTGGGTATTGGTTTTTTGTAAACGGATGCCAACTGGACAGAATCCTGTCCAGCCAATGACCCAGGCTACCAAGTATTACAAGTCTCTCTCGCTTTTATTCCTTCTCCCACTTTTGCCGCGAGAGGAACGTGTAGCAAGTCCACCTGGTGATTGGCCTCAATTTTTTTTAAGGCCTTGATATGTCCAGAACGTTTTGTCTCTTGTAGAACCATTATCAACAGCAATATACTTTGTCACTAAGTAGAAAACCAAACTCGAATGAGCGATTCTTTCTGGCATATGATCGAATATGGAATTCCATCTCAACTGTTTAGTCTTTGAATAGCTCTAGTGTCGTGGTGATACGTCGCTTTTTAAAGTGTCTTTTACAGAATCTCTTTGCAGCTCTTATATCTCGTTTCTGCTTGCTTTATTAGCTGATCTGGTTAAATCCACCTGAGACAAATTACAAGATTGAATGGGATACAATGATGTGTGCTGAAAATACAAAAGGTATTGTTTTTGAATGGAATATTATTGTACCTTCGTATATACCTAGTGTATCCAACTTTCTCTACCACTTTTCGTCTTTTCCTTATAAAATTACATGTTCAAATAGGCGATATGATTTGCTAAGTACTCTTGGTGCTATTAATTTTCGCGAATAGGAGCTTTTTCTGGTTCACCTGGCATGCCAAGTGCAAGAAAAGCATTGATTCTTGGAACATCCTTATAACGCAGAGTACTTGAAAAGTGCTAAAATATTGCATGCAATTTTTAATATATGTTAGTGGATAGCCTACCTACTGGAAATGTGAGGAAAAATCAAGAATTTGCATTGAATCCTTGATTTCATTTCCACGAAAAACCTCGTTAAACTCTCTTCGAACTCCCTTCGAACTTCACCACACACGGACGTTGTGAAGAAGAATTGGAGGAGTCGGGACGAGTGCAGTTTAGTGGGCGGCGCTAAATTTTATGCTCCTGCAAATATTGAACTGAACCCGACCCTTTTCCTAACCCCAAACCTAAACAAATCCCTTATTCTAACTTGCCCTAACTTACTCTCGCGTACCGAATAAACGGGGGGGGGGGGGGTGAGAATAATGGGGGGGGGGGGGTTGGAAATGGTTCGACATAACAATAATCGGGGGGTTGGAATAATCGGGGGGATGCTTGGTAAAATAGAAAATAGTCGCTTTCTTAGGTAAAACGGTATCTTTTATATATTGATGTGAACAGTGATGTTACTGATACATTTACTTTTGAGCTCTGGTTCTGTTGAATGCACTTCTTGAGACTTTTTCTTGCGTTTATTCAGAAATAATGTTTACTATCATTTCATTTTTCCAAAAATTAATAAAAGGGGGTTGGAATAAGAGCGAGGGTGCTGGACAATTTTTCAAAAATTAACAAGCGGGGAGGGACGATAGTTCGGTACTCGAGAGTACCTAGGGTATCGGCGGTAAATTCCGGACGGTTAAGGTTCGGAGGTCCAAGGAGCCGAAACTTTCCTTCCAAATTAAAATACAGAATTATCATGCTCAACTTACATTATTTTGTGTTTCTCTTCTTAACAGTTAACAATTTTTCGCATCTTCCTGTGATTTCTGTAGCTCTTCTTTTCCGTTGGGTTGTTTAGGCCTAAATTCTCGCATGGCGGTATATTCCGGACGCAAAGTCAATCGTCGATTTGGCGTGAAAAACGTTACGTTTCGTTAGCGATTCTTTTATATTTTATTCTGCTATCTCTTGAAAGTTATTTTGTGTAGTTTTCATCGGCATCACTCAGCTTGTCTTGCATATCTGACTAGTTGAACATCATTGACCAGTTGATTGCAAAAAAGAACGTTGAGACCATCTTTTCGAATGCGCGCAGGGGCACTCTTCGTTTATGAGGGATTTATAGTTAGCAGGAGTTTATTTTAAAAACTCAAGATATGCGAAAAGATCAAGGAATAGATGGAGAACATGAAAATAAAATGCAAGTTTCCTTTGCAATTAAAGGATTTTGTGAAATGGGTTTCATGGACTGATTGTCCGGCAAATACCGCCGTCCGGAATTTACCGCCGATACCCTACCCTTACCTACCCTAACTAATCATGAACCTAAGGTTACCCAAAAACTGTCTTTTGAAACAAACCCTAACTCGTTAACGTATGACATAGAACAACATAGCATTCCAATGCCTCCCGCTAAACTGCACTCTAGCTGAGGAGTCCTCACACAGTGGGAGATGAAACACAACTGCGTTTATCGTCCTCGACATTTATCAGAAAAACTAGTTACCTATTTGTAAAGTTGATATAGATTTTGAAATGACACTAATTTTTCTCATGTACAGAAGTGGAATTACGGCAGCTAATGTCCAAAGCATTCAAAGGACCACTTACACTGATTCAGCAACAGGTAAAGCTACTTAATTCTCTTTGCAAAGATCTTTCTTTGCACTTACACAAGCACGATTCCGTTGGAAAGTTGAATGGGCTTCTACTTCTGAGCGACGTCGCTTTTTACAAGCCAATCAGATGGCTGGAAAAGGTCCCTGTTCAGGAAATATTCCGCCTATAACCCTTTTAGCTATTCAGCAAAAGAGCCTGGATCGAGCGTTACTTTTATGCATTTTTATACGCGAGGCTCGACCGAGTGGCGTTCGAACTTCTATCACTATTGTGCACACACGAAAATTCTACAAAATGTAGCAAAGTATCGTTCGATTGAGATTCTTTTTCAGAAGAGCTTAAAGGTCTAATAGACCTGAAAATTAGGCTTACGAATCAATTTGACATAAAGGCTGTTCAAGCTAAGCTTCAAAACTTGCATGTCTTTATCCTCCTAATGCAGGCAAATAAAATTAAATAAACTGCAAATGAAGATGTCTGTTTTATAAGTTTAGTTCAGTTTAGCACAGTTCAGTTCATTTCCATTTTAAAATTCCACTACATACAAATGCCATTAAAATAATTACAGCATACTACAAAGCAACAAATTACAATAAGAAATACACGCTAACAAAGTAACAAAATTATAAGGGAATTTGTATGCAGGGTATTTCTTAAAAGGAGGAGCTCCCTCAATTGGTAAACTAATCGAGGAGAGAGCACCCTCTTGGTTAAAAAACAAAATTTTGGAGTTTGATTGATGATAAATAAAGATTCTGTTAATTCAAAAATTTCATATTTTCAAGTAAGTTTGTCATACCATTAAAGACCTATTACTAACCATGATCCTTTGTGCGCCAGCATAGGTTTCAAATCTTTAAAAAGCTGGGTGTAAAATTCAATGACCTATTTCTTTGAACTGAACGGCTTCAAAGAAACTTGAACTATTTTAAAGAAAATCTGCCTTTGGATTTTTCTGAAATCTTCAATATTTTCAGAATTACAATGTTTTTCTTCTTTTTTAAGAATTCAAGAAAATTTTCGAAAAAAACTTAAAACTGTGGTAATTTCTAAACGTCTTTACGAAAGATCAAATAATTTTCAAGAAAACCATAGTTTGTGGATGCCTATAATATGGTATCAAGCAAAACTTTCTCACTCTTCTGGTTTGTGATTTAAACAATTTGATGACGTCACATCATATAATGAGCTGAAATATAAAAGAGGCCGTAATTTCGACAAATAATCAAGATTTCTCAAAAGTCCAACGGTAGAATCATAGAAAAGTGGTCGAAGTTTCTTCCTAGTCATACTCATTCAGTTTAAAGAAATAGGTAATTAGATTTTACACCCGCCTTTTTTGGTAGATTTAAAGATTTGGAACCTATGCTTTGTGCGCCGTATGAAAGTAAGACAACGAGGAGTTAGGCCAAAAAGGACTTTCAGATAATGCGAAATTCTACTTTGGCTCCAGGAGGGATGATGGTAAGCGATGGGTCTTTAACAAGTGAAGAGATTTAACTGCATTCTGGGCCATAAAATCTAGATGCGTTTAGCCTAATTGCAAGAAAGGCCATTGCAGGCTTAAGAAATTAAATGCCATTTGCCAATTGGACGGGAATCTCCCATTATTGAATTTCTGATTCCAGCCTGCTTAAGACGCTACTGATTATTTTGATGACGTTATTCCTCCATTAGAGTCCGTTTTCTCAGTTAATGAGAAAGGCTAAACATTTTCCGATTGGCTGTAGACTATCCTCTTTGTTTGAGCAGCGTCTGTGTCTTTGCTCGAATCCAGGGGGGGGGGGGCACTTATATTTTCTTCATATAAATCCTGGGATCTTGCTTCACTTGATAATGGGTTTAAGCCCGAATCGTTGTATATTACAATCTCTGCTCGTAGCGCAATCGCTAATACTTTATTCATTCCTACCGTAGTCATAAGAGAGGGAGTCATAAGAGAGGTACATCAGAGAAGCTATCAACTTGCCTTTACGTTTACGGGCAACATCAACGATCTAAAGGCGCACATTTATGCACGTTAGGAGGTTCAGACTTAAGCAAATCTGTTGAAGAGTTAGAACCTCTTTGCCTTCAGGCCATTTCCCTCCTACAACCATGTTCCAACAAAAGAGGAATGTTACAGTAACAAAAAGCATACACATACACACGACAGAGCAGAAACTGCGCACGCATGCACGAAAACTCGCAACTTTGAGTCCCTCTAGCTCCCTGTAACAGATTCCAAAATTCGGCAACACTTGATATTTTGTTCCTTAGGCCTTACACTCTTGATTTATCGTTTCAAAAGCTTATCCATCAAAACACTTCTTTATCTCAGATTGCTCGATGACGTCGTTTTACGCAGTTTCTGCTCTGTCCATACACACAAACCATAGAGAGACTACAGACATATAGACACAGAGCACGAAGTTCCTGTTTTCCGGGGCTATTAATTTTCGTAATTTAAGGAGTCAATCTGTCTATAGATGAATTGATACACTCTAACGTAGCTTTTGGGATCATTATGTTGACAATATATGAAAGTGCAGAACTTTCATACCAAACAGTTTGATGTTGCAAATGAGTAACAGTCATTTCACTTATCATTCATGTTATTTTCTTTCCAGCAACTTCTCAGTGAACTTGATAAAGATCCAAAACTTGTATATCATGTTGGGTTGACACCTGTCAAGGTTTGTGTCAAGATTTCGTGTGATTCTTGGGCGATCAGTTGCCCAGATTTTGTACTTCCCTTGTTCTCAAATGATTCGTGCTACAAAATTTTGAAATAGCCTTTAACAGCGGACTCATCATAATAATAAACCCATAGACGCACAACAAAATTGTAAACTGTAGAGAGAACACTATCAACCTGTAAAAGAACAACAATCAGAATATGAAATAAACCTATAACTGGAGCGAAAACTGTTAAACCTTCATGAAACTCGAGTAATCAGTAACCAAAAACATTATTTTACCAAATCATTTCTCCAGATACGCGTTTCGTCGCACACTCCTCAGTTTGGTTCATGTGAAGAACACGCATTCTTTTGCAGGAAACCGCTTATTAGAAACATTAGGTACAGTTTGTCAAAACCTAATAAACCGCAAGTTTTACCTGGACTACAAAGGAGTCAGAAATGTTTGTAACTCTCTTCAAGTTACTCAAACATATTTTGGTACTGTACAGTATTGATAAATATCTTCACAATTTTATCAGTGCAAATTTTTTGCTTTGTTTGAAAGCTTAATTTAGGGAGATCTATTTCAATATTGTAAATATGAGATTTTAATGTAACTAGTCTTTTGAGTAATCTGTTTTAGTATTTGTTTATATCTTATTGAGAGGTGGCTTGAAAGTCTGCTATTGTGCTCGTTAAGAAACGAAATGGTTAGATAAATAGAAAGTTCACTCCAAAGCAAGTGCCATCGTGTTTTAAAGGCTGTTGATACACTAAGCTTGTATGGTGAATACATTTTAAAGAGGTTTGTTGATTTTATTGCAGCTTCCTGATCTCGTTGAGAACAATCCACTTGTTGCAATTGAAGTTCTTTTAAAGATGATGCAGTCAACACAAATAACAGAGTGAGTGTCTTGAAATGAAACAACTAAGACATTGTTTACACGGCATTGGGTGAATATATGAATAATCATATGGACGAAAATTGGGTAGACTGATTGCATATTCGTAGTTATCGCTATTGATAGACTGATGGACGCTAAAAACTACGACTCATGGACTTTGACACTGAAATGCGAGATGAAGTTTTCCCCTATCGATTTCATAACTAAATATGGGAACCATAGCAACACTGTACGAACACCAGGCAATGGCGGATGGGCCTAAGTTGCCGGCTCAAACCTCTAATGTTAAAACAGCTCAGAGTTCAAGTTTACAGTGATATTAGCCATGAAAAAAGCCACAAGTATCCATACGAATGTTTCCTCAATCCATGAATCAACAAACCTTGTGAATCAGCGTTTCCTCATTTTTAAGACCAATTACCTTCCATGAACTTCAACGCAGCATTGAGAATTTCAAACTATCGAGGGTCGCTTGCCTCTCTTCTGAGACTACACTGCAACCTCGTTCCAGAGGGTACACGTTAACGTGTTCATCTCCGTCTCAGAATTTTATATCAATGTCCATAAGGCCCAGATTGAGCAAAAATAAAAAATGTTGTTGTTGTTGTTGTTGTTGTTGTTGCTGCTATTTTTGCGATATCTAGGACTATGTCGTGAGTCTAGAAAATTAGTACGATTTAATGCGTTTACACGGTAGCGTGCTAAAATTGGTCCACTTCGGTTTCCTGTTCACTCGAGACCAATAGAGCTCGTTGTCGTCAAGCAGAAACATGCTAACCTATTAGTTGCCAAGGATCAAAGCAAGGAGAGCGTGGCAAATAACACAACAATAAAGGAAACAACAAAAGAATAAAATAGGCAGTCATCTTGATTACGCCTCGCATTGAATGAGAATCACCCTCATTGTGAATCCATACTAACATTCGTACAGCCAAAGCATGTTCTCGATGACGTACGAATTTTCATCCGTATTCCTAGAGTTTGTGATTTCGATTTGATGGCGATAATAGGTTTGAGAATTTAAATGGGATTTAACCGTGAAAGTCGCTCATCGTGTAACTTTACACCCTCACTCATTATTCCCGGTCAAATTCCTCATAAATATTCAAACTTTTTCTCCTCATAAAATTGAAATCGCTCGCACTAAAATTATGAAAATTTGCAATTAGACCAACATTTGGATGCTGATTTTGAGGCCAGAAATTTCACATGGCGTAAGCTAAGAAGTTTTGAAAATTCCAAAAGGAGGCCGCTTAGTTGAAAAAGTGTATTTTCGTGGGGTTAGGCGGGTTTCCTGTAAACAGGAAGGCTATCTGTACGAATTTTCATCCGGTGCTATGCAAACGGGATCTAACAAGGACAGGACACCCACTTCATTTGACAACACCAGGATTCAGAGTGATTAGTGATGGCAGACAAAAGATTTCTCTCAATCCATCATTCAAAACAAACAAAGCCGCAGTAGTTGCCCTGTATGTCGAATATTTTGTGAGCATCTCTGACGACAGGTAATCTGGGGCCGGGTCATTTATCGATGTGTGAACCATGCAGGCTGTTGTGGCTTTTGTCATATCTGCTAAAGTAGGCCACTGCATTGGAAAGGATATCAAAAATTATAACCTTTCCTTTTTATCTCTCAAAAGTTCTCTTTATGTGCTTAAACAGAAATTTTCACATGTCATCCTCCAAACTTATGTACCTCGCTCTCCTTTCTGCAGATACTTCTCAGTCCTAGTGAATATGGGCATGTCATTACATTCAATGGAAGTCGTAAACAGACTGACTACGGTGAGTAAGTGACGATTTTGAACAACGCTACCAGATGCCTCAGATAAAAATTATGCAGATTCGGTTGGCTCCAGCGATTTTATTTACCTTTAATCAATGGTCAATCATTATCATAATGTTCCTTAGCAGTTAACTTGAATATAAATCGAAGAAGAAAAGGACACGATACCAATGTCGCTCGTCGGATCCGAGGATGCTTGCAGTGATAAAGCGTGAATAAGTTTGAAAGCAGGAACACCGCAATGCGACGAAGAACAACAGCAAATATGTGCGAACTTAAGAAATGTATATATTGGATGCCAATATTTCGTCCTGCCATGCAGAACTTCTTCAGGGCTGTTATGTTTTAGTTACCTTGACGATATAAATATGTACAACGATTTGAAAAAGAGAGGTTACATGTGATTGGCTAGATATGATTGCTACGCAGAGGCTATATCGGTTAAATTTACAAGGGTTACGTGATATCATGGTGATGATGATTGTGACGTGGATAATATGATATTGTGATACTGAAAAAGCAAAACGGGTTATAAATGGTTTTATGAGGTAATAACGATGATGATGATGATGATGATGATGATGATGATGATGATGATGATGATGATGATGATGATGATGATGATGATGATGATGATGATGATGATGATGATGATGATGATTATGATGATGATTATGATGATGATGATTATGATGATGATTATGATAACTTGAATATACCGAATGAGTCGAAAAAAATCTTCACACGTTTGGTGGGTTATGGAATAGAAAGTACGTGACCAACATTCAAAACTAAAATGTTGATCGAAGTCAAAAGCTAACTTAGGGACGGTGCAAAGTTTATTTTATAACATGGCCGGTGCAAAACGTAACGGGGCATCTACTTTTTTGAGCTCGTACACAACTGGGTCAACACTTTTTATTGAGCAAATATGAACGAGCTTCAACAGGGCAGTAACTTTTTATGAGCTCAAGACAGGATCAACTTTTAACTTTAACATGGTTCACCTTGAGGACAAAATTGTGAATAATGCAAGGTGAGAATTGCATTCAAAGATGTGTATAAATGACGCCAAATTTCCTTGTTAGTTTCTTTCAAGGAGTATTCTACGGTCATTGAATTGAAATGAACTGCCTTTCTTGTGGTCTTTGGCTAATTGATCGGTGGTACTGTAGTATCATACAAAATCTAATGTTCATGAATACGGGGCAGATGCATTTTTTAAGGAAAAGGTGACTGGGCAGCCGTATTTTTTGCAATGATTTCAAACTAGGTGAACAGATTTTTTTGCAACAATTTTTCTTCTCCACCGGCCATGTAATATAATAAATTTTGCGCTGTCCCTTACCAACAATCAAATGTGGCTGCAACGTCTGCAGGCACACGGAATCCTAATGAACGCAGGTGCGGGATGGTTGGCCGGTGGGATGCCCGGTGCTCGGTTGGATGGCTACGCCTGTGGCGTGGTTTGTCCGTTCGTGTGCTGGGTGTCCTGCTTGCTTGGCCCCCTTGCACTTGTGTCAAAGTTTACATTGGTTGGTGTAGTGTCTTCTTTTCAAAAATCCAAATGGTCTTTTTAAGGTCCTTCTGAAGGGACTGCAACTTTTCATCCTCCATATAGAAAATTAAATTTCTTTTCCTTGGTGCTTCCATATCGAATTTAGTGTATTTATTTAGCTTTAGATTTTCTTCGAATTTGATTAGTTTCTTTTTGTATATCATATATGATTAGAAGCTATTTTTTTCATTCGAAGTAAAATAAGTTGACAACAACAATAACAAGGTAACTATTATGTTCAAGTTAACTATCGAAGAATATTTTGAGAGTGATAAGCCAATGATAGAAGCTCAGCTCACATCGCTGGAATCAAGCAAATACGTATACTGTTTTGGACACCTTATAGTGTATTTACGGAGTTTCCTTTCAGATAAAGTAAATCTACCGGGTTAATCAGAAAAGCGTGAAGCGTTTAGCAGGCCATATTCTGATGAAGGCAAGTCAAATAGGGTTTGTTGGAACTGTGTTTCGCAGGAGAACAATTGAATTAGTCACATGGCTTTAGTTTGCTATAATTGGTCGATTTTTTTCCATATTTTTTTTTACCTTTTTGTGGTATAGCTAGCAACGTTGGTAATGATTGAAGGCCTACTTCGGGAATCTTGCGAAACAAGATTTTAGTAAAATTGCTCGTAATTGTATAGTGGGAAGACTGATTTCAACCAATTGAATTTTCATATCTAATTCACTCATAACAACTATCAAAAGGGACCTGGTTATCATCTCTTTCCTTTCTATAGCATGCCTCACAATCAGTTAACCAAGCGCTCGCTAATCTGATGTGACTGGTCCTGTGATTGGCTGAACGTCAATAATCTTATTTCCTTTGATCGGTCATTTATGACCTATAAGATTATGAATAAACTAAGCCCTGAAAGCCTTTGGGACAAATTTGAGCTAAGATCAATGCACTCAAGCTATGTAACAAGAAACTGCCATGATCTTCAGATCCCAAGGCTAAATACAGATTATGCAAAAAAGGGCTTCAAATATTCGGCTCTAAAAATGTGGAATGATACGCCTGTTGATATACGAGAGGCCCCAACTCTCGGTTGCTTTAAAAAACAATTGAAAGCACACCTACTGGCTGATCAAAAACCTTAACTTCAAAACACGACCCCCTGGAAGAACAGCAATATTAACAATTTGGAAAATTTTTCGTTTGTTTTATAAGCTTGTATATAAGTATTATTAGATGTTGAAGGGTTCAATTTTCGTGTATAAATATTTATTCATATCATATCATATCATACTCTTTGAAATACTTGTGGAAACAAGTTGGTTAACGACGCAATTTTGCAAAAGGGAACATTTGAAGATTTGTAATATGATCAACCTTTCTGTGATCTTTCAAAATTTGTATTTGCTTTCTGTAAGTCAGTCCAAGATTTTCTGTTCCTCTTGATCTTATCAATATTTCTTTGCTTTTCAGGCCGTTGAGCTTCCACGAGAATTTATCCATTTGTACATATCAAATTGCATATCAAAATGCGAAACAATAAAAGACAAATATATTCAAAGCAGACTTGTTAGACTGGTGAGTCGTTACCTTTTATACTTCATTTGAGGAATCGTTTTTAACGTTGGATTTCGTGGATTTTGTGGGAGATTAGGAATTTACGAAGGACACATCGCACCAGGAAAGGTAGAAGAATTTACAACAACGTAATTTCCAAGCCTGAAAATTGTCGAAGGTTTTTGATATCTTATTTTTTAGAAGAGAAGAGTCTTATTGGATGCGCTCTAAACTCAGCGCATCTGGCCTTGTATTTTAAATTGTATTGTCATGAGTCTCAGTTTGAAGCGAAAACCATCGTTCCTTTCATTGTAGAACTGATATCGACGTGTCAGGTAGAAAGTGCAGCTTTGTGATAGCTAAGAGAAGAGTCTCATTGGATGCGCTCTAAACCCAGTGCATTTGGCCTTGTATGTTAAACTTTATTGTCATGAGTCTCAGTTTGAAGCGAAAACCATCGTTCCTTTCATTGCAGAACTGATATCGACGTGTCAGGTAGAAAGTGCAGCTTTGTAATAGCTCGTTAGGCCAGGAGAAAGACAACGCGAACATTTTCTCTTCAGATTTTCACGTTGACAAAAAAATTGTAACAGGGCCAAGCGGCCAGATATTGAAGACTCAAATCAATGAGATTTGTGTAATCAGTGTAGTGCAAAGAACCTTTCATTGAAAATGTATTAAATCTTTTATATTTTATTTTAGGTTTGCGTTTTTCTGCAATCGTTAATCCGTAACAAGATCATTAACATTCAGGTATGATTAATTCATTTTATATTTAAAATTCTATGAATTCTAAATAATGAGTAGCCAAACCATTAGAGACCGTATGAATTGACGGGTTAATTTTTGGTGCAGTGAAATGTTTGAAATAGCAGCAAGTTGTGTAAAGCAGAAAATGAACCGGTTGATTACCGGCAATTAGTTTTGGATGGCAAGATACCGGTTGGGTCGAAAAAGGCCCAGCGTTTGAAAGGCTACTGCTCCCTGAGTATATAAGCAATTATTTTTTGCAATACTTGGTTGAATTGCTAACATGTTCTATTGTTTTCAGAATTTTTCTTGGCTGAAATCGGCCTCTTCGTTTAGAGAGGGATTTTCTAAAAAAGTCCTTTCTAGAAATCTTCAAAGCGTGCTAAAATTAGGCGCAAGTTTGCCTAATATGTTTGCCTCATAGCGATGACTTGAGCACACTTTAGCACATGCTAATCTCAAATGAGGGGGGAATGAGGAAGTCTTCCCCCTTAGTATGAATAACTTGCTCAGGGGATCCCATTCTCCCAAGAGGACGAAATACATAAACACAAGCTGGAGCCATCATTGCTAGCAAGGAGAACAAAGGGAAATCTTGGTTGTTGAGTTCACTCGTTTTTGGATGTTTTCGAAAGAATCTTTCTGCAGAAAATCTCCTATTTTGACCGGAAGGAAGGGCTGATTAAAGTCGGTTGAATCACTGAACCTGATCGAACCTATCGGAAATAAAACAAGACAGTTTCAATGTCATTGCTTTGATATTCAGGGCAAATTTCATGATGTTCAGGGCCGGTGCAGATTTTCATTTACCATACAGCCCCTAGGGTTAGCGTACGCAGCGCCTGTCAAGGTGGGAGGCAGAGTGATGTCATGGTGCACAGGGTGCTGAAACTCTTTTTGCTTTGTTTTATTTTTGCTTTTTTTGTTAGTCATTCTTTCTTTCTTTTCATATTTTTCCTCTTGTTCTTAAGATTGTTGTTAAAGGAATTGTTAAGTGCCATTCATAGCCAGAACCAGATGACATCATGTCTATTTCTGCTATGGACGGCACAGAATGTTGTATTGTATTTATTTACTTTTAAATTGACATTGATGTATAAAAAAAATATTCAGGGAGCAGCATGTTTTCAAACGCCGCTCCTTTTTATTGACTCACCGGGTATCTTGTCCTCTTTATGCCGAAAAGATAAGTGCCAAATGGTTGTGATATGATATGAATAAATATGCATACACGAAAATAGGTCTCACAGCATCTTATACTTATAAACATTCTGATTAAATACAACAACAAAATCGCAGATAGTTCAGCAAGTACATTGTTGATATTGATGTTCCTCCTCCAGGCGGTCGTGTTTTGCAGTTAATGTTTTTGATCAGCCATTAGGTGTGCCTTCAGATTTTGTTTAAAGCAGTAGAGAGTTGAGGCCTCTCACATATCAGCTGGCGTATTGTTCATTGGTTTTAGAACCGAATCTACATTTTTCACGGATGAGAGACACCGTTTTCACATTTATTGCCATGGGATTTTAAAAATCTTCAGTATCTGCAAGCCATTTCTTATAACTCATGAGAGAGAAAAAGTACCTTTGCGTATTGTTCTGTGTGACGACATTCGTTATGATTTGATCAAGTCCCTTTTAGTTTCAATCATGTTTTGCTTTTCAGGACATACTCATTGAAGTTCAAGCATTTTGTCTAGAATTCAGCAGCGTGCGAGAGGCAGTGGCACTTTATAGACTTTTGAGAAATGTAGAGATTCATGATGGTGAGAAACCAAACACTGCAAAGAGCTAGTAATAAATCGTGTTGATCAAGGACAGATTCTGCAAGACAACAGCATCAGTCGCTTTTGATCGACACCACCATTCAAGGCAATTAGCGATTGCATTGCAGACATATGAATTCTCTCAATCAGTAAGATCAAAACAATCATATCCGTAAAAGTTGCCCCGAAATTAGTACCGTAAACATTGGTCGCAGGAAACGAAGTAATAGTTAAAAATGTAAACGCAAGCATACCTGTGTCTGTATCGTGGTTTCTTCTGCCTTTCTTGGCCTTTCTTTGCTTCCCTGCCTCATCAGCTCAATTCATTGCTTCAAGTTCATAATGGCTTAATTCTGTTTCTCTGCAAAAGCGAGGCTGTCCTCGTTTGTGGTTTTGTGATTCAGTGGCAACGGCGAGAAACTTCGAGGAAATTTCCTCGTATCTTCCCGCCGCTGAGTCACAAAACCGGAAACGAGGGCAGCCTCGCTTTTGCAGAGAAACTGAATGTCTTGTTGGCCTTGTTCTAACTTTGACAACAGATCGAAAGATCTACCCGGAGGATTTGACTTTTTGATTCAGAAGCAGAGCAGAAGGTATTGCAATTCTGAAATATTTAGTGCTTACAGGAACTGATTACCATTCTGCCCCTAAATCATGTAAACAAAATCCGACAGGCATTTCTGATATCTTTCTTCTTTTGCTTTGAGCTCATAACTTCTCTTGAGCGCCACCTTTCACGTACACAAGGCGAATACTTGCAATAGCAAGCTCCGGGCAAGCTTTGCGACCATGTTTGTTTTGAGTTACTGGTTGAGAGATTTTCCTTTGTCTGCAATAGACAATTACGCTAAAGATGGCGGCGAGGAACTTTTACCAAGATGCACTGCGTTCTAATTACGAATCCTTTACGATTCTATAGGAATTCGATTAAAGAAGGCAGTGCATCTTGGTAAAAAGTTCCTTGCCACGATCTTTTGCGTAATTGTCTATTGCTAATTGCTTTGAATTACGGTGTCAATCAAAAGCAATTGATACTATTGTAAAGCGGTTAGCAAAACATCCTCCTTTGTTTTTCCTTCGTAGCAGTAAATGACAGTGACATCTGAGTATTTTGTTATCCTGGGAGGCTGGAATCTCCCTGAATACTGGATGAGCCAGAAAAGAGTTCCCCTTTTGAAAATTCATAGCATCAAGAGTGCTTCACAGATTCCAATGATTCAAATTCTAGTTATTAGCCAAAGATCGAAGTATTTTTGTGATTTTTCTCGCTGTCTCATGAGCACCAGCAATACAGGTAAATTCAGCTTTACGAAAATTTCATGGTTGCAAAATAACTGAAAAAGGGCCTAAAACATTAATCAACTCCTAGAGGACTCCTTGCGCAGATTGAGAAAGAGAATGCAATTGTTCGTGGGTGAGAGATATCCACTGCACATGCATTGCCATGGGCCTGAAAATCTTTAGTATTTGTTTGAAAATATAGCTCTTCGGAGAGGTGAAACGCTCATTGAGTATTACTCTGTGTAAGGAGAGTCCTTACAAGTTGATCAATGTTTTCGGCCTTTTTTCAATAATTTTGCAGCCATAAAATCTTTATAAGGTTGAATTCACCGATACTTCTAGTGCTGATAAGACAGCGGGAAGAAATACTTCGATCTTTCGGCTTTTAACTGAAATTTGAATCGTTCAAATTTGTGAAGTACTCTTGGTGTTGTGAATATTCAAAAGGGGGAACTTTTTCTGGCTCACCCGGTGGTACATCTCTTCAAACGATGATACATCATTTATTATTATTCATTATTATCAATTTGTTTTAAGTCGGCAACTTACATAGCTATAAAGTTAAAAAGTTAATTCAAGCCAACAAATTAAATACAATGTTACATGAATATATACAAGAAAAATATGTCAATAAAATTACAAAAGTCGTATCAATTTACAAAGTTCATATTAAAAATAGTGTAGAACTGTAAAAAGCCGAGCCGAGGAATACTGCCTGCAAAGTCTGCAGTCGCAGCCTTCATTGTTCCAACATTTGATTTGATTTTTAAATTGTTGCACAGAATTTGAATCCTTAATTTCCTGTGGAAGAGAGTGCTAAATACGCTGCCCTCTGTATCGGATTGTTTCAGTACCATAATTAATTGTATGTACCATAGGAAGTAAAAATGTATTGGTACTCCTCAAATTATATGTGACACTTCTTTTCAAGAAATTTCATCCATGAAACAGGGGTTTAAATTATTTGGAGTTTTAAAAATTTCTGTCTTTAGCAACTGCACATTTTTCTGGTGTATTGTTACAGATCTATCTTTTTCTAGTAATGATCCGAAGCTGGAAGTATAGTCTATGCTATTCTTAAGGCTCTTTCATACAGTCCATTGATCTTGCTATTCATTTTTCTGGTATGGAACATCGATACCAAAGGACAGTATTGGAATTTTGGGAGACCCGGTAGAGCAAACGATTCGTTGAATGTGTTGATATTTGCCTTCCCTATTGCCGTTGTATTGTCATAAATAGAATCATTCTTGTGTGGTTTTTAGCCAGAAAAATACTAGGTGAGTGAGAGAAAGTTAGCACTTTTGGCAGGCTGTGATTTGAAAGTACGCGGAATATGGGGTTCTCATTCCTAGCCATATTCCTTACCAGCATTTTCCTAATTTCTGGGTCTAAAAAGATAAGTGATTTTACCAAAAACATTGCCAGAACTAAGTTAGCCATTATCTGATAAATCATAGTTCCAGTTTTGAATATCGGCCGCTTACTTTTTATTCCGCAATCCGTCAAATTTGTCTTTTTTCTCAACCGGTAGATATATGACAGGTTATTTGTCTAAATATGTTCATCGGTCCCTGTTTTGTAACCTTGCAAATGTTGCATCTTGCCTTAAGCCCAGAATCAAATGACGTTAAAACGTCAAATTCCCTGAAGCTAGATTTATTTTCATTGCAGTTCTTGTTATAAATTGTTATTTATGTTGTGTTAATTGCCATGTATCTTCAGATATAGTACATAATTCCATTAAAACGTTAATTTTAGCTTCAGAATGTTTTTATTTGGAAATAACTTCTACGTTCTGCTCCGTCCCCTTTACGCTGAGAGTACTCGCATATTTGCAGGGCCACTGAGAGAGGGGGGAGCAACATTTGACTGCAGGGAATGCTCTGAAATGCATTTTCAACCGATCTAAAGGGCGTGATCGAAAAAATTTTCTGATTGCTTTGCTCGCAGGGGACCTCATTCCGAATTTTGTCCCTGGCCCTCGAAACGCTCTTGGAGGCCTACCCTGGGTACCAGACGCTGAAAAAAAGTAGATAAAAGAAGAAAGGAAAATGAGGCCCCCTCATTTTTCTTTCTTCTTTTATTTAATTTTTTTGAGACTCTGGTGGATGGGATGTGCAGCTACTCAACAGGGTGTCCTTTGTGGTAATATGGAACAGGCATTCTTAAAGGACATGACATAATGATTGATAAGAAAATTATGGGAAAGGTTGGTTCTACACATATCCTATCACTTCCGTAGTTAATTATTCCCGGACCCCTTTAAAATTTCATGGTGCCCTGTGCGCTCCGTGGAGGAACTGGAACGAGCTCACACGTGACCAAAAGGGCCTAGTCAAGATTCGAGATATGGAAATGGGAGCCGAGAGGTGACCCAGTGAATTATTGCTGCATAATGCTACAGTATGCTTTATTTGCAAGGCAGTCTATTGTTACTTCATTCGCGACAATATCAAGGTGCACACGATGCTCAAATGTCTTAAGCCAAAACGCTAGGTGGTGTCTGCCAATAAGAAATTTCACCGTGAAATCCAGGAAAGACTTGACGCGGGAAAGTTTGAAATGGTAAGAAACGGATTTTGTTTTTTGGACTTCAAAAGTAGACAGCTAACGTTGTTTATTCACTTCATATTAAATGACAGTTCATTTGGGAAATCATCGTTTTATCTGTTGAGTGTATTTTTGCTTCAGGCATTTCGCGTGCTGCATTGCCAAAAAATTATTGATATTATTGCAGCAAGTTAGTTGGGGATGCAAGGTGTTGAAAAGAGAAGTGTCATGTTGCTCTCACAGTTTTACTTCTTATCAACTCTGAAAAATGCTTCTGACAGAGATTTTTGTTCATTATTGATTCTTGTCTAAAGATGTTGTTGCCATTATTATTTTTAAGGGAAAATATAATTGAATTTTTTTCTTTCAGGCTTGACACCCTCCAAAATACCAGACCCTCTTTTACTGCATCTTTTAATAATCTGAAAAGCTGTGGACAACTTGTGTTTAAGTATGGTGGCACACTGCTTATTGTTGGAACTTTATCATTCAGGCAAAATTTAGCAAAATGTGAAGGACTAAAATTGAGCCATAAAAGTAGGATATCAAAGAGTAAAATAGAGGAAGCTAGCATTAGAAAAAAGGATGGTTTATCAACAGATGCAAGTTTTGATTGGAAACTTTTCATGAAGCTATTACTGCCTGATTTATGGTTATTTACACTGGCATCACTCACAGCTTTTGCAGTGGCTTTGGTCAACATCAGATTACCACATCTTATTGGAGAATTGATCAATGCCATAACATCCTTGACCCATGGAGATCAAGACGACATCAATGCATTTGATGTTCTGTACAAGCCATCAGTAAAACTTATCATCAACTATGGTCTGCAATCTTGCTTAACGTTTTTGTATATCACTTTGTTGTCATCATTTGGAGAGAGATTCGCAGCAAGGATGAGAGTTTCTCTTTTCAAGTCACTTGTCAATCAAGATGTTGCTTTCTTTGATGCCCATAAAACAGGAGAGATAGTCAACAGGTAAGGCAAAAGTTATTTACTTGTTGCTGCAACAGCAGCCTCTAATCATGAGCGATAGGACACCCAGTGTATAGCAGTTTGAAATTTATATCAGAAGCAAGCCACCTTAACTTAATATTTTTTATGTTTTAACTATTTGTTTCTTGATATTCAACAACCTATCACTGTTTCATAATTTTGAAAGTTTCGTTATTGAGCCCCCTTAAATGCAGATCTATCTTAAAGGAATTGAGTCCATATGAATACTTGAGCGTTAACGCTGTCTTGAAATTTCACTGACAAAATGCTGATGGCCCTTTGTCATAGCACAGCATAATAATGCCGAAATCATTAGCAGTGGAGACCAAAGACTTTTTTTTTTTTTTCTATATTCATCTAAAATTTTACAATACATTTTACATCTACATCCTACTATACTTTCTAATTACTATACAAACTATACAAACACTACAGGGACAGGACCACAAGGAGCAAAGGACAATGACTACCCTGTGGCCATTAACATAAAGACACGCAAATAATAACTAAATAAATACCGACAAAACGCTAAATATACGATTAATTACTCGAATCCGTTTCACATTGGATGTCAGGCCAGCATAGGAGAATGTGCTGAACAACAGGAACCCCGAAAGAGAGAACAACAGCAATAGCAATTGCTATCGCCACTGATCCTCCTCCAGGCCCCCACCCCTCAACACACCGCGCAAATACTTTTGGTTAGCATGGATAAGTTCCCATATTTTGCTTCATGTGCCTAACATCAAATGTGAAACGGACTTACAAAAGAAACGGGAAAAATGTACCTAGTGGCTGTGTGGCGTAAAAAGAAAGTTTGAATAAGTTATCCAAGCCGACCTGTTTTGTGGATGAAATCTAAAGTATGTTCGAGTATATTTCTGTTTACGTCATTAGAAAGTTCTTCATTACCATACAATAAGTATTGAACAAGAACGTTGTTTGGAAGGGTGTCGATTTGGACAAAAGGTCGTAACAATTCCGAAACTCCAGCGAGAAGATCTTGCCGTTGAATGTCAAATGATGGGCAATGCAACAAAAAATGCTCCGTATCCTCAATGCCATCATTCGTTGGGCACATTGGGTTCACTGTATCCCTAAAATTGTGCTTGAATTTATGAAAATTCAATTTACTAAGACCAACTCTTATTTGTAAAAGATAACTCAAGCCTATTGGATCATGAATACCAAAGACAGACTTTGCACTGGGGCGAATTTTTGACAGAAGCTTTGTTTTAAAAACAGCAACAGAAGGTGCAAGTCTGATTTCTGGATCAAGTTTATTCCATTCAGAAATGCAGTTAGGATAGAAGCTTGATAGAAATTTCTCCAAAGACTTCTTAATCCGTGCATTATCCTAAGGAATTTCTTTGGCTTAATATCTGTGGTTAGTAATTAACAACTGGTGGCTTTGTATCAAGCCAAATTATGCTTTTGCCAAACTTGCACTTATGTGTAGTGTTGACGTATCATACACATAATTAGAATAATTAGTATGCCGAAGGAGCATGTGTAGAAGTAGTTATAGCAGAGTCCGGCAACATGTAAGATGTCAAACAGTAGCGTGTCAATATTATGCTTGACCCCAAACACAACATCATGTTTGCTGCAAATTTAAGTTGCTTCTTAAGTTTGAGTTGAACTTCATTTGAGTTGAACTAGGGGGTGTTCCCTCCTCGATTAGCCTGCCTATTGAGGGAGCCCCTCCTTTAAGAAATTCCCCTAATCTCACTGCAGCTCTCCATACTCACCTATTTAGTCTCTCAATATTTTTGCTTTAAGTATATCATCCTGTCCTGTTTTTCTTTCTATTTTGTTTGCTGTATTTAATTTTAGTTTATCATTGTTAATAAGATAGGTGGGTATGTTGAACTGTAGTGATGTATTAGATGAATTTTAAAATGAATGAACTGAATGAATGAACTGAATCATGGCTTCTGCTCAACGTTTTCTCTTCTTCCAGACTTACTGCAGATATTCAGGACTTCAAGAGTGCCTTTAAACAATGCATCTCACAAGGAGTCAAGAGTGTGACACAGACAGTTGGCTGTGTTGGTATGCTGTATATTGTGTCCCCAAAGCTGACCAGTGTGATGCTGATACTTGTCCCAGGTATTGTGCTCGTTGGTTCTTTCCTGGGGTCAATGTTAAGAAAGCTCTCTAGAAATGCTCAGGAGCAGGTAGCCAAGTCAACAGCAGTTGCTGAGGAGGCACTGAGTAACATAAGAACTGTCAGGGCATTTGCTATGGAGGATAAAGAAACAGTGTAAGTACACTTAGCTTTGTTTTGGCGCAGCTTTGCCCTGCCTCTCTTGGCAAAAAGGGTTTCTAGATGTTTTTATATCCATCTAAAATGTTACAATACAAGGTTACAAACTATTATGATTTCTAATTACTATACGACTATACCACACTACAAGGACAATACCTCGGAGCAGCAGAAAATGACTACCCTGTTGTCTTAACATAAAGAAATATCCAACCTTACTAAAAACTAAATATACAGTTACAGATAGTTACACATAAATGATAACCATTGACTACCGGTAGATACTGACATCTGTTTCACGTTAGATACCAGGCCTTTTATAGGATTAAGGTGCCTGTGTTAGAATATGCGTGCTTGAATCTATAAAATATCTTACACAGATATTCAAATTTACACAATATATTCTATTCTATATTCTAGATATTTTACTTCTTATAGGAGTTACAAGCAATAGATTTTCAAATGAATGCCCAAAGCTTTTCAGTTCCATTACATGAAATGTGCAGATGGTATATCTGATCCAGGAAAAATTGTAACTTTCTTTAATGACCTGTACAAGAAGTATCTTTACGACTTGTTCAAGTGTTTTAGTCCTAATTTTAGGCATTTTCAACCAAGATATCTGTGTGAAGCCGGAGTTACCCATAATTTCTTGGCTCATGAAAACGAGAGAAGACAAACAAATACTTTAATCTTCGGTTCTGCAAGGGGAATTCAATTCATTCCAATTCATATAATGTTCCTGGTGCTGTGAATGTTCGATAGTGAGAAGTTTTTTCCGGCTTTCCCATGATTTCTTCCATTTCAGTTGGTTTACTCAGGAGGTTGAAAGCTCAAAGCTTAAAAATGAATACCTAGGTGCTGGCATAGGTGCCTTTCAAGGACTGTCGAATTTTGCAATAAATGGAATGACATTGGTAGTGCTGTACAGTGGAGGGATGTTGCTTGATGCTGGACAAATTACAGCAGGAGAACTTATGAGCTTTTTGATGGCAACACAAACTATTCAAAGGTACGAGTGGACCAGTCATCTTTAATGCCGGATAGGGGGGTGGAAGATATTTTTGTCAATGATAAAACTTTTCATAACGCCTTCATTTCCTCTTTAATATTTTCAGGGGCCTCTGATTATCTAGCTGTAATTTTTGGTGGCTCTCTCTATATCAAATTTGATGACATATTCCCAAGCAACAAATCATATTTTCTGATGGCAAGTGACACAAAATGGACATTAAAATGCTTTCAAGAGAGAACAATGGCCTTGCACCAAGGGATTCTATTAAAAATGTGATACTTTGAAGAAAAACGCAAGGCTACATTAAGATCATAAATGGATGACATTTACGCTTCAGATAGCTGAGATAAGATTTGTTAAGTTTTCATGGCCACTTATTTTTCACTTAAGGTTTTCAGTGACCCCCCCCCCCCTCCCCTTTCACTTCCCTAAATTTTTGGTAGCCCCTATGAATATCTTCCAGCCCCCTACTCTACAGGGTGTCTCAAAAAAATTGTTCGACGTTTGATAAAATATTGAAAAATAAGGACAATATGAACAGGCTCATGGAAAGATAACCCTGTTCCGAAGATTATAAGATAATTTTAGAGACCAGAATCAAGCAAATCGGTTGAAAATTCATTGAGCTACGAGCTCTCGAGGATAAAAAATATGCGATAGCTGAGACCAGAGACCCCCTAGATTGCTTGCATTGCAAAAAGCTCAAAGGCGGAGGTAAGAGAAGTTTATCCAATGTCATACCCCTCGTTGATATCAGAGGAAACCAAATAGGACTTCTGAAGTAAATTATTTCTTGCGATCATTCTCAAAATTTCCTTAACATTGTGTAAGTCCAAAAACAGTGGTTCAAAACATAATCGACGAGAGACTGAATCTGTTTCCTCAAAGCATCCACATGCTTGACAGTTAGGTTATCGAAAACCTGTTTGAATCCCACTTGATTCGCCCTGAAACAACTGACGAATAGCAGAAACGACGGCCTATGGGGCTTTTACCAAAAATGCCATTTCGAGGCCTCTGGTTTCAGCTTTCGCACAAACTTGAACTTCAAAAGCTTGTAACCCCATGAATTTTTAGCGGATTTGCAAGATTCTTGTGTCAAAAATTAATTTAAAATCTCAGGAAAAGGGTGACTTGACCAATTGTCCTTTCAGCGTATCGTTGTTTTTTAGCATTTAATCAAACATCGAACAATTTTTTTGAGACACCCGGTATGTTAATAATGACTGGTCCCTAAAAGGACTTGGTATCGGATTAGTTTCATATCAGGTTGGTCTCTTCTGTTTACAGGAGAACGCACCAGCCCAATGCGCTTCATACCTGTTTTGTTTGCGTTTTCAAGAGAAAACGTTCCGAACACCTGGATGAGCAAAGAGGGTGGGTGAATGGTAGCGATTAATAGGAGCCAGCTTGCGTCTAGTGCTCTTCAGCCCTCTTGCATGCCAAAGTCAAAGTTGTTTTGAAAGAATGGGTTGTAACCCCGGAGGGGTACTTCACTATGGGTAAGACGGGGATGTGCGCCAGTTTTGGGTAGTTTTTGGCCTGAAAATTCTGGGATTGGGGTATCTTTTTACTGGAAAATTTCTGTGATTGGGGTGTACTTTCACTCGGAATTTTCTGGGATTGGGGTTTACTGTTATACTCAAATTCTTTATAAATTTTCGAGCAACACGTGGTCAGTTTCAGGTCAACTGATTTCAAGTATTTTTGTGTTGAAAAACGTCCTCAGATCAGAACCTCGTTCCAATGGCCACTTGGAACCAAAATACTCGCTCCCAGCCCTCAATCCCTTATCCCTTTGACGTCGAATTGTTTTTGTTACTTCTTCGATTGGGTATCAATATCTGACATATATTCTGGGATTGGGTATCAATATCAGACCAAATTTCTGGGATTGGGTCGTGACAAAAATCCTTGCGGCGCACACCCCTGTATTAATTTATAGTGAAGTACCCCCCCCCCGGGGTTGTAACGTTAAGTTATCGTACCCATGTGGCCCCATTGCAATTCAGGTTTATAGGTAGGTCCCAAATTATTGTAAAGTTTATTTCTCATGAAGCAAAAGTTAAATGTCATATGAGCATTCTATATTTTCGAAATCCTAAGTTGCAACGTTATACTCAAATTTTGCTAAGTTTGTAAACGGTCAGTGGTGCAGTCTTATGGATAAACAATACTATAAACCTTTCTTGAATTGTAGAGAAATTTTGAATCATTTTCTGTAGATGGAGAGACGCGCTGTTTCGTTTCTTTGTCGTAAATCAGCAATCACTTGTCAGATCAATCTCTAATTTGAGGCGTTTTCCGTGCTATGCAGCTGTATATAAAACTGGATGATTTAAATTAAAGTTCTTCAAAAGCAGTCACAGAAGTAAGGTACATATTTCTGGGACACCGTAGATGCACTGATTTCATAGAATTATGACGATGAGTCTCTTGTTTCCCAGTGGTCTTTGACTTGATGATGGCGCTTCAATCAACAGAGACTCATAATACTACTCTGAAAAGCCTGGACCTATTTAGGCCCAAATTTCGCGATTCCAATCAGATGGCGAGATTCATGAATTACTATTGTTGCGGTGTAAATGTGATAGACTTTTCGAATCGATTGAAGAATTGAAAACACTCCCACGAGACTGAGATTCGAAGCCGTGATTCCATCATAATTCCATTGATGACTGAAGACAATAGAGCCAAGTTTTTCTCCGTTTCATTATTAGTCCCTCTTGAGCAAGGTTTACCGCAGGGATACAAGGGACTAATCGTCGTAAGTCTACTGATTTCAAAGATCTCTGTGATTAGATTCTGAGAATGTAAATGTTTGTCATATCAGGTCATGTCATTGGCAAGTCATGATGGTTTAAAGTTAATTACCCTGCAAGAAAGCTGTTCCCTGAATTGGAATGACTGATTTCGAGCAAGGTGAACTCGAGGACAATAATTTGTCAATAAATCAACAAATTTGACTGTTGATTCATTGAATCAAAGTCTTTGTCTTTGAATGCTTATTGGACTCATATTTTGAAGAGTAACAGGTCATAAAGTGAAATTTTTACTTTGTCATTTGATCTGATAAGTGAGTGAAGTAACTGGCCCAGATGTATATCATGTGAGTACCCAAACTCTTCAGGAAAAAGGGCAACTAAGCATACCAGAACATAGGTTCTTGAAAACAAGATAGTATTTTCAAGGAAAGTCAGGAGATTCCAAAATAAGGGTATTTCTTAGATGAATCATAATCTACAACAGTGAAGTAAAAACAATTGCATTCTATTATCAGTTACATTTGACATCATTAATTGCGCCTTTGTGACCTACAATGCAGTGTAAGGGGTAATATTTGAAATTTTTGACATGATTCGGTAGAAATAAGGGACATTGTTCTGAAATACCTTTCCCACAGTCTTTATGCCGCAAACGTTCATTGTAATTGATTTAGGTTGTGGTAAGCGTATAGTGATTAGTTAACAAGTATTCTTTGTTTCTTTTTGTGTATTATCCTAGTAGTGTTCATTGTTTTTGTTATAGTTAAGAATATGGGGTAGCCATACAATTTTGCTCCTCATGTTATTGTCCCTGTAGTGTTGTGCAGTTGTATAGTATTAATATGTAGAGTAGGTTAACATGTATTGTAAGAATTTTATATGAATAAGAAAAAGTTTTTGGAATTCATGGGTATTGAAAGTTGCTTCTGGATAGAGACAGTGGAAATTTTCGCTAGAGCAACATCGCATTTTCAGTGGAAGGTTTTATTTCTGTAAAAGTCAGAGAATACGGTCCATCTTTGTCATGTAAAATAAGAAATTAGGGGTCTATTAAAAGTTTAAGAACTCACATGATATACATATCCATATAAATGTGACCGCACGGGAATTGATGAAGTCCTGCCTTTTCCATAGGTCTCTTGGGACGCTGTCAGTTCTCTTTGGGCAGATAATCCGTGGAATCAGCTCTGGAGCACGTGTCTTCGAATATATGAAACTGACAGCTAAAGTAGAAATGAAAAATGAAACCAGATTATTGACTGGCAGCATTAAGGGACATGTTCAGTTCAATGATGTTTCGTTCACCTACCCGACGAGGCCTGAACAACAAGTGTTGGAAAATTTGACCCTGGATGTTGGAGCTGGAAAAGTTGTTGCTTTGTGTGGACCGAGTGGTTCTGGTAAGTCCAGTTAGAATTTGTGTTCTTTCGGGGACCTGGCAAACTCTGTGATCCTTTGAATTACTGGCTGATTTCTCAGTTGCTTTTTTGATAAAAACAAGAAATATTACTTTTCAATGTTGCACTGTTTGCAAATTTGTGACAAATTTTCAAAGGCAAACTCTACATTATACGTTAATCTTTACGAAATTAAAGAACAGACCTTTTAGCTATTCTACAAAAGAGCCTGGAGCGAGAGATATTTCTATACAATTTTATGCACGAGGCTCGATCGAGTGGCGTTGGAGTTTCGATCGCAATTGTGCAAATTTGAAAATTCCACAAATTGTAATGAAATATCGTTCGATCCACATTCGTTTTCAGAATTGCTAAAAGGTCTTTTGAAAATTTGTGATTGCTTTCGACTCAACCCCAGTCTTTCTTCAAACCCCATGAATGTTTCACATGTTTACTGATTATTCAACCTGTTATAGAAAACATTTGACAATAGCTTTTGATTTCAGGGAACCAGCTATGATCTTGCTCTTGAAGTTTTTGTTGTGTCACCCGGTATATCTTAATGCTACTGCTGACTAAGTTGATACAAATATTTTTTCTCATAGGCAAATCAACGATTGCGGCTCTACTTGAAAAGTTTTATGACATTGACTCTGGATCGATAACAATAGATGGTCATGATATCAGAGAATTAGATTATTCTTGGGTTAGAGGAGAGCTCATTGGATTTATCAATCAGGTAATTATATCTGGTAGAGAGATGTCATCTTTTTACTCTAGATAATTTATTCTTATAAGGGGTGTCC
The DNA here is from genome assembly GCA_964020215.1 of Aurelia sp. 3 sensu Dawson et al. (2005). NCBI lineage: Eukaryota > Metazoa > Cnidaria > Scyphozoa > Semaeostomeae > Ulmaridae > Aurelia > Aurelia sp. 3 sensu Dawson et al. (2005). The sequence continues at coordinate 12,915,664 of OZ026593.1, read as the reverse complement.
CAAAAGGAGGTAAAAGTAAGTAAAAGTAAAGGCAGTTTTATAGTCTCATTTTCCAAATCCAACATATCCAACATCAACAAATATCCAACTATCCAGAACAGTTGGAATTTGATCGAAAGTTATAGGGTTTCTACCTAAATGACCCTTGGGATAGTCATTGTTTCTTGCTTCCCGGGTTATCGTTCTTGTTATGTAGTTTAGTAGTTTGTAGTCCAATAGTCTTAAGTACCTCGTTTTGTAAATTTTTATATTGAATAAAAAAAATAGTCTCATAGCTAGCCAAAGGCTACTCAACCAACTTTACACCTTACCCCCTTGTCACAATGCTTGGTAGCCGACAAAGAAATAAATGTGTTTCCTTGAGAAAAAAGGCAATTAAACAGCATTTCAAACAAGCAACAGAAAATGGACTTGTATCGAATCGAGCTTTCTGGAACCTTGTCAGACCTTTTCTCTCCAACAAAGGAGGCTTAGCTGGTAGTGATATTTCCTTAGTTAAAAATAATGAAATCGTAACTGACGACCAGCAACTAACCGAAATATTTAACGATCATTACATCAACATAGTAGAAAAATCTAGCGGTGTAAAACCTTGCAACATTGCAGATACGGTTGCAACCGATGATTATCGGCAAATCATTAGGCTGATTCTTGAAAAATACAAAAACCATCCAAGTATTTTAGCTATCATTCAAAATCCTGAAAACAATTTCAATTCATTTTCCTTTCATGAGGTACAAGTCTGTCAGGTTAGGGAACAACTAAGGTCTTTGGACGGTAGGAAATCAACGGGGAAAGATCAAATACCACCAAAACTTGTGCTGTTGGCTGCAGACGATCTTGCAGCCCCTTTAACAGATGCCATTAACAGCAGCATACGAAACTATAGGTTTCCAGATAATGGAAAGCGAGCTGCGGTATGTCCCCTGGATAAAGGGGAGGCCAATCGTACGGTTGAGCGAAACTTTCTTCCTGTCAGTATTCTAAATATATTCTCCAAAATCTATGAAAAGATTTTGAAAAACCAACTGGTCCCATACTTAGATGAAACCCTTTCACTTTTCATAGCTGCCTATAGAAAAGCATACGGCACACAACATGTCTTGATAAGAATGATAGAAGAATGGAGGGTTAAACTCGATAATGATAATATTGTGGGAGCTATCCTTATGGATTTATCGAAAGCTTTCGATTGTATTCCACACGATTTACTTATAGCCAAATTACATGCCTATGGTTTTCATGAAAATGCCCTGGTCCTTATCTACTCTTACTTGAAACGGCGGAAACAGTCTGTTAGAATCAATAATACATATAGCTCTTTCCAAACAATTTTATCAGGGGTACCTCAAGGCTCTGTTTTGGGTCCTACTCTTTTCAATATTTACATAAACGATCTATTTTTGTTCATTAACCGAGCAACGTTACATAATTATGCTGACGATAACACTCTAGCTTATTTTTCCAAGACCCTATCAAATTTGATCGAAGTACTGGAAGAAGAAGCTGGAGTTGCTTTAACTTGGCTAAAACATAATCAAATGATAGCCAATCCAGAAAAATTTCATGCACTCCTCATTAGGAAGGATCAAACAAATACTAGTGGAGAGAATTTTAACATCCAAGGCAAAATGATCAAATCAGAAGAAACTGTCAAATTGCTGGGTATTCAGCTAGATTACAGGCTAAATTTTGAACAGCATATCTCTGAACTTTGCAGAAAAGCTGCATCCCAACTCAATGTCTTGAAAAGACTCAAACACTTTATTGGTTTTAATGAAAGAAAAATCCTTGTCCAGAGTTTTGTTTATTCAAATTTTGATTATTGCCCTCTTGTGTGGTACTTCTCATCAGCTAAGGCTTTACAAAAAATTGAAAAGATTCAAGAACGTGCCCTTAGATTTTTATATAATGATCACCTTTCCTCTTACAGTGACTTACTTTTGAAGTCAGAAAGGTGCACTATGCAGGTTTCTCGTCTGAGAGTTCTTTGCATAGAGGTTTTCAAGACATTGAAAAACTTAAACCCATCTTTCATGCATGACATTTTCAAAATCAAATCTTCCACTTACTCATCACGAAATCCAAATGATTTACAGCATTACAGACCAAACCAAGTCACCTTTGGATCTAATAGCCTTCGATCTTTAGGACCTCAAATATGGAATGGACTGCCGAATGAAATAAAATCTGCCGAAAATTTGAATAGTTTTAAACACCTAATAAAAAAGTGGGATGGCCCCAATTGTAAATGCAATGCTTGCCAGCATATGACAGAAAACTAATCTCTCTTTGTATCATGTAAACATCTTTATGTACATACCTGTATTATTTATTTTTCACTTTAATTTATCGATTTAGATTAGTTCGATATGTACATATGTATATAGAGAGCTAAATAATAATTATCGATGTTAAATAAGATGACAAACAAACAAAGCCTATAGCAGGGTGCAGCCACAGACGGTGCTCATAACTACGGACCACGTATCGATTTATACTCCTGGGTGGAGAGAGGCACAATTTGTTTTAACACCTTGCCCAAGGATGCTATCCTCAAATGTGGTCAGTGCCGGTATCGAGCCCACGACCCTTGGATCGTGAGCCCGATGCCTTACCACTGTGCCACCGAGGTGATTTCCACACACGAGAGCTAAGAAACACCAAAAATGATCTTGCAGTACCGTTAATGCGAACAGTAAGTGGCCAAAAGGCATTCTCTTACCGTGGTACCAAAGTGTGGAACAAGTTTAACAATGATATCAAAGAGGCCCCCTCGGTATACTCTTTTAAATCAAGGTTGAGACAGTTGGGGTACGAAAATCTTTAATTTTGTACATTGCTTATTGTCGCCAGATGTATATATTTTTATCTATTAATTTATTTGTAAATAGTTTATTAGGTACTTTAATTTTAACAGGGCCAAATTGTAAAACAATATCCTTATTGAATTTGTACCCTGTATAGATATGTTTAAAATATGAAATATGAAATATAGGTATACAGATTTGGTTAATTGATTTAGCTACAATCAGTTCAATAGCTAGTCACTTTCAAATTGTTCCTATGTTGGTGCAATGACAGAAGAAATCTTAACATTGTATGCTCAAAGTTGCGTCAACCTCTGATCTAGAACTTAGATTGAATTGTAACCTGAAAGGTCCCTGAAGTGGTAATTGTTGGTACAATAAAGTGCTCATTCTACCCACGAGGCACTCCTGCATTTTCAATACGGAGGATGAGTGGCCGAGTGGCTTACACAGTCTTCGTCAGGAGACTGAAGTTAAGCTCGATCATGTGCGATCAAACTCCGCATGGGTGACCTCGGAGGCCTGACCTGACAACTCACCTCGTTGTCCTTCGTAAGGGACGTTAAACTAGGTGTACCATGCCTGGATGCGGCATGCACAGTGGGCCTAAATTAGCTTTCAGTAGCTGGCCCCTATGCATACTGACATTTATTGAATGAGCCATGAATCACGCTAAATTGCACGATTTTTCCTTTCTTCAGATTTGCGGACCCTACTACTGAGCGTTTGGTTATGTTACAATTCACAGACCCCAAATATTGTTTTAGCGTAAGATCTCGGACCCCCCCCCCCCCCGTAATGAAAGTTATTAAGTACCCCCTGGGTCATCCTGTTATTTTTTGGCACATTGTGTTTCAGCTTTGTTGTGAGCAAATCAACGTTGCGGCTCACGCTGTCATGTGCTTCGTTGCTATTGTTTTTCCCTTGTTCTCAATGGTCATGCTAATTTGCACATTACATCATTGAAGTAAATCGCTAGGCACATGCGATCTGGAGACTTTTTTTTGGGGGGGAGGGATTCCTTGAGGCTCACAATTTAGACTGCTCATATCCCCACCAAATACCCTGCAACATGTTGAAATACTTTCCCTATTGATTTTAGGAGCCTGTTTTATTTGCTGGAACAGTGAAAGACAATATTCGATATGGTAAACCCGATGCCACCGATGAAGAGGTACATATGAAACGAATTGATTCTCGTATTTGCATTCAGAAAGCCAAAGTTTTAGTATATACAGGGTGTCTCAAAAAATTGTTCGAAGTTTGATTGAATATTGAAAAGAATGATAACATGAACAGACTCATTGGAAGATAATCCTGTCCCTAAGATTATGAAATGATTTTAGAGACCAGAATATTGCCAATCTGTTGATTTTTCACTGAGTTGCGAATTTTCAAAGATCAAAAATATGCAATAGGTGAAACCAGAGACCCCCCAGATTACTTGTAATGCAATAAAGCTCGAAGACCGAGGTAAAAGAAGCTTGTCTAATGTCATACCTCTCGTTGATATCAGAGCAACCCAAATAGGACTTCCAAAGTAATTTGATCCTTGTGATCATCGTCAAAATTTGCTTATCGTCAAATGTGATCATCGTCAAATAGATCCAAATCTTGTCATTTCCTGAAAAATTTCGAATTGAAGTTGGTTGTGTTTTTTAACACCCTGTAGATTATTTAACAACATACTCTGGTAAATAACTATTAATTGTTTACTCTTGTAGATATACGAAGCCGCACGTGTTGCTAATGCAGATGAATTTATTAGAGATTTCCCAGAAGTTAGTCATTTGTATAGTTTTTTGGCGTTTCTTTGAAGCTTTCAACCAGTAGTTCAAACTATCTTCAATGACTCAAAATTCCCCGCGTTCGCAACTACCGGCTGTCTCAAAAAAAGTACCCCCTTTTGACTGGACATAGGAACGAAGCGATATGATATTATTACTCTCCGAATGAACAGCTGAATTCATCAATCTTCAACTTAGATTCACATACCTTGCATTTAAAAATCGTCCACCAAGAACCGGAAATACAAGCTTGCAAAGTCAAAATCAACAGTGCACCAGAAACCAGAGGTTTTGAAAAAGGGCCTACCTGTTTTAAACATTAACTTTCAGTTTTTCACTTTTGAAAAGAATAAAAGACTTGTGAACATCGCCGTGATTAAACAAATATGATAAAAATGTAGTAAGAATGACAAAGTCATGCCGAGCGTGCATGTGTTCCTTTCCTTTTCTATTACACTTGGGATGAAATGCAGTGCACGGACTGATTTCTCAAGGGAATAATAATTTGTAGGACAATTGAAGCATTTCAAGGTATAATTCTTTTCAAAAGAAAAAGCTAAAGGTCAAAGTCGAAATTCTTTTGCAATATACCTGTGATATCAAATCATGGCTAGGCCCTTTTACGAAACCTCTGGTTTCAAGTGCATTCCAAAATTCGACTTTGTGAACGCATATCTCCGGTGTTCGGAGGACGATTTTATTATGCAAGGTATGCGCTTTTAAGTTGAAGATCAACAAATATGCCTATGAAGTCAAAAAGTCCCAACATTTTATCATTTCGTGTCCATGTTTAGTCAAAAGGGGGTACTTTTTTTGAGACACCCGATATTCTTATCGCTAGGATCAACCAAATGCGGATACTTGTTTTGGGAGACCCGGTAGATGGGTTGCCAAATCTAATGCAAAAATTCATTAGGCATCAAAAGCACATGGTGGCCCAATTCTTGTTCATGGATTATTTTCAAACCTTTCGCTGCATCGTTTCCACTTGAATTGCATATATTTATAAAAGAAATTAGTTCCTTAAAATACTGATGTTTTTGGTATAGGTTTTTTATGTTGGACGTGGTAGGATAGAAATTTAATCAAAATCTTACAATCAGAAATTTTTGTCAGAAATTCTTCAACTTTTGTTACCATTTTATCCCATTCTGTAAATGCTTTGTGCTCAGGTCTGTTTAAAAATTGTTTCACCCGTTGACAAAACAGATAAAATGTTACTAAATGCAGATCGTATATTGCTGACTACACTTTTCCCAATCTCTATTTCCCTTTTCAGGGATATGAAACAGTTGTTGGAGAACGAGGTCTCACAGTCTCTGGTGGCCAAAAGCAAAGGTATGTCTCTCAGTAAAAACAAATTAGAATTTCTGAAACTTGTAGCTGACAATTTGTAGAATTCTAAGTATCCTAGATATTGATTCTTTGAAGGCAGCCGATGTTTCACCGAAGTACTTCTGCCTTAATACAATCCCCGTTTGAAAGGCCACTGCTTTCTGGTTTTCATGTAATCAGGGCTCAAAAAACATTTTCCTCCATGGTAGCAAGCTAAGTACCTTTGTATCCTCTTACCCATCTTTTTCTTTTCTTACGTACACCGCCCCACTTTATCCCTCTTCCTGTCTCTCCTTCTTTCTTTTCCTTTCCTTCCCTTCTTATTTTTATTCTTTTCCTGTTCCTTCCGTTTCTTTTCCTTTCCCTCTTTCTTTCCTAGGAAATTTGAGCATTGTAGCTACTTTCGTGGTAGCGCCGCTACCATCCTGCTTTGTTTCTTTGAGCTCTTCATGTGATGATATTGTGCGTATAGGTACGCTAGCGAACCTATACGCACTAGTGTGGTGGATACGCCATACAGTGGCGGGGTATTATGCTTGATGTGGTGGATACGCCATACGGAGGCGGGGTATTATGCTAACGTGGTGGGGTATTATGCTTGATGTGGTGGATACGCCATAGAGACGGGGTATTATGCTAACGTGGTGGGGTATTTTGCTCCGCCTCTGTATGGCGTATCTACCACATCAAGCACAATACCCCACCATGTTGTATTGAAAATGTGATTGCATGTAAACACTGAAGTAGGTCATTCAAGTCCTTGGTATGGGAGCATATGAAATATTTCGAAATCACTCGGTGCTCTGGGCCACTGCCCTCCATCTTCTATGTTTGGGACATTGCTTTGGGTGAAGGTCATATACCAAGCAAAGCTTCTTTGGGTGAAGCTGGACACGAACAGGAAGTTCGATCGAGTCTCCCATACAGTGGCTTAGGCCCATCCGCCATCACAATAGAAGAATATCACGACTATTGATCAATGTTCACGAAGACAAACACAGACATAATCAAATTTAAGTGACAAAGGAAATGTGGTCAGCGGATCCTTCAATTGAAAATAAGCATCTGTAATAGATAATCAAAAGTTACAAAGCATATGCTTAGTAAGCTTGCTTCTTCTTCGCTCGCCATGAGTCGACAAGTAGGTTTAGTTTTGTCTCCATGTTATTATTTTGTCCTTCTCTCTCACAGAATTGCTATAGCAAGGGCATTGATCAAAAATCCTAAAATTCTTATTCTTGATGAAGCGACAAGGTAAGCAATGCTTGAGATGTTTGCGTTTTTTGTTTTTGCTCGTAGCAAGCCATTACAATCATAATCAATTCAACTGCAAGTGAAGCTCGTAAAACAAAGGGTCTAATTCCGTTTGAAAACGCTTCAAGAATATATATGATTTCACAATTTCAACCCAGTCGACCATAATGTTTTGCTATATCTGTTTATTTTGATTTGATGGAGAGCACTCAGAGTTTAAAACTTTGTGTCGCAAGTCATTTGTTTGCAAATTTTCTTAGAAATAATAGTACCAATAGCATAAATTTGAAGATGAAAATATCGTCTTCAGGGAACTTGAAAAGACATTTCCTATCAGGGAACTATTTATCCCTGTTTCTTATTATAGAAAATGCGTTTCTACTACAGGGTTTCTCACAAACGTTGTGCCCCTTTTATGTGGCTACTGTGGAGGAGTTTTAAATTCAATTATCTCGGCTCTTACGCAGTTGCTTAGGTCAAGCTTCAACTTAGAGTTTGAGAACTTGTTTCAACCAGTCTGACGTGTGGTTGCTGATTTATGGCAGAGAAAAGCTAAAATAAGTGGTTGCTTCATAAACAGCACATCTGTTGTTCTCCAGAAATGTCAAAATCAAGTAAGTTTTCAAAGAAAGGGTTCTGGGATCGTATCAAAATTTTCACTACATTTTTAAAAGGAAGAAGGTGGTCCCTTATGAATAGACAAAACTGCTAACCTTTCAAAAGATTTATCAAGAATTTTAATATAGCGTTAGAATCCTTTTTTTGAAAACCTACTTTATTTTGACATTGCTAATGCTAGAGAACAATAGAAGCGCTATTTTTAAGCGACCACTTATTTTGCCTTTTGTCTGCCATAAATCAGCAACCACGTTTCTGAATCACTCAAGCAAGGTCTCAAACTCTAAGTTGAAGTCTGACCTATGCAACTTTGTAAATATGAAGACAATCCAATCTACAGCTCCTCCACAGAAGCCACTCAAGTGGAGCACAGTTTTTTGGGATATCCTGTAGATTGCCTCAATTTTTTCTTTTAGCGCTCTCGATGCCGAGTCAGAAAAAATTGTTCAAGATGCCCTTGACAAAGTGTCAGAAGGTATATTCTAAGCCTCTGTATGCTAGCAGGAGAGACATAGATTGAGAATTTAATCCACTGTAATCTTAAAGACAAATGCTGTGTCATTCCAATTTGATCTACAAAAATGAACCTTATATACGTAGTGGATTGATAAAACTTTGGCTGAAATCAAAAGAATGTTTTCACAAAATGTTACACGCAGCTTTTTGCAAAGATCTAAGAACCTGGGGCGAGTGTCTCGTTTTGATATTAGCCTCGAGTTGCCTTGAGTTGGATCTCGGAATCGTAGAAGTTATTGGCAATAGACTTTTTAGCTATTCTCCAAAACAAACTGGATTGTGTTATATTTTTATACATTCTTATACGAAAGGTTCAAGTGAGTGGCGTTCGAGCTTGTATCACTGTTGTTCACATTCGAAAAGTCTTCGAAAATGTATCAAAATAACTTTTGGTTCAGATTCTTTTTCAAAACAGCTAAAAGGTCCATTGGATGAAAATGCCAATCGCGTGGTAGAGTTTTGATCGCCTCAGCGTACAAAGCATATCAAATTCTTATCTGATTTTCCTAAAGTTGCACTCTGTACCATTAATCATTTCTTCATCTTTTTTCGGGGAAAACATTTCACTTTTTCTCTGCCAAAAAATGCCAATGGAAGCTTTCAAGATGACAATCACGATGGGATTAGTGTGTTTTGCAAAATAAATTGATGTGTCGTTAATGTGACAGGGTCCGGCCTATTAGCGGATCGAGTGTACTTGTAATAAGATGCAATCCATTATTGCCCAATGAAATCCAGTTGCAATCTATCATGACCTTGTCAATCCAGATAATAATGATTGTCACTGTCTTTTAGGAAGGACCGTTCTTGTTATTGCACATCGACTCAGTACTATTATCAATGCAGGTGAGTAACTGATCTAGGTTTTTCTGGTATTCAAATATGCATGCTCCGATGAAGGCACCTTAATCGAACATTAGGCTGTTTTAGCAAGAAGACGCGAATCAAGAAGACGCCAGCATAATTCTTTTGTTCGAGGATGTAAATTACAAAGTGAAATCAACTTCGAAACTTTTTGCGAGTCTCGAGAGACGAATTGTACGTTCTGTTCTGAAACTGACAACCTGAAAAGTATACTTTTGAAGGCCGCACTGCAAAAATGGGACGTCGAGAAGGGAAGCAAATGCAATATGAGCACATTCACAAATGATGGAAATGCAAGAATGCAAACTGTTCTTTGCCTGTCTGTGAGCAGCTTTCTGGGAGAGAAAAGCCTGGAAAATTTAAATGCTCTAAAGACATAAAAATGTAGCTGCGTTTTCAAAGACGTCCGCGTCTTGCTGCTAAAACAGCCTATTATGAGCGCCTATTATGAGCATAGTGCACCTACCGGGTGACTCAAGAAAACGCCCGGCGTTTGAAAGGCTACCGCTCCCTGAGTATATAAGCAACGATATTTTGCAATACTTGATTGAATAGGTAACATGTTCAATTATATTTAGAAATTTTTTTGACTAAAATTGGTCACTCCGTTCAGATTCTGTAAGCAATTTTCTAAAATGAATCCCTTTGAGAAACCTTAAAAACATGCTAATATGAAAAGCAAGAATCCCTAATGTGTTAACCTCACAGCGATGACTTTCAGCACCCTTTAGCAAGTGCTTTACTTTTGACGGGTTGAACAATTTTCTCCCTAGCAAGAACAACTCATTCAGGGAGATTCCATTCTGCCATGAGGACAAAATACATGAGCACATCCAGGAGTCATTATTGCTAGGAAGGAGAACAAAGGGAAAACTTGCTTGCTGTTTTCATTCGTTTCTGAAGGTTTTCGAAAGGGGCTTTCTGTAGAAAATCTCCTATTTCGACGGGAAGGAATGACCGATAAAAGCCGGGTAAATTACTGAACCTAATTTGACATATCGGGGATAAAATACGACAGTTTTCAATATCATTGCTTTAATATTCAGGGAGCAGGATTTTTTCAAACGCCGGACATTTTTTTACTCACCCGGTGTAAAAACCTGGTATCTAACATGAAATAGGCGTCAGTATCTATCTATCGATTGATGCTTTCAACAAATATGAAAGAATTCTCTGTAACAGACAGACATCCATAAAACTAAAATAAGTACACTCAACACATTTATATATCCAATGCTGCTTTACAATTGCGAGATCTGGACCTTAACCAAAAAAACTGAAAGAAAGTCTCGATATCTTCCAAAGAAAACTGCTACATAGGATGCTACACATCAAATTAACGGATAAAATAAGAAATGAAGAAATATATAAAACATCATATCAGACACCCATCACAACCGAAGTAAAGAAACGGCGATTAAACTGGCCTGGGCACATGTTGAGGTTGCCAGATAGAACACCAGCAAATCTAGCTTTCAGAGAACATTTGAAATAAGCGAAGGATAATCGAGGACGACCAAAACAGACATGGATCAGACAAATTAATAAAGACCTGAAGCCAATAAATAAAACAGTGGATGAACTTATTGAAAACGATTACGAGCGAAAGGAATGGAAGAAAACAGTGGCAAGGCTAATAGGCTGTTTTAGCAGCAAGACGCGGACGTCTTTGAAAACGCAGCTACTTTTTTATGTCTTTAGAGCATTTTAATTTTCCAGGCTTTTCCCTCCCAGAAAGCTGCTCACAGACAGGCAAAGAACAGTTTGCATTCTTGCATTTCCATCATTTGTGAATGTGCTCATGTTGCATTTTGCTTCCCTTCTCGACGTCCTATTTTTACAGTGCGGCCTTCAAAAGTACACTTTTCAGGTTGTCAGTTTCAGAATAGAACGTACAATTCGTCTCTCGAGACTCGCAAAAAGTTTCGAAGTTGATTTCACTTTGTAATTTACATCCTCGAACAAAAGAATTTTTCTGGCGTCTTCTTGATTCGCGTCTTCTTGCTAAAACAGCCTAATGTCTTGAATAAGACGGAAAAGCCAATAAGAAGAGAAGAATCTACCCGGAGTCTTTAGTGATCTTTTATGTCTAGCTATCTATCTGTAATTGTATATTTAGTTTGTAATTAGGTTGGATATCTCTTTATATTAAGACCACATGGTAATCGTTGTCTGTTGCTCCTTGTGGTATCGTCCCTGTAGTGTGTTGTAGTCGTATAGTAATTCTCTCCCTAAAAGCCGAACTACCCGGGGGGTAACTTCAATAGGCGGGTGACGGGGGTGTGCCATTTGACATCTGAAATCGCACCCTAAAATTTATAAATTTTTGCGAAAACGCTACCCCAAAATTTACAGGCCATTGAGAATGTATACCCTAAAATTAGTGAAATTTGATCAAAATCAATGCCCTAAAGAGTTATTTTCTAAAATGAGACCCCAAAATTTATGACTACTTGTGATTTAAGAAAAATGATACCCCAAAATTTATTTTCTGCTCGAAGAAAGGCACCCCAAAAAATGGCACATCCCGTACCTGTATATATGGTAGTTACCCCCCCCCCCCGGGCCGAACTATTAATGGAATCTAGTTAAACTATACAGCATTCGATGCACAAGAATGTGAGGATTCTAACCATGTCAAAATTATTGGCAAAAATTTTAAAATGATATTTTCCAGGCAAATTTATTGCTTAAAAGAGTGTACCACCATCAAAAACTATTTTGTACCCTTCCGTTTGAGGTAACAGAATCTGACTTACATCAGTAGGAAGTGCAGATTCTATGCTTTAAAGTTAGTCTAGAATTTTTCGAATTCCTTCTCCCTTTGAAGTTACGTGCTGTCGAAATTAGCAAATGATTTTTCTGATTAAATGTTGAAAAAGAACGATAGGAAGATAACTGTGTACCTAAGATTATGAAAAAATTGTAGAGACAAGAATCATGCAAATCGGTTGAAGATTCACTGAGTTGCGAGCTTTCAAAGATAAAAAGATATGCGATAGCTAAAACCAGAGACCGACAGATTACTTGTAATGCAAAAAACCTTGAAGACCTACGTAAAAGAAGCTTGTCTTATGTCATACCTCTCGTTGATATCAGAGCAAACCAAATAGGACTTCCAAATTAATTTAATCCTTGTGATCATCGTCAAAATTTGCTTAACATTGCATATGTCCAAAAAACAGTGGTTCAAAACATAATCAACGAGAGACTGAATCTGTTTCCTCAAAGCATCCATATGCTTGAAAGTAAGGTTATCGAAAACCTGTTCAATTCCCATTTGGTTCGCCCTGAAACAATTGAGAAATAGCAGAAACGATGGTATTTGAGATTTTTACCAAAATTGTCATTTCGAGGCTTCTGGTTTCAGTTTTTGCACAAATTTGAACTTCAAAGGCGCTTAACTCCATGAAGTTTTAGCGGATTTGCAAGATTCTGGTGTCAAAAATTAATTTAAAATCTCAGGAAAAGGTCACTTAACCAAGTGTCCATTCAGCGTATCGTTATTTTTTAGTATTTAATCAAACGTTGAAAAATTTTTTGAGACACCCTGTAAACGGACCAGGATACATACAAAGAATTTGGGACAAAGTTTCCAAGCTCCAAGTCTGTCCTGGCCATGTGCAAATTTTTGAGCCATTCGATTGGCTTAAAGGGGTATCGTACCTCGTGGATTTATGAGTCCTGAGGATAAGAACTGGGAAAGTACACATCGGGATCACATAAACCACGCTAATCTGGTTCAAGACATTTAGGCTTGAAAATCAATTTAGAGTCCTCAAAATAATTACCCAATAAACGCAACTATACAGGGTGTCTCAAAAAAATTGTTCGACGTTTGATTAAATACTAAAAAATAACGATACGCTGAATGGACCCTTGGTCAAGTCACCCTTTTCCTGAGATTTTAAATTAATTTTTGACACAAGAATCTTGCAAATCCGCTAAAAATTATTGGGGTTACAAGCTTTTGAAGTTCAAGTTTGTGCGAAAGCTGAAACCAGAGGCCTCAAAATGACATTTTTGGTAAAAGTCCCATAGGCCGTGGTTTCTGCTATTTCTCAATTGTTTCAGGGCGAACCAAATGGGAATTGAACAGGTTCTCGATAACCTAATTGTCAAGCATATGGATGCTTTGAGAAAACAGATCCAGTCTCTCGCCGATTTTGTTTTGAACCACTGTTTTTGGACCGATGCAATGTTAATGAATTTTGAGAATGATCGCAAGAAGTTGTTTACTTTTGAAGTCGTATTTGGTTTGCTCTGATATCAACGAGAGGTATGACATTGGATAAGCTTCTCTTACCTCCGTCTTTGAGCTTTTTGCAATACAAGTAATAATGGGGGTCTCTGGTTTCAGCTATCGCATATTTTTGATCTTCGAGAGCTCGTAACTCAGTGAATTTTCAACCGATTTGCACGATTTTAGTCTCTAAATTATTTCATAATCTTAGGAACAAGGTTATCTTTCCGCGAGCCTGTTCATGTTGTCCTTATTTTTCAATATTTAATCAAACGTCGAACAATTTTTTTGAGACACCCTGTACAAGGTCAAGCGATCAGGTATGGATTTTGAAGAGGCCAAAGACTTTGATTGAAAAAGTATGGAAACCTTCGTTTACGTGAAATTTCTTTCATTTTCAACATTTTTGTTGGCTTCAACAAGGTATCATTTTGTGCCTTGAAGTTCGGCCAACAGAATATGACGAAATTGAAAAATGGATATTTTTACCCAGAAAACGTTTACCGAAACCTAAACTCAGCCGGTATCAAATCATCTCATTTTAGATCTGATTGCCGTCATTGCACATGGAAAGATTCAAGAGGTGAAAACAGTTCAAGATTGATTTTATACTTGTTAATCCCTATTGTAAAATTTTCTGTGTTAAAAATGTTTCTTCCTTTACGCGTATCTTTCATAAGAAACTAAGAATTTGAACTGGCACTGAAAGTTAAAGTTATCAGATTTCAAGACTCGCTGTTTTTTATGAGTTTCTTAAAGGCTTCTTAACAATCTTCATGGTCATTACCCGTGCCTCCATGGATATCTTAAGCGAAGTTTTCTGTCAAACATTTAAACATCACTCAGTAAATTTTCGAGTTTTCATCACTTAAGTACATTTCGAGTTTGCTCAATCGATCAAGTACATGATGCCGGTAAACTGAAAATGGTGTGAAGTTATGCTTACGACTTCCTTTATCAAAATAGATAGTTTTAAGTTATATTTCACAGCATGGGAGCTTCTTAGGTTTTTGATGATCTGAGAGCTGTTTCTTCTATAAGAGTTACTTGCATACAATTATTAACTTTCTTTGATGGCCATGCGGATAAATGATTGCTGTTATCGGAATTATATACTCGAAAACTCGTCATTGAATAAAATCTAAGTTCTTTCTCCTTTTATTTTCCTTTGATTTTATTTTCCATAGATTGGAACACATGAAAAGCTACTTAAGAAGAATAGTTTGTACGCAGAATTGGTTAAAAGACAAACATCTAGAGATAATGACAGATAGAAAGTAAATTAATTTTTACCATTTCGATCTTTTCTGTTTTTGCTTAATCCTGGCAGAAATCTAGGCTAAGTTCCACTTTAGCGTACACACTTTAACATCTCCCAGTGTTTGAATTTGTACCGCTTTTAGATCAAAAAGGGATCAATGCTTTAGTCGAAGTCTAGTTACTGAACCAGCGGAGATTTGATGGTGGTGACCCCGAAAATAATCAGCCAAGATGGTGTATCGATTACAGGTTCCTGCAGCAGATTTAAGCCATGGCTGGGAAATCTTGATACCCTGCTGCAAGTGCGCAGTTTGATATTTTCTTTAAAAGTGCACGATAGATAAAAAAGGACTGAAAGATAAGTGGAAAATGGCCCGCTTATATAGGGGTCTATTATAGTGTGGCGGCTAGGCGAATTCGGCCTTATTTTGGATGCGAAATACGGTTGCTGCAAGAAAATGAGTGTGGTATACGATTTCTGTATTGCTACGCGGTTGCGGAATATTGGAATTGAAACGAACAGTTTACGGTTTTTCGCTTACTTCTTAGAGCCTTCTACTAGATAACCGTTATTTTCTATCAGGCATTTGCATACTTTAGGGGCAGAAACTTTCGCGAGCAGAAAGTTTCGCGATTTTCGCGTTTTTTGGCATTTTTCGCGAAAGATTCTGCCAAGGCATAATCTAAATTCAAAATTCGCGAAAGTTTTTGCTCACGAAATTACAGAAAATTCTCGACTCGCGAAAGTTTTTGCTAACCAATTCTTTTCGTTTCTTCAAGTTTTTGCGTTGCTGTCCCTTTATCACCAAAATCTCTAGTCTCTTGGGTTATCAAACCTTGTAAATTGTCACCGTGACTGTGGGTGGTTTTGAAAACGAGTAGAAAATTGTGTTTTTCCCTCACTTTTTGTCAGTCACAAAAGTTTTTTTCACGCGAAAATGTATCCTTTTTTCTCAATCGCAAAAATTTTTGTCACGAAATTTGCGGGAAAAACGTCATTCGCGAAAGTTTATGCCCTTAATTTCGCGATTTTTTATTCTCGCGAAACTTTCTGCCCGCAAAAGTTTCTGCTCCTAAAGTAGCTGTAACAGTACGGTCATCGCAAATGGTAGAATCAAACAAATTTCCTTAGGATTCCTGCTTCATTTACATGAAATAGCTTTCTTGAAAAGAACATTTATCTTACTGAAGAAGACTGACGGTTGCGGTTTATGAGAAAAAAATTGCTTGCGGTTGACGGGTAAGAGCGCAAATTTTGGCGGTTTTGCGGTTTTGAAGTACCCTATAATAGACCCCCTTTTGGTCTACCACGTGAATCAAAAAACGTTTACATGTTTCGCGGGTTATGGAATAAATATTGGAGTTGAGGTCCGCTATTTTTTCTATCTCTGCTTCTCATGGCAGGTCAGTTGGTGGCACAATCCGATCCTACATCGTCAAAATATGACAATATTCGATTTGAGAGAAGCAGGAAGAAGAAATCAAATAATCGATTCATGGTGTGGATATACAAAGGTAAATGATACAATATCTAATCTAATTTTATAACAATTTAATGTTTATCAGAATCTTTTAATAGTCAATATTTTGAAGAAAAAATGAAACGTATTAAAAACTTGTGAGTTGTCTTTGGAGAACTGTAGCTTTGGTCGGTATCACTGCTGTAAAATAAATCTCCTTAAAATCAAAATGCTGTGACATAGACCTCTTCGCAATTTGGAGAATGGGACTAAGGAGAGTGCGGCCGACTCTGACAGCCTTGGCAACAGTAGGAAGTTATGGGAGTCCCCTTCTTGCAGCTCGATTGCATCTCGTTGCTAGACTGAGGACGTGATTCCTTGTATTCGTTCAACATTTATAATCTGATGTTTTAATTTCACTCATACAAAGGACTCACGACCAAACAGATTCTAAACAGGGACTAAAATCTTACAAAAAATCAGAAGAAACTTAGAACATCTTCCATCCTACGAACGTCGAAAGAAAATTCGAACGTCTCTTCGAACGTCACTTCGAGCGTTGCTTCGCTTCGAGAAGTCGAACTTTTACCTAATGAGCCAATCAAAAGCTATAAATAGGCACGTGGGTTGACCATATTAAGAAAGTAGCGATCTGATTGGTCGCGCCGTAAACGTGGCGGACTTGGCCTAATTAGTCCCTGTATTGAAGCGAAAGGACATAAGTCCTTCAACTGAAGCGATAACAACAACAACAACGAGCGTAAGTTAGAGGGACTTATGTAATGTAGTCTATCTCGTTGCCAACTTGAGTTATTTTCCAATCCATTTGCGCTTTCTTAGAGTTATACGAGTACTTTCTCTGGATTATTTAGGCTTCTTGCCATCCTTTCACCTTTTGGTGAGTGTATTTTGAGCCACCTTTTTGCTAGTATTTGACCTTGGCGTTGAAACAGCTCAGTTTAGGCCCAACCGATCAACAGGCCTAACTTCAAACTTGAGTGAACACATTCAATGAAATACCTCAAAATATACTAACAAATGGATGTAAGGATGACCAGGTGGCTAATTAATCCAGAGAAAACACTTACCAGACTAAGCAAGTATCGTGCAACTCTTGAAAAGTGCAAAGAAATGAAAAATAACTTGAGTAATAACTTGAGAAAATAACTTAACAGCTTAACTTGCAAGGGCTGTCAGAATTGGCCGCGCTCTCCTCAGTCTTTCCTCCAAATTGCAGAAACGTCTATTGGATGGAGCACTAGCATTGTGGTGGAATCAGATCATTCATTCATTCATTCATTCATTTCTTTCATTTTTATTTATTTAGGCACGGTAGCCCCATCAGTCCAGGAGAACTGCTTTTCAGGGGGCCGTGGCATAAAACGTTATCAGATTAAGACGATTTGATTCTTCTCTTAAAGGCGGCAAAAGTTGGTACCTGTTTAACATCAAGTTCAAGGTTATTCCAAAGCTTTGGTCCACGAAAAGATATAGCCCTTTGCCCATTGTTAGTTATTCGTAAAGGTATCGAAAGATCAGTTTCGGTATTTCTTAGCTCCCTGACATTTCGAGTCGACTTTTTTTCAAACAAGCTGGAAAGGTACTCCGGGACGAGACCGTTTAGCGATTTAAACACCGTAGTTGCGGTTTCACAGATCAAATCAATCCTTTGGATTGTCACAGCTGAAAAATAGGTTTAAGGGGCTGCCATACGTAATGTGAACAAACTTCTTGAGAAACTTGGCCCATGAAAATGCCGACAAAAAAGGCAAACCAAGAGACAACACATGCAAGGGATGTTGGATGAAACAGACCCTTTAATATTCCTGCTCTGAAGTCACCAATATCAACAAACGTGGTATCTATGTTCGAGTAAGGTATTGAGGAAATATCTGACAGTGATTAGCCATTGAGACACCGAGTACAATATTTTGTTCTCAAAGTATGGGCTGTTGTTTCTAATTTGCTCTGTATGTGCTTCTCACGAAAGAAGAAGCAAAGCAGCATAGGAAACCAGCCTACTCCAGTAAGGCCCTCAACTTTCGTTGATCTCATTCAGTTGAATTGATGTTGTTTCGTCATTTGAGGGAAGGCTTTGTTTCCTTAAGTTGTAAAACCGTACAAAGATCTCAATTGGCGACAACTCTTTCTCACCTTGTTGTGCTAATCAGAATATTCCTAAGAAGAAGGCATTTCTTGCTATTATGATTTCAAGAAATATTCGCCAAAGTACTGATTACTAGTTTCATGGTACAGAAGTTTAGAAAACTTTTGGCACTTTGAGCTTGGTGGTTTTTAGGAAAAATGGCAGGTGATTTTGGCCCAATTGTGTAGGCCATATTAAAACAGTACGAAGCCAATCCATTTCAGCAAATTGTTATTTGTTAGTTATCAGTTCAGTCAAATAGCGAAGCTACGACTTGTTTTGAGTCTAGTGGAAAACCTTGGGTTTGTATATCTGGTTTAAAGCCGGGGTGTCAGATCAGCATTAGGACTGTGACTCACGAAGTATGTGTAAAGCTAGGGACCGTTAATTATTTACCAAGGAGTTGGCACCGAAGAGAAACTAATTTGATGCTTAAATATCTTTCACCCAACTGCGAACATATGCACAATTTTTCTAAACTCCAACCCCAACTAATTGTACAATGGAACACAACTTTACAAAACCCCAACTGTTGCAATTGTTCAAACGTTATAAGTGATTACAACGATGTTGATCATCATTAGTAATTCAGTAATTCTTGAAACCAGGCTGCCCTTTTTGTACTAAAAATAGTTTGTGTAGCCTTTGCGGAGCCTCAACGATCTCAGCAGAGGCTGCGCGCAGGCTAGGTTCAGAGCGCAAGCAGAAATTTTATCCACCAGTTTTGCAAAAGAGGTTGTTTACCCAGCCTTTCTAGTGAGAAATTTTTTCACCCAACTAATTTCTCTTTGGTACCTTGGCTAAATGATGAAGGGTCCCTTACCCTTCCTTAGTTAAGTATTCTGTCTTTAAACTTTCGGATTGTTCTTTCGAAACTTTCTCTGTATATGCTTCATGTACTTGAGCTTCCAACGCTGTAATCTTCTGCTGAGTTGCCTGGATGACTCTCTGATAATTGCTCTGTAATCAAACAAAAGCTTCCCTCGGCGCCTGTCTTCTTGTCCGAAGATGACGTAGCTTTTGTCGAATTCAATTTTCGGACACACGCATCTTGTAGGGGACAGCAGCCTTTTGAAGCCTGTGCTGATTTTCGCTCTTCCTACGAAAAACGAAAGTATGAGACTATAAGCGGTTGGAAAAGTTGAAATTATTAAGGCTTACATCATTCGTCCCAATCTTTTCATTCCATTCCGAAATACACAGCACAAAAGACGCAACTGTGGAGAAGCATAGAATTTCTATCTGGATCAATATGTTGCTGTTGTTGTAATAATTCAGCTCAATGTGTTGTTGTTGTTGCGATGACTAGGACGCTGTATTGAACATAGCTAAAGATGGCGGCAGGAAGCTTTTTACCGAGATGCAATGCGTTGTTTTGATAGAATAAACAAACAACAAGGTCAGCGAGGAACCCAAATGAATGAATTCATCACGGACAGAACCAAGTACTTTTCTGTCAAAAAGCCCCCTGTCGTTAGCACCACTAATTTAGCGTGCTTTTCTTGGGATTCAAGCATGATATACCATAGCTCGTGCAAGCGAAACAGATTTGTAACAAGAAGATAGATTTGCACTGTTAGTTTTGAAAGAATGCAGACTTGTTTCAAACATGCTTGCAATCGCTGAACTGATTCTTTCGCATTTACCAACTGGCAGTTGATTGACCGGATTTTCGAGTAGTGTTTGCGGTCGAGAAGACTATCAAACTATACAAACGGAAAACTGGCCGAGAAACTGACCACGCTGTCGACTTCAATTTCTTCAAATTTGGCATGTGTATCCGTGAGCATATAGTTTTAGCGTTAAAGAAATTTAATTAAAATTGGCTATCCCCCATTGGACTTTTAGTAGTGAAGTCAGGGCCGAAGTCAATGGGGGGGGGGATGAGTTTGGAGCGTCCTCCTCCCAAGAGACCATTTGTCGGAAATTTTGCTCTCTTGTCGATTTTTTTGTGATTTGAATGACTATTTTGGAGGATTTTGAGGCGAAATAATGCATAAAAACATGAATTTATTTAGCGTTAAGAACAACAGATATTAATGATTTTACGGCATTTTCATTGATATGCACTAGTTGTGTTGATTTGAAAGTTGGAAAGCGAAATATGGCTATAATTCATAAATTTAAAGTATCGTCCTACAACTTTGTCGTTGTTGTCGTTGTTAGATGTTGTTGTTGTTGATGGCTTATCATCAGAAAACTTTGGTTTTGCGCCCCCCCCCCCTCCCCCCTCTAGTCAGTCATGGTTGGTATCGGCCCTGAGTGAGTTGAAAAATTAAGATATTACCTTGTTTGTAAACTTTCTTGATGAAAACAATCAGTTTTGTTTCCTTTTTGGCTGTTGTAATTCTTGACTTGACTTCAGCCTCTATAACTGATAGAAAGTAAACAAAAGTTTAAGTGGACAACATGATGGAAGAATTGATTGTGCCGGGTGTTCCAGAAAGTTGTGACAATAGATCTAATCGGCTAAGGTTTGTTTTATCAATTTCAAGTCATGTGACCATATTCTTGGGAACCTGCATTTATATCATGCGGCCTTTTGCGCTCAAGAAAATTGAAATGCAAAAATCAGATGTGAATTTGATTCCGTTCACACTGCTCCGTTTTTGTTAGCACCCCTTTTTGTGCATCGAAGCTACCCGTTCACATTGCTCCATTTTTGTACAAAAACGGATAGAAAAACCTCCGTTTTTATGCGTTCACACTGATCTGGCTGATAACAAAAACGCAGCGAAGAGCATCCGTTTTTATGCTTTCATATATCTCCGTTTTTGTGAAATCTATTGTTGAATATTGGAGCGTTTTCAAAAACCTCCGTTTTTGTGGGTTTACATTGATCTAGAGCGTTTTCAAACACCTCCGTTTTTTTGGATATCCACTTTTGACGGCGTTTTTGAAAACCTCCGTTTTTGTGGCGTTCTTGTTCGGATCAGTGTGAACACTTTCACAAAAACGGAGGTTTTCCTCCCCGTTTTTGTATAAAAACGGAGCAGTGTGAAAAGGGGGCCTCAGTCTTTTTATAGTGTAGTTTTTGCCTACGAAAAAGAAGTTTGATATGTTTCTTCCTTCACTTTAATAGTCCCCCATTTAATCATGAGCTACAGGACACGAACTGAGTTGATTGGGCCTAAGCTGGGGTACTCTCGTAGTGATTTGGCCGACGTAGTTAATTCAGTTTGCAATTAAAATGTAATGATGTAATGAATACTTACTTGTGTTCTTCTCTGTCGTATCCTAACCTTGCAATTCCTGCCAAATACAGCTTGTGCCGGAGCTCGATTCCCCTTCCACGACAAAACATGGCGACGATTTGCAAAATGTGTTTTCGCGCCTCCGCACTTAACTTTTAAAAACTATGTTCAAATCTACGCTTCTAGGCGCGAAAACAGGTTTGCAAATCGTCGCCACTACGAGAGTACCCCAGCTTAGGCCCAATCAAATCAGTTCGTGTCCTGTAGCTCATGATTTAAACAAAGTGCAATCAGTTGATATAATATCATAAATAGCCAGCGTGTAGCCTCAACCTAGACTGATGCCTTTTCGTCCCTTGTTTCCCTGCGTTCCTTGGTCAAGAGGGACTAATAACATTACTCTCAAAAAGTGGGCCCACTTTAGGCCCGCGTAGGGTGGTTCCGTATTCACCAATCAAATCGCTAGAATTCAGTTTTCAACCAATCAGGGGCCGCTATTCAGAATGCTGTTGTTGTTGCTCTTAAAGAACGGTTGATGAAGCCTGGAGTTCTCGCAGCTTCGATGGATATATTTTGTTTCTACAGAGGAAGATTACTGCCAGAAAGGTATGCATTTTGCGATTTTTAGGTCAACACAACATCATTATTTGTACTAAAAGTTTCCTTTTCAATGTTCGAGCTCATTAAACCAGATTGTGAAGCGATTTTGTTGAGTGTACGAGAACTCCCACCTATTTAGGCCATTTTGCAAAAGGGGGCCCATTATATAAGCGTAATATTATGAGTCCCTATTGACCAAGTGATATCAGCAAATCAAAGAACGCAGGGAAACAAGGGACGAAAAGGCATAAGTCTAGCCTCAACCCGTCCTTGAAGTTACTTGCAGGCTATATCGTAAACTGATCGGGAAGACTTCAAATGACTGCTTAGAATGACATCTATCTACTGTACAAGGTGTCTCAAAAAATTGATACTTGAATATATAACAGCATTATATATTCCTATATGATGTTTTAAATGTCTAGAAACATTTCTGCAGCAGCTAGCGATTACATTGATAATTCTGCATTCAAAAAATAAAAACGAATCAAGAAACTTTTTATACTAAGATGAAAAAAATGTCATGTTAGATTAAGAAACTTTTAGCACTATGACCTAATCCTGGTTTCTTTGATCGCAACGATCGCTGGCGACGCAAGGATCGCACAAATTTGTGAACAGCGATCGTTGCGTCGAAAATGGTAACTGTCTTGTTCAGTTTGCCAGCGATCGTTGCGTTGCCAGCGATCCTTGCGTTTGAGATAGAAAATTTTCTATCTCTGCGATCGCAGCGATCCTTGCGTCAAAGGGAAGCCGACCGAGCATGAATTTCAACGATCGAGGCCTCTCTTTCAAATGATATTTCTTTGTTACCTTTTACCGCCATTGTGAGAATTGGATTTTGGCGCCAAACTTCCAAGATTTGTGCGATCGCTGTGATAAATGGAAACTACATGACGCAAGGATCGCTGACAGTTGCTGGTCATAAATTTGTGCGATCCTTGCGTCGCCAGCGATCCTTGCGATCAAATGGAAACCAGGCTCCGGTTTGAACTGTCTGAGTAATGGTGGCAGCCAATCGAAGTTGTTCGTGGCGAGGAGAACGAAGGAAAAACACGATTATCGACTTGTTATTGTAATTCCGTGAAAGAGAAACGACAGATTGAGTAAGAAAGCAATTTCGATCATGATTTAGGCTTGCAAAAGTTAGGGCAATAACTCTGATCCAATCTGCGCCTATTAAAGACAGAATACCATCTGCAATACTATGTGTAAATGAACTAATTAAGCTTGACCAAGCGATGATGGTGCATAAAATTTTAAATGAACAATGTCCAGAAATCCTTAAGCAAAAGTTCATAAAAAGATCCCATGTTTCAAAATATGAAACAAGGAGAGTGAATGACCTGTGCAGATACCACGACCTAGGCTAGAGATAACTAAAAAGAGCTTTTCGTACAAAGGTGCCAAGGTGTGGAATGATATCCCAAATAATATTAGAAATGTGGAATCTGCTGCACTTTTCAGAAAGCAGGTTAGAAACTACTTTTTGGGCCAATAAGACATCGAAGACCCGTTGAAACATGACCTCCTGGAAGAACAGTGTGATTAGATGTACATTTTATCTTTATCTCTATTTTATTTTAAATGTATTTTAGCTGAAGGAGTATCATGTATAAAAAAGATTAAATAGATAAATGAATAAATAAATTAAATAAACATCAACGGTGCATTATTTCCCATGGTTCTGGGTCATGCTATTTAGGGCCTTTACATGAGAAAATTTCAACCCGGGTTGAGTTCAACACGGGTTGAGTTTTGGAGGCATCGCTTATTTCCCGTTGCGTTTACATGAAATCTCAACGCGTGTTGAGATCGGGTCACATGATATGAATGCGGTTGCTGTTGTTAGTCAGTTTTGACGGAATTTTTAAAACAATTTTGCAGTCTGTCAAGTCGAATTTTAGGCTGTGAATATAAATATTTTCTGTGAATATAACGCTAAGATGACCTCATCTTGGCTTGAGACTTGGTTGGAGGGCAACAGGAAGGCTTTAGGCTAGGCCCGAGAAAAACTTTGAGCTCTTTGTACTAAACACCGGACAATTGGAAAAGAAAATGTCCTTTATGAAGCTACCGTTGCAGGTAAACAAAAGGATATATTCAAGTATCAAGTTGAATGATAAATGGATAAACTTACGTCTTTTGTATGCCAACGCACGTTCCTTCTTGGCCTTTCGAAGAAACTATAAAGCCAAACTATGACTCATCTCATTTTTCTTTCCTTTTTTATTGTAAATAGGGTATATTATATATTTTAGTTATTATTAGATTTTGTTTTTGCATGGCTCCCTGTAAAGCAGTATTTATTATTGAGTGGATTACCATGGATAAAAAAGTTAAAATGAAATGAATGAAATGAAAAATGAAATGATCCATCTTGCAAGATGGCGCCAAATTAAGGCCGCGGCATACCACCTATAATGCAACGCTTGATTTCAACTCGCCCCGAGTTAAAAAATTTCGCGTTTACATGAGAATTTGCAATAATTTCAACCCGCGTTGAAATTTCAACACGGGTTGAGTTGCCGAGTTGAACTGAGCCCGTGTTGACTTTCAACTCGGCCTCCTTCATGTAAACACGATGAAAGCTTACACTGTCAGCCGAGTTGAAACTCAACCCGTGTTGAACTCAACCCGGGTTGAAATTTCTCATGTAAAGGCCCTCTTACAGTGCACCAATTTTCCTTATTCTTATTGGAATGTTAATGCTACATGACGCACATCACTATTCCCTTACCTCAGTAAATATTGTTACGAAATTAGGACTATTTTAATTTAACCAAAAATTTTCATCGATTTGAATAAATCTTTTGATAAACTATACCGTAACAATCGATTTAGCTCTTTTCTGTAACAATATGCCAAAGAACCCAGGGGAAACTACGATGTGTGCAGGTACGGGATGTGCCATCTTTTGGGGTGCCTTTTTTAGAGCTGAAAATGAATTTTGGGGTATCATTTTTGGTAAAATCACAATTAGTCATACATTTTGGGGTGTCATTTTGGAAACATAACTCCTTTAGAATATTGATTTTGATTAAATTTCACTTATTTTGGATGGCTGTCACAATTTTAGGGTCCACATTTTCAATAGCTTGTAGATTTTGGGGTATCGTCTTCTCGAAATTTTGTAAATTTTAGGGTGCGATTTCAGACGTCAAATGGCACCCTCCCCCCGTCACCCGCCTATTGAAGTTACCCCCCCCCCCCGGGCAAAGAACTCTGAGAGCAATTTTGTGGTGCAACTTTTGTGGGACATCCGGTAGACGCAGCCTGTGATAGATTCAACACGGGGTGAGGTTTGAAAGAAAGACCTCCCACGACCGTCATCAGATTCCTTAGATAATCCTTTTAGGGAAATAACTCTTTTCCATTTTTCTTTGTGCCTTTCTTCCCTTCATTCATTCATTCATTCATTCATTCATTCATCCATTCATTCATTCATTCATTCATTCATTCATTCATTCATTCGCAGTGGCGGCACAACAGGGGGGGGGAGGGGCTGGGGGTTGGGGACTTATCCTCCGAAATCCGAAAAGTCGGCAAAAACTGTCAAAGAAAAAAGGCTTAAAAATAAGTTGGGTATACCTTTAGATTGAAAAATTACGTCAAAATCCCAAACTTCTTTCGGATTTTTCAGAGCTGGCGCCTTCATTTCCTCTTTAGCCCATATCTTTGTTTTATGTCCGTTTAGAGTCTTCTTGGGTCTCTTCCTTAGGGGTACTGGAATGCCATAAAGTCTCCTGAGTACCCCCCCCCCCTCCCGCCAAAGGGGTATTCTGGAGTGCCTTTAGGGGATATTCTGGAGTAGTTACTCCTAATACCCGGGGATACCCTGTCACGTTTGGAGTACTGCTTGAGAGGCTTTCTAAAAAGGTGTATTCAGGGGTGCATTTTGAGGGTATTCTCGTGCAAAATTTGAAGAGTACATATGTTCCTGGCTGGAGTACCTTGTTCTGTGAGTGTACAGGTGTTTCATGCCGGTGTCAATTTCGAAAGCAAGTTTTAATATCTTTACGTTGAAAATATGTTCTGCTATCTAGCAGACGAAAATATGCGATCCAAATAATTCCGTTCTTTCATGGAATTTTTGAAGAAATTGTCTTCCGATAAATTGCGTACCGGCAAAGCTAATACCCAGTACAAAATCAATGGGAGTCGACTAAGTAATCAACATCTTTCCTGTTTACTGTAAAATACCTCACGGATGAAATTTAGCCTTGAGGTCAAACGGAAAGCGTCGTTGTTTTTCTGGCCTAAGTAATGCGATATCCAGCCTAATTTCCTGGGGTTCTTGATTAGGGCTTACAGTTAAATTTGGTATTAACATATATCTTGATTAACGAGTAAACATTGCCGACAAAGCATCAAAAATTCATTTAGAAAAAGGCGTCTGCTGTTTATTTACTCATTTATTATGAGTTTAATTATATTGCTTTTACGTAAATAAAAATTTTGACCCGCAGGCCTAATACTTTTTTATCGATATAAAATATTACGACACACGCTACATTCTACTATACTTTAAATAACTATGCAACACTACAGGACGATGCCATGGGAGCAAAAATTAATGGCAGCACCATGGCCATAACATGAGGACATGGAATTAGACTAACAACAACGATGCAGTTTGCTAATTATACTACTTACAAATTATTATACGGTACTACTTAAAGGGAGCATAGAACTCAAATCTTTTGAAAAGGTGGGTGTAAAATTCTATAACATTTTTCTTTGAATTAAAGTTCTTGAAAGGAACTTCAGGTAATTCGCAATAAATTTGCCGTGGCAATTTCTTGATACCTTTACTACTTTCAAAATGGTGGCATTTATTAATTTTGAGGCTGTGACGTCATCAAATTTCTAAATCCTTAACCAGAAGAGCAACAGATTTCTGCTTGCAACCATATTGTGGACCTTCATAAACTATGGTTATCTTGAAGATTGTATCAATTTCTCTCGATTAATTTAAGATTTACGATGATTTTAATTTCTTCAAAATTTTCGATGAATTTTTGCAAAATAAGTCAAAAAGCCGCCATTTTGAAATTAATCAATGTATCAAAATATTGCCACGGTAGATTTACAGCAAATTACCCAAACTTCCTTTCAAGCACATGAATTCAAAGAAAAATGTGATGCAATTTTACACCCACCTTTTTAAAGATTTGAAAGATTTGAGCCGTATGCTCTTAAAGGGGAAGTTCACTCAAAAATTAAAATTTCCAATTTAGCTTGTTTTGGGGTTAAAACAATGTTATGAAAGCAAAACTAACGTCAAACAGCAACTCTCGCTCCAGTCTTTTTGTCGGGCAAGATGGCGGCGGTCAAGAAGCAAGGTTTGGAGGTAAAAAGCGGCAAAATAACGGCATAAAATTGCAGGTAAATGTTAGTTTTGCTTTCATAACATTGTTTTAACCCCAAAACAAGCTAAATTGGAAATTTTGATTTTTGAGTGAGCATCCCCTTTAAATATCTAAGACAAAGACAAAAATCAAAGTTGAAAACAATGGTTACAAAAACAACGCTACAATTGGGTGACTTATGGAAGGGTTGGGTCGAGGGGGGGGGTAACTCCTATAGGGGGTCGGGTATATATGTGCCTTTGAGAATTCAGAGTTAGGACCCATAGCCCGGGCAACATTTTGAAAATAAGTACCCATAACCAGGGCAAAATTTTCCACAAGTATCATGAAAAGACTATGTTTTGTATCATTTTTGGAGGAAAATTCTTTTTCACGAAAGTTTTTTGTCATTATATCTAGCAATGGCTATAAATTGCTAACATTTATCCATAACTGCGGCAAATCTCTGTAAAGCAGACCCATAACCAGGGCAAAATTCACAAAACACGACCCATAACCCGGGCAAAATACCGCAAATTGACCCATAACCCGGGCAGGCACATGTATACCATGCCCCGTATAGGAGTTACCCCCCCCCCCTCGGGTTGGGTACAGTACTTCAATTGAATGGATCAGTTCTATCAGAGTCACAAGATTTATGGATAATTGGACTTGCTACAAGTCTCATGTTGAGAATAGAGAGAGACTTGTAGCAAGTCCAATTGATAATTTAATGTAAGTTCAAAGATATGCCTATTCACTGAGTCAGGAAAATCTTCATCACCATACGGTAACAGTTGTAGCAAATATTCATTTGCAAGATCTGTATGTTCAAGTTGTCGTAAAAATGCATAGACTCCCTCCAGCGAGGAGTTCCCGTCTATGTACATTAAAGCAAGGGCAGAGCAACAAGAAGTGTTCCGTATCATCAATGCAATCATTTGTTGGACACATTGAGTTTGTGGTATCTCTAAAATTGTCTTTCAATTCTCACAGTGCAAATTAATGATACTTCTTAGAGGGCCTTGATAGTTTAAGAAATGGCAAAGAAAGAATCTCGTAGACTGATGCCTTTTCGTCCCTTGTTTCCGTGCGTTCCTTGTCTTGATCACGTGACCACCAGATGCCCATATTTGGAGAGTGGTCACAAAGAAAATCGTGACATCAGCACTTGCTATTGACCAAGTGATATCAGCAAATCAAAGAACGCAGGGAAACAAGGGACGAAAAGGCATAAGTCTAAGAATCTTGTTATAAACTAAAAAAGCAGCCTGGGGGGAGGTACTCCCATTGTGGCCCGACAGGGTCCAGCCAGGGCTAAAAAAACCAAAGCAAAAATTTTGAAAATACCCTAAAATGGTAGTCCATGAACTTCAGAACTGGGTCATTTGGTAGCATTTAGTAATGAACATTTTCTACGGTTTTTCATAATTTTTTTTCTTGCAAAGCTGATAGAACAAAGCAAGAAAATTTCAAGATTTATTTATAATGAATGCTGCCATGACTAAATAGGCGTGAGGAGGAGCGTACCGGGTCGAAACATAATAAATGGTAGGAATCTTAGAACGCCCCAATTGGCAGTATGTGGTTGAAAAATAGGGCCATTTGGTAGCCATTTGGTAAGACCCTCAAACCGACTGCACCCCCCTATTAGGCCATAATGGGAGTACTACCCCCCTCCCACGGGAGAAACATAAGTGCAAATATTGTGCAGTTGCTGCACTCCGATTATTTTATCTCGTCATTTTATCTCTGTTGGATGCATATTAAAACTGCTGCACCCAAGCTATTGAATCCGTGCAGTTTGGCTGCCAAAACAGATAACTTGAAAGCATGTGTAGTAGCAGGACTTGTATTCACAATTTTTCGCAAACTGTCAGTGGATTCAACTTACCATAATCTGCTCTTTTGAATTGCTTGTATCTTCTCAGAACATGATTTGGCTTGCATTTAGGGCATGTCGCATTTGCCACTGTGAAAGGAAAAAGAAAATATATGATACCAAGAGTGTCAAAATGATTGCTGAAGAAACTAGTATACGATGTCGAAATTGCCAGTTTGATCGCTACATTGTTACAACTGCCTGAGATCAACTTTCAAAAGGCCTATTAACAGGCTAGTGCCGAAGTACCACACGTATCGTTTTGGAATCGCAAGGGACTGAGAATTTGACAAAGTACTAAAAGTTTCCAGGCCCCTAGGAACTGGGGGCAGGTGGGGCTCAAGCCCCCCAAATAATTTTGAAAACAATGGTGCCACGTCACAAGCATTAAATGGATGTATTGTTCTCTATTGTTTTAAAAAAATTCCCCTCAATCAGTAGTTGCTTCCTACGGTTCTAAAGTTTATCTAAACATTGATTAACCCTATTTCACATGGGGTATTTTTTCGATATTTTGGCATGGGGGGCGTTTTTCGCCCCCTTTTTTCTCTGAAACTACAAAAGATATAACAATGAAACTTTCCTCCAGTGTTCTTTGGACAATAAGCTTTCCAAATATAACAATAGTAATTGATTAATCACGTGATACGTTGCTAGGCAACCAAAAACAAAGGAAAACTGGCCAATTTATAGCTGCTTCACAAGAAAACTTCTATTTAATTGAATACTCAACCGATTTTAATGAGAATAGTCTTAAATGATAGGAAATACATTGTACAAATAAAATATTTACTTTGAAGCAATCTGAAGTATCTATTTATAGACCAATTAGCGCTTGATTAGCTCTTTATTCCTTTCTACTTATTGTCACTGCAGTTTTTCGTAGTTTTCTTGCTATTTCTGACATAGATCGATTTCATGTGCATGAAACAATCAAGATTAAGCTAAATTGCAACAAAAATCTTAATTAATACATCAATCCATTCGAAAAATGACGTCATAAATATAAATGACGTCATAGATATTAAATTTTGCTGGTGTCAGCAAATTAGCAAAAATTATATATCAAGTGAAAGCTCTTATCAAGAGCAATCAAATGATACATGTTTCAAGTATTTCGGACGAGAAACAAAAAACTTATGGATGTTCAAAGCCGTTTTTTGTCAACTACTCTCCAAATATGGTGCTATTGTGGTCACGTGATCAAATCTAGAACAATGAGACATTTAAATTTTGATTGCCAATTAAATTTGAGTAAAAGTCACAAAGTTTGGTCATCATATCTTGTGTCGTTTCGGCGCAGTTTAGAAAAGTTTGGTTGGGGGCGAAAAACGCCCCCCCCATGTGAAATAGGGTTAAGGGATAAAATCACGTCCAAAATCCTCCAATATTGCAACCTCACAGCAATGACTTTCAATGCTTTAGCACCTGTTAGTTTAACCCTATTGTACCCGGGGGGGGGGAAATGCCCCTCCAGACAAACTTTTGATTCTAAAACAGAGAGTAAAAAAGAAAGAGAGCTGAAACATCCTTGAATTTTCCTAATTTTTAATTGGCAATAAAATTTTAGGTTTTTCATTGTTATGATTTAAGTCACGTGACCAGCAGATATCCATATTTGGAGAGTGGTCACAAAAGAAATCACATAAACAATCATAACTTCTTTGTTTTAACTTTGATTAAGATGTCTTTGGTACCAAACGATTGCTCTTGAGAAGTACTTTCATTTGATATGTAGTTTAGCTATATTTGCTGACATCAGCAAATTATAAGTTCTATGACGTAATTCAAATTGATGACGTCATATTTCTAATGAAGAAAGATGAAATTTCTCAATTTTGATATGAATAGGTTGGCAGTGATATTTCCTTCACTTTTAATATAGCGACCAAAGATAATGGAATTCCATTATCTTTGTAGCGACATGGTCCTATTGTTTGGTTGCCTGGTAACAAACCACGTGACCAATTAACACCAGATTCTATATTTAGACTTCAAATAGATGTTATTACCATTGTATTAAGTTACAACGGCATACTTACTAATCATGGTTTTGAAGATAATTGGGGGGGGGGGGCATTTTGTGCCCCCCGGGCAGTGGTCTTACCCAAAGAGCCCGGGTACAATAGGGTTAAGTGCTATCCCTTGGGCTCGTATTATTCCATGCGATTTCGTCCTTCCAAAAGGATAACACGTGCTCAAATGGGTTCAAGTCATTACTGTCAAGCAGGAATTTTAGAAAACTTTGATCGTGATTTTAGGCCTGTGTTGAAGGTTTCTCGTAGAGAGTTTCTTGAGAAAATGCCTCATAATGCCAAGACGGGGAGACAAATTTCACCCAGGTAAATTTGCACTATCAAGTAACATATTTACTAATATCGTCATCTTGCTCTTCAGGGAGCATGGGTGAGAGGAAATGAGATGCTTATTCTGTAAGGAAATGTATAAACAAATCATACCCGTGTTTTTATCGTTGTTTCTGTCTGTCTGCTGTCTGCTGCTTTCACAAGCTGCAAGCGAGAACAGCCTCGCTTTTAAGGAAAACAGAAATTAAGCCAGGTCGAGCCATGTTTTGCCTTGATTTGAATCGAACTGAGACTGTAAGAAGGAACGGCAGACAGAAACAATGATAGATAAAGACACAGGCAGTGGCGGCGCCGCGGGGGGATTCGGCAAAAGTTGTGAAAGAAGAGTGGCATAAAATTAGTTGGGTATACCTTTAGATTGAAAAATTACGTCAATATCCCCCCTACTTCTGTCCGATTTTTCAGAGCTGGCGCCGCCATTGGACACAGGCATGATTTGTTTATGCATTTTATTACTGAATAATATCTAGTTTCCTCTCACCCATGCAGAGAGCCGTGGTCTTCAAAAGGGGGTTGGTTTTTTCTCACTCACCTGATATCACTCGAACGTATGAAGTGGCTCCCGTATGCGCAGTAGGCCGATATGTGCTTGGATCTGCCGGCCGAAAGCATACAGACAGCAATTATTTTTAATCGACTTTCAACGCTGTAACGAGGCTCTGACGTCAGATAGGCCCTCCCTCGCGCAAAGGCAAATTGGGTGGGAGTGAGATAGTGACTGGAAGCGTTTGGAAATGTTGCTATGAATGTAAATGCTTTACCTTGGCGATTATGATTCTTGCGTCGATTTCCTTCCTCTGAAAAGTAATCAAAAGTAATTGCTTAGTGTTTCAACATGATTTTGTCATCATTGGAGCTATTAGCGGTAACTTATGGAGATTGATGCCGAAATTCCTTGTCGATTGCTTTGCAAATTTCTTTTGTGAAGTGACGATATTTTTCAATGCAATGCTTCTGCTTCGTTTCGAGAGGTGCAGCGGCAACCCCCTCTAACAGAAAAGCCTGCTTTCGATGTGATCGCAAGGATCGCTGGTGACGCTACCCTGGGTACCAGAGCCAAAAAATAATAAAAAGAAAAAAATAAGGAAGGAAAGAAAGTTTCTCCTCCTTTCTTCCTTCTCTCTTTTCCTCTTACAAATTTCCTTTCATTTAAATTTTGAGGCTCTGGTACCCAGGGTATGGTGACGCAAGTATTGCACAAATCTGTGAGCAGCGATTCTCAGCGATCCTTGTGTCATTCGGCCTAATGTTCGGCCTCCATTTGTCGCGACATTGGTGAGGAGGTGCACAGGTGGACTTACCCCAAGTCTCTCCCGTGTTGAAACCCACATCTCCCCCACATCTCCCGTGTTAAAAACTCACAAACACCTCTGCGAAGGAGAGGGAAAAGGAAAGCCGCTCTCTCCTTCGCAGAGGTCGCTTTGGTACGCGGAAGGTACGGAAGAGACTTGGGCAAGTCCAGTGCATAGTTGACGACGATCGCACAGTTCTTTTCAATCTGGCAGCAAAATCAAATTCTCAACAGAGGTATTGCGATCGAAAATCTCGAACCACAGGTGGCGGAGAATGGTTCAGTAATGCTTGCACAATTCAGTAATGCTTGCACAATTCAGTAATACTTACAAATGTGCTAAGATTTAATCATACCTGCTAGTTAACTTACACCACTTTAATTAAGCAGCCTCGTTTTGGAAATTTGTCAAAATCTCTTCCTATTGTTAATATGAAAATTTCGAGCCCAGATTCGGATTTAGCACCCAAACTTTAGTCTAATTACATGTTTTCAAACTGCTAACTATTGTGATGTTGATTTTATGACGATGTAAAGTTCAGAGATTTATAAGGGATTTGACCGTGAAAAGTCATTCGGGGTGAAACTTTACACCCCGACCGAGTCATTTTCACGGTCAAATCCCTTATAGATTTTCAAACTTTACATTGCCATAAAATTAACACTACAACCGCTAGCAACATGAAAACTTAGGGTTATACTAAAGTTTGGGTGCTAAATCCGAATTTGGCGTCTAAAATTTCATATGAACGAATTTTGAATAATTTCCAAAACGAGGCTGTTCATTAAAGTGGTCAAAATCTCCACATCTCTCTGTTTTCGTTTAGGCCACAAATTCTGTTCTGTTGTTGCATTTGTATTGAATACACTGCAACAACACAAGCATTCCCATTATGGTATGGGGATGTATTCAATACAACTGCAACAACAGAACAGAATTTGTGGCCTAAACAAAAACAGAGAGATGTGGAGATGGGAGTCTGAGTAATTAATATAGGATTGAAGAGAAATTTAACACAGTTAACTAGCAGGTATTATTAAATCTTGGTACATTTGCATATTCTCCGCCACCTGTGCTCGAACGCAACGATTGCTGGCAAACTGAGCAAGACAGTTTCCATTTCGACCAGGCATTAAGTTAAGGAATTTTCATCACTGCACAAATCAGTGTTAGGGGTGTGTCAAAAGGGTGTAGCAATTGGCTTGGTCAAGTCCCTTGAGGGCAGAGACTGTATGAAATGTAAGATCTTTTATGTACCGGACAGCATAATCATTTATGGGTTGCTGAGCACCATTATCTGGCTGTATAGCGAGATGCCTGAGATCAGAAATGCATAAATCTAGGGGGTCCAGGGGCATGCTCCCCTGGAAAATTTTTGTAAATATGACCTCTGGGATAGCTAGAATGCACTTGTTTCTCCTTATTCCAAGGCAGTTTGGCATGTTGCTGACTTCCCAAAATTTGATCATGCCTTTTGATCAAATCTCTGACTAAATTTTCAAGTTCAACTCTCTTCCAAGATGGTTTTGACAATGTTCTTACTGTTTTACTAAATAATGCCTGAATTGTGTATTTTCCCCGACATTCTGTTTGAAGAAAATATGACGATGTGAATTAGTTTCAATGAAAGAAGCAAAATTCATGTTAAATTAAAGGGGCTGCCATGCAGACTTTCATTGAAATGGATTATTCATTTTTCTTTTTCCTAAAATATCAAGAATAAAAAAGTTGAACTAAAATGTGAAAAATCATCACTGCACAATATTCAATTCATCACTGCACATTTTCGATTCATTACTGCACAAATAGGTCATCACTGCACCTTAAATTAACCCTTGACTTCGACGCAACGATCGCTTGTCATGAATTCGTGTGATCCTTGCCCCTTGCGTCACCAGCGATCAAAGCAAGCAAAGTTAGCATTATGGCCATGGTAGTTGTCATCAATCCTCTGAATTTCCAAGTGCCATTTTGGCGTGAAGGTTTTACGGAGGCGCAATAACCGGTGCGGTGCACCGAAACAGTTAACAAGTCAATACATTTCTTGTTTGGTCAGATTAAAGGTTTTCAGTATACACCATAGAAATTTTAGAGCCATGAAATTTGACTGATCAACCTCTAGACTCATGAACCTTGTTCTATAAATTTAGACAGAAGCAGGGTATCTTAGTGGGACATTTTCCCCAGGAAGCTCTTTTGCTTGCCCCAGTAGTGAAGGAAAACTTAGTACTTTTGCCCCAGTGGCCTAAGTGAAAATAGGGTCTTTATCATTTTCCCTCGTGAACAAAACTCCGTCAATGCCTCGCTCTGAAGGTCATCAGCCGAGTCCTGGGTTATACTTTGCTGATGTTTCTTGATGGGGCAGTGCAATATTGATTTAAACGTACAATATCATCTGGAAGGAAATACATTTCAAGGCTAATTTCGGAATTTCTTAGCAACTGATTCCGATATCCGTTATTTCTAGATAGGCGTTTGAATGTTTACCGCGCATTGACCAAAGAAGTGTCGTCGATCAAATGAAGATTTGTATTGATGAAAAAGGTACATACCGCGCGGCATATAAGTCTTAAGCGCCTTCGCATTTGTAGGAAATTGGAATATATGCCATGTGGGCATACTTTTTCATTTTCATTTCATTTCATTTCATTTTAAAATCTTTATACAGGTATAAGTTTCATTTATAAATAAATGTTTTTCAAACTGACCTGTTTAAAATAAAAAATTAAGGAAAAGAGACTAAACTAATAACAAAAGAAATTCATATACCTAATTTACAATATAATATGCTAAAATACCTAATTTACAATAAAATACAATGGATATGAAAAAGAACAAGAAAGTAAATTTGTACTGCCCTCTATAGTCGTTCCTTGAAAGATTTCAGGGAAGGTGCCAATTTTGCTTCTCTTTCTAAACTGTTCCAAAGTTTTGCACCGCGATATGAAAAAGCCTTTTGGCCATTGGCAGTTTTTAATAACGGTAACCTAAGATCAGTTTCTGTTGAGCGCAAAGATCGGTCTCTATCATCTGAATACTTAGTAAATAGATTTCTCATGTAGACTGGGGCAAGCGAATTCAAAGACTTGTATGTTAGCGTGGCGGTTTCTTTTCTTATGAGATTACTGATAGTCGGCCAGCCAAGATTCTGAATTAGTGGAGCAGCAGAAGCATCGTAAGGGCTATTTGTCACGATTCTTGCAGCTCTGTTTTGGATTTTTTGCAAGGCGTTAATTTTTGATTCACTGCAGCAGCCCCAGACGGAGCAACAGTAGCTCAACTGGGGCTCGACAATGCCTCTGTAAATTTTGTTGAGCACATCAGATGGAAGATATTTCTTACAAAACTTAATAAGTCCAAGGGCTCGATTAGCCTCGGTCTTGATAGTACCGACATGTTTGTCCCAGTTAAGTTGACTATCTACTTGAACACCTAAGTATTTTGTATTAGCAATCATTTCAATTTCCTGATACTTTAACTTTCTGCTGTGCGGGAAAGCCAATGAGGAACTCGTCTGATCCTCATTGGTTCTCCTTCGCAGCAGAGGTAAAGTCTACACGTAACCTATCAATATGATACCAGCAAAAATTCGTGTTGCAACTCTCCTCGTCAGTCAAACGAAATATGTCAGCCAAATATAACTCATCTGGACTCCTAGACCCCCAAATTTTTCGGTTCACTTCGCTCTCCTTCGGTCTGAAGTGACCTTGCGTTCGAAGGTACAGTTGAAGTTGGAGGTTTTAGCGCAAGTGCTTGGAATGAAGAAGTAGAAAAGACGTAATGGAACCCATTAGTCCTTGTCAGAGGATTGGTTCACTGCGCCACAACACCTTCTGCCCATGTTGGAAAATGGAAAGCCCAAGGATGACTCCTGTATAAATTGTAACATTTAAGTCCATCTAATAGGTCCAGAATGTAAAAACAGAAAGGTCCATCAGGGGTCCATCTAAGGCTGAGCGTCTATCTCTCTCAATTTTACTGGCAGAACTATGTTTGGCCTGATAACGGGCTATGCTCCAAACGTCGCTTCTTTCAGTTCGCATCCTTACATTTTACGTTATTTACTCTTTTATCTTAGAACTATTTGCTGTTTGACAATAAGAAGTACAATGATAAAGGAAATTGAATGAAAAGGGCCCAAACTACTGGGCCAAAAATGGTGATTTTTATTCCACTACTGAGCCAGATTGGGGGCCTACTGGGCCCACGACCCACCAGTTACAATGTCAAAAAAAGCCTGTTCGACCCCCTTGCCCTACCATCGCTCGAGCGTCCGTGTCTATCACTGTACTACACTTGATGCCAGAAGAGGCTGTGGTAGCCGGGATATCGCGGTACAGACTTTCCGCTACAATGAACTGAGTGAAGCCTCGATTGAAGCGACAACAACAGCAACCACGAGCCAAAAATCAGAGCGACTTCTGTAATGAGTCTAGATATAGATCACAAATGAATGCAGAGATGGTAGTTTTGAATAAGCAATGTATTCAAGGTAAAGTTGTCTGCACTGGGACCATGGAAAGGCGTTTGCACAAAAATTGCATAGTTCATGCCATGTTTGTGCAAATGACGCTCGAGATGCTTCATGATGGACTGTGTGTTTCATTTACTTGTTGTTTTTATTCTGATAGATAAGCCTACTGAAAGGAAGTTTGGTTATTTCCCGATTTGATTCTTTCTTATTTACTGCCATTCTTATGCTTTCCGTTTTTCTTTAAAATTCAAGTCTTTCCTGATTTGATGTTTATCTCAAAGAACGAATTTGCTTTGAGGAAATGCTGAGCAGACTGAAGTTGTA
The DNA here is from genome assembly GCA_964020215.1 of Aurelia sp. 3 sensu Dawson et al. (2005). NCBI lineage: Eukaryota > Metazoa > Cnidaria > Scyphozoa > Semaeostomeae > Ulmaridae > Aurelia > Aurelia sp. 3 sensu Dawson et al. (2005). The sequence continues at coordinate 12,877,888 of OZ026593.1, read as the reverse complement.
AAAAACATGGTTGTTTTTGTAGCCTGACAGTGACAATGATATTTGTAATGGAAGGGATCCCTAAGCCCCTCACATTTCGTTGTATTTCTGCGAAAATTACTAAATTGTAATCAAAAGGAATGTTCACCAGGTGCTGCACAGGACAGCCGATAGAGAAAGCTTTCTACTTGTCTCAATTTTCCCAGCCTCGGCTGTCTTTGCTATGGGACACGGTTGCCTTTTGGGGCTCTCTGTGGGACGATGTCAGTGTATGGCCCTGATGCTGTTCCATCGGGCGGGCGGCTGATAAGCATTTCATCAAACAGCCTCTGTTCTGGTCAGAGATCAGGCTCTTCATTTTTTATTTTTCTTTGTGATGTAATGTTTCTTTTGAGTTTAATTCCGTAGTTTATTGCAAGTGTCATTCATTGTAGGAACTCGCTGACTTTGTGTACTTTCCTTGAATGAGTGGCACAGTAGTTGTATTTGTTGTATGTAGTAAAATGTTTTACGTAATAAAAAAAAATGCTGTTCCACTGCGAAAAAATATGTGAAATTTTGTCGTTATGAAGCAGGTTTTCTTCACAATGGTTGTTGTTCCCCTTCAGTGAGTGCATTATCACACTCTTCGAGGGGTGTTATCAATGAAAAAGCCTTCATTTCTTCGAAAATCCAACCAAGATGTTGGAATGGTCCAAATTGCAACTGTATGGACTGTGCAAAGTATATATCCCGAAAGTTGGGTTTCTATGAATTAACTTTCTAGCTTTCTATAAATAGATATTTAAGGGAAAAATAACAACGCTTCCAATAAAGTGAACGAGATTTTTTCAAAAGTTTACGATTTTCACTGCTTTTTTATGGATTTTGTTGAAAACAAAATAATTTTTAGAGAGTGATAATGCCCCTCGTTCTTCTTGTCGATTTTTGTCGCTATGGCTTTGCTCCGAAAGTTAGAATTACAACATTTTAGTGAAACATTTGCCCCCTTTTGGCCCGATTCGTAGGAAGACCATAAAAAATATTTTAAATAATGGTTTGATCAGAAGAAACTATTACTCACGTGAAACGATCGCACTCGGGCGTATGCAGACTCCCGTGTTGTATTCCGGCAATTTCCCGCAGTCCAGCTCACTTGGCCATGAAAACCCCGCCAGCTGCACATAGGGCAAGCATCCTTTCTTCACCCTCTCGCAAACAGAGCGGCAGGGAAGCACCCTTGGTGTATACCCAGCGAAACAAACTGGCGAGTAAATCGTGCAGAGGAAAAACAAGAGATCTTTAGAACATTGTATCTTGTCTAACAGTTTGATGTATTGCTGTAACTCTGGTAGGGGCATGCTAGGATACATATCATCCAAGCCCCTTGTCTGGTTGTAGCCGAGCTTTCTGCATGATTGGATCTTTAAAGGTTGACAGTTATTTTTCCGACGGAGACCAAAGGGACGGTTGTTTGCAGAACTGCTCTGATGAACGAAACAGAGGCCCAGTATTGCGAGAAAATAGATTGCCCCCATCTTGCTGCCTCTTGCTGGTCGATTGTTGACTTGTTACTCTTAGCGAATAGTGAAGATGAGACCCTTGTAGGAAGTTGATAGGATACGTTCAGGATCTCTGATGCTTGAATCTTGTTCCTCGTGTGGCCGGCAAACTGGAAGCAACGTGCAGTCTAAAATCACTGCAGCAAATGTCTGATTTACCGAAATCTAAAATCTTAATTGTCTATGGCAAATCGGTTGGCTTGGCGAAAAGCGATGTGTACTTTGAAAAAAAAACGGTTGAATCCGAATCGTCTGGTTGCAGTAACAAATCACTCTTGAATTTGACCGGGCCTCATTTGATGTTAGCCAGAACCAATCTTTGAAAAGTTCTTGACGACTCGCTTGAAAGTCTCTCGAAAGTGAGTTCTTGGGTCGACTGCTTTCTAGAAATGTCACCTCTGTTTTGGCTTCAAGAATGACCGCTCTTGGTCTTGTCTGGTCTTATTGATTTTGTTGAGAAGAAGCCTTTCACAAATGTAAATGTGATGGGAAAGTAGTCGTGTCGAATTCCTTGTAATGTATGGCTGGTGGAAATCATAAAGGAAATGAAATCCATTTAGATATATTGGCTCAGAGTTATACGTATCAGAAACTGAGGATAATCCGCTGACCAATTGAGGAGATGATTGGTGGCTGGCCGCTTTCACGCCGCGCGGTCGGTGATCAAGTGTTCGTGTGAACTCGTCTGATTTCTTGACAGTGGTCACGGAGGGGGGGGGCAAGAAAACATAGACGTAGGAATCGGGGGCACTGGGAGCACGTGCCCCCTAAGATTTTGCAATAAACAATGAAGTACTATTTTTACTTGTAGAAACTGCCTCTTAATGAAGAAAGTGCCCTCGATTTGAAGTGCACCTCAAGTTTAAGAAGATGCTTCCTACGTCCCTCCAAGAAAAGATGCCCCCATCAAAGCTATCTAAAGCATTAGCCAAGGGGATTGGGCAATCTAAGTAAAACACAATGTTTTTGATGTTCCCCGTCTTCACAAGATTCTGAGAAAAATTTTGACATTTGGATGGTTTATTCCATAGAAATGGTTTATTATTTCTCAATATTACCACAATATGTATTTTTTGTAGAGTCTTTCAGGGCAGCTGTTGAAAAACAGTAGGGCCTCGGTACCATTAGGGAGGGACCCTCATCATGCCGAAGGTACAACCAAGCAGAGTTATCATATACCTGGGGACACCTGCCCCCATGCTTTTGCACTTAATCGGAAGATATTTTAGTACTGATTCCCTTGATCAATATTTTCTAAATAACGTACGTAAATAGCACGTATCTTGCTTTCGGTCCGAAACAGGGCGTGACATAATTTCTTTTCCGGGACATGATACCGTAGATAAATCTCGTTTCCACGTTTTCAGCCTTGAATCGCGTTCAAATGGATGCGATATGCTGCTTTGTGGTCAATCTTGGTTTAGCCTCAATCTCATCTTATAGCCCGCTTTGTTGTTTTATCTGATAACATCTAATCAACATCGGTCCATTGTACTCCCTTTCCTACTCATGGAGTTCCTCCTTGCTCCGGATACTTTTAGTCAAAGTCTTTGGTATTTTCTCCACAAGAGATAGACCCCAGTCTAAGTGCTTCAGATTCTGCGCAGTAGCGATTTCAAAATCATCTTCCTCCATTTTTCCTTTGTGAATTTGCACATGCCCAAAAGGCTTAGATCGTTCTATTGATCAGCAAGCCAATCAGAGCGATTTACAAGCGTGGAGCTTGAAATATCCCGAACAGCTCCTCTGGTCAAAGTGCACTGATATACGGAACCCAGAATAAAAGAAGTATAAAAGTAAACTTACGACCTTAACAATAACAGCAGGCGAAATGGCAGCAGGATAACGATCTTTGGCGTAAACTCTTTATCAAACAACAAAAATGACTTGCAGCAGCGACTAATGAATTCAAGCTACCCTGCCTAACTAAAACTATCGTTAAATCAAAGGAAAAACATAGGTAGTTCGTCTATACTTCGTCCTCAATTCGTCTAGTTAAGTTCTTCGGCCAATTCGTCCTGATGCGAATAGTTCGGCTTCGGCTGAGTGTTCGTCTCAACTGACAAAAGTCATAAAAACCTAACTTAAATCACAGGACGATGGAACAATAAGGCACACCTATCTTACCTTATAAAGAAAAATACAATTAAGTAAAAATAGAACAAACAATAAAATGTTATTCGCATGATACAAAGTTCAAAGCACGGAGAGCGTCTGCTCTCGTTCAAATAAGGATCGATTCTGGCATCTTTTGAAAGAGTACGTTTCCTTTGCATGCCATCGACACAGCAACAACTACAAGTTACAGCAAAAACGTCATATCACGTGATGTATCAACAAAGGGCGCGTCCATATCGCAACAATACCGGGTAAGGAAAGGTAGTATACACGTTTGGCGTGCTGTGGAAAAAATACATGGCTGATTCAAAACTAAATCTTTAAAGACTGATTCAAAACTGAATCCTCTGCAAACCATCATCCTTGTTGTGCCAAAATTTACTTTCGTATCATCTGAAAGTCGTTCTTGGCCTAAATTCTCTTTGCCTTCCTTTTCATTCGGCGAACAAAGGATCATGTTTGACAATAGGTCTTAAGCAATAGACAAAGGTGTGCAGTCCAAATTTCGATATTTCTCTTTCTCCAATTTCAAAAGGGGCCCAAACAACGGACAAGTCTTCGCGCAGGCTAGCTGTGCCGTCTCCTGTTCAAGGGCAGCGCCACGGGATGGACTGGGGTGGACATGTCCACCCCACCTTCCTTAGGTCGGTATCTATTTCCAAGCAAAAACGACAGAAAAATGGTTAGGTATACCTTCTGGCCATCAATTCTATCACTTTTCCACCCCGCCTTTTATGGGCTGGTGCCGCCCCTGCTCCTGTTTGTTGGTTGGTTGCAAATAACAATGAATGGACGCAAAGCCTGATGGTTAAGGGTCTTTAATCTATCGCTCAAAGGCTAACTATACTTATATGTAGAAATCTTTGTTTGGTAAAATCACTCAAGCCAGAAATTAGGAATATGCTGGTAAGGGTTTCTATTGGAACGAGAGTTCCACATTCGATTTGGTCCATGATTTAGTACATATGTTTTTCATGAATCAATATCATCATCATCATTTGCTTGCCATTGAAATTCAAATTCTATTTCTGAAAATGACAATTGTATTGAATTTAAATTTCAGTGGCAAGTAAATCATGGACCAGAATGGACCGTGGAATTCTTGAGTAAAAGCTCTTACCAGCATAATCCTAAATTCTGGGACTAACTGATGAGTAATTTGCCAAACAGAATTTTCAAAACTAAGTTAGCCGATGACAATATCTCAGTTTGGAATATTGGCAGGGTACTCTTTATTCCGCAGTCCACGTAATGTGTTAATTTCTTAATGCTGTGGAATTAATCTACGCACCTATCAAGAATCGTACGTTATTAGAAAATATTGGTCAAGGGAGTCAACACTAAAAAAACCCGATTCAGTGCAAGAGCATGGGGGCAGGTGTCCCCTTTTTGATATATGACAACTCTGCTTGTTAATCTCTTCTTCACATTAGATTCTTGTTTGGGTACTAGGTCTGTTGATTGGCCTAGTGTTTTGATGGAGGGAGCTCGAGGGTTCGAGGGCAACACGAGCCTCACAACTAAGAGAACAACAATGAGGAAGAAAACAAAGGTTGGTTTGCAATGTTACTTTTACAGTTACTACAACCATACGCTGCTACCTGTGCCTCCATTACAAAATTATGTACCATAGCCTCTTAAAATGTTTGTGACAGAGCCTTTTTTAACGGATTTTAAGTGGGGAGGCAAATCATAGAAAAGGGAGCGGTTTGTCTGATTTGATAGAAACGAAGCCAGAAAGTATGGGAAAGTAGGGGCTACTTGCTGAATATTTTTGTGACCACGCCCTTCAAAGCTACTTGCAATGAATAAAATGAAGTTTATTCTCATTTGAAATTCATTTGTTCATTCGTATTTCCACGTAGTTTCTAATATATTTTGGAACTTTTGAGTTGATCTTTGATTATCGGTCGGATCTCACTGGAGGGGGGCCTATTATGGGGGGTCCAAAAGCCGCGAAACCGTGAAAAAAATGAGCTGAACGCCGTAATCCGCAGCGAAATTTAGCGCAAAGCCACAGCCGCTATGGTAAAACGTGCCTTTTGGCAAGGTACATCGAGAAAATTTTTAGGATAGTCCCTTTACTAATTTGCCCTAGAGTGCATATTTCAGTCAAATAACTACAACTGTTGTTAAGATCTAATTTCTCCTTTGTCTTGTAATCAATATACAATGGATGCATGTCCACTTTTACACGCTGATGGAAATTGGAATAGATCCGAACATTCGTTCCATTTAAACTTGTAATGTTTTAAATCTTCAACTGGACTGGGCTGTCGATTTTCTGACTATTCACTGGATTTGTCAATTTAGTTTGAATAACGGATATGCCATTGAATAGAAATAATATCAATCAATATGCTCAATATGAACATGACCTTTTTCGACGTCGTTCTTGCCTACCGAACTATACAATAGCTTGTCAACCGTGCATCAACGTTGATTCCTTTCTTTCTTAAGTTCCTCCAATTACATTTCTTGATTTATCTTAGCTAGAAGCCGCATCCGCATCTTAAAAGCCGTAAACCGTTGCCAATTCACACCGAAAGACGCAAGACGCGTCTTATGCTGAAGCCGCAAGCCGTAGAAAACCCACTGCCAAATCCGTAGGCCGCACGTAGAAATAGGATCGAGGCCGTGAAGCCGCAAACCTATAATAGGCCCCCCCTGGAGAGCCGCTAGCCTTGTACATAATAACATTTTGATTGTCAAAATCATTGGGCTGCGCATTGAACAATGAGCTGCCTCGATGGATTTCTTCCATGAAATTACTAAACAAGTACCGTTACCCTACTCCATTCATTTACACGTGGCTTTCGCATCCTGCCTTGTAATCCAACGCAGTGATGGCGGAGATAACTTATGTTCTGAAAATAACTTAGTTAAAATAAGGGATAATTTTCTGGGGTCAAAAATTTAGAGACTGGGGGGGGCAAACTCTAGGGATGGAGGGGCAATTGCCCCCCCCAGTTTTAATGTTAAAAAAGGCCCTGGTTTGTGACAATTTGCTAACTGGTCTGGTGTTATCTAAGTACTTTTGGCAAACGCAATCATCTATCGAATAGCGGGACTGAAATTTTGAATTGAGCTAAATTTCAAGAATTCTTTTGCGCAGAATGATCGCTACTTACCGAATTTCTTCAAGGCGACAATTCACTTAGCAAGAACTTATATTTCCAAATATTTGTTCACACCAGCCATTTGCCAGGTCAGGGCAATTTTCCCCAGGAACAAATTATATTCTTTATGGAAAGAAAATGGGGTCAATGGATGAACATGAAGCTGCAAAAATCTCTTACATTACATTTGATAACATAAAGCAAAATGACCAAGTGAACACACTGAACATCCAAGAACAAATGGGAAACAAGGTTCTAGTTCAGAACTAATTTGGAATTAGCAAATGGGAGAGCGAGCCCTATTAAGTTCTTTGTGAACCCCTTTTCTAAAGTGGACATTACACAGAAAAAATGCTGATAAATCCTTGGGGGTGGGTAAGTAACATGTTTTTTCAAACAAGGGCCCCTTTTTCGGCAAATTTTCCTTAAAAAGAGTGTGTTTTCAAGAAATTGGCAAAAATGGTCAAAAATGGGTAGTTTTCCGTCAAAATTCACAATAAAGGTGGAAAGAATGGCTAGTTTAAGGTAATTTGAAGAGGGTAGCTTTCTGAAAACCGGGTGGCATACCCCTGTCCATCCACAGGTCATTCTCCCTCCCCCCCAGGGGGGGGATAAATCCTCATTTTGATAAATGTACAGTAAGGACCCATACGTGCGAAGCCCAGATGTGCGAAGCAAACTTTATCCGTAACTTGGAGCAATCAATCAATTAATCAATCAATCAATAAAGTGTTTGACGCGAATCGAGGCTCAGGCCAATTCGAGGTTGAAATAGGAAGAACAATTTTAGGCCCATTGATGAGCCACGTAACAACCGCGAAAAGGATTTCAAACCTGCCAACAAACATTGAAATCTTGCAAGCTTTGAATCATGGATGAAAAAGGAACATTCTCGAAAGAAGAGCTAAAAAGGCGTTTAGATGAGCATGAACTTGATTTGAGCCTTTGTTCAATCGTGAAAGTGCCAGTGAAGCAGATTTCAAGTCTTCCAAAAGTCACCGTCTTGGACCTGTCCTGCAACAAGATCGCTGAACTGCCCGACGCATTTTGCAGTTTGAAAAATCTTATGCAAATTGATCTGAGCAAGAATTGTTTGACATCACTGCCTGCTAATTTCGGTGATTTGCAGAGCCTCAAAAGGCTGGATTTATACAATAATGATTTAGTGAGTCTGCCCCTCAGTTTTGGAGAATTGCGTGCACTGAAATGGTTGGACCTAAAAGACAACCCAGTGCAAAATGATCTCCCAGAGATTGTAGGTGACTGCCTTGAGCCTAAAGACTGTGAGAACTGTGCAAGAAGAATGCTGACATTCATGCGCGAGATGCGGGCAGAAGAAGAAAAGAAAAGGGCCATTGAGGCTGAAAGGGAAAGGCAACAAAGAGCTGTGGAAGAGTTAGAAGTGAAGAAATTAAATGAACTCAGAAAGAGGCAAAAGAAAGAAGAAAAAGAACAGAGAAGAAAGGCATTTCTAGAAGAGCAGAAAAATAGAAAGGTGACACAGAAAACAGAGGATGATAAAAATGAAGATGCATCTGGGAGTTCCATTGAAAATGAAGCAAGCTCCACACCAAATTTGGACCGGAGTCCTTCAATGATCAGGAGACTGCTAAGATTTTTGCTGATATTACTGACAATGGCAATTATCTCTTACTTTTACAAAGATGCCTTGAAGATAGTCTTAAAAGGGGACTAACAGAGAACATGTTCAGATCATGCATTCAAAACAAATTAACTTAGAGGGATTTTACAATGACTAAGAGACATGAATTAGTACATTCATAAGATATTTAGATTATTGAATTACAGAATGACAATTTCAGTCTAATATTTGAAATACTTGATGGTTTTAAGAGGTACATATGCAAAGGTTTGCAGATATGCCAGCCATTCAGTTTTCCCAAAGAGGTTTTCCATTTTTTTGCAAGTACTTGCAAAGGTCACAAACATGATATTTTGTATTTTAAGATTTGGAATCAGAGTCTGAAACTGTGAGTTGATAAAAATCAGTCAACGTCATTGCCCAGTGCTCTCACATCTTCCTAGGGGCTCCCATGTGATGAAGTTGTCTCTAGCGCATCACCGGTGCTAAAAGATTCTGCATTTTGTCATTGACCAGATATTTTTCTTACTTCTCCTCCCCCCCCCATTTTTCAAGCTTTCATAGTATCATTGCAGTCTCTTATTTGCAAAGTGACCTTTTGCAAACACTGCCACTTCTTTGGAGGTACAGCCTTTGCCTTCATATTGTAAAAATTAGAGCCACTTGAACATATGGAATGACTTTGGTGAAGTGATGGCAGGAAAATGATAGGTTGCGACACTGTAAATCATCATTTGAAGTTATTTCAAACAGTAATGGGCAGACAATTTAACAAGACCCAATGTATTTTTTGGTATCAAAATATGAGCATTGAAGAATTTGCTTTTACTAGTTGAAAATGATTTTCTCTTAAGGCTGCTTGTCATTGGAATTTTTTTCCAACAAGAAGAACTTTAAAGTAAAGACATCGTGTTCATCATTTTACACAATTAAAAGTTCTCCATCAAACCCAATTTTCTATCCAATTTAAAAGTAACATTTCTCATGTAAACAAGAGAATTTGCCTTTGGTAAGAAACTTCCACTTACTGGAAGTTAGCCTTCATTTCAACTGCTATCGTGTGGGATCGCAGAGGTAGGTAGCTACGTGCTAATCTAGTTTGCAACCCCTTGTCATGACGCTCAAGTGGTGGGGCCCTACTCCACCGAGTCCACTCCACCTGACTATTCTGGCTGCAGAGTCATGCACCATAACACCTTCAAGTCCCTTGTGTCCCTGTAATCCTTTGAATTGATGATGGGGCTTCGGTTACAGTTTACCCCAGGGATACAAGAGACCCATTGTCATGAATCCAGGCCCCCTAGAATAGTTTCCGTTTGGCCAAAGTTGATTTTCAGACAGTCTAAACGGTAACATGCCCGCAAAGGACCCTGGGTGACCATAGCTCTTCAAGTGTAAAAAATCAGTACTCAAGGAAAGTCATTAGGAATAGAAGCAAATTGTGTTGACAGCAAAAAATATCAAAATTTCATGAGAATTCTCTCCTTGGAAACTTAGAGGATAGGCACCACTACCAAGCACTTCTGATGTAAGAAACGGAAACTTCCCTTTCCTCTTAGTTTCTTCACAGAAAATATCTAGTTTCTGCTGTTTCTTCCTCCGACACCATAGGAAATTTAATGGTATTCTGCAATGATGAAAAGAAATTTTTCCAAGTACCGAAGCTTCTTAACTTCTTTATTATCCAAGAGTTGAGATTTTCAATAGCAATCAGGAGTTTCTTTGCGAGTTTCTTACAAGATACATGCAACCCGGTGCCCCCCCCCCCCCGGTTGCTCCCTCCTGTGCCTATTCTACACTGACGACATGACTCGTATTCTTTCAACGGTTTGAATCTGTTTTTATTTTCACTCATAAAAGGACTCATAACCAAACCAAACATAATCTAAACACAGACAAAAATCTTACGAACAATCTGAATGAACATCGAACATTTTCTGTCCTTTAAAGTTTGTAGTTATAACAACCATTCAACTGAATGCGGAAACTGAAACCTATGTAATCAGTCTACCCAATGCCTGGTAAAATTGATGCACGAATTCATTGAGCAAAGCAAACAGTTCATCAGCCTATGCTAACAGATTCGGTTTCACGAAACCAAAAGTATCTTTCCCAGAAAACAAGATTCCTGGCTCGTATTGATCAGAATCGCAAGCCCCTCCCCAATTTGTCTCCTTTACCCATCTTGGATTGCAAGAACGCAAAGCAATTAGAGTTGACGTGTGTATCTTGTAACATGCGGTATAACACTTAAAAGTGAATTCCAGTTTGAAGTAGGGGCGGTGTCATTACGTTTTCTGGGATCTCCACAAGTCAAGACAAGTTGCATGAGAAACGTCGCCCCCAGCGGCACCAGTTCGAACAGTACTTGATTCACAATTCGATTGACAAATTGTTACAAATGGTGAGTGGCTTCCCGGTAAAGCAGGGAATGAACCTTCAGACTTGAAGCAAGTCAAGCACCTTCAGTTCCAGGTCTTTGAGGAGTACCAGGATTTGAGTCAATGAAATGGATTTCACAATAAACCTTTTAGCCATTTTGAAAATAATCGGAATCCAACAATACTCTTTGCTTCATTTTGTAGAATTTCGAATGTGCGCTTGTCATAGAAGCTCTAACGCAACTCGATCGAACCTTGCGTATAAAAATGCTCAAAAATAACGCTTGATCCAGGCTCCTTTGTAGAATAGCTAAAAGAGTTTATTCCCGCAAAATATCTGTAAACATTTGCCATCAAAGATATTCGAAAAAATGCCTCACAGCCTCTGTCCTGTCGTTCTGTCCTCAAAAGTAGCTTTATGACAAGGAACGCTGTGATTATTGTCGATATTTGATCGAAGGGGCCGAAGGGGCCAAATAATGTTTTGAAAAGACAATCTTCACGAGGCCCCCCTTAGCATAGGGGGCGAAATCTTTAAATCGCCGTATAAAGGTGGATGTAAAATTATATGACCTATTTCTTCTAACTGAATGGCTTAAAAGAATCTTTAGCTACCTATCCATAATTCTACCGTTGGAATTTTCAGAGATTTTGAATATCTTTTTAACCCTATTACTGTAGCTCACATTCCTGTAGGGGGGGGGGGGATTTTTTCCCCACCGTAAATAATGCCTCTAATTCAATAAATGTTTGGATTATTACAAAGTTATTGATGAAATACGTCACATGTACAGTAGTTGAAATATTAGTACTATGTGGACTTTATCTTATTTTTAACCACATTTTTCGCATGTTTTCAATGACGTCATGATTCAGTCACACATGACAAAGATGGTCTTAACTCCCGTAAAAACAGCTGCTGAGGCTAAATTTTTAGCTTATCTTAGTCCTCTTTCTATTAGCTTTCGAATGCTATACCACACAACGGAATTAAACGAAAATTTATTTTTCCAAAAATTGGGTCACATGATTGATGACGTCATAGTTATGTCACGTGTCAAAAAAATTTTTTCTTCCAACCATAATAATGAGGACCGATGAATTTTAGTCACATACCTATGAGGATTTATCAATAAAAAATTGCCTTGTATATCAAAAATTTAAAAGTTTCGAGGGTGGGGAAAAATCCCCCCCCCCCTACAGGAATAGGGTTAAATTTAATACATGCATTTAAAATTGCACCTTATTTGAGGGTGTGACGTCATCAAATTTGTAAATCATATAAACCTTAAATGTGACAGACTTTTGCTTAATAACATATTGTAAACATCCATAAATCATTTCGAAATTATTTCAGGTTGGGTCAAACAGTTAAGAAATTGCAACAATTTCAGGCTCTTCTTAACTTTTTTGCTTGAAATCTTGACAAACAATAAAGCAACTTTAATTCCGAAAATATTGACGATATTAGAAAAGTCCAAAGGCATAATCACAGCAAAATAGCTAGCTTTTTTTTTTGAAGCGATTCAGTGCAAAGAAACAAGTCACTGAATTTTACACTCACCTCTTAGATTTGGAATCTATGCTTGCCATTCTTATTACTCGTCACTCGTGTGAGAAAAAAATGAAACATAAGATCCTTTTGGATGATTACAAAGTCCGTCCTGAGCTAAACAAGCATAAGATTATCTGATTATTGATTTCTTCATAACCCCAAATGATCGTTGATTCTGTTTTTTGCTACAGTCAGAGAGATGAGTGTTGCTGCTAAAGTCGCCTTCAATGGAAAATCGAGCGCCTAGTATAAGGACAAGAATCGCCTCAAGGTCAAAGGCAATATTTTGGTCTTTATGTCAAACGAGAATGATACGCAAAAATCAAAAGTCATTACCCCTAGTTTGCTTATAGTTCGTGCACAAAACTATTGGTGCATCTGTGTCAAATGAGATGTCATGTGAGATTTACGATAACGCAAAATTACTTATGCAGAACCCTACAGAACGTTTCAGTTGTTGCTATTCGCGGGCATCTAATTTGAGACAAGCAGTCACGAAGATTCCTCTGTGCAGAATGATATGCATGAAGATGTTTTGGTTCAGTGTGATCACGTCCCTTCCCCCAGTCCATGGCGCCATTGCTTGCTGGGATTCTGCACCTTTCGTCTCAACTTCACCTGCGATGATTGCATCCGTTGCTGTGTAGGAGGGGGGTCCTTCTACCTTTGGTTATGCTGCAAATGCTAGCCTCTGTGCAGTTGAGTTATTTGATTAAGTTGAGTTATTTGCATAATGAGTACTATCAATAAGTGGCTAATGATTCGTTCGTTCTAGAAAACGATTGTTTTGACATAATTAAGCTGCTAATGAAGTCAAGAACGTGCCAATTCTGGGTGAATTTGTTGCTGTGCCAGGGTAAACATCCTAGTAATTTATCCATCTTATGGTGTCAAATCTGTCTAACATGAAATAAGCCGACGTCAAATGTTGCTATAGGATCGCGGGAAACTTCTGTATCGCATGCACTTTCTGTGCGCTTTCTTTATTTCAGTGCTCATTAGCAGAGATAAAACGGTAATCAATTGCATTAACCAGCGTGACGGACTTTCTTACTTACTGACCTCGAAGCCCCTTCTTAGATTACAAAGTGGACTTTGTAATCAATGACAATGACCCCATTTCCCAATCACCCCTCTAACAGCTGTCCATTTGGTTAGCAGAATTCTGGGGTAAGTTGTGTGCTATAGATAAAAAATAAATGCTTCTGCATATAAGATAAACAGCAATTTAAAAGGATGTCAACTTGAAGCACTGCTGCTGTTTGATAGAGTCCATTTAAAATTGCTCTCATTTGTTGTGAAATAACAAAACTCTTTTTAGAACATGTCTTTCTCAAATAGAACACAGAAATGAAAACTATTTTGGAAAGTGTTCGCAGAACTTCTTATTGGATAACCGTTATGATCCATCAGATCTTCGCGCAGCTGCAAAAGTACGGGCATCACGATTTGTAGATTCACATTACCTTCCCCAGGATTTATGCGTTATTTAATGAAGTAGCAATCCAAAAAAGTATATTTATCATACTGAAGAAAACTGATGGTTGCAGTTTGTTAGAGAAAATTGCTCGCGGTTGACAGGTAAGAGCGCAAAATCTGGCGGTTTTGCGGTACAGAGGCACCCTATATTAGACCTCCATGCAAGTGGCCTATGAAGCTCTGTAACTAAGCAGATGCTCCTCGGTCAGTGTTTGAAAGGATTGGAAAAAACAGAGTGTTCAGTTACAGCTAATATTCGTGTATGTATAACTCAGATTACCGATATATATGCTCCTCTCTACTTCAAGCTGCTATTTACTTTCATATGCTTACTTACATGCAAGCTACTCGTATCTAAATACATTTGACAGAATGAATCTATCTGCATTACTTCTTTTGGACAAAATTCTTAACTCTTGAGCCCCAATGTGCCGGCTATTCAAAAAGTGTATGCCTGCATACACGGGAGCCTTAGACACTGGTAGCTAAACTCCGGTAATTATTTGACATCTGAAAGTAACTTTAATTTTAGTAGAACCATCGACTATGACAAGAACACGGACAAGCAAGGCAGTAGCTGTTTTCCTTGAAGCATTTTGTTGAGGGTGGTAAGGGGTATATCCGGAAACGTGATTTGCCATATTTTTTGGCCATCCTTTTTCTCGTGAAACGTGGAAAGCCAGTATTCATTTTCGTGAAACGTGAAACTGGTATCGTTCTTTAACGTGAAACGTGAAATTTAGCATTTTGCCCCGTGATTCGTGATCCTGACCCCCCCCCCGTTCTTTACCACCCTCTCTGTTCTTCCCTGTGCCGTTTTTCAATGCATCCCTGTGTCCTGCAATGTTGAGACGCAACGACAACCACTTTCATGGGAACAGGGACACAAGGAGGAGAAACACTGCTGTAGGAACGAGACAAGTACCATGTTTTTCAAAACAGAGCCATTGTTACCAAGGGTCCTTTGTGAGCACGCTGCAATCTGGCATTGTCCAAAAATCGAACTAGGCCCAACGCATACTCAAACGGTTGGTTTTTGAATTAATTAACACGAGAAGAAAAGTTGAGTTGGTATGTTTTGTCAGTTCAACTGCTCCACTGTGGATTCAACTTTCCGTTTTGGCCAAACTTGATTTTAAGATAGTCTGAAATTTCGGTGTGGCCGTAACTGACCCCCCCCCGGGGGGGGTACTTGACCAGCTTTTGGACGGGGACGTGCCATCGAGATTTCAAAAACATACCCGTTCCTTATACCAATTATTCCAAAATGTATACCCGACTTTATACCAATTTTTCAAAAATATATACCCGACTTTATACCAATTTTCCGAATATGCATACCCGACCCTATAAAAATTGTGAAAATTGATACCGTTCCTTATTCCAAAATCGTGAAAATCGATACCGTTCCTTATACCTAAATCGTGAAAATCGATACCCTTCCCGATGGCACGTCCCCGTACCCAAAATATGTATAGTACTGCCCCCCCCCCCCGGGAACAGACCCTGACTGGATTACAATGGATCTTGAAAGCCCACGGTAAAAAAAGGACATTTTATTCATCCTAAACAGCGTACGAGATTCTGTCAGAACAAACGGATTTTCACGGATTTGTCGTGGACATTTCTCGAAAACAAAAGGATTTTTGCCAAAAGGTGTACGAGACTCTTCAGAAGTAAAATGCCCTTTGATAGAAGAAAAGCTCAAAGTGATCGCAAGTTCTTTGCTTAATTACTACCGTCAAAATATAGGATGTAGATAATAAAAAGTAGACCCTACGGTCAATGGGGAGAGACTAAGCTATAACCACTAAATTGACCAACAAGGGGGGGGGTAACACAGGCATTTGCTGGCCACACTGGGATATATCGATAGCTCTCCTTCCTTCCTTCAAGCAACTAACTAAATGCTTTTAGTTTTCTCCTGTTTCATCTTGTTTGCTTACATGCATATATCCAATATCTATGTTCTACTTTGAAAGGGTCTGTTTCAACCATCGGCATGCTTGGCGGCTGCCATCTCATCGTTGTTGGCCTTTGTCATCATCATTGTCATTGCCCTTGAAAATGGCAACAACAAAGAGGTGGCATGTGCAAAGCGTGCTGGTTGAAACATTCCCATTAACGTCTCGGCAATCGTCTAGACTTGCTCCAAGTCTGTTCCATGGTATATCAGTACTGAGGAAAATAATTACCTCTGCGGGGGAGTAAAATATGAAGAGGATGCTGTGAAGGAAAACCGAAATGGTAATTATTTTCCTCAGTGCTGATATAGCACGGAATAGACTTGGAAGTCTAGCAATCGTCTTGCCACGATACAAACAGCTGAATCAGTTTTCAATGCGCTACATAGATAGTTGACCGTATGAGTGCTAGCAGTGTCCTTTCTGTTTCCGTTGGATTGGCCCTAAAAGGAGATGATTTTGCGATAAAGGGCTAATATTGGCGATATACGGCGATAACTAGCGATTACAGGCCATTACTGGCGATAACAGATGATAAGATGCGTATATAGTTCCCTCTCTCCTAACACTTGGACGTCAACAGTTCCATTCTTCCTCCTTCACATCACACGTCACTGTTCCTTATCCGTAGTGACGTTCGGGCACCTCTGTCCTATGGCGTCCTAACTTGCAGAATTCCCTCTGAAGTTTTGCGTTGTTCGGCTTTCTCTACCCTAGCTTCTTATGGGTACACATGGCATTGCATCTTATTCACCAAGCTACGCTCTTCGGTTTTCGCCTTTATTCTTCAATAACCATCTCAGCTTCTTCTGCCGTCTTCTCTTCAGAACATTTTCATACTTTTTCGAATATTTTAGCATTTTCTTTTGAAAATAAGTAGATGAGGCCTCGATAATAATCTTAGCATTAAATAGCAGTTGGTTTGTTTCGGTGTTCTCTCTGCCAAGAATCATATACGTCATATCCAGCTGAAGTTTAGGACACAGACATGGTGTTGCTGACCACAGATCAGTGTCTCCCGATGCTGGTATGCTGACATGGCCTAAAAATGAAGTTTTGCTCTTCAGAATTGCAGCATTAACAGTAAAACCTTCACGAGGGAGGGAGGGGGGCGGGGGTCTCTGGACCAATCATCTCACAGGGACGCGACATTTTGCCCGAAAGATTCATACTCATAATTCTGCAAATTTTGAATAAATTCACAGCATAATTCCGCAAATCTCTGATCGCTACATTTGCAAAATAATCACTAGAATGGGATCCACAATTTTGAAAAGGATATCCATCATTCCGTGAAATATCTGAAAATTGTGAAAATGACATCCATAATTCCGTATCACTTTCAACACTTACTCCTAAAAATGGTACGTCCCAGTACCACAAAAATACAAAAGTACCAACCCCTAACCCAACAGTTACTACCTAACCCACTAACCCAAAGTCCCACATGTACAGCAAAAGCCAATAAACCCGTAAGAACCTATGATGGGGAAGAGCTGAGGTGACAAGGTGAGACTTCTCTCCTTCACTCTACAGCGAGCAGAAAAATAATACTTACCACGTTTATAAACAGACAGAATTTCAAAAGTAAGCTTAGTTTTGCCATCTGGTCCGGTTGATCTCTTTTTGAATATTGCTTGTATTGCTGCAAGGAAGCAAGGTTTCGTATACCGGGTGAGCCAGAAAAAAGTTCCAACTTATGAAAATTCATAGCATCAAGAGTACTTCACAGATCTCAATGATTCAAATTCAAAAGCCAAAAGATCGAAGTATTTTTGTGATTTTTCTGGCTATCTTACGATCACTAGATATATAGGTAAATTTAACTTTTAAAAGATTTCATGATTGCAAAATGACCGACAAAGGGTCTAAAACATTGATCAAATCATAAAGGACTCATCGCGCTGAACGATGAAGAAAATGCAATTTCTATGGTTGAGAGCCATCCTCTGTACATTTATTGCCATGGGATTGAAAATTCATAGTATTCGTTTGAAAACGTACGTCTTGTAACTCTTGAGAGTGGTGAAAGGCCCATTGCCTATTGCTCTGTGTGAATGGAGTCCTTACGATTTGATCGATGTTTTAGGCCCTTTTTCAGTCATTTTGCAACGATGAAATTTTCATAAAGTTGAATTTATCCATACTTCTAGTGCTCGTAAGACAGTAGGAAAAATCACAAAAATACTTCGATCTTTTGCCTTTTAACTGAAGTTTGAATCATTCAAGTCTGTGATGTACTCTTTGTGCTACGAATTTTTACGAATTTTTAAAAGTGAGAACTTTTTTCTGGCTCACTCGGTATTTATCCTATCAAATTGTTGTCAAAACGCAAAATCCATGAAGCATAAATGATACAAGTTATAGTAGCAATCTGCAATGATACTCAAGCATTGAAATAACGCGACCAAATATGACATTGTGCAATGACGTAAATGACAAGAAATCAAAGATGCCGCCTCACATTAAGCTCCAAATAAGGCCAAATTATGATTTCAATGTAACAATTGAAATTCGAAATCCGAAAACATCCGGAACTTCTTCCATATAATTTGATGAATGAATACATTCAATTTTTTTCGGATTTTTCGGAGATTGTAGTTCTGATAAGGAAATTTGGTTATTCTAATAAAAATTGAAATCAAATGTAAAAATATATTGATCTGATAATTTCTGAGATATGTGCGATGCATTTCTGGAACATTCAAAAGGGTTCGCCTAATTTTGAAACGTGCATTGTTTGAATCATTTTGCTATGGTTGCGTCATTCGTTGCAAATACAAGCAAATACCAACAATATTCGATTAAGGGCCTGTTTACACGAGCCCGGGTTGGCTCCAACCCGCCGCAGAGGGTCAGCCCTTCTCCAGTCAAATCTCTTCAAACGTTTACATGAACTCAGCAGCCAGCCCGGGCCAACCCGCCTAGGCGGGTAACCCTTCTCGAAGGTAGGGTTGACCCGTTGAGACGGGTTGGCTTTTTGTAGAATTTTTCCATGTGAAGGCGGGTCAGCTCAGCCCGGGCTCGTGTAAACGCTTCGAATAGCCAACCCGGGGTCATTTGAACAAAAGGAACCATCATGAAAACAAAAGGCAATTAAAGAGGCAACTTGCCACGTGCCAACTAATGCAACTCACAGAGCTGCCCCGGGCTGGCTTTTTACCACGTCACAGAGCTGCCCCGGGCTCGTGTAAACAGCAATTTTTTTCAATGAGGCAGTAAGAGCTGACCCGGGGTGAATACTACCCCGGGTTCGTGTAAACAGGGCCTAAAAATATTGATTTCTGCATCAAAATTGTTGCTGCAGATTCAAATCTGTTTACCAAAAGACGTTACCAAAGTTACGTGAATCATTTTGCTTAATAAATGATAAAAAATGGACTCCCAAGAAGATTTCTGGAGAATGGGCATTTAATTGCTGCTTGAATTCCTCTTTGATTGGTTGATAATAAATCGCAAATATTTCCCCGAGAACGACTGGACAGGCGGTTTAATTTTCTTATGCAATATGAAAGCTGTTTTTGGAATATGACATCATAAAAGAAGACGATCTCGAAGATTTTGCTTGAGGGTCATTTCACTCCTAAAAATATCTTACAATTTTGGCAAATTCCTTTTGTTTTTAATCAAGATCCACCAGAAATCCTTAAAAATCCAGTTGTCCTGCATAAATCCTGTATGCATTTTGAAGGAGTAAAATACCCGTCGACTTTGCCCTTATACCAGAAAATCTTTTCTTGTAATTGAAAAATTGATTCTGAGCTGTAGAATAAATCTATAGAACTATCAATGAATTTGAACTACGTATTTTGCTACTTTTCAAATCGTAAAAAATTGCAAATTTTTCAAAAGATCGAACTCTGGATCAGATGCTCCTCACCACATAAAAAAAACCAATGATCTAAATAAACCCATGGGTATTGTGGGCACTATTTGGTGTTGACCGTATCCACAATACCTGGCCTAAAAGTTCCTAAGTGAACATATGTATTTTGTTACCTTTCTTGTCTTCAATTCATTGTTTATCTTCTCTTTCTTGATTTGGAGCCGATGGTTTCCTCTCGACAATTTTTAATGGGCCTAAAGTTTAACCTGTACCGCGCTCTGAACAGTATGACCTGAGAACTAGTTCCCAAATCGACGCGGCCTCCCAACGACTTATCCTGATTTTCAGTTCGGCGTACCCAATGGCCATAAATCCTCTCCGCGGCCTATTCACGTTGAGTAATATACAAACATTTTGCAATTCCTTCTACTGATCGCAACGAGGGGACAAATTATGGTGCAAATTTGCACAAAATGAACTTTGACTATTGCTCAAGAGGGGGATGATGAGGAAAGATCAACCTAAAACCGAAACATAAATCATCGACTTACCGAAGTCAGCTCGTTTGAAATATTTGAATCTTTTCAACCCGACTTGTTTTGTGCATTGAGGGCAATTGGTTTGTTTTGCTGCTTCAACTGTGAATAAAATTTAAAGAAGTCTTGAAGAATAACTAGCAGAAGCCTATGCTTTGCATGGTCAGTGTACATCTACATCACATTCAATAAGAATAAAGTTGTGGAGAAATAATTGTAATGATAATAATAATAATGATTATATTTTGGGCACTACTAGCTACTGAGAAGGAGCACAGCACATGTTGCAAAGTCAAACTACAATCTTGGACAAAATATTTGGAACAAAGTACTATCATCGCTGACTATCTCAGTTCTTCTCATCTTCGTATTTCCACCTCCCCCTTTTACCCCCAAAGCAATGTTGGTTGGCATCTTGAAGCTGAAAAACGTCTAGCAACATTGAATCGGGGGTAAAAGGGGGTGGTTCATTAGAATTGTAAATTTTTTCGTTGTTCCAATATATTTTGTCCAGGATTGTCTCTCAAAAAAATTGATTCTTTAGACCTTGCCTGCGAGCAAAAAATCAGTGAATGCCAAACAGAGCAGTTATAGTGCCAAAATATGTTTCGATCAAGGATAACGACAAGGGTAACCATAAGGGTAACCAAAATTATTGGTATATTCTCAGGGGTAACCACGGGTAACCACGAGTAACCATAATGTTTTAAAAAGATATAAACAATTCCTTTTAAATATTATGGTTACTCGTGGTTACCCGTGGTTACCCATGCTTATTCAATTAAAAATAGCCTTAAATCATGGTTACCCTTATGGTTACCCGTGCTATTTGAATGATGTATGAACGGTCTGAATTTGTTTCTCTGTCAAACATGAATAGCAGTCAAGCATAACCATGAAAATCGTACATATCATTGTGTAGGTTTATGATATGTTTTTCTATGTCTCTGATGACATGGCTGGTCCATCGTTCCATTGTCAGTAGTGAATCGTTCCTTGTTCATTTGATCACGAGCCAAAATCCTTTTGAAAGTTCCTAGACATCACATTTTTCACTGATCCTATCTTACTCGTAAAGATTTTAATCATTTTTCACATTTTCCTCTTTCTATAACCAACCCTGTAAATTTCCTCGTACAGACTGTCTCTCAAAAAAATTGATTCTTTAGACCTTGCCTGCGAGCAAAAAATCAGTGAATGCCAAACAGAGCAGTTATAGTGCCAAAATATGTTTCGATCAAGGATAACGACAAGGGTAACCATAAGGGTAACCAAAATTATTGGTATATTCTCAGGGGTAACCACGGGTAACCACGAGTAACCACAATGTTTTAAAAAGATATAAACAATTCCTTTTAAATATTATGGTTACTCGTGGTTACCCGTGGTTACCCATGCTTATTCAATTAAAAATAGCCTTAAATCATGGTTACCCTTATGGTTACCCGTGCTATTTGAATGATGTATGAACGGTCTGAATTTGTTTCTCTGTCAAACATGAATAGCAGTCAAGCATAACCATGAAAATCGTACATATCATTGTGTAGGTTTATGATATGTTTTTCTATGTCTCTGATGACATGGCTGGTCCATCGTTCCATTGTCAGTAGTGAATCGTTCCTTGTTCATTTGATCACGAGCCAAAATCCTTTTGAAAGTTCCTAGACATCACATTTTTCACTGATCCTATCTTACTCGTAAAGATTTTAATCATTTTTCACATTTTCCTCTTTCTATAACCAACCCTGTAAATTTCCTCGTACAGACAATCTTGGACAAAATATTTGGAACAAAGTACTATCATCGCTGACTATCTCAGTTCTTCTCATCTTCGTATTTCCACCTCCCCCTTTTACCCCCAAAGCAATGTTGGTTGGCATCTTGAAGCTGAAAAACGTCTAGCAACATTGAATCGGGGGTAAAAGGGGGTGGTTCATTAGAATTGTAAATTTTTTCGTTGTTCCAATATATTTTGTCCAGGATTGTCTCTCAAAAAAATTGATTCTTTAGACCTTGCCTGCGAGCAAAAAATCAGTGAATGCCAAACAGAGCAGTTATAGTGCCAAAATATGTTTCGATCAAGGATAACGACAAGGGTAACCATAAGGGTAACCAAAATTATTGGTATATTCTCAGGGGTAACCACGGGTAACCACGAGTAACCATAATGTTTTAAAAAGATATAAACAATTCCTTTTAAATATTATGGTTACTCGTGGTTACCCGTGGTTACCCATGCTTATTCAATTAAAAATAGCCTTAAATCATGGTTACCCTTATGGTTACCCGTGCTATTTGAATGATGTATGAACGGTCTGAATTTGTTTCTCTGTCAAACATGAATAGCAGTCAAGCATAACCATGAAAATCGTACATATCATTGTGTAGGTTTATGATATGTTTTTCTATGTCTCTGATGACATGGCTGGTCCATCGTTCCATTGTCAGTAGTGAATCGTTCCTTGTTCATTTGATCACGAGCCAAAATCCTTTTGAAAGTTCCTAGACATCACATTTTTCACTGATCCTATCTTACTCGTAAAGATTTTAATCATTTTTCACATTTTCCTCTTTCTATAACCAACCCTGTAAATTTCCTCGTACAGACTGTCTCTCAAAAAAATTGATTCTTTAGACCTTGCCTGCGAGCAAAAAATCAGTGAATGCCAAACAGAGCAGTTATAGTGCCAAAATATGTTTCGATCAAGGATAACGACAAGGGTAACCATAAGGGTAACCAAAATTATTGGTATATTCTCAGGGGTAACCACGGGTAACCACGAGTAACCACAATGTTTTAAAAAGATATAAACAATTCCTTTTAAATATTATGGTTACTCGTGGTTACCCGTGGTTACCCATGCTTATTCAATTAAAAATAGCCTTAAATCATGGTTACCCTTATGGTTACCCGTGCTATTTGAATGATGTATGAACGGTCTGAATTTGTTTCTCTGTCAAACATGAATAGCAGTCAAGCATAACCATGAAAATCGTACATATCATTGTGTAGGTTTATGATATGTTTTTCTATGTCTCTGATGACATGGCTGGTCCATCGTTCCATTGTCAGTAGTGAATCGTTCCTTGTTCATTTGATCACGAGCCAAAATCCTTTTGAAAGTTCCTAGACATCACATTTTTCACTGATCCTATCTTACTCGTAAAGATTTTAATCATTTTTCACATTTTCCTCTTTCTATAACCAACCGGTAAATTTCCTCGTACAGACAATCTTGGACAAAATATTTGGAACAAAGTACTATCATCGCTGACTATCTCAGTTCTTCTCATCTTCGTATTTCCACCTCCCCCTTTTACCCCCAAAGCAATGTTGGTTGGCATCTTGAAGCTGAAAAACGTCTAGCAACATTGAATCGGGGGTAAAAGGGGGTGGTTCATTAGAATTGTAAATTTTTTCGTTGTTCCAATATATTTTGTCCAGGATTGTCTCTCAAAAAAATTGATTCTTTAGACCTTGCCTGCGAGCAAAAAATCAGTGAATGCCAAACAGAGCAGTTATAGTGCCAAAATATGTTTCGATCAAGGATAACGACAAGGGTAACCATAAGGGTAACCAAAATTATTGGTATATTCTCAGGGGTAACCACGGGTAACCACGAGTAACCATAATGTTTTAAAAAGATATAAACAATTCCTTTTAAATATTATGGTTACTCGTGGTTACCCGTGGTTACCCATGCTTATTCAATTAAAAATAGCCTTAAATCATGGTTACCCTTATGGTTACCCGTGCTATTTGAATGATGTATGAACGGTCTGAATTTGTTTCTCTGTCAAACATGAATAGCAGTCAAGCATAACCATGAAAATCGTACATATCATTGTGTAGGTTTATGATATGTTTTTCTATGTCTCTGATGACATGGCTGGTCCATCGTTCCATTGTCAGTAGTGAATCGTTCCTTGTTCATTTGATCACGAGCCAAAATCCTTTTGAAAGTTCCTAGACATCACATTTTTCACTGATCCTATCTTACTCGTAAAGATTTTAATCATTTTTCACATTTTCCTCTTTCTATAACCAACCCTGTAAATTTCCTCGTACAGACTGTCTCTCAAAAAAATTGATTCTTTAGACCTTGCCTGCGAGCAAAAAATCAGTGAATGCCAAACAGAGCAGTTATAGTGCCAAAATATGTTTCGATCAAGGATAACGACAAGGGTAACCATAAGGGTAACCAAAATTATTGGTATATTCTCAGGGGTAACCACGGGTAACCACGAGTAACCACAATGTTTTAAAAAGATATAAACAATTCCTTTTAAATATTATGGTTACTCGTGGTTACCCGTGGTTACCCATGCTTATTCAATTAAAAATAGCCTTAAATCATGGTTACCCTTATGGTTACCCGTGCTATTTGAATGATGTATGAACGGTCTGAATTTGTTTCTCTGTCAAACATGAATAGCAGTCAAGCATAACCATGAAAATCGTACATATCATTGTGTAGGTTTATGATATGTTTTTCTATGTCTCTGATGACATGGCTGGTCCATCGTTCCATTGTCAGTAGTGAATCGTTCCTTGTTCATTTGATCACGAGCCAAAATCCTTTTGAAAGTTCCTAGACATCACATTTTTCACTGATCCTATCTTACTCGTAAAGATTTTAATCATTTTTCACATTTTCCTCTTTCTATAACCAACCCTGTAAATTTCCTCGTACAGACAATCTTGGACAAAATATTTGGAACAAAGTACTATCATCGCTGACTATCTCAGTTCTTCTCATCTTCGTATTTCCACCTCCCCCTTTTACCCCCAAAGCAATGTTGGTTGGCATCTTGAAGCTGAAAAACGTCTAGCAACATTGAATCGGGGGTAAAAGGGGGTGGTTCATTAGAATTGTAAATTTTTTCGTTGTTCCAATATATTTTGTCCAGGATTGTCTCTCAAAAAAATTGATTCTTTAGACCTTGCCTGCGAGCAAAAAATCAGTGAATGCCAAACAGAGCAGTTATAGTGCCAAAATATGTTTCGATCAAGGATAACGACAAGGGTAACCATAAGGGTAACCAAAATTATTGGTATATTCTCAGGGGTAACCACGGGTAACCACGAGTAACCATAATGTTTTAAAAAGATATAAACAATTCCTTTTAAATATTATGGTTACTCGTGGTTACCCGTGGTTACCCATGCTTATTCAATTAAAAATAGCCTTAAATCATGGTTACCCTTATGGTTACCCGTGCTATTTGAATGATGTATGAACGGTCTGAATTTGTTTCTCTGTCAAACATGAATAGCAGTCAAGCATAACCATGAAAATCGTACATATCATTGTGTAGGTTTATGATATGTTTTTCTATGTCTCTGATGACATGGCTGGTCCATCGTTCCATTGTCAGTAGTGAATCGTTCCTTGTTCATTTGATCACGAGCCAAAATCCTTTTGAAAGTTCCTAGACATCACATTTTTCACTGATCCTATCTTACTCGTAAAGATTTTAATCATTTTTCACATTTTCCTCTTTCTATAACCAACCCTGTAAATTTCCTCGTACAGACTGTCTCTCAAAAAAATTGATTCTTTAGACCTTGCCTGCGAGCAAAAAATCAGTGAATGCCAAACAGAGCAGTTATAGTGCCAAAATATGTTTCGATCAAGGATAACGACAAGGGTAACCATAAGGGTAACCAAAATTATTGGTATATTCTCAGGGGTAACCACGGGTAACCACGAGTAACCACAATGTTTTAAAAAGATATAAACAATTCCTTTTAAATATTATGGTTACTCGTGGTTACCCGTGGTTACCCATGCTTATTCAATTAAAAATAGCCTTAAATCATGGTTACCCTTATGGTTACCCGTGCTATTTGAATGATGTATGAACGGTCTGAATTTGTTTCTCTGTCAAACATGAATAGCAGTCAAGCATAACCATGAAAATCGTACATATCATTGTGTAGGTTTATGATATGTTTTTCTATGTCTCTGATGACATGGCTGGTCCATCGTTCCATTGTCAGTAGTGAATCGTTCCTTGTTCATTTGATCACGAGCCAAAATCCTTTTGAAAGTTCCTAGACATCACATTTTTCACTGATCCTATCTTACTCGTAAAGATTTTAATCATTTTTCACATTTTCCTCTTTCTATAACCAACCCTGTAAATTTCCTCGTACAGACTGTCTCTCAAAAAAATTGATTCTTTAGACCTTGCCTGCGAGCAAAAAATCAGTGAATGCCAAACAGAGCAGTTATAGTGCCAAAATATGTTTCGATCAAGGATAACGACAAGGGTAACCATAAGGGTAACCAAAATTATTGGTATATTCTCAGGGGTAACCACGGGTAACCACGAGTAACCATAATGTTTTAAAAAGATATAAACAATTCCTTTTAAATATTATGGTTACTCGTGGTTACCCGTGGTTACCCATGCTTATTCAATTAAAAATAGCCTTAAATCATGGTTACCCTTATGGTTACCCGTGCTATTTGAATGATGTATGAACGGTCTGAATTTGTTTCTCTGTCAAACATGAATAGCAGTCAAGCATAACCATGAAAATCGTACATATCATTGTGTAGGTTTATGATATGTTTTTCTATGTCTCTGATGACATGGCTGGTCCATCGTTCCATTGTCAGTAGTGAATCGTTCCTTGTTCATTTGATCACGAGCCAAAATCCTTTTGAAAGTTCCTAGACATCACATTTTTCACTGATCCTATCTTACTCGTAAAGATTTTAATCATTTTTCACATTTTCCTCTTTCTATAACCAACCCTGTAAATTTCCTCGTACAGACTGTCTCTCAAAAAAATTGATTCTTTAGACCTTGCCTGCGAGCAAAAAATCAGTGAATGCCAAACAGAGCAGTTATAGTGCCAAAATATGTTTCGATCAAGGATAACGACAAGGGTAACCATAAGGGTAACCAAAATTATTGGTATATTCTCAGGGGTAACCACGGGTAACCACGAGTAACCACAATGTTTTAAAAAGATATAAACAATTCCTTTTAAATATTATGGTTACTCGTGGTTACCCGTGGTTACCCATGCTTATTCAATTAAAAATAGCCTTAAATCATGGTTACCCTTATGGTTACCCGTGCTATTTGAATGATGTATGAACGGTCTGAATTTGTTTCTCTGTCAAACATGAATAGCAGTCAAGCATAACCATGAAAATCGTACATATCATTGTGTAGGTTTATGATATGTTTTTCTATGTCTCTGATGACATGGCTGGTCCATCGTTCCATTGTCAGTAGTGAATCGTTCCTTGTTCATTTGATCACGAGCCAAAATCCTTTTGAAAGTTCCTAGACATCACATTTTTCACTGATCCTATCTTACTCGTAAAGATTTTAATCATTTTTCACATTTTCCTCTTTCTATAACCAACCCTGTAAATTTCCTCGTACAGACAATCTTGGACAAAATATTTGGAACAAAGTACTATCATCGCTGACTATCTCAGTTCTTCTCATCTTCGTATTTCCACCTCCCCCTTTTACCCCCAAAGCAATGTTGGTTGGCATCTTGAAGCTGAAAAACGTCTAGCAACATTGAATCGGGGGTAAAAGGGGGTGGTTCATTAGAATTGTAAATTTTTTCGTTGTTCCAATATATTTTGTCCAGGATTGTCTCTCAAAAAAATTGATTCTTTAGACCTTGCCTGCGAGCAAAAAATCAGTGAATGCCAAACAGAGCAGTTATAGTGCCAAAATATGTTTCGATCAAGGATAACGACAAGGGTAACCATAAGGGTAACCAAAATTATTGGTATATTCTCAGGGGTAACCACGGGTAACCACGAGTAACCATAATGTTTTAAAAAGATATAAACAATTCCTTTTAAATATTATGGTTACTCGTGGTTACCCGTGGTTACCCATGCTTATTCAATTAAAAATAGCCTTAAATCATGGTTACCCTTATGGTTACCCGTGCTATTTGAATGATGTATGAACGGTCTGAATTTGTTTCTCTGTCAAACATGAATAGCAGTCAAGCATAACCATGAAAATCGTACATATCATTGTGTAGGTTTATGATATGTTTTTCTATGTCTCTGATGACATGGCTGGTCCATCGTTCCATTGTCAGTAGTGAATCGTTCCTTGTTCATTTGATCACGAGCCAAAATCCTTTTGAAAGTTCCTAGACATCACATTTTTCACTGATCCTATCTTACTCGTAAAGATTTTAATCATTTTTCACATTTTCCTCTTTCTATAACCAACCCTGTAAATTTCCTCGTACAGACTGTCTCTCAAAAAAATTGATTCTTTAGACCTTGCCTGCGAGCAAAAAATCAGTGAATGCCAAACAGAGCAGTTATAGTGCCAAAATATGTTTCGATCAAGGATAACGACAAGGGTAACCATAAGGGTAACCAAAATTATTGGTATATTCTCAGGGGTAACCACGGGTAACCACGAGTAACCATAATGTTTTAAAAAGATATAAACAATTCCTTTTAAATATTATGGTTACTCGTGGTTACCCGTGGTTACCCATGCTTATTCAATTAAAAATAGCCTTAAATCATGGTTACCCTTATGGTTACCCGTGCTATTTGAATGATGTATGAACGGTCTGAATTTGTTTCTCTGTCAAACATGAATAGCAGTCAAGCATAACCATGAAAATCGTACATATCATTGTGTAGGTTTATGATATGTTTTTCTATGTCTCTGATGACATGGCTGGTCCATCGTTCCATTGTCAGTAGTGAATCGTTCCTTGTTCATTTGATCACGAGCCAAAATCCTTTTGAAAGTTCCTAGACATCACATTTTTCACTGATCCTATCTTACTCGTAAAGATTTTAATCATTTTTCACATTTTCCTCTTTCTATAACCAACCCTGTAAATTTCCTCGTACAGACAATCTTGGACAAAATATTTGGAACAAAGTACTATCATCGCTGACTATCTCAGTTCTTCTCATCTTCGTATTTCCACCTCCCCCTTTTACCCCCAAAGCAATGTTGGTTGGCATCTTGAAGCTGAAAAACGTCTAGCAACATTGAATCGGGGGTAAAAGGGGGTGGTTCATTAGAATTGTAAATTTTTTCGTTGTTCCAATATATTTTGTCCAGGATTGTCTCTCAAAAAAATTGATTCTTTAGACCTTGCCTGCGAGCAAAAAATCAGTGAATGCCAAACAGAGCAGTTATAGTGCCAAAATATGTTTCGATCAAGGATAACGACAAGGGTAACCATAAGGGTAACCAAAATTATTGGTATATTCTCAGGGGTAACCACGGGTAACCACGAGTAACCACAATGTTTTAAAAAGATATAAACAATTCCTTTTAAATATTATGGTTACTCGTGGTTACCCGTGGTTACCCATGCTTATTCAATTAAAAATAGCCTTAAATCATGGTTACCCTTATGGTTACCCGTGCTATTTGAATGATGTATGAACGGTCTGAATTTGTTTCTCTGTCAAACATGAATAGCAGTCAAGCATAACCATGAAAATCGTACATATCATTGTGTAGGTTTATGATATGTTTTTCTATGTCTCTGATGACATGGCTGGTCCATCGTTCCATTGTCAGTAGTGAATCGTTCCTTGTTCATTTGATCACGAGCCAAAATCCTTTTGAAAGTTCCTAGACATCACATTTTTCACTGATCCTATCTTACTCGTAAAGATTTTAATCATTTTTCACATTTTCCTCTTTCTATAACCAACCCTGTAAATTTCCTCGTACAGACAATCTTGGACAAAATATTTGGAACAAAGTACTATCATCGCTGACTATCTCAGTTCTTCTCATCTTCGTATTTCCACCTCCCCCTTTTACCCCCAAAGCAATGTTGGTTGGCATCTTGAAGCTGAAAAACGTCTAGCAACATTGAATCGGGGGTAAAAGGGGGTGGTTCATTAGAATTGTAAATTTTTTCGTTGTTCCAATATATTTTGTCCAGGATTGTCTCTCAAAAAAATTGATTCTTTAGACCTTGCCTGCGAGCAAAAAATCAGTGAATGCCAAACAGAGCAGTTATAGTGCCAAAATATGTTTCGATCAAGGATAACGACAAGGGTAACCATAAGGGTAACCAAAATTATTGGTATATTCTCAGGGGTAACCACGGGTAACCACGAGTAACCATAATGTTTTAAAAAGATATAAACAATTCCTTTTAAATATTATGGTTACTCGTGGTTACCCGTGGTTACCCATGCTTATTCAATTAAAAATAGCCTTAAATCATGGTTACCCTTATGGTTACCCGTGCTATTTGAATGATGTATGAACGGTCTGAATTTGTTTCTCTGTCAAACATGAATAGCAGTCAAGCATAACCATGAAAATCGTACATATCATTGTGTAGGTTTATGATATGTTTTTCTATGTCTCTGATGACATGGCTGGTCCATCGTTCCATTGTCAGTAGTGAATCGTTCCTTGTTCATTTGATCACGAGCCAAAATCCTTTTGAAAGTTCCTAGACATCACATTTTTCACTGATCCTATCTTACTCGTAAAGATTTTAATCATTTTTCACATTTTCCTCTTTCTATAACCAACCCTGTAAATTTCCTCGTACAGACTGTCTCTCAAAAAAATTGATTCTTTAGACCTTGCCTGCGAGCAAAAAATCAGTGAATGCCAAACAGAGCAGTTATAGTGCCAAAATATGTTTCGATCAAGGATAACGACAAGGGTAACCATAAGGGTAACCAAAATTATTGGTATATTCTCAGGGGTAACCACGGGTAACCACGAGTAACCACAATGTTTTAAAAAGATATAAACAATTCCTTTTAAATATTATGGTTACTCGTGGTTACCCGTGGTTACCCATGCTTATTCAATTAAAAATAGCCTTAAATCATGGTTACCCTTATGGTTACCCGTGCTATTTGAATGATGTATGAACGGTCTGAATTTGTTTCTCTGTCAAACATGAATAGCAGTCAAGCATAACCATGAAAATCGTACATATCATTGTGTAGGTTTATGATATGTTTTTCTATGTCTCTGATGACATGGCTGGTCCATCGTTCCATTGTCAGTAGTGAATCGTTCCTTGTTCATTTGATCACGAGCCAAAATCCTTTTGAAAGTTCCTAGACATCACATTTTTCACTGATCCTATCTTACTCGTAAAGATTTTAATCATTTTTCACATTTTCCTCTTTCTATAACCAACCCTGTAAATTTCCTCGTACAGACAATCTTGGACAAAATATTTGGAACAAAGTACTATCATCGCTGACTATCTCAGTTCTTCTCATCTTCGTATTTCCACCTCCCCCTTTTACCCCCAAAGCAATGTTGGTTGGCATCTTGAAGCTGAAAAACGTCTAGCAACATTGAATCGGGGGTAAAAGGGGGTGGTTCATTAGAATTGTAAATTTTTTCGTTGTTCCAATATATTTTGTCCAGGATTGTCTCTCAAAAAAATTGATTCTTTAGACCTTGCCTGCGAGCAAAAAATCAGTGAATGCCAAACAGAGCAGTTATAGTGCCAAAATATGTTTCGATCAAGGATAACGACAAGGGTAACCATAAGGGTAACCAAAATTATTGGTATATTCTCAGGGGTAACCACGGGTAACCACGAGTAACCATAATGTTTTAAAAAGATATAAACAATTCCTTTTAAATATTATGGTTACTCGTGGTTACCCGTGGTTACCCATGCTTATTCAATTAAAAATAGCCTTAAATCATGGTTACCCTTATGGTTACCCGTGCTATTTGAATGATGTATGAACGGTCTGAATTTGTTTCTCTGTCAAACATGAATAGCAGTCAAGCATAACCATGAAAATCGTACATATCATTGTGTAGGTTTATGATATGTTTTTCTATGTCTCTGATGACATGGCTGGTCCATCGTTCCATTGTCAGTAGTGAATCGTTCCTTGTTCATTTGATCACGAGCCAAAATCCTTTTGAAAGTTCCTAGACATCACATTTTTCACTGATCCTATCTTACTCGTAAAGATTTTAATCATTTTTCACATTTTCCTCTTTCTATAACCAACCCTGTAAATTTCCTCGTACAGACTGTCTCTCAAAAAAATTGATTCTTTAGACCTTGCCTGCGAGCAAAAAATCAGTGAATGCCAAACAGAGCAGTTATAGTGCCAAAATATGTTTCGATCAAGGATAACGACAAGGGTAACCATAAGGGTAACCAAAATTATTGGTATATTCTCAGGGGTAACCACGGGTAACCACGAGTAACCACAATGTTTTAAAAAGATATAAACAATTCCTTTTAAATATTATGGTTACTCGTGGTTACCCGTGGTTACCCATGCTTATTCAATTAAAAATAGCCTTAAATCATGGTTACCCTTATGGTTACCCGTGCTATTTGAATGATGTATGAACGGTCTGAATTTGTTTCTCTGTCAAACATGAATAGCAGTCAAGCATAACCATGAAAATCGTACATATCATTGTGTAGGTTTATGATATGTTTTTCTATGTCTCTGATGACATGGCTGGTCCATCGTTCCATTGTCAGTAGTGAATCGTTCCTTGTTCATTTGATCACGAGCCAAAATCCTTTTGAAAGTTCCTAGACATCACATTTTTCACTGATCCTATCTTACTCGTAAAGATTTTAATCATTTTTCACATTTTCCTCTTTCTATAACCAACCCTGTAAATTTCCTCGTACAGACAATCTTGGACAAAATATTTGGAACAAAGTACTATCATCGCTGACTATCTCAGTTCTTCTCATCTTCGTATTTCCACCTCCCCCTTTTACCCCCAAAGCAATGTTGGTTGGCATCTTGAAGCTGAAAAACGTCTAGCAACATTGAATCGGGGGTAAAAGGGGGTGGTTCATTAGAATTGTAAATTTTTTCGTTGTTCCAATATATTTTGTCCAGGATTGTCTCTCAAAAAAATTGATTCTTTAGACCTTGCCTGCGAGCAAAAAATCAGTGAATGCCAAACAGAGCAGTTATAGTGCCAAAATATGTTTCGATCAAGGATAACGACAAGGGTAACCATAAGGGTAACCAAAATTATTGGTATATTCTCAGGGGTAACCACGGGTAACCACGAGTAACCATAATGTTTTAAAAAGATATAAACAATTCCTTTTAAATATTATGGTTACTCGTGGTTACCCGTGGTTACCCATGCTTATTCAATTAAAAATAGCCTTAAATCATGGTTACCCTTATGGTTACCCGTGCTATTTGAATGATGTATGAACGGTCTGAATTTGTTTCTCTGTCAAACATGAATAGCAGTCAAGCATAACCATGAAAATCGTACATATCATTGTGTAGGTTTATGATATGTTTTTCTATGTCTCTGATGACATGGCTGGTCCATCGTTCCATTGTCAGTAGTGAATCGTTCCTTGTTCATTTGATCACGAGCCAAAATCCTTTTGAAAGTTCCTAGACATCACATTTTTCACTGATCCTATCTTACTCGTAAAGATTTTAATCATTTTTCACATTTTCCTCTTTCTATAACCAACCCTGTAAATTTCCTCGTACAGACTGTCTCTCAAAAAAATTGATTCTTTAGACCTTGCCTGCGAGCAAAAAATCAGTGAATGCCAAACAGAGCAGTTATAGTGCCAAAATATGTTTCGATCAAGGATAACGACAAGGGTAACCATAAGGGTAACCAAAATTATTGGTATATTCTCAGGGGTAACCACGGGTAACCACGAGTAACCACAATGTTTTAAAAAGATATAAACAATTCCTTTTAAATATTATGGTTACTCGTGGTTACCCGTGGTTACCCATGCTTATTCAATTAAAAATAGCCTTAAATCATGGTTACCCTTATGGTTACCCGTGCTATTTGAATGATGTATGAACGGTCTGAATTTGTTTCTCTGTCAAACATGAATAGCAGTCAAGCATAACCATGAAAATCGTACATATCATTGTGTAGGTTTATGATATGTTTTTCTATGTCTCTGATGACATGGCTGGTCCATCGTTCCATTGTCAGTAGTGAATCGTTCCTTGTTCATTTGATCACGAGCCAAAATCCTTTTGAAAGTTCCTAGACATCACATTTTTCACTGATCCTATCTTACTCGTAAAGATTTTAATCATTTTTCACATTTTCCTCTTTCTATAACCAACCCTGTAAATTTCCTCGTACAGACAATCTTGGACAAAATATTTGGAACAAAGTACTATCATCGCTGACTATCTCAGTTCTTCTCATCTTCGTATTTCCACCTCCCCCTTTTACCCCCAAAGCAATGTTGGTTGGCATCTTGAAGCTGAAAAACGTCTAGCAACATTGAATCGGGGGTAAAAGGGGGTGGTTCATTAGAATTGTAAATTTTTTCGTTGTTCCAATATATTTTGTCCAGGATTGTCTCTCAAAAAAATTGATTCTTTAGACCTTGCCTGCGAGCAAAAAATCAGTGAATGCCAAACAGAGCAGTTATAGTGCCAAAATATGTTTCGATCAAGGATAACGACAAGGGTAACCATAAGGGTAACCAAAATTATTGGTATATTCTCAGGGGTAACCACGGGTAACCACGAGTAACCATAATGTTTTAAAAAGATATAAACAATTCCTTTTAAATATTATGGTTACTCGTGGTTACCCGTGGTTACCCATGCTTATTCAATTAAAAATAGCCTTAAATCATGGTTACCCTTATGGTTACCCGTGCTATTTGAATGATGTATGAACGGTCTGAATTTGTTTCTCTGTCAAACATGAATAGCAGTCAAGCATAACCATGAAAATCGTACATATCATTGTGTAGGTTTATGATATGTTTTTCTATGTCTCTGATGACATGGCTGGTCCATCGTTCCATTGTCAGTAGTGAATCGTTCCTTGTTCATTTGATCACGAGCCAAAATCCTTTTGAAAGTTCCTAGACATCACATTTTTCACTGATCCTATCTTACTCGTAAAGATTTTAATCATTTTTCACATTTTCCTCTTTCTATAACCAACCCTGTAAATTTCCTCGTACAGACTGTCTCTCAAAAAAATTGATTCTTTAGACCTTGCCTGCGAGCAAAAAATCAGTGAATGCCAAACAGAGCAGTTATAGTGCCAAAATATGTTTCGATCAAGGATAACGACAAGGGTAACCATAAGGGTAACCAAAATTATTGGTATATTCTCAGGGGTAACCACGGGTAACCACGAGTAACCACAATGTTTTAAAAAGATATAAACAATTCCTTTTAAATATTATGGTTACTCGTGGTTACCCGTGGTTACCCATGCTTATTCAATTAAAAATAGCCTTAAATCATGGTTACCCTTATGGTTACCCGTGCTATTTGAATGATGTATGAACGGTCTGAATTTGTTTCTCTGTCAAACATGAATAGCAGTCAAGCATAACCATGAAAATCGTACATATCATTGTGTAGGTTTATGATATGTTTTTCTATGTCTCTGATGACATGGCTGGTCCATCGTTCCATTGTCAGTAGTGAATCGTTCCTTGTTCATTTGATCACGAGCCAAAATCCTTTTGAAAGTTCCTAGACATCACATTTTTCACTGATCCTATCTTACTCGTAAAGATTTTAATCATTTTTCACATTTTCCTCTTTCTATAACCAACCCTGTAAATTTCCTCGTACAGACAATCTTGGACAAAATATTTGGAACAAAGTACTATCATCGCTGACTATCTCAGTTCTTCTCATCTTCGTATTTCCACCTCCCCCTTTTACCCCCAAAGCAATGTTGGTTGGCATCTTGAAGCTGAAAAACGTCTAGCAACATTGAATCGGGGGTAAAAGGGGGTGGTTCATTAGAATTGTAAATTTTTTCGTTGTTCCAATATATTTTGTCCAGGATTGTCTCTCAAAAAAATTGATTCTTTAGACCTTGCCTGCGAGCAAAAAATCAGTGAATGCCAAACAGAGCAGTTATAGTGCCAAAATATGTTTCGATCAAGGATAACGACAAGGGTAACCATAAGGGTAACCAAAATTATTGGTATATTCTCAGGGGTAACCACGGGTAACCACGAGTAACCATAATGTTTTAAAAAGATATAAACAATTCCTTTTAAATATTATGGTTACTCGTGGTTACCCGTGGTTACCCATGCTTATTCAATTAAAAATAGCCTTAAATCATGGTTACCCTTATGGTTACCCGTGCTATTTGAATGATGTATGAACGGTCTGAATTTGTTTCTCTGTCAAACATGAATAGCAGTCAAGCATAACCATGAAAATCGTACATATCATTGTGTAGGTTTATGATATGTTTTTCTATGTCTCTGATGACATGGCTGGTCCATCGTTCCATTGTCAGTAGTGAATCGTTCCTTGTTCATTTGATCACGAGCCAAAATCCTTTTGAAAGTTCCTAGACATCACATTTTTCACTGATCCTATCTTACTCGTAAAGATTTTAATCATTTTTCACATTTTCCTCTTTCTATAACCAACCCTGTAAATTTCCTCGTACAGACTGTCTCTCAAAAAATTGATTCTTTAGACCTTGCCTGCGAGCAAAAAATCAGTGAATGCCAAACAGAGCAGTTATAGTGCCAAAATATGTTTCGATCAAGGATAACGACAAGGGTAACCATAAGGGTAACCAAAATTATTGGTATATTCTCAGGGGTAACCACGGGTAACCACGAGTAACCACAATGTTTTAAAAAGATATAAACAATTCCTTTTAAATATTATGGTTACTCGTGGTTACCCGTGGTTACCCATGCTTATTCAATTAAAAATAGCCTTAAATCATGGTTACCCTTATGGTTACCCGTGCTATTTGAATGATGTATGAACGGTCTGAATTTGTTTCTCTGTCAAACATGAATAGCAGTCAAGCATAACCATGAAAATCGTACATATCATTGTGTAGGTTTATGATATGTTTTTCTATGTCTCTGATGACATGGCTGGTCCATCGTTCCATTGTCAGTAGTGAATCGTTCCTTGTTCATTTGATCACGAGCCAAAATCCTTTTGAAAGTTCCTAGACATCACATTTTTCACTGATCCTATCTTACTCGTAAAGATTTTAATCATTTTTCACATTTTCCTCTTTCTATAACCAACCCTGTAAATTTCCTCGTACAGACAATCTTGGACAAAATATTTGGAACAAAGTACTATCATCGCTGACTATCTCAGTTCTTCTCATCTTCGTATTTCCACCTCCCCCTTTTACCCCCAAAGCAATGTTGGTTGGCATCTTGAAGCTGAAAAACGTCTAGCAACATTGAATCGGGGGTAAAAGGGGGTGGTTCATTAGAATTGTAAATTTTTTCGTTGTTCCAATATATTTTGTCCAGGATTGTCTCTCAAAAAAATTGATTCTTTAGACCTTGCCTGCGAGCAAAAAATCAGTGAATGCCAAACAGAGCAGTTATAGTGCCAAAATATGTTTCGATCAAGGATAACGACAAGGGTAACCATAAGGGTAACCAAAATTATTGGTATATTCTCAGGGGTAACCACGGGTAACCACGAGTAACCATAATGTTTTAAAAAGATATAAACAATTCCTTTTAAATATTATGGTTACTCGTGGTTACCCGTGGTTACCCATGCTTATTCAATTAAAAATAGCCTTAAATCATGGTTACCCTTATGGTTACCCGTGCTATTTGAATGATGTATGAACGGTCTGAATTTGTTTCTCTGTCAAACATGAATAGCAGTCAAGCATAACCATGAAAATCGTACATATCATTGTGTAGGTTTATGATATGTTTTTCTATGTCTCTGATGACATGGCTGGTCCATCGTTCCATTGTCAGTAGTGAATCGTTCCTTGTTCATTTGATCACGAGCCAAAATCCTTTTGAAAGTTCCTAGACATCACATTTTTCACTGATCCTATCTTACTCGTAAAGATTTTAATCATTTTTCACATTTTCCTCTTTCTATAACCAACCCTGTAAATTTCCTCGTACAGACAATCTTGGACAAAATATTTGGAACAAAGTACTATCATCGCTGACTATCTCAGTTCTTCTCATCTTCGTATTTCCACCTCCCCCTTTTACCCCCAAAGCAATGTTGGTTGGCATCTTGAAGCTGAAAAACGTCTAGCAACATTGAATCGGGGGTAAAAGGGGGTGGTTCATTAGAATTGTAAATTTTTTCGTTGTTCCAATATATTTTGTCCAGGATTGTCTCTCAAAAAAATTGATTCTTTAGACCTTGCCTGCGAGCAAAAAATCAGTGAATGCCAAACAGAGCAGTTATAGTGCCAAAATATGTTTCGATCAAGGATAACGACAAGGGTAACCATAAGGGTAACCAAAATTATTGGTATATTCTCAGGGGTAACCACGGGTAACCACGAGTAACCATAATGTTTTAAAAAGATATAAACAATTCCTTTTAAATATTATGGTTACTCGTGGTTACCCGTGGTTACCCATGCTTATTCAATTAAAAATAGCCTTAAATCATGGTTACCCTTATGGTTACCCGTGCTATTTGAATGATGTATGAACGGTCTGAATTTGTTTCTCTGTCAAACATGAATAGCAGTCAAGCATAACCATGAAAATCGTACATATCATTGTGTAGGTTTATGATATGTTTTTCTATGTCTCTGATGACATGGCTGGTCCATCGTTCCATTGTCAGTAGTGAATCGTTCCTTGTTCATTTGATCACGAGCCAAAATCCTTTTGAAAGTTCCTAGACATCACATTTTTCACTGATCCTATCTTACTCGTAAAGATTTTAATCATTTTTCACATTTTCCTCTTTCTATAACCAACCCTGTAAATTTCCTCGTACAGACTGTCTCTCAAAAAAATTGATTCTTTAGACCTTGCCTGCGAGCAAAAAATCAGTGAATGCCAAACAGAGCAGTTATAGTGCCAAAATATGTTTCGATCAAGGATAACGACAAGGGTAACCATAAGGGTAACCAAAATTATTGGTATATTCTCAGGGGTAACCACGGGTAACCACGAGTAACCACAATGTTTTAAAAAGATATAAACAATTCCTTTTAAATATTATGGTTACTCGTGGTTACCCGTGGTTACCCATGCTTATTCAATTAAAAATAGCCTTAAATCATGGTTACCCTTATGGTTACCCGTGCTATTTGAATGATGTATGAACGGTCTGAATTTGTTTCTCTGTCAAACATGAATAGCAGTCAAGCATAACCATGAAAATCGTACATATCATTGTGTAGGTTTATGATATGTTTTTCTATGTCTCTGATGACATGGCTGGTCCATCGTTCCATTGTCAGTAGTGAATCGTTCCTTGTTCATTTGATCACGAGCCAAAATCCTTTTGAAAGTTCCTAGACATCACATTTTTCACTGATCCTATCTTACTCGTAAAGATTTTAATCATTTTTCACATTTTCCTCTTTCTATAACCAACCCTGTAAATTTCCTCGTACAGACAATCTTGGACAAAATATTTGGAACAAAGTACTATCATCGCTGACTATCTCAGTTCTTCTCATCTTCGTATTTCCACCTCCCCCTTTTACCCCCAAAGCAATGTTGGTTGGCATCTTGAAGCTGAAAAACGTCTAGCAACATTGAATCGGGGGTAAAAGGGGGTGGTTCATTAGAATTGTAAATTTTTTCGTTGTTCCAATATATTTTGTCCAGGATTGTCTCTCAAAAAAATTGATTCTTTAGACCTTGCCTGCGACCAAAAAATCAGTGAATGCCAAACAGAGCAGTTATAGTGCCAAAATATGTTTCGATCAAGGATAACGACAAGGGTAACCATAAGGGTAACCAAAATTATTGGTATATTCTCAGGGGTAACCACGGGTAACCACGAGTAACCATAATGTTTTAAAAAGATATAAACAATTCCTTTTAAATATTATGGTTACTCGTGGTTACCCGTGGTTACCCATGCTTATTCAATTAAAAATAGCCTTAAATCATGGTTACCCTTATGGTTACCCGTGCTATTTGAATGATGTATGAACGGTCTGAATTTGTTTCTCTGTCAAACATGAATAGCAGTCAAGCATAACCATGAAAATCGTACATATCATTGTGTAGGTTTATGATATGTTTTTCTATGTCTCTGATGACATGGCTGGTCCATCGTTCCATTGTCAGTAGTGAATCGTTCCTTGTTCATTTGATCACGAGCCAAAATCCTTTTGAAAGTTCCTAGACATCACATTTTTCACTGATCCTATCTTACTCGTAAAGATTTTAATCATTTTTCACATTTTCCTCTTTCTATAACCAACCCTGTAAATTTCCTCGTACAGACTGTCTCTCAAAAAAATTGATTCTTTAGACCTTGCCTGCGAGCAAAAAATCAGTGAATGCCAAACAGAGCAGTTATAGTGCCAAAATATGTTTCGATCAAGGATAACGACAAGGGTAACCATAAGGGTAACCAAAATTATTGGTATATTCTCAGGGGTAACCACGGGTAACCACCAGTAACCACAATGTTTTAAAAAGATATAAACAATTCCTTTTAAATATTATGGTTACTCGTGGTTACCCGTGGTTACCCATGCTTATTCAATTAAAAATAGCCTTAAATCATGGTTACCCTTATGGTTACCCGTGCTATTTGAATGATGTATGAACGGTCTGAATTTGTTTCTCTGTCAAACATGAATAGCAGTCAAGCATAACCATGAAAATCGTACATATCATTGTGTAGGTTTATGATATGTTTTTCTATGTCTCTGATGACATGGCTGGTCCATCGTTCCATTGTCAGTAGTGAATCGTTCCTTGTTCATTTGATCACGAGCCAAAATCCTTTTGAAAGTTCCTAGACATCACATTTTTCACTGATCCTATCTTACTCGTAAAGATTTTAATCATTTTTCACATTTTCCTCTTTCTATAACCAACCCTGTAAATTTCCTCGTACAGACAATCTTGGACAAAATATTTGGAACAAAGTACTATCATCGCTGACTATCTCAGTTCTTCTCATCTTCGTATTTCCACCTCCCCCTTTTACCCCCAAAGCAATGTTGGTTGGCATCTTGAAGCTGAAAAACGTCTAGCAACATTGAATCGGGGGTAAAAGGGGGTGGTTCATTAGAATTGTAAATTTTTTCGTTGTTCCAATATATTTTGTCCAGGATTGTCTCTCAAAAAAATTGATTCTTTAGACCTTGCCTGCGAGCAAAAAATCAGTGAATGCCAAACAGAGCAGTTATAGTGCCAAAATATGTTTCGATCAAGGATAACGACAAGGGTAACCATAAGGGTAACCAAAATTATTGGTATATTCTCAGGGGTAACCACGGGTAACCACGAGTAACCATAATGTTTTAAAAAGATATAAACAATTCCTTTTAAATATTATGGTTACTCGTGGTTACCCGTGGTTACCCATGCTTATTCAATTAAAAATAGCCTTAAATCATGGTTACCCTTATGGTTACCCGTGCTATTTGAATGATGTATGAACGGTCTGAATTTGTTTCTCTGTCAAACATGAATAGCAGTCAAGCATAACCATGAAAATCGTACATATCATTGTGTAGGTTTATGATATGTTTTTCTATGTCTCTGATGACATGGCTGGTCCATCGTTCCATTGTCAGTAGTGAATCGTTCCTTGTTCATTTGATCACGAGCCAAAATCCTTTTGAAAGTTCCTAGACATCACATTTTTCACTGATCCTATCTTACTCGTAAAGATTTTAATCATTTTTCACATTTTCCTCTTTCTATAACCAACCCTGTAAATTTCCTCGTACAGACTGTAGGCCTTTCCCAATCCTCATTTGGTTCAAAGGGAAACCAGATTAAATGTTAACTTTGCAGATTTGTTATGTTTCATTGATATTGCTATTTGGTAATTTATTCTATTCTCTATTTCGTAACTTGGTAATTGACTCTATTTCTTATTCATTTTCCGTGATGTCTACTGTGCAGTGCAGCAGAAGTCACGGAAAGTGAATATGATATGGAATTAATTACCAAATAGCGAAATAGAAAATTGAATAAATTACCAAATAACAAAATCAATGAAAGGTAGAATAGATTAACAAATAACAGGTTTCCCTCTACTTAAATTGTTGAATGCAAGGCCTCATTTACACCGATGGGCATTTCACTTCCGAAAAATCTCGTACACTTCTGGCAAGAATCCTTTTGTTTTGATAAAAACCCATCAAAAGTCTGTAAAAATCTGTTTGTTCTGACGAAATCTCGTAAGCCTTTTTGACTGAGTGGAACGCCCCTCGGATGTACCGGTAAAATTTTGATCCACCACAAAGTTGTTCCGGTTGAACAGAGCAACATCGTTTTTTTTTCGGAAAAAAGCGAAAAAATGTTACCGATTAAGTAGGAACAACGGAAAGACAAGGCCCCAGGGGGGCACTCAGCACATACACATACGGGGGGGTCAGTCCAAGAAATTTTCAGACAACCCAAAAATATCACTTCAGCCTCACTGCAACCCGAAAATATCAGCTCATTTATACTTAGAAACCTGTACATGAACATAAAATACCCCAAAACAATGTAAATAGAAGTCAGGATTGCTTCCAACAAACCCAGAAATATCAGTTAAACGGTGCTTGATATAAAAAAATATCATGAACATAGTTTCAGTTTTCTTTGGACCCAAAAATATCACTTTTGGCAATATTCTGAACCAAAAATATCGGACTTACCTCCCCGTATGTACATGTGCTGAGTGCCGGCCTGGGGACGAGGCAGATCCGTCACACTTTTGTTACGGATCCTTGTACAGTAAAACCCTCATAAAGCATAGCGTGAGTGGCGAGCGGCTTGAACAGTTTTTGTCAGGTGACTAACTTAAGCTCGGTTGGAGTGACGTCAAACTCCGGATGGTTGACCTCGGAGACCTGACCTCGCAACTCACCTCACCGTCCAAGGGACGTTGAACTAGGGGTCCCATGCCTCACCACGGCATGCATAGTGGGCCTAAATCAGCTTTAGCACCTAGAAATCCTAACAAGCTCACTCAAAACAAATTGCTGCTGCTGCTGCTGCTACTACTACTACTACTACTACTG
Source organism: Aurelia sp. 3 sensu Dawson et al. (2005) (assembly GCA_964020215.1). NCBI lineage: Eukaryota > Metazoa > Cnidaria > Scyphozoa > Semaeostomeae > Ulmaridae > Aurelia > Aurelia sp. 3 sensu Dawson et al. (2005). The sequence goes on along the minus strand of OZ026593.1, from coordinate 12,834,840 downwards.
CTACTACTACTACTACCACTACCACTACCACTACCACTACTACTACTACTACGACGACGACAACAACAACAACAACAACAACAACAACAACAACAACAACAACAACAAAGAACCTCCGTATTAAGAGCCTGCTGGCTGACTGTGGCCAATCAAAGCCATTTCAGCTTGTTGCTGTTACAAAACCATAGGTTTTTATGTTGGAATTTTCTGTACAGTATGAACAGGGCCTAATTTCCTCATTTTCTGAAAGAACCCGTTAAATTACAGTTACTTTTAAAACACGTCACTGACGCTACTTGGCTGTTTTTGCTTGCGAGGGAATTCTCAAATTCTCATGGATATTGGTACGAGATATTGGACGCAAAGTGAGGAATCTGAAGCACTTTTGCAATTCAAATTTAGATCTAACCAGTATGCTGATGATGTGAACCGAGCCACACACTTCGTGTAGGACTTGCCTGCGCCCTGTACAGTTTGCACAGATGTCATACTTTGTAAAATGCCAGTCAGAATCCAGGGTCAACATTCGTATATAACAGCATTGTTTTCATGAAACAAAGTACCTCAAGAGCAAATCCCTCCGATTAGGCCCTAAAATCCCTAACTTCAACCTTTCATTCCACCAGACTGGACTTACTACATAGGCACAAGTTATAACCTTTCACAACAACAGCAACACTTCGTGCAAAGTTGAATTGTTTGAACTAGGGCAGACCAAAATTTGGGAGGGCCATGCACAACATATTGTGCATTGACAACAAGGAAATCATTCTCATTTTGATTGCAAATTGTTTTATTTTAGTACCACTCAACATTTTTGTGACGGTTAGACTGATTACAATGAATCCAAATAATCGTTTGTCAAAAGGAGACTAACCGAACTGAGACTGCTCACGCATAAGAGCTTACCGCACTTCACAGACAACAAATCATGAGCCTCCCCGATAACTATAAGAAATTTGTAGATTTCTCAAAAATATACCGTAGTAGCTACTTTCACTAACGTTTTCGCTTTCCCTTCACCAAAACGCAATTGACAGACAGATGGGTTCTCAAACTATAACTCATGGACATACAGTGAAATAAGGACGAAATTCTCAAGATGCAAGAAACCTTTGACTGTGAACCAGCAATTCCTCATTTTCAAGGAAATTTAGCTTCCATGAGCTTTACCGCCGCAATGAGAATTTCCAATATTCAACGGTTGCCAAGACTACGGTAAAAGCTCTGTTAAGCCCCTGGGGGCTTATTTAATTTCGGACCTTCCAGAGGAGGGCTTATTAGAGAGAGGGGGCGTATTTACAAAATGAAGTAACAATGCTATATATGGGTAGTATTTCAGTCCTTTTATCCCATATTTTGCGGAATCAACATACAATTTTACGGCTCAAATAACAGTTTTTATCCCAAACAATATCAAGATTAACCATGCAAGGTTGTGTAAATGGAGAACATTTGGTAAATTCTAGAATTTGTATAAGTGGAAGGGGGGGGAGCGTATTTCAATTCTGACTCAGATGGAAGGGGCTTTTTAGAGAGGGGGCTTAATAGAGGTGGTGGCTTAATGCAGCTTTTACGGTACGTCTTAGCATCATTTCTGAATGCACAGATACCAAATCCACAGGGTCTTTTGTTGTAATGGTACGGGCAGGTCTCTCCGTCAAAATATGACAAAAGGCCCTTGGGACGAGGTTGCAGAGATACCTGGCCGTCTGGCAGCCTTACGTCTTTACTGGAGAGTCTGCGAGTGCCCATTTAAGCAAAAGATCCAACTGAATTTAAAAATGTATAGAATGTGTGTAATAAGTGCTGTTGTTGTTGTTGTTGTCGTTGTTGTTGCTACTATAACTGGGATTATGTCGAGAGTCTAGTGACTATCATGTTGAATGAAATGATATAACACCAAACAACACAGGGAAACATGTGACTCGGGAAATAAATCTATCACTGCTACATGTTTACTACGTGATGTTTACTGCAGTGTGAGGCACTCGTTGCTAACTGTAGGATTTACGCGTAATTGTTTCTGGTAGCGACACCAATCCCTTGGTATAGTAACCCACGCAATCTGCCTTTGGTATTATTATCCCACAAGCTAATTAGTAACTATTTTATCCCTTATTGTGACGTTAGTTATGTAAGTTATCTTCCTCGTTAATTTTCCGCATATCATCCCCCACCGAAATCAAAATCTATTTTATCAGCCTCTGCGCTTTCGTTTGCGCTTTCGTTTGCACAAATAAGATGCACTAGCGAGCATCAGGGAATATCGTTATGATAAACATAGCGGGATGGAGGGGGGAGGAGCACGTGACCAGATGTTGGTTGGAGGGGGGAGGAGCACGTGACAACGAAGCTTCAGAGAAAACTATGCTTTTCAATGGTACAAGATTGAATATTCGAAAAAATATGAAGGGCCTTCTTTCAAAGACTTTCCACTTGAACTGTAGCCAAGATAACAAACACTTGGTCAAATGACCTCATCTTACACGGGTAAATAGTGGAAGGCATGAAATACAACGCAACTTGCTGTGCAGGACATATTTCTTCACGTTTCTCGACATCGTTCCGGTCAAAAGACGTGAAAATTTGCCATTAAATAGCACAATATTTAGGCCATTGCACAAATTTCCTCCGTTTCAAACGGGTTGTAGCACACAAAATTTCACTCTCCCTGACTGCGTTCGTAGAGTACCTAGAGTACAACATTCAACATTGCTTGAACATGGTCATTCAATTTTGAATGACCATGACCATGGCTTGAAGGAAGATGCAATGTTAACTTGGGTCAGGAGCAGATAAATCTGTATACTTCAAGTTTTTCCCCAATGTCCATGTTCTTCACACGAGTATTTGTAGGTATTCAGATATGGCTGTTTGAACATGAGGATGGAACTCTCCTGAGACGCTCTACCTGAAGGTGTAATTTCACGAGTCCCCATCAAACAAATAGCTCAGAGACAAGAGAACTTGGGAAGTCGACATTGCATAAATATGAAACCTCTTACCTTGATTTTCCACTAGTGGGTTGTCTTGAAGATGAACTGCAAGAAAGAAGGTTTCAGTTTGAAAATGCAATCATTGGATGATATACTTGCTTGGTACCTCGGTGGCGAATTAAATTTTCTCACCCGGTAAATCAAAACAAACACGGTTGCAAAAGTTGACCTGAAACCAGTAGTCCAAACTCTCGCTTTGGGCCAGCCTAAAGTGTCGGTTTTTAAGAAGCGTTTTGTGCTTGTAACGGAAGAGAAAGGGTAAATCTAAAGTTATGTCTCGCGGATTTTGTTTATTTCATTCAGAAGCCGAGTAGAAGGCGTTATAATTCTCGGCTATCTAGGGCATAAATGAAGCAATTATTACTACACAGCTCCTGAATCAAATAAACAAAGTCTGCCGGACAGTACTTTAGAGTTACCATTTTCTTTCGTTATAAGCACATAATTTCTCTTAAAAACTATCTTTCGCTTGCACAAGGCGATGGTTTGCCCTACTGGTTTGGGGCAACTTTTGCGACCTTTTTTGTTTTGATTTACCGGCTGAGAGAGCTTCCTTTGTTTTAAGTTACTAATCACTTTGAATTGAAGTGTCAATTAAAAAAGCAACTGCTACTGTTGTATTACACAATCTGTCCTTGTTGCAATGACCAAATTTGATTTTCAGATAGTCTGAAATTGCAACATGCCTGCATGTCTTCCAAGGACCCTGATGGACCCAGCTCTTTCACCATTCCATTATGACTCATAATATAATTTATGAGTCCCTGTTGAACAAGGTTTCCCGCAGGGATACACGGGACTCATCGTTATAAATCTTCTTACATTACGGAATGTTGGAATGGCGGATCCGAGAAATGTGGGAATCAGTACTTGGATATTTCTATGGGGAGGAATGCACTTTGGACAAGTCTACTGATGACGAACGTTGATTGATTTTGGTATTCTTGTCCTTAATCCTGCTTATCCGGTAAGCAATCTTATCAAGAAAGGTAAAATGATAAGTTTTAGGAAAAGAATATCAACAAAATGCGATAACTATCAATTTTCATTGGATCAAATACTATATAAGAGTTAAACGTTATCCAAAAGTACCCTGCGGTAATCTCCGATAATAGAATTATCCTTGCCACACAGATTGCAATTTGCAGGTTTATTTACACAAAATGAGTCGGAAGGATGGAAGACTTCTTTCACAAGAATAACGAAATTTGCTGCCTGGGTGACCTTTGATAACCTTCAAGGTCAAGATTACCTACATTTTCATTTAGATAGGGAACGATGCAGGTTTAGTAAGAAAGCAATCCCTGTTTGAAAGGCCCCCAAAGGGAGACTTCTATTGATATGCGACGGGGTGATCAGAGACAACATATTTTTGAAAAACCAAAAAATATAATTTATTCAAGACATTTAAAACCCCAAAATATACTCATTGCTTCATGGTACATCAAAAACTAGAGGTTGTATAGCTTTTTCGGCAAATTTGCTGCAATATTTTGCTGAAAAACTTGGCCAGCACTTGCCCTGGCAAATCATTAGCAACCCCAAAAATATACTGATTATGCACCAAATAGCGTAGCCAAAGGTATAATAGACAACTTTTCGCAAACCCAAACAGTGTCTGAACACAAATTTTCCTCCGCAGAGGCTTTCTATTTTGACAGCTATTTTGATGCTTTGCTGATCTTCGGTGCGGCAAATCCTCCCTCCCCTCCCAAAAGCCCCCTCCAAAGCCCCTGCGGAGGACAGTGTCTGACCACCCATTACCAACTAAAAGGGAGTTAGCCTGCGCGCAGACTTTACTGCTGCGCGCGCGCAGGCTAAAAGGGAGTGCCCCCTTGAGGAAAGGCCACTGTCCTGTGATATCAATCAAGACAATATGTTAACGAAGGTACCATTAATAGTGGACAGATTCAGATTGATTTTACTGTTTGCCAGGGTGAACTCGACCTCTCTGTTTGGCATTAATCAGCGACCGCATCCCAAGGGCTTTTTGTCATATTTGGGCAGAGACGAAAAGGCCCTAGGGACGAAGTTGAACTATGTTGGATTTTCTCAAGAAAGACCCGTAAAGAAGCCTTCAAAACCGAAAAACTGGCATAAAATCACGACGAAATTTAGTTCATGTTTGTGCTAAATTTGGAAATCGTAAGTCTTTCTTGGCACTGGCATTTGTTAATTGAGCGGATAATGGATTTTGCTTTCGGCTGATTTTGCGTCAGAGAGTAGTCTTAGTTGTTTACGTGACTTTTGGATTAGAGAGTTTGAGAACAGAATTTTGGAGACGCGCGCTTAGAATAGGCAAGGCCGCAAAGATTTTATCTAAGCGAGCGAAAAATAAAATTAAGACACAGATTCTTTATTTGTGCATTTCGCACAATGTTTCTACCTTAAGGCAATGACTTGCATGCTTTAGCACGTATTGTTCCTTTGGAATGAAAGAATTGCTATCCCTAGGAGCATGACAATATTATTCCAAACGATTTCATCTTCCCAAGAAGGTAAGATAGCATGCCCTCAAGCATGTTGATGTTATTGCTGTAAGCCAGAATAAGAATATTTGGTCACGATTTGAGGCCTGTCCAGAATGTTTCTCTAAGGACTTGCCCATAGAAATCCCTTTAACTGCAGAAACTTTATATAGAGAGGTTGGACGACAAAAAATACTAAGATTTAACACACTGAGGCCTTTCGGACTCGTGTCCTCATCAGAGTGTGATTTCGATTGAATCTAAAATAGCAACGAGGTTTATATAAGAGCTATTACAAGGAAATTCTAGATGAGAGGATAATGTCTTATGACGTAGGTATTAATTAAGAGTTTAAAAGGGCGTGTCCCTCCTTGAATAATTTTTCTTCGTGATATAAAAGAGCAGACGGGTCATTAAGTGCAAAGAAAACGAATATTTTGAAAAAAGGTTCTTTTAGTTTGTTGTGTCTTTTTCCGCATTCGTGAACGTGTTTTGGAAAGCTGCAAGTTGAAATTCCAGTTCTCGATTCTGAAATATGATTATTCATACGATTACGTAAGTTTTTTGTCTGGCCAATGTAACTCATCTCGTTGTTGCACATATTGCATGAGAGGAAGTAAACCACATTTTTACTCTTTTTACATTTTTACATTTTTTTTGGCTGTTAGACTGTCATTACCCATTAAACGTAATACGAAAAGCCTTCCATAATGCAAAATTACAAGGACCTGCTCCATGCCCTTCAAAAGACATCATTCCTCTGGTTACAACATATTACCCACAGTTCCGTTTTAACAACGTGTTGCAAAATGTATCAAACCTTTTGAAAAATGTCAATGATAAAAAACTAAAAACAGTTTTCGCAAAATCAAAACCAGTCATTGCTTTGAAACAACCTAAAAACCTATTATCGACACTCACGAAAGCAAAATTTGAAACTCATCACATACGTCCACAACCTCGCAACCCTGGAATTTCACTCTGTTCGAACAAAAGATGCAAACTTTGCAAACAGTATCTCCAGCCTGTCACGTCATTCACAACCGCAAATTACAGCACTTGGGAAATCAAATCCAGCATTACTTGCCAGAGTAAAAATGTGGTTTACTTCCTCTCATGCAATATGTGCAACAACGAGATGAGTTACATTGGCCAGACAAAAAACTTACGTAATCGTATGAATAATCATATTTCAGAATCGAGAACTGGAATTTCAACTTGCAGCTTTCCAAAACACGTTCACGAATGCGGAAAAAGACACAACAAACTAAAAGAACCTTTTTTCAAAATATTCGTTTTCTTTGCACTTAATGACCCGTCTGCTCTTTTATATCACGAAGAAAAATTATTCAAGGAGGGACACGCCCTTTTAAACTCTTAATTAATACCTACGTCATAAGACATTATCCTCTCATCTAGAATTTCCTTGTAATAGCTCTTATATACACCTCGTTGCTATTTTAGATTCAATCGAAATCACACTCTGATGAGGACACGAGTCCGAAAGGCCTCAGTGTGTTAAATCTTAGTATTTTTTGTCGTCCAACCTCTCTATATAAAGTTTCTAGTTATAATTCGTACCAAGTTTTTAACTGCAGAACAGAGAGGCCAATTTTACTCAGATAAATGTGACCTTTCAGAAAAAAAGTTACAGGGATACGATAAAGGCCAGCATGCTTCACTTGCATGCTTCACAGGGACAAAAACTCGACTTAGATTTCCCATTAATGGCTAATTGCACATTTGCAGCAACACACTAACTGCCTTGTATACCTTCAGTAAATTAATTGCTAATCTCCAAGTAGCAATTTATTACCCTCCACACTTCCTCTATCAGATTTTCAATATCCATACTTGGGAAACCTAATTAATTTGTTGTATGATTTAAATGGTAGTTTAAACATGATGATGCAAGGTTATTTCCCCAACATTGTCTAGCCTCCATTAATTTAGGGCATAATGGCTTCCGAAACATTGTAAAAACCTTTGGGAGAATTACTTGTCCAAATAAAGTTTGAGAAGTTTTGAATTGCATCCACTTCTTCCATTAGAATGCTGTTGGGTTAGATTTTTTAGCTGATATAATTTTCTCTGAGTAAGTGTTGTCAACTCGAACCTCTTAATCGAATCTGCACTTTATGCCCCTTTGATATACCCCTCAGTTATTTACTGATCAATTTCTGTCGTTCTGCACAGAGGTTATCAGTAGAGGAGCCCAATTTATTTCACACAAGGACACAAAGCTCGGAAATACCTTGAAATTTAAATTTTGAGGAAGCACTCTAAACTTACTAGAATCAAGCAATGAACTATCTGCTTACCAAAAGCCAAAACATTGTTACAAGATAACCTGGTATTATATGAAGTGCAACTTCCGTCGATAAACGCAACAGACATGGGTATTGGGGGCAGTGGCAATGAGTGTTTTCAAAGAGACGGCTACCGTTTTAAACTGGACAGGAATTAGGTGATAAAGGAGATTCGGTGACAGTCATATCTGCCTTCACTCAGCAATGCATGTTTTTTGAATATATTTGCCCATTGCGCTGATAACTGCAAGCAAAGTGACTAATTGTTTGATACGAGTGCCTGAAATAAAGCAGTTTATGCAAATCAACTGTGCAAGCGAGAACGCAGAAAAACTCGAACCTCTCGAGTCTTCTCTCTCCAGTTACAAAGCCAACCGCAAGAAAGTGGAGGGACTAAACAAATGTGGGGCCTAGCGTCGTAGCCTCAGGAAATTTCTCAGGACCGTGACCTTTTTATACTTACGAAACAACCTCTTTACCATCCGGAAACGCCCTTGTTCATCAAACTCCAAGGGACAACTACCTTCAGCCATTTTCTCAAGACGAACTGGAAGACTCAACGCAGAAAAGAGTGACGGACTTGTCCCCCATCCCCGCCCCTTATGGTTCCACCACTTGTCTCTCCCCTCTCTCCACGCTTTGGAGATTCAGCGTTATTCATCACACTGGCCACCAAAAGCAAAGCTATTCAAGAGGTTTTTGATGACGTAAAAAGAAACGAAACTCTTCGAAACTCACAATGTCACGAGGGGAATTAGCATTTGTTCAGATAGTTGCCACTAGTTTTAGGCGACAGTTAAGGTTGGCTTAAATGGCAATTTTGAAGGATGATACATCACACGAGATCGGCCTAGCATTATAGAAAGCAATATTTACAAAGACTGTAAATCAAAGTTTGATGTACGTGGGTTGGCCATTAAAAATGCACAGATATCATTAGCATGCAATATCATTGAGAAAAATTCCTTAAATATTATGATGTAACATGACAAATGACGACCATGACAAAGTATACCTCTATCTGAAAGAGCAGTGCATCCGTGCGCAGCCTTAACTCCTGCTCAAAGGAATGCAGTACTTTCTCCCGACTGTGAATTAGTTCTTGCAACCTTGTCTAAGAAGCAAGAAGTGTATGACCCTTTAATTTGGGAGCATTCATTGACAGGGCCGTCAAGGGCCAGACCGGACCCCAGGTTTGGGAGCAAAAGGGGCCCTCGAGCGCTAAAGGCACCGACAATTTTTTGGGCCACGCTATTTTTCTCTTGGACCACGCCGTCAAATTGACTGGTAAAACACTGCTCTTAGGTGGACATGCTCCCCTATACACTGTTGGAAACACAGTTTTTGATAAAGAATCTGAAAACAAAGAAGAAATGAAAAATGCATGTCTTTCCGGGCCCCTAAAGGCCCTAAAGGCCCCGGGCCCCCTGGTAACCACCCTGGCTACCCCCCATTCTCGACGGTCATGTTCGATATTGAACTGCTTTTGGGGCATTTGGGGCACCTGAATTTGGACAAAAATTTTCGTTGAGGAGCATTTCACTCATTCGAAAAAGAGTACGAGATTTTTAAGAACAAAGGGCTTTCTACAGAAACAAAAAAAGGATTTTTATATTTTTAGGTAGATTTTTTATTACAAAAGGATTTTTACCAAAGGTGTACGAGCATCTTTGAGGGTCAAATGCCCCTTGCTTTTCTTGATTCATAGAGGGGAGCTGCCATAAATAATGAAACAGCGGGGGGCGGAAGGGATTTAAAAATCTGCAGTAAAATCATGTAGCCCAATGAATGCAAGAAACAGAAACTGTTTCATAGCTCCTTAAACATCTACAAAAATGATCTGATGACCCCATGATTCAAAATGAACTCTGTGGCTCAGAAACTTCTTCAAGAAAAACTTTCTGCACTATACAGTTAAAGTTTTCCCCATCCATCATGCTGTCAATACCCGGGGGGGGGGGTAACTTCAATAGGCGGGTGACGGGGGTGTGCCATTTGACGTCTGAAATCGCACCCTAAAATTTAGAAATTTTCGCGAAAACGATACCCCAAAATTTACAGGCCATTGAAAATGTATACCCTAAAATTGTGACAGCCAACCAAAATGTTAACCAAGTAAGGGAAATTTGATCAAAATCAATACCCTAAGGAGTTATTTTCCTAAAATGACACCCCGAAATTTATGACTACTTGTGATTTTACCAAAAATGATACCCCATAATTTATTTTCTGCTCGAAAAAAGGCACCCCAAAAAATGGCACATCCCGTACCTGCATATATGGTAGTTACCCCCCCCCCCGGGTGTCAATACCGTATTTGTTGGATCAGTATAACGTAGAAGGCAGGGAAGAACCTTACAGATACCACTGTATTAGGCACTGAGATGGAGAACAACATCAATGATCAACAGACAGAGTTCTTTCTTCTTGTGACTTGGATAAGGGACATTCAAGTACATGTCTTAAATAAGATGTCACGGGAGACAGATTTTCGTTGTTGATTTGAAAATGCACGAATAAAGGTAAGAGAATATAATGAGCCATACCACGATTTTTGATGATAGCACTTGGTTTGATACAGACACCACTCTGATGATCAGGCAGATTCTTGCAGTTGAGTTCCTCAGGCCATTTGAAGCCATACCTCGTGATGATATCAAGGCATCCACTTCTCACTCCCTCGCAAACAGACTTGCACGGTGGAATCGGTTCATCATAATCATGAAAGCATATTGGTTGGTAGACCATACACATGTAGAACAACAAATCTTTCGAGCATCTTGTCAGCCTGAGCAAGCCAAAGTACTCAAATAATTCTGTTCTTCTAGATGATAAATATAAGTGGGGATGGTAATGAGTCTTGTTGTACCCCAGTTGACTGCATGCCTTCAGATCAAGTGGCATGCATTTCTTTCTTGGGAGATCTTTAACCATGCCGAGAAGCAAAGCTTGAGATGTTGCCAAGATTATGGACGTGAGGAAAATTGTTGTCAGTGCAGAATGATTCATCATTTGGCAGAATTGTTTCAATTTCTAGATAAAATTCTCTGAGAGTGAGCTTTTTTCACTGACTCTGGCCGTGTGCTTGCTTTACTAACCAATGTTACCACCTCTCCTTTCAAACTGCTCTTTAAATAGCTCCTGATACTTTCAAAACTTTCTGGTTCGCTCGTTTCACGTCTTCTCTGTGCGCCTGTTCAACTTTTCTGAAGCAACTTTGCACTCTAATGGCTTTTATATTTGATTCAATCACCCTCAAACTACAAATTTTGCTTCGTTCTTCCGCAGTGTAATTAACGTATTTGCGTAATTACCTATTATAGTGTTTTATGCAATAAGGATATTGGGCGGTGATCTGCAATATTCAAATACGCCTGGTTTCGTTTGAAAGGACAGATAAAAAGCTTCAGACTTGTTGCCAAGTAACTGCCTCAACGACCAAGGCCGAAAGGGATTTACGTCGCAAGACGAAAGAATTTGACTACAGTCAAATGTTTTTGCATTCAGTGTGATTGAAAACGAAATGTTCACCAAATACCCCCAAAATAACTTCTCTTTGGCTATGCAAAGCTTGGACTGTTTCTCTTAAACCAGAATCTTATTGCCCTCACCGAGGCCCTCACTCTCCTCACTCTTAGCTTGCCGTGAGCAACCAGCTTTTGAAGCATTGAAGGCATAAAGGATAAAGTTCTTCTGCCAAAAGACAGCAAATTTTTCCTCCTAAAATGAGCTACAGGGCAACAGTTTCAGTTTGAACCAGAACGTTGTCGTCGTAAGCAAATGGTACTCAGGAAAAAGGGCGAAAAATTGGCCTAAATGAACATTAGCTTCAAAGAAATGATTCATTGATCACCATTTTATTGACGTCAGAGGAAAAACCGACGTGAGAACCATCTGGTGAAGAAATGGCGTTGTTGTTGTCCTCAATTTTGCCATCGGTTAATTTTTGGATTTTTTCCTGGTTGGCAATTATCGGCCACACGAGTTATATGACCCTTTTATGTTTAGTTGATCTTAAATCATTAACTATGGCTAAATTTAGAGCTCCACATACTTCCCATCCCACCATGGCAAATGCCAGCGGAATTTTAAGCATCTAATTTCGGACATAGGTTACAGGATGTCCTTTTCAAGTGTAGCCATCTATTTATGACTCCCATTTGACTGATAACCAATTAACTTGGAGGTATTTAGAGCCTGCTTAGAATTGCAAAAAGTTTTGAATAGAAACGGCATTTGCTAACCCACGGCACTACGGCACCACGGCACTACGGCACTACAGCACCACGGCACTGAATACTTTAACCAGTTTATAGAATTCCGTTGAAATAACTTCAAGAAAACTGCTCTGGCAATAATCTCATCGACCAGTTAAGTCTAAGGTACACCAGCTCGTTTGTGAATAGGCCTTTTGTTCCTTCAAGCCTGTCCGGAGGTTAAACAGTAAACACCAGCAGTGGTTTGGTTCACACAGGATGTCCTTGGAACCTTTTCTTTGTTTGCTCCCCAGCCGAAGTTGCCCCCCCCCCTCCAAACAAAATAAAGTTATGAGTTGGTACCGGTACCAAAGACTTCTCCTGTGGACTCAACTAGTCGATGAGATTATTGCCAGAACAGTTTTCTTGAAGTTATTTCAACGGAATTCTATAAACTGGTTAAAGTGCTCAGTGTCGTATTGCCGTAGTGCCGTGGCGCCGTGGTGCCGTAGTGCCGTGGTGCCGTGGTGCCGTAGTGCCGTGGTGCCGTGGATTAGCAAATGCCAATAGAAACATTTATCTAATCGGAGACAGTCGCTTTTGCTTTAAAAAAATTACAAAAATTTCGTGGAATCCTGGCCCAAGTTCAAATTTCTTTGACAAGAAAATCCGAAGTTGATAGCCCCTGTTGTAGCTGTTGTAGCTAATCGGACAAGTGGCCGCTGATTGATAGCACAGGAAAATCAAATTAAGTCTTTGCTTCCAATAGAGCACTTCCCTTGAGGATTTTGACAGGTAAAATGTACCAAAGTATGACAGAGGCAGTACCAGGCACCAAAATCTTCGGTATACCCTGCACCCTTGAGGCCAGTTTTAGTTACCTACCAGGGATCATCAGGGCAAGAAAACAGTATTGCTCTAAGCTGAAAATTAAGGAAAGTAGTGGGAAAAGTCAGAATACGATTTATGTTTCTTTTTCTAGTCCTCGAAAAATGTCCTTCGTTCCACACCTGCCAGTACCAGTTCCAAAGGTATCATTATTACCAGGTACTGCTGGGCCTAGTCGCTACACCCGCTGTCACCATCCTTTTTCTTCGTTCTCCAAAAATTCCTGAATCAAGTATATAGAAAAGAAAAGGATTTATTGCAGTGTTGGTAACTTTCTGCGGGTTGAAATGGCTTAATTGTATTGTTTACCGATAATAGAATGACACTAGCCATTTTCAAATGTAGAAAATGGAAATACAGCCTTTGAGCCAGCAACCCTTGAGGCCCCCTAAGGGATCTCGGGCTCCAAGTCTCCAGGGTTTATTTTAATGGGCTCCGGGCTCCCAGTGGTAAAATTGCAGTGCTCCAGGGCTCCATTGCATGCTTTTTAGAGCTCCAGGAGCTCCATCTCTTAAAATTCTAGAAAACCACTTTGGGCTCCAGGGCTCCAAGCATTCAAAATGATGGGCTCCAGAGCTCCAGCGAACCCCCCTTTGGGGGCCTCACCCTTCCTCTAAAATTTACGAGATTTTGACATTATATGGAGAGCAATGAAGGAGCCCCCCCCCCCCATATTTGTACGTGAAGCGTTATTTGACTAATTTAAGCGCGTGATTTCGTGATTTTGATATTTTTGACTCGTGAATTCGTGATCGAAGACTCCATCGTGCCGCGTGATCTGCCAAATATTTGGTCGTTATTTCGTGAATTTGACTTTTAAGGCACGTGATTATGCCTTGAACTTTCACAAAAATGCCGTTTTCCAACGTTGTGAGGGGGGTAGTCTCAAAGCCCCCGGATCCCCATTTGTCTCCTTTCACCCACAGCCTTGCCACCGAAGCTGTAAAACCCATGCTAAAACCACCCCTGCTCTCCATGGTATGTCTTTTCCAGCTATTTATTTACATAGAAATATATTTCTGTATCATTCTTGAAATGCTGTTTTATAGTCCGTGATGGCGTGAAAAACGAAAAATCAACACGTGAATCAGTTATCCAGGGGTACTATGGGGGTTCTCATGAAAGTGCTGTTTCTAAAGCAACCACTTATTTTGCCTTTCATGTGCCATTAATCTGCATTCAACCCCTTAGCTGAAAAAAGGTCCAGAATGGTAAGTTGAAGCCAATGAAATTGTGTTCAAAACAGAACAATAGAGTTTACAGCAACTTCGCAGCAGCCAAACGAATTGAGCATAAATTTCTTTAACACCCGGTATTTCGCGAGTGAAGTCTACTTTTTAGCCAATCGAAATTTGCCGTCTTCGCTCATGTAAACAACGTTCGCAAGAAAAACAATGATTAATTCCTCGGAGGATTTCTCATCTTGGTTACATCAAGTTAGTTGCCACAATTGCACTCTTCAATATCATTCAGTGATATTGATATTGTAACATTAGTTGGTATTTTTGGCAGACAGTGCGGACCGTTTCAAATTGAGTTTCTGAGCAGCCGAATCTGCAAGCTGACGGCATAGTGATATTTGATATTGTATTGGACTAATAAAGGAAGGGGAACAGGGTAACAACGCTATTACAGATATAAATGGAATATATGCATGTGCTAGATGTAATTCTTGGCCGCTGTCGGTTTGTTTTGGTTTGTACGACTCAGACAGTTCCAGACAGTGAGAAAACCAATCAGTATAAAAGACATTTTTCTTAGATTATTTTCAGTGGCGGGATTTATGGACAAGCTTATATTATTATTATTGATGTTTAAAAGTTTGCTTTTTATAGGTTTACTTTTGTAGGTTTTTCTATGCTGCATTGGTGGTCCATCCAGTCTAATTTGGGACATCCCTTTGGTGGTACACACGATATATAAAGCTTGCCAGTTGGGACATAAGCATTGAAGGGAGATACAATCTTATACAAGATGGGAGAAACAATCACAATTCTGTTATACAATCTGATGGAGGCTGCCCGACAAAAAGTTCACTGTTGACAAAAATTTTCGCCTACTTTCGGCAGATTTTGTTTGAAGATGGCGGATTTTTATAAATTTTTCCAACGTTGGTGGACAGCCCGAAAGCGAAACCCACCTCTTACCCACCTCTTATCAGTTGAGCAATGGGGGGCTCAAAGTTGCGAAGATTCACGCATGCACACGCAGATCTTGCTCTGTTGTTTTAGTTGTAAATCACTCAGGTGTGCAACCAGCTACTCAAGGAAAAATCTTGGGTGTGCATCTGCCATACTTTCCATACTGGGTGTGACCCGTTATTAAATTGTCATGATGCTCAATTGGTGAATCCGAGGCTGTGGATTATCTTGTCTAAAGAATGTCAAAGCTATCTCGGGTCTGTAAGTTCATAGTAACTATGGTAAGTTTTGATACAAAGACAAAATGTGCAAACTGTAGACAGTCAGTTGACAGATATCTTTAGGTGCACTCTTATTTTTTGAGGTATTTTAATCCTCACATGCAGCAACCAAAATTTCATTGATCATCATTGACTCTGGATGTTTCTTGATGGCTCTGTTTGAATGAAGATTTCAATCCTGGGTATCAAGTTCCATTCCAAAAGCTTCTTTTTTCTTTTTTCTTCTGATGGAATCGAGGTTCTTCAATTCACTTCAATTTTGATGGGCCTAGCCATATTCTCATGTTTGATCGAATGTGACAGTGGATCAATACCGCTGAAGAAGTGGTCTGAAGATCATGGACGATGACACAGCTGTAATCTATGGCCTTGAATTTCAGGTAATTTTAAGCTATTGTTTTAGTTAGTAGCTTTTTTGAAGGAAAATGAATGAAGGAAATTATATTAGCCAAAAACCTTGGCATGGAGAAAATCAGAAAGCTCGGCTCAGCCAGATTTCTCTGGCAGCAGCCAGCAGGGGCCTTGGAATGTACCAGAGTATGAAGGCTGCCTTTTTCAGAGCAAAGCAGAAATAGAAGACCTAATTGAATCTGGTGACCCGTTATTGTCACGATGCTCAATTGGTATAGTGAATCCGAGACTGTGGATTATCTTATCTAAAGAATGTTCTATATCATTGCAGGCCAGATCACTTTGCCCACAGTATGGTGAAAATGATGCAATTAGGTTCCTTGTTGGAACTCAGTCATTGAGGTTTGATAATCAGGTATTGTATATACACATTTTTTTTATAAGAAACTAGGATCAAGCCATAGTACTAAAAGTTTCTTAATTTAACAAGAAATTTTGTCCATTTTAGTACTAAAAGTTTCTTAATTGGTTTCTTATTTTTTGAATGCATGAATTGTCAATGTGGTCACTACCACAGCTGCAGATATGTTTCTTGATATTCAAAACATCATATAGGAATAAACAGTGTTCTGTTATGTTGAAAACACAAATGGTTAGATAATATTTCCCAATAATAAAGGTTCAACGATCTATTTGCTATAAAATTCATGCTTTTAACTTTGAAAAGTTTCTTAGCACTTCTCAGACATAGTACTAGAGTTTCTTAAAATTTTGGCCATCTTAGTACTAGTTTCTTATAAGCCAGTTTCTTATGAAAAAAACATGTATTGTTAATCCAGTCTACAGCTACTGCAGTTCTCTTTATTGGTTGACCTGTGTGGAAAGTTTGCTTTTTGCTGTGGCAAGGATTTATCGCTTGCAATAGAGGATTGCGCTAAAGATGGCGGCGAGGAATTTTTTACCGAGATGCATTGCCTTCGAATTACAAATCTTTAATGATTCTATAGGAATTCGACTAAAGGATGCAGTGCATCTCGGTAAAAAATTCCTCAGTGCCTTCTTTATCGAAATCATCTATTGTCTTTTGATTATAGACCTACTTATTGTTCTACTATTGCTCTAGTTTGATGTTGCTTTTTGCTATAGATAACTGGCAAAACATGTATGTTTTCCACCATGGTCAAGGGCCTGTTTATATGAGGAGAAACACCTCACTTGCCAGACCTCGGGCTGAGAGGTGAGATTCCACCCTCCAATAGAATCCTTTGTATTTTGAATTCATGTTTACATGACGAATGTAACACCACCGGTATAGTGAAGTCCCACCTAACTAGAGGTGGAATCTCACCTGTGTGAGGTGAAATTTTTCCATATAAACGAAACACCACCGGTATGGTGAGGTGAACTGAAATTATTCATTGATTCTCATTGGTCAGTTCATTCTGATTTCACGGAAGAATGAGTTTACTCCATCTCACCTCTCAGCCCTGGGGCTGACAGGTGAGGTGAAAAATCTCAGATAAACAGTGACTAAAGTATACCTCGTCTGTCAGCCCCGGGTCTGGCAGGTGAGGTGTTTTTCCTCATATAAACAGGGCCTAAGTGACGTTTTCAAATGTGATTTTAGAGAAAGCGGCCAATGACTGCATTGTTCCTCAGGTACTGTGCAACCATTAGGCTAAAAGGGGCTAAAGCCCACCCTCCACTTTTATTGAACATGCATTGGAAATTTCATAAAGACACCGTGTGCGATGTCTTTCTGAAGAAGCCATAAGTTTAAGAAAAGTCAGATGAATCTTATTATTTGGAAGTCATGATGTGAAATTTCAACAACTGACAACCGGGCTTTGGTTTGACTTGGAAGAATTATTTGTGTGAAAGTAATTCCAATAACAATAGTCACTTATGAATTTTACCACTGGCTTCAAGTTGCAAATGCAGCCTCTTTGAAAATGAGGATTGACCTATTCTCACCAGCAAATTCAATTGTAGACTTAAAGGCCAATGATAACATCAACTTTCATGAAATGTTTTTTGCTGATGTTCAAAAATGTATATGGTATAAAAATTTTTCCAGGGGCAAGCTCACAGATACCCATTTTGCTTACTTTGCCAATGATTTATTCCCTCCACTTTGAACCAATGTGCTTTCCCTGCTGCACCTTGGGCCTTGACATTGGCAGATATAGTTCAGATTTATTCCTTCCTCTTTATTTAGACAAATCAAGAAGTTTAATGAGATACCCAAAGAAAATCAAACTGTTTTGAGAGTCTAAGACCTTTTTACTTCTTGAACAAGAGGCTTGGATCAAGCATCCAAATCTGGTAAATTTGTGAAGGAAAACAAAAGCATGATCTAATTACTTGTTTGTCTCAGGGTATAAATTACCGTTTAACGCCTTACTAATTGCTGAAGATGAACCAAGTATGGTTCAAAACGTACCACTGATTATGTCTTAGTTTTATTTTAATTTGATTATAATGGATTTGTCAAACTGGATTTGTGTGAGTTAATTACCATGGACTTTCTAACTGTCTGATACTTCAACTGGTTATGTCTTTCTGATGAATGATGAATAAATTTATAATGATCGTCATCACTTGCCTCATCCTTCAAAAAGCATGATCCCTGTTTGTGGAACGATGCTGCTGTAGCAAGAAGTTGCTCAGGATTTTAAACACTTTTGATCGAGTTAATCAACACGATTGCCTTGCTCAAATTGAGTTACAAATGTTTCTGTTCTATACTGGTAAGTTTATTTGCCTTTTGGCCTTGTTACTCATTGTTTTCATTCATTGCTAGCTGATTTGGTTGTGTAGAAGTTAAAGTTCAAAAGTGCGAGCATGCAAGGGTTTCATTTTGTGAGTTGCAAGTTGCTGTTTTCAATTGTTGTTAGTCAGTTGAAAGAGAAGTCAGCTAACAGTGAATGAAAATAACGAGAAACAAAGCAAAATGGACCCATAACATTTGCCTCTGTGTAAACTGAACCTTTGCTAGCTCACTTGGCACAAATTTGTCGATAATAAACTCTGTGAAAGGTCTTCTGAAGTCCACAGCAACTTGCTGCCACAGCCGGCAGTGTTTATACTGAGAATGGGGGTCATTTTTTTGTTGTTCTTCACAAATTTACTAGATTTGGACTCTTGATCCACACCTCTGTTTCAAGAGGTAAAAGGTTTATAGTCTCAAAATTTTCATGTGAAAAGCCATACTTTGCACACAGCAGTTTTATGACGAAAATTTGAATTCCAGGGCTGCTGTTGTCTAGGATCTTTGTTTAACTCCTCTCTTAACTTTTTTATTTAGGTGCATCTGATTGACTTTGATGATGAGAGCAATATAGTCAATAAACATGTATTTATGCACAATGCTGGTGAAATTTGGTAAGCATAAACTCTTAGCAAAATATTGAATAAGTTCTTAGCATGCTTCAAGCCTGATACAAAACTCTTTTTGAGCATGATTTGAGTATGTTTGAAAGCTTGATTCAAGTAAGAATTTTGGACTGCTTGTGTTAGCCTGCAGCATGCATCCTCCGAAACACTGTGATCCAGGCCATGTAATTAATGTGAAAAAATGAACTTTTCAAAATTCCACCGAATGTATTTTTTCCTTGTTCCCCATACCCTAAAGCATATAAAAACGCAAACGATCTTCAAATCAAGCAACAGTAGCCCGAGAAAACATTTTTTGAAGTTAGGGCTAAATTTGGTAGTGTAAGCTTCTTGCTAGACCAGAAGAAGTCACAAAGCAGCATGAATTTTCAAATTTCCGTTTCATCGCTTGTATGTGCCCGATTTGAATGATCTTCTTTTTGTTTTGTAGACTGAACCTCGTAGAATATGAATTAAATCAGTTGATCAACGATTTTTGCTTTAGAATGTGGAAATTTTGTGAATTCATAATGGTAACCAACTATTGAAAACCAGGTTGCCTGAAACATTAAACCCGATTTCAACACTGAATACAAAAAATCTATATCTCAGAAAACTCTGAAAATCAGTTTTAAAATGGACTTCAGCCTATTGTTGACACTCTTGCCAAAGCGCTTAGCAGAGGCTCCACGTAGAAAATTTTCGCGATTTTTTTACGAAGTCAAGTGAAGACGGGGTTTTTTGACAAATTTTTTCGACAACTGTCATTGCAATGCTAGCAAGGATGGATGCTTCGTGAGACAACATTTTCCATCATTTCAAGAACAAGAAGTAAGAAGGAAATAATGGTCATTCCTTGAATATAATTTTTGCGTTTTTTGCGTTTTCGAACGTCATTCACTTGTTTTTCGTTCATTGATTAATTAATTAATTAATTAATACTTTCATTCATTAATTCATTCATTCATTTGAATTATCAACATGATGAGTACACAAATCTATTTCTATAGTGCATACACTGAGCATTTCAGGGAATGATTATTGCTAGGATCAAAAAGAAAAATTCGTCCGTAAAAAGTGATTTCATTAAAGTTTGGTTCACACCAGGACTTTGTTCTTGTTCGAGCCACTGTGTTACATTGGTCATGACATACCAGAGAAAATGTTTAGGTGAGCAGATTTTGTTGCTTGAATATCAAAGTCTGTCTCAAATGAGATGTTAGGTGAGATTTCCGAAAACGGACACCTCCCTTATGGAAAGCTGTCCAGTTTTATGTATTGACGGGCATTTTAAAGTGGCATCAAATTTGACACAATAAAACTTTGCACATTACTATTATACTCAAATTTTTGGATTTGAAAATTTCATTCATTAAATCAAATAGACACTCGCCACATTATTCTGATGGATGAATGAATAACAGGTGGGGGGCATTGGTTACGCAGAAAACGCGAAAATTAAATCCACTGAATGACCTGTGTTTCTTTCATACTTCTTGTTTTTGAAATGATGGAAAATGTTGTCTCACGAAGCATCCATCCTTGCCAGCATTGCAATGACAGTTGTCGAAAAAATTTGTCAAAAAACCCCGTCTTCACTTGACTTCGTAAAAAAATCGCGAAAATTTTCTACGTGGAGCCTCTGCTAAGCGCTTTGGCAAGAGTGTCAACAATAGGCTGAAGTACATTTTAAAACTGATTTTCAGAATTTTCTGAGATATAGATTTTTTGTATTCAGTGTTGAAACCGGGTTTAATGATTCAGGCGACCTGCTTTTCAATAGTTGGTTACCATTATGAATTCACAAAATTTCCACATTCTAAAGCAAAAATCGTTGATCAACTGATTTAATTCATATTCTACGAGGTTCAATCTACCAAACAAAAAAAAGATCATTCAAATCGGGCACATACAAGCGATGAAACGGAAATTTGAAAATTCATGCTGCTTTGTGACTTCTTCTGGTCTAGCAAGAAGCTTACACTACCCAATTTAGCCCTAACTTCAAAAAATGTTTTCTCGGGCTACTGTTGCTTGATTTGAAGATCGTTTGCGTTTTTATATGCTTTAGGGTATGGGGAATAAGGAAAAAATACATTCGGTGGAATTTTGAAAAGTTCATTTTTTCACATTAATTACACAAAACGTGAAATCTGGATCACAGTGCGAAATGAAGGCGAACTCAATTAAGCTTGATTGTGGTATGACATTGACTGCGGTCACACTAGGTGCTTTATCCCGTTGTTTTCTTCTGAAACAGCGGGCTTACAATGCTTTGGTATGTGACCGCTCTTTCAATTCACATACTGTACAACGCTGTTGCAACGTTTCGTTCCTTGGGCAAGAATCTTTAAAAAACCATTATAGTATCTAAAACAACGGGATAAACAAGGTGCCGACCTAAATTACAGCGTTGTTAAAGCAAAATGAACCAATCATGATTTACCAAGATAATCACGTGACGACTACTTTCGCGCCAAAAATTAGCCAAAGCACAAGCAGCTTTGCAAAAGACAGGATGGGCACAATGTGACAAGTGTCTTTGTATCGTTATAATGCCGTACTTTCTGATGACAAAGATGAATTTGAAGAAATTGAAGCAATTCAGATTATAACGAGATCAGATTTTAGTGTGACCGCAGCCATTGGCATGGGATTATGGTCAAGCTTAATCAATATCTAATCATACATAATGCAAACTGGCCAAAATTGTGTCAACAGACTCAGTTCAATCTCCTTGGAGCCAAAAGCTTGCGGGGTGAGTGGCCAAGTGGCTTATACAGTTCTTGTCAGGTAACTGAAGTTAAGCTCGGTCGAGTGAGGTCAAACTCCAGATGGGTGACCTCGGAGGCCTGACCTCACACCTCACCTCGCCGTCCTTCGGAAGGAACGTTAAACTAGGGGTCCCATGCCTGGATGCGGCATGAACAGTGGGCCTAAATTAGCTTTCAGTAGCTGGAAATCCTTACAAGCCCACTCAAAACAAATTGAAAAAAAGCATGCTTCTGCCAAGCTTGTGCAAGCTTCTTGCATGCTTAATTTTCTGTTGAAGGAATAAGTATAGAAGTACGCTATGAATTTTCAAATGAAAGGTACTTGGCCAACGGTACTTTGAAATTAACAGTTTCATTCTTCCAAGTTTTATGAAACAAAGGATTCAGGCCTCATAAGAACAAAGTGATCTCATTGCCTAAAGAATAGATTTCACACCTTTCCTACAGGCAGCCATGATGTTTTGCTCTCCTTGTAGATTTTGATTTGATTGAGTGCACACAAAGGTGTGCAATGTGCACTTCAGAGCAGAAATATGCTTACATGTTACATCCCTTCTTACACTTTGACTGCAACCGACGACCCGTTGAATCATGGATTATTGTTATGAATGAAGTTATGGAGGGAATGCTGACAGAATCACACAACTTTATCACAGGCTGTATCACCAGTTACAATTATACAAGTTCCATCACCAATAATAACCGAAAAGTTTTATTTCACCGTCACGATATTTTCAATCCCCGCTGAAAATGTATGATTTCGTTACTGGGGGGGGGGGTGTAGTACCAGTTCATCCTTGAGCTCTCCCAAAACATTAAAAACAGCCACCTACAAAAGCACTCTTCTTCAAGACATAACCGGTGGCTCTGCCGTTTTTAAATATCAGAGTCTTTACATTCCCTTGGGGGTAACTTAAGGCCCTTATATACACGTACATCAGTATCAATCGATATGATCACCTATTGCTCAAAGCTATTAAACAGACAAGGTGAGGCATTGTAAAAAGGCACTTGCAGGGGTTGAAAAAGTATCGGACCACGGGACTATTGGTCCCAGAAAATATTTTGGGTTCCAGAAAGAAACACTTAAAACCTAAGAACGTGCAATGTAATATGCTAAAATTCTAGAAAGAAAGAATTAACAACATGAATGTATGAGACAAAGTAGAGGGGTATCGCCCTAATTGAGGGTATTTTACATTGGTCGAATATTCCTGCTGAACGAAGCAATTTTCAGAACGAAACTTACCATAAACACCTTCGTAAACTCTTCACTATTGATGATATAAAATGTGTTTGTCATTGATGATGTTGTCTTTAAGAGCGAGCTACTCGAGAACATAGTGGTCGAGAGGGCCTAAATTTCCAACGTCGCCCTGGTTGAGGGTATCCAAACTTTCACATGGTTTCAGGAAAATTTAAGATAATTTGATGTTAAAATTAGCAGCATATCAACGATTAAAGAGTTTTTGTTGTTATCAAATGTTTTCTGGTTGTATTTGCTGTGTTTCGTCGTCGTAAGCACTGACCTTTGTTACCGCTTTCGTTGAAAGACTTTTAAAGCTGACTTCAGTTTTCCTCCTTCGGTGAACTGAACGATGCTTTAATCAACTTTTGATTTTAAGGAAACATTTTTTACAGTCCACTGGTAGAACAAACCTGTTTTTGCACCGTAACAGGTCCTTTCACAGCAAATAGTAGTCGCTTGCTATTGACTATGGTTACGTGAAGTACTTATTCTGGACAAGCGGAGCTTGGCGAGAGGCCATTTGTTTGTTGTGAAAGTTTTGACAACGTCGAGAAACCAAGCAAAAAGAAAATTGTGCAACAAAATGTGAAAGGAAAAATGGCGGACACTTACAATTACATCTCAGGTGACCTTCTTTGTGCACTGCTCCCTCTGTTTGTGAACGGAATTTTAAGAAACACAAACAAGAAAAAATTTAGCAGATGGCTTTACCAAACTATTTTTGCGAACTTTTTGATTTTAACTAGGCCCAAATGACTGTTATTCAGCAACAAACGCAAGAGAGTTAAAATCGATCAAACGCGTTTACCCTCAACCAGTGCGATACCCCTCTATATCAGTGAATGAAACAGCAATGATTAGTGAATCACAATATTTGATATGTGCAGCAACAGGTACTGTACAAGCCAGTAGCACCTGTTTCTCTTGCCTGAGAATTCTTAGGAATCCTTGAGAAAGTGAGTTCTAATCACTCTAATGTAAAAAATTTTATAAACACTTTGAGATTAATAAGGAGGAATTGCAGGAGTTGTGGAATGTTGACACTTTTAATGATTTTGATACCTTTTCAATTATATTTTTATCGTAGTTATGTTCAATCATTATAAACTTGCATATTATATATAAACTAATTCCCCATGAGCCATATTATGGACTATATTCCATTGATGTTGAAAATGTCATCGCTCAAAACCATACTTTCCTGCTTATAATACCAAATGGTCGGGTTTTTAACTAACAGTTGCCTTTATTTCTTGTTTGACGTACAGAAAATTTTTCGATTTCTGACTGTGGTCTCTGAAAGAGAAAAATATTTTCCACCCCTGGGCACTTGACAGAAATAGCAATCTTATTTTTGACATGTCTTCTCTCTTAGGCACATCAATTCAAGTCCAAGTGATAAAAACATTATTTCCACATGTTACAGCGAAGGTAAGTTTGTGTTTACAGTCTTGTTGCACAACTAAACTATCATATTTGATGTCCCCGGGGTCATTTTTTTCTTGTTTTAAACACAATTCTCAAAGAAACATATTTGAATTTTATCAATACTCTTCCTTGAGAAAGACATCGCCACTTGAGTTGATTTTTTTATTGTGAAAGTGAAATTGAACTCAAATACCTTATTAAACAAGGAACCAAAGAAAAGACAAGCAAGTAAGTAAAGCAGATAAGTACTTTGAAATGAACAAACGCACAATAGACCTTTTTAGGTAGGTAGGTATTTATATTTAACGTGGCTGGCCTGCGAAAGTCTGATAGACTTATTTCCAGCAGGCGTCACGGATGTTTTACCATCAGTCCGCCGCAGCTACCCGCCGCAGCCGCCAGATTTTGCTCACATGGTTTTGGTCGACCTGGGCTAGAGTTACGGACAGTGACCAAACTGTCCAGCGCGGGATTTGAAGCTACGACCTTTGGTTTACGAGTCAGACGCCTTAACCACTCGGCCACGCGCTACTATTCTTAAAAAGAGGTTTGGATCGAGCGTCCAAATCTGGTAAATTTGTGAGGGAAAATATAAGCATTCTCGGTATTACGATACTTACTGTGGCAAGAAGTTGCTTCAGATTTCACCACATTTTTCAGGGAGTTAAAGGTGATCTGAAGCGAAAAGTTTTGTTGATGCATTTACATAGCATTTTTGAATGATAAAGAATGTCTTCTGTAATTTTGTGATACCTTGTTTCATTTTTGAATTATACTCTATTTTGTATGATTGGTTGATGACGTCATTTTGTTTGCGAAAAGTAAAGAAAATGTACGTGGCGGACTATGTTTCCCAAAGGAAATTGACTCCAAGATCTTTTCTTAAACTGGCATGCCTTTCTAAAAATCATATCAGTCCGTGAGACAATTTTTACTCCATTTATTCAGCTCAACTTAAATGTTTCCGACAACTGTAACCTTTCAAAGATCAGATGCACCAATCTTTCCATACATTATCGTAGTAATTTGCAAACAAAATGACGTCATCACCTGAAACTTGATATAAGTGAATAACATGAAAAAGAAGTGAGATATCAAAGAAATTTAAACAGGTGTCGGTATCATTTGACAGTGCCGTTAATTTGAATCAATAAAGATTTTTCTCTTCAGATCACCTTTAACGAACGATAAGGTTACTCAAAGTGGGTAGGTATTTAGGTATGATTTCGCTTATGCACAGGGAAGTTTTATTTGCCTTCTGTCCTTGTTTCTTGTTGCCTTCATTCATTGTTAGCTGATTTTGTGGTGTAACTGTTACAGCTCAAAAAGTGAGAGTTTGTGATGGTTTCATTTTGCGACATGCAAATCGAAATTTGCTGTCCTCAACCGTCGTTATTCATTTGAAAGACAAGTCAGCTAACAATGAATGAAAATCACGGGAAACATAAACAAAGCAAAAAGATCAATAACATTTATCTCTGTGTTAACTGAACCACTGCAAGATCACTTTGCGAGAATTTGTCCTTAATAAACTCTCTGAAAAGTGTTCTGAAATCTGCTGCAACTTCATGCCACGTGCTCATACCGAGAACGCGGGTCACGCTTTAGTCTTCCTTCACAAATTGACTAGACCTGGACGCTCGATCCAAGCCTTTTTTAAAGAAGTAAAATGGTCTATTATATCTTTGCAGTAACAGACAACAAAGCAGAATTGAAAGCTTCCCTATGGAGGATACCCCCACTGGATGATACTGAACCACCTGTGAATCAAAATGAATATGGAAGCCCTATTTCTGGAGGTCAACATGCTGCATCATTAAATAAGCTATGTGATTTCAATGGCGAACGCAAGAACATAAGGAAGTATGCAAAAATTCTTTTAAGTAGCATGCAAGAATTGTTCTAATCTAAGGCAAAAATTTTCATCGGTGCGAATGATTAGCGATGTTGAATGACAACAAATGCCACTGAACTTTTTTTGATATCCCATTTCGTTTTCAAGTTATCCACGGATTTTGAGTGTCAGCTGATTGCTTACTTTTTTGCAAATTACTAGTGAAATAGTGAATTCGAATTGATTGCAAATGCCCTGAAATGTTCGATCGGGCGTTTTACGCCATTTTCCGGCTGTTCTGAAGGACTGATTTTTTAAGTCTTTTAAATTTTCCAAAAGGCAACAACTTTGAAAATACCAAGAAGAATATAAGGAATACTGAAAATATTTTAATTACAAGAATAATCAGTCTGTTAGAAAGAGAATTAGATGAAATACAAATAGATGATGTAGATACACTGAATGAAAAGATTACGAATACCGTCATAGAATGTATCAAAGAGGTGTGCCCAAAAGTAGACCTTGTAAAGAAGAAAGAACCATGGGAAGACATCACGTTGCAACAACAATTGAAAGAATTACACAAATGTAAAGACTAGACTTGTGCCTTTTCGTCCCTTGTTTCCCTGCGTTCTTTGACTTGCTGATATCACTTGGTCAATAGGGACTCATAATATTACGCTTGTATAATGGGCCCACTTTTTCAAAATGGCCTAAAAAGGTGGGAGTTCTCGTACACTCAACAAAATCGCTTCAAAATCTGGTTTTAAGAGCTCGAACGTTGAAAAGCGAAGTTTTAGTACAAAGAATGATGTTGTGTTGACCTACAAAGCGCAAGATGCATACGTTTCAGGCAGTAATCTTCCTCTGTAGAAGCAAAATAGATCCATCGAAGCTGCGAGAACTCCAGGCTGCTTCAACCGTTCTTTAAGAGCAACAACAACAACATTCTGAATAGCGGCCCCTGATTGGTTAAAAACTGAATTCTAGCGATTTGATTGGTGAATACGGAACCACCCTACGTGGGCCTAAAGTGGGCCCACTATTCAAGAGTAATGTTATTAGTCCCTCTTGACCAAGGAACGCAGGGAAAAAAGGGACGAAAAGGCATCAGTCTATGTAAAGACCACAAAGAAATGAGAAACCTCCAGTAAAAGATCAAAGACACACCAAAGCGACTAAAAAATGAATACTGCAAGGAGCTTGCAGACAGCATCAATACAGTGGCAGAAGCAAGGGACGTCGAGAAAGAGTTTGGTATTGCAAAAAAGTTTGCCACTTTTAAACAAGGATCAAAGATTCATGTATCAAATGAAAAACTTGAGACACATTTTGAAAGCCATTTTGCAGAAAAAGATCCAGCATTGCCTCTCCCACCAGAACTTCAATTTCCGGAAAAGTACCAACACCTAAATAACGAAATTGTACCAATTAATGAAGAAGTTCCAAATGAAGAGGAAGTGGTAAAAGTACTGAAGAGCTTCAAAAACAACAAGAGCTCTGGAACAGACAAGCTAAAAACAGAGGGGTTAAAATATAATGATAGTAAAAACTTGATCCAAGCGATTATTCTACTGCTCACATTAATATGGACATACATCAAAGTACCAACTGCATGGCTTCACTCCAGTATCAAGTGTCTGTATAAGAAAGGTCTCATGAGTCTAGCTGCTAACTACAGGGGGCTTTCATATGGAGTTAATATGAGCCGCATTCTTGCGAAGATTATCATGAATAGATTTCAAAAAGCATATGAAACTCACATTAGCGAAGCCCAATTCGGATTCCGTCAACATCAGATGGAATGTTCATAGTGAAAATGGTCACAGAAAAAGTTGGGGAGACTGTGATAGCAGTGTACATAGATCTAACCGCTGCATATGACCACATCCAACGTGATTTTCTTTTCAGAGTATTGAATTTACGAACAGGAGCTAAACACCTTGTTGCAACTTTAAAGAAAATGTATGAAGGCACAACTGCATCAATAAAGGCTTCAAAAGCAAAGTTTGACGTGTTAGTCGGCTGCAGACAAGGCGGTCAAGAATCACCATGTCTTTTCAACTATCATTTTGACTATGTTTTAAAAATAGCAGCACACGACATAGATAAAGAGTTTCCTGATGGATGGGGCATAGATATGGAATGGAATACAACATTCCCCATACTTGTACAAATCGATCACATCGACAGAATGGCAAAATGCGTGGCACTGAAGTAATTAAATTGATACTTTATGCTGATGATGTAGCGCTATTTTGCAAATCAGTGAACGAGGCAAAACAAATCCTGAATATAATCAATGACACATGCAACAGATTCGGGCTTATTATTTCATTTAAGAAAACCAAAACACAAGTGTTCAATAATGCTTAACTAGCAAAATAAGCATCGTTGTTTAATATACAAGGAAACGAGATTGAGAACGTGCAAACTTTCACTTATCTTGGCCAAGTAATATCATCTAATGAAGTGAACTGCTTTACTGAAAAACGAATAGTGTCTGCAACAAACAAATTCAATGAAATGAGGAATGTACTGACAGATACCAACGTGTACATGCGTACCAAAAGGAAGATACTTGAAGCCTGTGTGAGGTCCAGACTTACTTATGCCACACAAGCAGTCCTCCCTAACGAAAAGCAGCTGAAAAAACTCGAAGCGTGCTGGTACCGACTACTTCGCAGCATGGTAAAAGGAGGATGGGTTTGAGAACAATCACAAGAGGAAAGTGACGAAGAAAACTACAGCTTCGTATATACCAACAAGGAAGTCGAAAAAATTGTACAAACAATGCCAATCCGAAACTACATATTCCCACAACATTTGAAGTTCATTGCTCACGCATCTAGATGTCCCAATACGGCTATCACAAAAAAAAATGTTGTTCGCAAAGCCAACTCGTAGGTATTACAGAGACGATTGGTTGAAGATAGGAGAGGGAGCAAGCGAAGAGAACGACACAGGCAAGGGGAGAATTCGCCGAACTAGTCCATCATCGGTTTAGTTCGACTCCGTGACGACATCGACGTCAATAGGAGGAATACGCAGGTAACAGGTAACAGGTATATAATTATCGTCCAACTTATTTTGTTGCGATGAATTCTCAAACGGGGGGACATTTTTGAATCAGCCGGTATAAGATGCAAGTTAGGAATCTTGGAACGGCACTTCGCATGTTATAAAGCAAGCTTCGACAGTAATAATTTTGTAAATTGTTCGATATACACGGTGTCCCAAAAAATTATGCCACATTTGTGTGGCTGCTGCGCAGGAGCCTTGTGCTCTATTTTCCCTTTTAGGATACAATTGCATCGTAAATGCGGCGATTTATAATTTGAAATCTTGTTTTAGCTAATCTGACAAGTGGTTGATGATTAACTGCAAATGAACGTGATTGCTAGACTGATGACGATGAGTCCCTTGTATCCCTGCGGTAAACCTTGCTCAAGAGGGACTCATCATGAAACAGTAAAAAACTTGGCCCTATTTTCTTCAATCATCAATGGAATTACGAAAGAATCACGGCTTCGAATCTCTATCCCGTGGGAGTGTTTTCAATTCTTCAATCGAATCGAAAATTCTATCACATTTACACGTTAACAATAGTAATTCACAAATCTCGCAATCTGATTGGTGCTGAAGAAATTGCTCAGTTTGGGCCTAAATAGGGCCAGGTTTTTCATACTAATACTATGAGTCTCTAATGACCGAAGCGCCATCATCAAGTCAAAGAGCACAGGGAAACAAGAGACTCATCGTCATAAGTCTACGTGATTGCTTCAAATACAGCACTTTTTTGTTCTCCGAAGATACCAAAATGGCGTAAATTTTGAGTGAAAGGGCTCCAGCATTGTTTTGCGTTTTTTCTACATTTGAAAAATGGCTCAGTGTCATTGCGTTATCAGTAAACAATGCTAGTATCCCTTTTCAAAGTATGGACAAAATTTCAACACAGCAGTGGAAGTCTTTCTTTCTCTATTGACCTGATTTAAGGCACATTCAGAGAGCAAGGAAAATGCTGCTTCTGAAGCACATTGGGCTGTTCCATTTTTACTCCCTATAGGGGGATGGAAGTAAAATTCCAAGGTGTCCTTCAAAAGGAATTTATGGGACGTCAAAAATTCTTAGCTATGCTTTTCTTGGGAGTAAGAGTATTTCAACAAACACTTTCCTGCGGCTGATGCACCTTCACAAAGGTTTCCAGGGAGTCCGTAGAAACGATGTCCTTTTCGCATGAAAGCTGTTCATCATTTCTAAGGGGCCATTGGTTCAAAGTGCCATTTCTGAGGGGGTTGCCCCCTAACTAATAACTATTTTCCAAGGGGTGCAATGGGTGCAGCTCTGACAAAAACCTTACTTCCATCCCCTTGTAAAAACCTTACTTTCTTGTCTGAAGCATAGGTTCCAAATTTTTGAATCGATGGATAAAGGTGGGTGCAAAATTCTATGAAATTTTTCTTTTAACTGAATGACTTAAAGGAAACATTAGCTACCTATCCATAATTCTACCGTTGGACTTTTCAGAAATGTTGAATATTTTTTTAATTACAGGGCATTGCAAATTTCTTATTGAATTCTCGAAAAAGAAGTAACAAGCTTTAATTCTGAAAATATTGCAGATTTCAGAAAATTCCATCGGCAGAATTATAACAAAATAGCTACAGTTTCTTTGAAGCTGTTCAGTTCAAATACGTAGGTCATTGAATTTTGCACCCACCTTTTTAAAGATTTCGAACGTATGCTCTTGTGCTATAATTGCGGGGTGAGTGGCCGAGTGGCTTCGTCAGGTGACTGAAGTTAAGCTCGGTCGAGTGAGGTCAAACTCCGGATGGGTGACCTCGGAGGCCTGACCTCACAACTCACCTCGTCGTCCTTCGGAAGGGACGTTAAACTAGGGGTCCCTTGCCTCGATGCGGCATGCACAGTGGGCCTAAATTAGCTTTCAATAGCTAGGAATCCTGACAAGCCCACTCAAAGCAAATTGAAAACAAAACAAAAAAAAAACATAAAAAATCATGCACTTGTCCAGTTGGCTAAAACAATGTCTCCAACTCTAGGTTAGAAGCTGTCTTATATTCAATGGTATCAAGAGCGAAGTAATAGAGCATACAGCTCCTATTCAGCTGGCAACCACACAAATACGGCACAATGTTTTGAGACACAGCATACAAGTCAAATCTTTCAATAGGGCACAGGGAAACCCATAAATCTTCCAATTTCACGCTTATCAGCCAATGGTGTTGCCGCATTCTCGTCACATGACCGAAGATAAGCTCTTTGAGACGAATTTTCGAGTACCCTTACGAAAATCAAAATGGACATTCGAGTAATAAAGGTACAGAGCTGCTTTCGCCACGAGTCGATTCTACAGGCCCTACTCCATATTTTACATTTTGCATTTCAAGAAAATCTCATCAGGGATCAGCACTACACCGAATTTCATGCAACCGAAAATAGGCCTATATTCAAATATCATTTGGGAACGCAACAAGTAAGATATAGCTTCCAAAATTTCACACCTAACGTAGATTATAGTAAGGAATAAGCTGAAGTTGTTTCTTTGCTTCACTTTCCCAAATCCTTGACGAGTCTCAGCTATTTGCGACGAGAAAGCTATTGGGCCTACCTTCATCCACTGCATAAATGCCATTATTCTGTTTCAAATCGGCTTCTTTGCTGTAGCAAGGTAGCAGAGCTATTCACCAACAACATGACACCAATTTCCACTATTCTCCGCTGAAAAATTGCCATCAACTTTGGTAAAATGCGATGAACTTTCAACAGCTCTTCGCCACACTATCCATTCCAAGTTTCGAAACAGTGTGCTCACGTGGAAAAAATTCTGTTATTGTCGAAGCGCTCATGATGTCATGGTCAAGAGGTAGGTCTCGTATCATCCTCTCTCTACAAAGACTTGGCCTTTGTTTTAGTATGAAAAAGTGGAAGGGATTGAGGCCGGGCTTTCAAAATTATCTGTATTTCTTAAAAAAAGGAAAATGGTGAATGCATATTTCAAAATAATTTGAATGAATATGAGAGTTTTTTCATGGAAGTTAAAGGGTATTGGAGCTTGCGAAGATACATAGGCCCCCTATCATTTGAATAATTCAAATTCATTTGAAATATGCATTCACCATTTTCCTTTTTTTTTAGAAAATAAAGATAATTTTGAAAGCCCGTCCTTCCACTTTTTCATACTAAAACAAAGGCCAAGTCTTTGTAGAGAGGAGATGATACTAGACCTACCTCTTGACAATGACATCAAGAGCGCTTTGACAATAACAGAAATTTTTCCACGTGAGCATACTGTTTCAAAATTTGGAATAGATAGTGTGGCGAAGAGCTGTTGAAAGTTCATCGCGTTTTACCAAAGTTAATGGCAATTTTTCAGCGGAGAATATTGGAAATTGGTGTTATGTTGTTGGTAAATAGCTCTGCTTCCTTGCTACAGCAAAGAAGCCGATTTGAAACAGAATAATGGCATTATGCAGTGGATGAAGGTAGGCCCAATAGCTTTCTCGTCGCAAATAGCTGAGACTCGTCAAGGATTTGGGAAACTGAAGCAAAGAAACATCTTCAGCTTATTCCTTGCTATAATTCACGTAAGGTGTGAAATTTTGGAAGCTATATCTTATTTGTTGCGTTCCCAAATGATATTTGAATATAGGCCTATTTTCGGTTGCATGAAATTCGGTGTAGTGCTGATCCCTGATGAGATTTTCTTGAAATGCAAAATGTAAAATGTGGAGTGGGGCCTGTAGAATCGACTCGTGGCAAAAGCAGCTCTGTATCTTTATTACTCGAATGTCCATTTTGATTTTCGTAAGGGTACTCGAAAATTCGTCTCAAAGAGCTTATTTTCGGTCATGTGACGAGAATACGGCAACGCCATTGGCTGACAAGCGTGAAATTGGAAGATTTATGGGTTTCCCTGTGCCCTATTGAAAGATTTGACTTGTATGCTTTGAGACACTAGCCCTAGGAAATAATTGGACCAATTTGCTTTCTTCGCAGTGTTCTATGGAATCCCTCTGGAGATGCAAATCGTGTGTTAACGATTTCTGATCATCACATTGATGTGTGGACCGTTGACAATGGCAGTGCACAGGTTTGTTCTTCCTCGGAGTCATAAGCAGCATTTCGTCCTAGCACAGGGGGAGAGGGCGTAAATGAGTAAAGCTTGAAGAACGTTTTTATTCCATTAAAAACGAGAAAAATATTTGTCTTTATATCCATATGAAAAATTAAAATACATGCTACATCTACGTTCTACTATACTTTCTAATTACTCTACAACAATACAACACTACAGGGACGGGACCACAAGGAGCAAGAGACAATGACTACCCTGTGGCCATTAACATAAAGACATGCAAATAGATAAAAAATTAGTAAATTAAGATTAGATACTAACACATACTGGAATCTGTTTCACATTGGATGTCAGGCCAGCATAGGCGCATGATGGCAAACGTATGCTATTATTATTATTATTACACACTGTTAAGATTTGACGTTTCGATTAAAAATCTTCATCAGCCTAACTTTGCAAACAAGCAACCGAGCATTTATAAGCAACCGAGTATTTATGGGTTTCCCTGTGCCCTATTGAAAGATTTGACTTGTATGCTTTGAGACACTAGCCCTAGGAAATAATTGGACCAATTTGCTTTCTTCGCAGTGTTCTATGGAATCCCTCTGGAGATGCAAATCGTGTGTTAACGATTTCTGATCATCACATTGTTTGCAAAGTTAGGCTGATGAAGATTTTTAATCGAAACGTCAAATCTTAACAGTGTGTGTTTTTATCCTTTTTTTTCTGTTAATTTGAATGAGGTTTTAGTTTACATATCATTATTATTATTATTATTATTATTATTATTATTATTATTATTATTATTATTATCCAAATTACGTTTCCAAATTACTGCGTTCCAAAGTTGACCACGGTATTGCAAGTGATAACCCTAGAATCGATACAGTTGACCACAATTCGCTCATTAAGAAATCCTTCTGGAAATATGCCAAGGAATTCATTGAAAAACCAAGAGAAAAACTTCCCTCCTTTAACGTGCATAGATGCTTCTTGCATTTCTATCAAACATTCAAAGCACTATGCCCAAATAGAATCTTTCTAATTCCAGATTGGATACCCAGGCTTGCTACACCAACAATTCAATTCAACACAAGCCCTCCAACATATCGTGAAATTACGAACATTATACGGAAAATGAAAACATCCGGGTCTCCATGCCCCCTGGATCAAATCTCGATTATTGCCCTTAAACGTTCACCTTACCTGAGGACATACCTGACAGAGATAGTATCACAGGCGTGGAAGGCGGAAACAATTCCAGACACATGGAAAAAAGCTGTTACCATTTTGATCCATAAAAAAGATACAACGGACAATCCGTCTCATTTTCGCCCAATTACGCTCCAATGTACGGCTTTGAAGGTCATGACGTCATTCATAAGAAATAGGATCTTTGAATTCTTGTCACAAAACGGATATGCGGAAAACAACATTCAAAAAGGTTTTACCCCCAAAATAGCGGGTACGATTGAGCATACAGCTCACATGGGACACCTCATAAGACATGCTAAGAAACACCAAAGGGCACTTGTAATTACCTTGATTGATCTGAAAAATGCTTTTGGAGAAGTTCATCACAACTTGTTAAATTGTATCCTTGAATACCATCACATCCCAGCAGAGATGAAAAGCCTAATTTCAGATCTCTATACTGGTTTCCAAACCTCCGTGACAACATCTTCGTATTCAACGCCGTTCATTCCAATAGAAAGAGGTGTATTACAGGGAGACTGCCTCAGCCCATTGTTGTTCAATATGATATTTAATACCTTCATTAATTCCATCAAATCAAAAGAATTCGAGCAACTGGGATATCGATATTCTCAGCATCTCAGCCCGAGACATTGGTACCAATTTGCTGACGATGCAGCCATCATAACCGGACAGCAGTACGAAAACCAGATTTTACTAAATGCCTTTACAAGATGGACGAAATGGGCTAACATGATCATCCGAGTAGATAAGTGCAAGACCTTTGGGATACAAAAAGTAAACACTGCAACAGTTCAATACTCCCCTAGATTAGTCACCAATGATGCAGTAATACCACCTGTGGGTATGAATGAGGGGTTCACGTATCTAGGAAGAGTCTTTGATTTCAATATGGATGACGAGGCTCATAAAACATCACTAGTCGAAAAGTGCAAGAGGATACTGGAAGACATAGACAGGTTACCCCTCCACCCAAAACATAAAATAGAACTATACTCGAAGTTTCTGATGTCAAAAATAAGCTGGGATCTTACGATATCTGATATAAACATCACTTGGGTAAAGCAAACTCTGGATTCGGTCAGCTCATCATTCGTGAGAAAGTGGCTAGAAATTCCAATAAATGGCACACTTGACATAGTGACACTCTCTAAGGAAAAATTTGGTCTAAACATCATCAAAATTTCAACAAAGTATCTGCAGTGTCAAACAACCAAGCGTAACTGTCTAAAGAAATCTCCGAATCCCGATATAAATTATTTACATCAAGCTACCGCACAAGAAAGCATCCAGGTTGATCAATATAAAAATACAAGTGACGTGACAAAATCTGTGAGAACCAAACAAATCGAAAAGATTTCAAATGATCTACAGTATCAAGGGTACATCGTGAAACAGATGTGGACACTCAGTAATGAGCAACTCAAAAAGCTATGGATAGATGTACGAGACGTTCTCCCATCGAATATCTACAACTTTACGAACAGATACATGAATAATACCTTAGCTACATTAAAGAATATGGTCATGTGGGGAAAATTAACCATGGACACATGCCTTGCATGCAAGGATAATAGTCAATCCCTATTGCACGTTGTTGCGGGTTGTAAAGTTCACCTTCAACAAGGCAGATACACGTGGCGGCACAACTCCATCCTTGCCACTCTTTTGAGCAAAATTGAGGGCCTGAGGGACTTGAAAGTATTTGCTGATATCCCAGGCTACCCATGCCCCACAGTTGTCACCGGAACACTAAAGCGACCAGATATCATCATGGTCTATCAAGAGAAGACAGTTATCGTTCTAGAGTTAACCTGTGGTTTTGTTACCAACGTGAAAGAAAATTGTACAAGGAAGGTTGGAAAATACAACTCTACCATCGTTGATCTCAAGAAAAAGTACGAGAAAGTAACATTTGTGAATCTCAGTATGAGCGCCCTAGGATTGATATGCAAGGAAGATGATGGAAATGGCATACTGCAAGCATTAAAGAGCATTGGACTTTCGGAACTTCTATCAAAAAACATTATTAGAAACATCATAAACGTCTGTATAAGGACAACGTACTATATATTTTGTAGGAAAGACAAAGAATGGACCAATCCAGAACTTTTAACATTGTAAAGAAGTAAAATTGTTGAAGGCAGTAAGGCTTGACTAACATGCCCTTTTATGGAGAGTGGTAGTCACGAATAGATTCTTTATACTGTAAGTTTTACATTTTAAATATTTATCTTGTTGTAAGTTTATTTATGTGAATGAAAGTTTCCATTATTATTATTATTATTATTATTATTATTAATAATAATAATATAACTTTAACTTTAGAGAAACAAATCGCATACATAAATGAAGCAGTACAGCCATTCTTTACGGAAAAGCGAGGACATGTCTCGAGGGAACCTGTGTCAAGGAATAAACTAACTAACTTGTGGCTACATAATAGGAAAAAAGCAATTGAAATAATAAAGAATGATAACAAATGGCCACAGAAGTCACCTTTTGAAATTAGACAACAGGAAACAGAGGAGTTTTATGAGAAAGAAAAGTTATTCATTTTAGAAAGAGAAAAGAGCAATGGGGGCATACTACATGCAAACTCAAATGCAGATCATAATTTGAGTGTTGACTTGTTTACAGAAGCAGAAATCGAAAGTGTAATTAAGAAACTCCCAAATGGGAAGTCTCCAGGCCTAGACGGAGTGCAGTATGAAGATGTGAAAAAGAATTTCAATATAGTAAAGAGAAATCTCGTTGATACATTTAATGTGACCTTATTAAACAGAAGAATACCAAGGGATTGGAAGCACGATCTAGTTAAGCGAATCCCAAAAAAGAACTTCCAACAAGAGGACCTAACAACTCTTAGGGACATTTCGTTATCATCAGTAGTCTACAAGATCTTTTCACGCTGCATTATCCAAAGAATTTTACCAACTATTGCACCAAAAATTAGCTTCTGGCAACGGGCTTTTATGCCTGGCCGCAACAGACAGGATTTGATATTTTGCTTAAAAACAGCTTTGGACGACTTTAGGCACCTTAGTACCAAGATCCACATTCTGTTTATTGATTTTGCAGATGCTTATGGGAGTGTAAAACATGAAGAGATAAGGAGAACACTGAGAGAATATAATATATCTGATGATTACTGTGCAATTATCGAAGACATCTATGAAAACCCATCATTTCAAGTAATGTGTGGAGATACGTTGTCCCAAACAATTACAATCACAAGGGGGACTAAAACAGGTGACCCACTGAGCGTTATAATATTCCTGATGATCATTAATAAAGTATTGCAGCCTGCCTATAACCATGCTTTGGTAACATTAAACATTGAGAATGAAAGGAAAATAAGACCCCTTCCGATTCAAGCGTACGCCGATGACATAGCAATGATAGCCTACGATTATGAAATGCTGAATGAAATGATTCAGGTCTCTGAACCATTGTTCAACAGAGCCGGATTAAGAGTAAAAGCATCAAAATGCGCGTTATTCTATGAGAGAAGATCAGGAAACAATTGGTACAAAGGAAAAAGTGACAAGAAGCCTACCTTGAAAGTTCAAGGAGAAAAGATTAAAATATGCAAGAGAGATGAGGGGTACAAGTACCTAGGAAAATCTTTGACTGTAGCCGGAGAAGATGAGAAACAAATAAGAGAATTCATTGAAGATTTCAAAAATATCATTGACAAAATAGAATCTTGTTCGCTCCCAATCCCGTTGAAAATGAGTGCCTTTAACAATATGGCCTTAGCAAAGGTGCTACATCATTTTGACAATAGTAAACTAGAAGAAAAACAACTCGAAGAGATGGATTCCAAAATTAGCTGCACTGTCAAGAGAATGTTTAATCTATACCCAAAGACAACGGACAAGGTATTCTTCATAAACAGATTGCAAGGAGGATTAGGTATTAAGAAACCATCCAACGTATACAGAGCAGCACGCATTGCTCACTTAATGAAAATGTTAAATCATGATGACTCTAACATTCGACACATTGCAAGGGAATCTCTGAAGCTAGACATGAGGTCTAGGGGAGTAAAAACGATAAATGAAGAGGAGGGCTTCTTAGGGTATGAGCTGGACAACAACAGCAGGTTAATGAAAAGAAAAACATATGGGGGTAATTCAGACTGGCCAGATTTGCTTCACCATGTAAATAAAATCAAAGGGAGAGTAGTATACAAAGAGGATAAGGCTACGATTATCATTGATGGAAGAGAGATAAATCAGAGAAACCTCAAACGAGAAATTGAGAAAGAATTTGAAAAGATTGATCTATTAGGGTGTTTAGAACTACGAATGCAAGGAAATTTTATCAAAATGGAGAACATAGAGCAGAAAATATCACACCAAATCTATTATGGATGGAAGCTGTCAGATAGTCTTGTTACATTTGTCGTACGTGCACGAATGAATCAACTTCCCTGCAATCAACTAATCAACATGTGGAACAAAGAACATGAAAAGAGATGCACATTATGCAATCATAACATTGAGTCGGTTGCTCACTTAATGAGTTCGTGCAGAAAATTTAAAGATTTGTACTCTCGGCGACACGATCGTATTGTAAGCACAGTAAGTGAGAAAATCCAAAAATCGAACCCAGCATCACATTTATTTGTAAATAAAATGGCAGAGACAGTTTTTCCAGCACTTCGAAATGAAATAAAAGAGATAAGCAGCAGAAAGCCAGACATAATTGAACTGAAAGAGAATGAAAAAGAGTGTGAAATCATTGAAATTACAGTTTGTTTTGATATGTATATGGAACAATCGTATTCAGGAAAAGCAGAGAAGTATAAAGAGTTGATCAGAGTGCTTGAACAAAACGGGATCAAGGCAAAAATCAATGTGCTTTGTTTTGGATCACTTGGCTCAGTGCACAAGGAAGTAAGAACATGTTTAAAAAATTAGGGCTGTCATATGAAGAAGCAAAATCAACGATGAAATGGTGCGGAGTCTCAAATATGATTGGTGGAAACATCATTTGGCGGGAAAGATGCAAGTTAGTACACGAAGAAAGGAACAGTGAACATTGAAGATTTACCAGACAAACATTTGACGCAGAGACTTTAATTTCGTAGCTCTCGTTAGTCAAAGCATATTAGATTATTATTATTATTATTATTATTATTATTATTATTATTATTATTATTATTATTATTATTATTATTATTATTATTATTATTATCATTATAACATTATTTACAGTTAGTTTGAAATATAATAGTTCTAATTTGAACTAATTAAGACCAACTATTTACACAGAAAGAAAAAAAACTAATTACAATCAGGCGATAATTATATACAAATACACTTCTGGTGAAATTCCCACGGACTCTTTATCTACATATTTTGCATGAGCAATTGTCCCCCTTCCACTCTTTAATTGATCTCTTAAAGCTAGCACTGGTTGCCAGACATTTTATTGAGTCAGACAAAGTGTTCCAAAGGATGGCACCCCTGAAGGATAATGAATCATTCCCATATGATAATGTATTGGTGCTCGGTAACTGTAGAAGATTTTTTGTCCTTAGGTTATAGGCCACATCTTTTGTCTGGAAGATATTCCACATAAAAGATGGATTTTCCGAATTGAGGCATTTATATATTTCCAGCATAATTTTTTTGCAAATTTCGAATGTGAATTGTGCATTCGCTACCCCTAACTAAGAGTTCAGCAAAGGGGGCTGCGATATCCTGCCACATTATTCTCAGTGCCCTTTTGTGGACTCTGTTTATTGATACATTGGCATCTTTGCCACAGAACATCCATATTAAAAGACAATAATTGAAATTTTCACATGATAAATGTATTGTACAGAATACGTCTCTTGTCCTGATCTAAATATTCTGCTACTCGGGAAAACGCGCTAGTCTTATTGTTGGCTTTTTTACATAGAGTATTCACATGTTCGGAAAATTTTAACCGGCAGTCAATAGTAATACCTAAGAGTTTGACGGTGCTGGTTGCAGGAATAGGTTTCTCATCAATTTCAAACACATACTCCTGGTCTGATTTCAGTCCAAGAAACATGACTTGAAATTTTGAGGGATTTGCAACCATTCCATTGTCCCGAAACCAACACAACGCACTGTGAGTATCATCCTTGAGACAGGATACAACGTGCTCTAGGTTTTGACTGCATGCATATATTGTATTGTCATCCGCAAAATTACAAAACTCTGATTTAGTAATGGCATATGTGAAGTCATTCATAAAAAAGTTAAACAAAAATGGACCTAGCACTGAGCCTTGGGGGACGCCTGATTCTATGTTTTGCCATTCGCTAAATGAGTTGCCGTACTTGACGCGTTGCTTCCTGTTTGAGAGGAAGCAACGCGTCAGGTCAGGGTTGAGTTAACGATATCAATTAGTCAGAAATAATAGCGATTTTGAGAATGAATTTCGTTGACCCTTTAGAAAGATATTGCTAATTACAATACGTACAAACTACGCTACAATACTATACAGAGAGGATGCCACAGGAAGCCGAATACTATATCTACCCAATAGACATTCCAGAGTTGATTTGCTACATAAGACTACACATAACTACCATTACTAGAAAAGGAAGTTTTGAATACAAACGGAAAGCGAAAGTACAAGCAAAGGTATTGAGTTATATGATACAACACTAAAATTATTATTATTATTATTGTTATTATTATTTTTGTTATTAATCATCTATTTAAAGTAGGCTAGGAAAAAAAGAATAGCTAGATTACAACTAATTAAAGCCTACTATTTACAATATACATTATTTACAATAAAACTATCAATAAATATTACAGGACAAAAGATGTTAAAAAAATCTATCCTGTTAGAAACCCACCTTTCGGGATATATACTGTGCAAAGCCTACAGTTGCATTTTCCACCATTCCAACATCTAATTTGTTTTTTGAAGATGGGAAGGCTGTTTGATTGTTTTATTTCTTGCGGTAAAATCTGCCACAGTTTATTTCCAAGGTAAGCAATGGACCCAACTCCAAGGGATGTTGTTCCTACTTTGGGCAGTTGACCGTCATCGTCATGCCTTGGACTGTAACTGATGTTCGTTGCATGAAAATTTCCTTCATGAATGGTGGATTCAGACCGCATTTTTTTTATAAATTTCGGTCATGAGCCACTGTAGATTTCTTACATGGATTGGCACCGACATAGATTGCTCTAAGAGAAAACCAAAGTCATTTCGGTCATTGGTGTTTTCAGCCAATGATAAGAGAAAACCAAAGTCGTTCTCGTAATCTTTGTATGCAATGTGCAATTCTTTTTCATGAATATGATTTATTCTATGATTCAAAGCTCTATCATAGAACATCCAAACCTCTATCATAGAACATCCAAACAAGCAAGAAAAGATGTATACGGAAGAGGATCTTTTAATACTTGATAGAACGTCGAACAATCGAACGATATTTTGTGTCAACCTGTTGTTATGAAATCTATCCTGGTTGTACATAGTTTATGAAGACTGTGTATTTATTGTTGTCTATTTTAGGTGACAGATTCGATGGCACTTGAAGGAAAGAGCCAGCCAAAGTTTTTAACAGCGAGATTCAATCCACATCATGCAGGGAAACAGTTAGCAACAGCTGTGGAAAACACCATCCGTGGCTGGGACTTACGGTCTTCCAGGTATGTTACCAGCCCTGCGGGAGAGGGTAACCTAATTGCTCCATACGACGATGAGTTCCTTGTATCCCTGCATTAAGCCTTGCTCAACATGGACTCTTAATGAAGCAGTGAAAAACCTGGCCCATTCTCAGTTTTCAGTTTGTCCTTTGTTGCCGGTTTGAGCTTTATCTAAGTTGGAGAATTATCGGGAAATGTTGATAATGATACACATGTTCATTTTAAACACAATCAACCCAGTTCACCGATATCCGGTTTTTCCCGAGGATTGCCCCTGTAAGGCATTCTTTTCAAAGAAGAAGGTCACAGAATTTTACACCAAACTGTTTAAAGATTTGGAACTTATGCTGATGCAAGCTTTGCAGGGATGATGGTTTGTTTGTGGAGGGTAGTTGTGGTGTTGATTTAGGCCTGGTTTAACATCTTATTTTTGCCATGTCGAATCGAACTGTATTAACAACGGCAGAATCTGTCGTGTTTAAAAATCTGATTCAAACATCGTCTTTGCCATGTCGGATTGAAAATGAAATGAAATTTCAGTTTTGTACAAACCAGTCACTAAATCCATTAATGTAATGTTCTTTTTTTGTAAACTCTATTTTGCATTGAGTGTCAGGTTATTTTTTCACTAAAATCATCACACGAATTGCGCTCGTGACATTTTAAAAATCATCGCAACCTGACACCTAATGTAGGAAACAGAGTCTAGTACAGTATCAGTTAGTTTTTAATCGTTCGTAGTTCATTGTGTGTAGGTAGATTAACTTGCTTGTCTTTATATATTGGCTGTGGGGCAGTCATGGTCTTTCGCTCCTCATGGTGTCGCCCCTGTAGTGTTGTAAAGTAATTAGGGAAGTTTTGTAGAATGTAAGATGTGTTGTAAAATTTTTAGATGAATAAAGAAGAATAAAATGACTATAATGGCCAGTGGCGGTAGCGAATTACACGTAGAAACCGCGGAGCATGGCCTATGTGTTGTAAAATTTTTAGATGAATAAAGAAGAATGAAATGACCATAATGGCCCGTGGCGGTAGCGAATTACACGTAGAAACCGCGGAGCATGGCCTAAAATTTATTAATCAAACGTGTTCATTTTCATTCATTTTCATTTTAAATTCTTCATACACGATGGCCTCATCAATCAAAGACTGCTTTACAGGGGGCCGTGTTAAAAATTTACAAAATATATAATATATTCCTAAAATAACTTAAGATCTAAAACCTAAAATAACCTAATACAAGTCTATCTAAAAATTCAAACTAAAGTATATATGATAAACAAAATAAAAAAGGAGTAAAGTCAAAACCGATCAATGGAACAAAATATTACATTTAAGTACTAGGCTGCAAGTGGCGTTTTAGTTTGCATTTAAATGAGCGATTTTGCTTCTTTTATATCCGTCGAAAGTTGATTCCAAGTTTTAGCGCCACGAAAAGATATCACTTTTGTCCTTTGC
This sequence comes from Aurelia sp. 3 sensu Dawson et al. (2005), assembly GCA_964020215.1. NCBI lineage: Eukaryota > Metazoa > Cnidaria > Scyphozoa > Semaeostomeae > Ulmaridae > Aurelia > Aurelia sp. 3 sensu Dawson et al. (2005). The sequence goes on along the minus strand of OZ026593.1, from coordinate 12,791,126 downwards.
TACAGTGACGCATTTACCCATGGGCCAACTGGGCCCGGGCCCAGGGGCCCCCTAAAAATCTTAAAGTTAAGGGGCCCCAAGCAAAATATTTTGACTTTACTTGGTTTTGACTTTACTCCTTTTTTATTTTGTTTATCATATATACTTTAGTTTGACTTTTTAGATATACTTGTATTAGGTTATTTCAGGTTTTAGATCTTAATTTATTTTAGGAATATATTATATATTTTGTAAATTTTTAACACGGCCCCCTGTAAAGCAGTCTTTGATTGATGAGGCCATCGTGTATGAAGAATTTAAAATGAAAATGAATGAAAATGAACACGTTTGATTAATAAATTTTAGGCCATGCTCCGCGGTTTCTACGTGTAATTCGCTACCGCCACGGGCCATTATAGTCATTTTATTCTTCTTTATTCATCTAAAAATTTTACAACACATCTTACATTCTACAAAACTTCCCTAATTACTTTACAACACTACAGGGGCGACACCATGAGGAGCGAAAGACCATGACTGCCCCACAGCCAATATATAAAGACAAGCAAGTTAATCTACCTACACACAACGAACTACGAACGATTAAAAACTAACTGATACTGTACTAGACTCTGTTTCCTACATTAGGTGTCAGGTTGAACCCATGAACTTTGCCATACGTAGTTGTCTCCGGTGAAAGAAGCTTCGTCACGCTGAAAAGGGTCGGCAGTGTCACAAGAGCATGTTATTGCCTTAAACACAATGGCAGCAAATTTTGATGTCCTGAGACCTTAGACCCCAAGAAGATCATCCGAAATTTTGCAGCAATAAACGAAAGACATTAGCGTCGTGGACCATGAACCAAGGGACAAGCATAGTTTATTGGGATTGCATGAAAATGTATGTAGTTTTGTATCGGTGTATTCAATTTTTCGAGTTTTGCCGTATCAAACTATTTCGTTGATATTAACTTGTTTGGTTACTGAATGCCCGCCCTTGTCCATAAAATTTCATGCTAACTGGGTGTTGAGTACTATGCACGCGATACACAAATTCTTAGGTATATTTTAAGGGGCCCCAATCAGTTTTAGGCCTAGGGCCCCAACAAACTTAAATGCGGCCCTGCTTTGCTAGTTGTCATTCTGGGGATGTAAAGATCAGAAATTTGATTGACACTTGGGAATTTGAACAGCAGTTATTGAATTCGACACGGCAATGTAAACATCATTTGGAATGACGAAATTTAATTGACACTTGGGAATTTGAACAGCAGTTATTGAATTCGACACGGCAAAAGAAAGATCTTTAGGCCCCGTTCACACGGGAACGCAATCGTTCCGTTCCATCTTCGTTTCAGTTTCTGGAACGCAAAAATAGATTGTTCACACGGGAACGGAACGATTGCATATCGGTTCTTGTTTCTGTTCACACGGGAACGCAATCGTTCCGTTCCACAGTTTTCTCTTTAGTCCTTGCCATTTTTTCCAGAAAAAACTATATCCACGCATACGTTTAGGGCAAAAATCTTAACGTTTGGTTTTTTGGACAAATCTTGCACCTCATTGCCTGTTCACACGGGAACGGAACGGAACGATTGCGTATTGTTCCACTTTTCGTATCACTTTTTTATCGTTCCACTTTTTGGAACGGAGCGATCTTATTTCAAGAACGTTCCCGTGTGAACGCAACCCCTGAGCGTTCCACTTTTCGGAACGAAACGATATGGACCGGAACGATTACGTTCCGGTGTGAACGGGGCCTTAAACTAGGCCTTAATGTTAATGATTCAATGCAATTTATTTTTTTTCGCCGGTTTTTGCAAAGACATAAATGGATTTGTTTTCTACTTTTAGGCACACGTACACCATTGAAAATGCTCACAGTCAAACTGTCCGTGACATTGACTTCAATCCAAACAAACAATACAATATGGTCAGCTGTTCAGATGACTGCAAGACTAAGTTTTGGGATACTAGAAATACGGATGCACCACTCATGGTGCGCAATGATCATTCACATTGGTGAGTGTGGAGTGATTGTTTGGCGTTATATCATTGTGGGGGTGAGCTAGACTTATTACGTTAAGTCCTAGTAATCACCACCCCACCCACCCTTCGCTCATACTAGTATGAGCGAGGGGTGGGTGGATGTTAGCGATAACTAGGACTCAACGTAATAAGTCTAGGGGTGAGCCATCTCGAAGGGTACTGTTTTCAGAATTTTTAAAGCCTTGTTTTAATTAAATTGTAATTCATCGCCGATCATTGTCTCAGAGCATCTGCGATCATCACCGATGCTGTAAGACAATATTTGGCGATGAATTACGATGTAAAAATGATTTATTTTGCTTTTTCGTTTTATTTATTCATTTATTTATTTATATATCATTGTAATTACGATAGGGTTTTTAAACAATAAATAATTTTTTTTAGATTTTAAGCACGGCTCTCTGAAAAGCAGTCTTCTTAGACTGACTGGGTAACCGTGGGTAAATAATTCAAAATGAAAATGAAATGAATGAAATGTAATTAAAACCAGGCTTAAGTGAGGAATGGTTCCCGTTGCAGCTTCTCCCTCCGGGTATCCACCATCTTCTAGAAAAGTAGGACGCCGTTCAAGACCTCTGTGAAAAGGTGAATTGCTTAACTTTTCTGAAGATGTGGAGTGCTCCCAATAAGCACTTCCATGATCATTTGATTCTCAGCTCAAGTAGTGACACCAGAGTGATTCATCATTGTCTTTCAGTTGCCCTTGAAAACACTAATCGCAATCCAGTCAGCAAGATCACTGAGGCTATTGATCTCTTATGACTTAATTCTTGTACAAGTCTGTGGAATGTTCTTTTCTAATCTCTTACATGGTCACTTGATGCTCAGCTCAATTAATGATAGCGGAATGATGTGTGAAGTGTTCGTTACAATCACTTCCATGATCAATTCAATTAGTGATAGCTGAGTGATTCACTGTCTCTTACTTGCCTTTACTAATCAGCAATCATCACACAAATTAAGTAAATCACTAAAGATATTGTGATTTAATGACTCAATTCATTTTTCAGGGTGTGGAGTGTGCCTTTACTAATCACCAATCACCAATCAAATGAAGTGGTGTGGAATGTTCGTTGGGGTTATAATCAGTTCCATGATAAATTGATTCTTTTTTTTTTATATCCATATAAAATATTACTACAAGGCTACATTCTACTATACTTTAAATAACTATGCAACGCTACAGGACGATGCCATGGGAGCAAAAATAAATGTCAACACCATGGCCATAACATAAAGACATGGAACTAGACTAACAACTACGATACAGTTTGCTAATTAAGTCACTTACAAAAATACTATACGGTTCTACTACAATATCAAAGACAAAGACAAAAGAAAACTAAATAAAATAAAAAGAAAAGAAAAATTAAAGTTGAAAACAATGGTTACAAAACAACGCTACAATTGGGTGGCTTATGGAAGGGGCTGCTATAAGACTTCAATCGAATCGACCAGTTTTATGTATAAAATTTAATGTAAGTTCAAGGATATGCCTATTCACTGTGTCAGGAAAATCTTTATCACCATATAATAACAGTTTTAACAAAAAATCATGTGCAAGATCTACATATCCAAGTGGTCGTAGTAATGCAAAGATTCCAGCGAGGAGGTCCCGTCTATGTACATCAAAATAAGGGCAGAGCAACAAGAAGTGTTCCGTATCTTCAATGCCATCATTTGTTGGACACATGGGGTTTGTGGTATCTCTAAAATTGTATTTAAATTTGTGATAATTTAGCTTGCTGAGACCGATTCTCAATTGAGTTAAAAAGAATAGGCCTTTTGGATCATGGATCCCATAAAAAGGCTTTCCAGGGGGGCGGATAGCTGACAGCAGCTTTTTCTTGAACACAGCAACAGATGGTGCAAGTCTTATCTCAGGTTTAAGATTATTCCATTCGGACAAACAATGGGGATAGAAGCTAGCTTTAAATTTGTCAGTCCTTTCCCTTATTCTCAGCTCAAGTAGTGCTGGCAGAGTGCTTCATTCACTGACTGTCTTCACGCAGTAGCGGCACCACGCGGGGACTGGGGAGGGTTTATCCCAGTTGTCCACCCTAGATCCCAAAAGTCGGGAAAAATTGTCAAAGAAAAATGACAAAAAATTAGTTGGCTATACCTTTGACTGAAAAAATTACGTCAAGTCCCCCCCCCCTTCTTTTGGATTTTTCAGAGCTGGTGCCCCCACTGTCTTTAATAATCACCCCCATGTGCCTTTAATAATCACTAATCACCACTCAAATCAAGTATATCAATAAGCATATTGTGATTTAATGATTCAATTCATTTTTCAGGGTGTGGAGTGTTCGTTATAATCACTTCCATGATCAATTGATTCTCAGTTCAAGTAGTGATAGCAGAGTGATTCTCTTAAGCATCCCATCATTATCATCGGAGCCATATGGCCATTTGGATGACGATGAAGACCTTGATGATGAATTGAGGTACCTATTGTATATAGAATGTCACGTGAAAATACCAAAGGTGCTAGGACAACCATGCTTTGATTAAATCTTTATGGAGCTTGTCTGCAGCTCTTTGTTCTTCCTTGTTTAGTCTCAGCCTGTGCCTTTGATTGAACGTAAGCAAGCCATATTTTGTTTTTCGGGTTTAGCCATTCGAATCCAGGCCCCTTGTATTTCTGTGCTTTAGTGCAACAAGGGCAGATTTTGTAATACAATAGCATCAGTCGCTTTGGTTCACACCTCAATTCAAAGCGATTAGCGAATGCAGACAAAAGAAATTCTCTCAAGCAGAAATTGAAAAAAGTTGCCCTGAAACCAGTAAGGCAAACTCTCGTTTGGTGCGGACGAAGGGAGGTTTTTAAGAGAAGGTATGTGCTTATAACGAAAGAAGAAGGGTAAATCAAAAGTTCTGTCTCGCGGATTTTGTTTATTTGATTCAGAAACGGAGCAGAGGGCACTACAATTTTTGCATATTTGTTACTCAGATGTACGCAGTCACTCCTCAGCTCCTGAATCAAATAAACAAAATCCGCGAGACAGAACTTTTGATTTACCCTTCTTCTGTCGTTATAAGCACATACCTTCTCTTAAAAACCTCCCTTCGCCCGCACCAAACGAGAGTTTGCCTTGCTGGTTTCAGGGCAACTTTGCGGCTTCGTTTGTTTTCAATTTCTGCTTGAGAGAATTTCTTTTGTCTGCATTCGCTAATCGCTTTGAATTGAGGTGTGAACCAAAGCGACTGATGCTATTGTATTACAAAATCTGCCCTTGTTCTTTAGTGCGCCTTTGCAGAAAGAAAGGTTTAGACCGCAAACAACACAAGAAAGTTTTAGCTTGTAGTTTGCGGTTTGAAATCTTTTCTTCTGCGAAGGCGCACTAAAACACAGCAGTAAAAGGGGGTCATTTCTGTGGGCAGAAGTATTAGGAAAAATTTAGTCGTGACTTTATGGTCGTAATGTTTGGCCTGTTTTGAAGATTTCTTGAAGGGACTTTCTGGAGAAAATGCCTCACAGCTTCAGAAAGGAATAATCCAATCCAGCCAGGCTAATTTTAAATTGGATTTGAACATTTCCTCCAGTAAGTGATATATTTGTCAATATCATAAACTTGATTGACACACAAGTGCAATATGATTAGCAACTGCAAACAAAGGTAAGTCTATGCCCGATCGGTCAAGTCATAAACAAAACGAAAACAAACTTTTAAAGTTTCTCTGAAACCCTGGCAGCTAGCTTATTCGTTGTTGCCCTTGGTACCAGACTCTCTCGAGAAAGAGAATGAGACTCTGGTCTCATTTTCTTTTTCAAGAGAGCCGGGTACTCAGAGTAGTTCATTGTGCATTTCAGAATGATCTTTGAGAGCGAGCATGGCTATATACTACAAGAAGAAGGATATCTGTAAGATTTGCCTCGGGCATTTATTCGTTTGATTTAAAGGGAGTACAAAGACTAGCAGCCTTTGCAATCGTTTGTTTTTTTTGTGAATTTCGTACAGTCAGCTATTCTGCAAGCTGTGGATAGCAAGTCACCGATTTCACGCAAAGCATGCTGGTCTTTGCACCCCCTTTAAATGCCGATTGGAAGGCGATTCAATTCATTTATTCCTTGGGTGTATGTAATCATGGGTGCGAGGGCATTTCGTCAGGGTAAGCTTGGGAGGCGGAATTTTGTTGCAGTTGGGATTCAGAATTTGAAGCCAGGAGGGCCTAACCAAAGCACGATGTGGTAACGGAATACAAACATTGCTTCGTTTGGTTGAGTATTGAATCATTATTGTTTCATGGTTTGTTCAGACATGGTTAGTTCAGACAGCACAACAATAGTGTCCGAAATGCCCATGGTGTAATTAAAACATTTGCTTCTCAGCTGCTGTACCAAATGAATAAAATGTACGAGGCGGATACATTAAAACTTTCAGACGATCAAACTTTCAGGCAAAATTTTGTCCGACAGTTTATTTGTCCGAACCCTGGTGATGTCCGAAAGTTTTTTCGTCCGAAAGTTTTAAATTTATTGGAAATAGAAAAGAACAAGGAAGCGTAACATAAAATGACAATTAATCGATGTTTTGCCAGTACCGCTCAAGTTTCTTGCATATTTCATCTAAATGTTTGGTTCCTTGAAGCGTTTCTTGAAAATAGTTCATGTTTAGCAACACCCCTAAATTTTGTTTACAGCTGGTTTAACAATTGTTCAATCTAACAAAAATTACATCCAGATGTCCTTGTAGATGTGATGGTCGCCATGTACCTTCCGTAAGTTGATATTTATGATAGAATCACAATCAGTTTTAACGTCGTATTTGTCCGAATTTTTTTTGTCCGAAATTCCCAAAAAAGCGTCCGAAGTTTTTTGTCCGAAGTTTTTTACCCGAAAGTTTTCGGTCCGAAAATTTTAATGTATTTACACGTATCCTTCTTCCTTCGACATATATTCATGTTGGATCTTAAAAGCCATTTATATAGGATGCACAACGCACGATCTAGCTTTTTGGCTCCCAAAGCATTTTTTGAGCTTGCGTTGCTTTGCTTATAACTTGACCAACCGGGCATAGAATTATCTTTGTCTTTGGATGTCAATCAAATGTAGTGAATCCTATTGTGACATCATCTCCTGGAGGGGGGGGGGTACTCCCATACTTGACTTGACGGGATGTGCCGCTCAACAGGGTGTCCTTTTACGGTAAAAATTATGCGACAGGGTGTCCTTTTTTAATAAAAATTATGCGACAGGGTATTACAATTGATAAGAAAATTATGCGATAGGGTATCATGTGGAAGGACACCTTTTAGAGTTATCATGAAACAATGGATTTTGGTAAAATTTTTATGCTACAGGGTATACTTTTGGGCAATTTTTTATGCGACAGGGTATAGGGTGTTGAGCGGTTTGCCACACACCTCCGTCATTTCCCTAGTCAAGTACCCCCCCCGGGCATCATCTGTCCTAGTTTACCAGAGGTTAACAATAGTTATTGTTTCTTTCATTTTTCAAACAGGTCGAGAGAACCAGAAACAGATCGTATTATAACATCATTCGAAGAACACGAGGACAGTGTATATATTGTAGAATGGTCGACTGCTGACCCATGGATTTTTGCTTCGCTTTCATATGATGGACGCATAGTTATCAATAGGGTACCGAGGGCAGAAAAATACAAAATATTACTTTGAGAATATAATGACATGTTTTTAACTACCGGGTGAGCCAGAAAAAGAGTTCCCATTTTTGAATATTTATAGCATAAAGAGTACTTCACAGACTTATATGATTCAAATTATAGTTAAAAGCCGACAAACCGAAGTATTTTTGGGATCTTTCTTTAGACTTATTCCTTTTCGTCCCTTGTTTCCCTGCGTTCTTTGATTTGCTGATATCACTTGGTCAATAGGGACTCATAATATTACGCTTATATAATGGGCCCACTTTGTCAAAATGGCCTAAACAGGTGGGTGTTCTCGTACACTCAACAAAATTGCTTCAAAATCTGGTTTAAAGAGCTCGAACATTGAAGAGGAAATTTTCAGTACAAAGAATGATGTTGTCTTGACCTACAACACGCAAAATGCATACCTTTCAGACAGTAACCTTCCTCTGTAGAAGCAAAATAGATCCATCGAAGCTGCGAGAACTCCAGGCTTCTTCAACCGTTCTTTGAGAGCAACAACAACAACATCCTGAATAGCGGCCCCTGATTGGTTAAAAACTGAATTCTAGCGATTTGATTGGTGAATACGGAACCACCCTACGCGGGCCTAAAGTGGGCCCACTATTTCAGAGTAATGTTATTAGTCCCTCTTGACCAAGGAACGCAGGGAAACAAGGGACGAAAAGGCATCAGTCTAATCTTTCTTGCCTTCTTACGAGCACTAAATATATAGGTAAATCTAACTTTGCAAAAATTTCAAGATCAAATGACTGAATAAGAGCCTAAAACATTGATCTAATCGTCTAGGACTCCTCGCTCAGAACTATAAAGCAAATGCAATTTCTCGTATCTCGTGAGATGTCCTCTGCACAATTACTGCCATGGGATTGAAAATCTTTAGTTTCTGTTTGAAAATCAATTTCTTATATAACTCAACCCTATCTGACCTGGGGGGGGGGGGCGGATTCCGCCCCCCCTCGTACATTTTCATTTATACGTTTTTCCGTGTTTGCTGAATGCCTCTGAGATTTAGCAAGTTTAACTTTCTATCTTACAGCAATCAAACTGTAACAATTCTGGTGTTCTATTTTTAGCCTTGTCTCCATGGTAACCAAGTTTTCATGCCACACTCTGTGCAAAATATACATTGTATCTCTCTTAATCCTTTTTAATTGGCCCAATTAAGTCGAAACTATGAATTTACATCTATTTTAATCTATATATTTCATTTCTTTGCGAAAATTAAAGTTTTACGACCTTTTAACACACTTTCATTTTTATGACGTCATATGACATCATAATGTTAATTGTGCTCTAGCAACAACAACAACAATGCTAATTAAACTATTGTTTCAAAAGTTCATTGTTTATATAATGAACAACCTTTGTGCCAAATTTGGTTGCCATATCTCAAGCAACAGCAAAGATAAACAGGGGGGGCGGAATCCGCCCCCCCCCCCAGGCATTGAGTGTTTCAAATCACCCAGGTCAGATAGGGTTTAGAGAGGTGGCGAAGAGAGTCCTTACGCTTTGATCTATGTTTCAGGCCCTTTCTAAGTCATTTTGTAACCGTAAAATTTTTATGATGTAGAATTTACCTACACTTCTAGTGCTAGTATGACAGCGACAAAAATCACAAGAATATTTCGATCTTTAGGCTTTTAACCAGAGACGCAAAAACACTGCAAACCTACAAACCTGGTTTGGAGGAAGTTTTTGGCCAAAAATTGAGGAAGGTTTAGTTGTCAAAAATAAAATTTTACATTGTTGGCATAGATTTAGAAAATAAATCATCAATAACTACATAAAAGGATTAAGAATCATGTCAACAGTATGCAGATGGCAAGGTTATATTTCAAAACAATATCAAAGGAGAAAAATCAGGTTTGATCAGACAATGTGATGAAAGAGAGAAAGTCTATGAGGAAATATGCACGTGTCTAGAAAATATGATTTTTGAAAATTTTCCCAGAAAAGTACTTATGTTTGCAAAATCACCAAAATTTTATTGTAAGGTAAATTTTATTGTAAGGTACCTTTCAATTAATAAATCACGTCCTTAAGACTGTGGCCTCCCTTGTATTAAAACCTGGTTAGAGCCCTGCTACTTGCTCTCAAACAGACAAATGATATGGGAAGATCCCTAATTACATGCTTTGTATGGTTTACAAAACACCGACGAGCTGTTTTCCAGTAATTATACCGGGTGAGCTAGAAAAAAGTTCCCACTTTTGAAAATTCATAACACCAAGGCTACTTCACGGATTTGAATCATTCAAATTCTAGTTAAAAGCCGAAAGATCAAAGTAATTTTGTTATTTTTCTCGCTGTCCTACCAGAACTACAAATATAGGTAAATTCAACTTTACAAAAATTTCATGGTTGATTGATTACTCAAAAATGGCCCAAAACATCGATCAATTTATAAATGACCTCTCACACAGAATAATGAAGGAAATGCAACTTCTCATGGGTGAGAGGTATCCCCTAGGCATCAATTTCCTTGGCATTGAAAATCTTTCATATTTGTTTGAAAATCGATGTCTTATAACTCTTGAGGGAGGTGAAACGCCCAAGGCCTATTGTTCGATTTGAATAGAATCCTTACGATTTGATCAATGCTTTAGGCCCTTTTTCCGTGATTTTGCAACCATGAAATTTTTATAAAGTTGAATTTATCAATACTTCTAGTGCTGGTAGGACAGCGAGAAAAATCATAAAAATACTTTGATCTTTCGACTTTTAACTACAATTTGAATGATTCAAATCCGTGTAGTAGTCTTGGTGTTATGAATTTTCAAAAGTGGGAACTTTTTTCTGGCTCACCCGGTATATTGTGTTAAAATGAGGAAGGTTGATTCAGGTTTGGAGGAAGGTCAACAAGTTTTTACAGCTCTGCTTTTAACTAGAATTTGAATCATGCAAATCTTTAAAGTACTCTTGGTGCTATTAATTTCCAAAAATGGGAGCTTCTTACTGGCTCGCCTGGTATTTTGTAAGCCATGGCTTAGTGCTAAACTTAAAATCCGTGCCAAAATTACACCAGCGTTTAGCATTTAACTAGCTTGATATCATCAATTAGTTGACAGTTTTTTGTGACTCATTCGAGTTTATTTTGATGTCATTGTAGCTAATGTGTGAGCGATGTCGATGACATAAGTCCTGGATTCACTTCAGCATAGGGGGAGATAAAATTCAGGGGGCTGCCCGATGAATTATCCTTTGCCTGCGAAAATATTGCCCGACTTTGGGCCGATTTAATCGCCGATCGTAGCCAAGTTTGCAAATTATTCCAACGTTGGGGGGGGGGCTGCAGCCCCCATCCTCTGTCTCCTACGCCTATGTTGATTCACGTATGGGATTTAAAATTTGATAGAACAACTTATGGGCTAAGAACAGAGAAGGCTTCCTCTAGGTTTCCAAAAACAGTATCATTCTGTACAGAAACATCAACCTATAGGTGCAACCAAATATGGAACAGCATTCCAAGCGAAGTTAGAAATGTCTAACAGTTTATTCAAAGGGAAGTAAGCAGTTTTGCCATCCATTTTACTTGTAAACTCTGTAACTCTTATTTATAGAATATTGGTTACATCAATGGCATCAATCAGATAGACTAAATCTAAATCTACATATCTGTTTCTGATTCTTAATCACCCGTGTGTTCTTAGCTGCCTTTCTTATTTACTAACGGTAAACAAAGTATGGAAAAATCCTTTTGTAATTAAACTCTTAACAGTCAGAATGTACGTGGAACTTAACAAAACAATTAAACTGAAAATTTAGCACAGATTCATTCTTTTTGACACATTTCCTACCTTCTGCCAGTAACTTCAGACGATCGAAGATATCAATAGGACAGAATTCTTATCTGAGCTTTCGTGGATTCCTGGGCTCCTCTAATGACAGAGTAATTCAACCTAAACATGAGAAAAGAAGGAAGAAGGTTTTACTTGTCCCCTTCCTCTTTCATTTAATTTTCGTAAGGATTGAAACAGCTTTTAAATGAAAGTTAAAAAATACTGCAAATGGATGAATATGTCAAAGACGGCATAAGGTACCACCCAGCACTGGAATTCAAGAGCTTTCAACCTTTACTTGGAATGTCTTACTTTGTTCACCTTGCAATTGCGTGCTGTACAAGCCTTTAGCCTTCTTTGCCTTCGAAACATCAAATTTTCAGTCACAATTAGCTATAAAAACATTCCAGAATTGTCATTTTGTGGAAGACAATTATCCTAATGACCAAGATTGCGATTTTCTCGAACAGACCCTAATTTCTCGATTACCACTATCCGACGTTACAAGTGAAAACGGAAAGCGAGGAAAATTCTTAAAAAATGTCCAAATGTCAAACCAGAGAGTTGGAAAGAATTCCCAACAACAGAAAAGTTTCGATCGAAATTTGGTAAGAAATTGGTGATAAGATATAGATACGTTAAATTGTAGGTGCACTGATGGATGGGCATCTTTCCTGGAAATTCCATTTTTCTAAACCAAATAAGAAACTTTCCAGGACATCTGGGATCTTCTTTAAAATTAGGCACCTCATTCTGGATATTTTGAAAAATCTTCACTTTTCCATTTACTCTTTCTTTCTGAGTTCTTACTCTTTCTTTCTGAGTTTCTTTCTCATCAACTTGGGTCTCTCCTGTGATTCTTTTCTTGAACCTCTCTTCCTGTCGCAGAAATAGATACTCAGGTCTATCTTTTTTCAGCTGTTCTGCTCTCCTTCAAAACCAATCTTCTTTTCCCTAGAAATTCTTAACCTAAAAACATGATAGATCATGATATACTCAAATTTGACTGCAAGTCTCTATGGTCTCTCGCATTCCCACTTTTACGACTAACTACTTTTAGCTTAGTAACGCTGTTCATAGTCATGAAGCTCGTCAGGCAGCTAAAGTACAACCAAAAACGAAACAATGGAGAGTAAAATTGCTTTTGGTCACAGAATTGCCATTGTATTGCAAAATATTGCGACCTAGGTATCATTTGGAACAGATTTAAAAGCGGAACATGAATCTTTCAAGCGTTATGAATTTTTGTTAACTTAAAGGGGGCTCAGTCCCTTAGGAATTATTTGAAGTTTTTTTTTTGTATTTCTTTCATACCAAACAAATTTGGTACCCGATGAAACTTTGATGCCTTCTGATTAGGGTTCTGCAAGCAGAACGCGGAAACAGTCGTTCTTTGTCAAACAGTGTGCTCCAGCATGACCCATGCTCGAGGTTATCTCTGTCAAATTTAGGAGCAAAAAATTGAACACAGTGCATTCCATGACAGGCGACGGTCAAACCCGGGGGGGTTCTTCCGGGGGGGGGGGTTCTTCCATAGTAAAGGTACCTGGGGATGTGCCGCCCGCAAGGGTATGCTTTTTCAAACCTTCTAGTCTAGCCAAGGGTATACTTTTTGCCAATTTCAGTCCATTTAGTCTAGCCAAGGGTATACTTTTTGCCAATTTTCGCCCATTTAGTCTGGGCAAGGGTATACTTTTTGGCAATTTTGGTCAAAGAAATGTCAAACTTCGGTAATTCCTGTAAAGAAACCCAAATTTTTTTCAAATTTTGGTCCTTAGAATGCAAAAATTTGGCAAGTTTTGCCTCGAAAGTATCAATTCATGGCACTTTGATGTAGAAATTAGTCTAGCCAAGGGTATCATTTTCAGAAAAATTGGTCTAGCCAACGGTGCTATTTTGAAACAGTGGGCGGCACACCCCTGCTCGAAATTTAGCCGAGAACCCCCCCCCCCGTGCGGTCAAACCAGTTACTCTGCAAAGACTAACTTCATGTTACTTTTTGCAAAGACCCGGGCTTTCGAATGTTGGATATGAAGTTCGAAATTTTTCGAAACTAAAAATTTTGTAAACTTCCCCCTGCAAGAAGAAAGTTCTGCTCGCTGAACTTCTTCAAATGATATCTAGTTTGCACTATTTTTAAAATAATCTTAGTTTTGTCTCTAAAAACTGTTTAACTCTACATAGTTTTTGGTTGTAATTTCGAGATGACATACATTTTTCTATGGTCTCAGGTCTATGAAGTATTTTGGTGCAAAACTATGGAATGAAATACCGAATTTTATTAAAATGCCAGTTTCGCTACATATTTTCAAATCAAAATTGACGGAATTCCTTTTTTTCATTTTTCATTTTTATATATTTAAACAGGTTACTAATTTCAGTAATAAATAACTGCTCTACAAATTGACCTGTGTAAAAACAGAAAAGCCTGGTTATGGTCTTTGGTTATGGTTATGGTCTTTGCCAATGGTTATTGTCTTTGATATTACACCATAGTCACAATAGAGATCACACCAACATTCAACATTGTGGAAACTTTCACGCGGGCATGAGATGATGGGCGGATGAGATTTTTGCTGTGCGGATGGGCGGCTGCTACCCTTTGCTGTCCTGGTAGCGGTAGGGATCTGTAGTTGTGCCCAGCAGTAAATAGGATTGCTCTTTTACAGTTTACAGTTTTTTCACAGGGAATCCACTGCTAAGATTGCTCTCTGAAAGTAAAATCCGACCGTTTCCTTCGTTAAAGATAGATCCGTCTTTCGTTTCTTTCATAAATGATCAGATGATAATATGAGAAACTTTGAAAACTGTGCTTTGTTTTTCCTCTGCGATGGCGCGGTGTGATGGAATGGGCAATGCGGAGGCGCGTGGGAGCGGGAGACTCTTTCACCGCCTCACTTTCAACAACGCGCCATCGCAGAGGAAAAACGAATAAAATTTTCAAAATCGCTCATAGCATCTGATCATTGATGAAAGAAGCGAAAAATGGATCTATAAATCTATCTTTTACGAAGGGAACAATCAGATTTCACTTTCAGAGAGAAATCTTAGCAGTGGATTCCCTGTGGTTTTTGATAATACTTTGATAGCCATTATTTTGCTGTTGGGCGTAGTTGCTGTCACTGTTCTTGCTGGGGCGGGCCCGTCAGCATGGAGGGGGTTCCATCTGCTCATTGACTTGGACTTGTTCTTAAATTATCTTGTTCTTTTGAGGCATCTCCTGGTCTTGTGTTTTAAAATGTTTCTTAGTGTTGTTACATTTCATTGGGGTAAGGGGCTCCCGCCCGATTACATTACCGTTAGCGCTCAACCTATATATCTAAATACATATGGGTATGGTTTTTTGGGTGCCATCTGTTGTCTCGTGGGACAGTTTGGAATGGCGGTGGTGTGATGGGGGTGGCGGTCCTTACATGGTTATCACCTTGCTGAGCCTACATTTCCTGGGTTGTTCTGCTTTTGACCTGGGTAGTCTGTATATTTTAGCGATGTGTTTATTGATTGTCTTATCTAATTTAGGTAAATTTGCTTTGTATTCTTTGATGTATTTAGATATATTTGTTAATGAAAACTGAAAATTGAAAGCTGGAAATAAAACGAGAAAAAGACATCAGATGTTTCCTTCGAGTGCTTGCCGACATGACCAACCTCGTCCCCAGGGCCTTTTGTCATATTGGGAAAAGGCCCTGGGGATGAGGTTACGATATGACGTCATTCTGAGAATTATTGTCTGCACGGCAGATTTACTACATGCCAGGCTACATGCGTAGTTTCGCTCCGGAACTGAAGCGCCAACAGCGCTCTGTTTCACAGAAAGGACAAAAAAGCAGTATCAATTCAACTTAATGATCACAAGTAAAGGGACATTTGTGGTGAGTCTGTCAGACATAAAGATCGAGATTCAAAAAATTTTACCGAAAGCAAAGTCTGCAATTTCTTCTCAAGTTGTAATGGCTGGAGCGGCGAGGGGAGACACATGCCTCCGATTTAAGCAAAACACAGCTTTTAACTGTCGTCAGTGTGCCCTGAAATTCAAATGTAAAACAGAGTTTATAGAGCATTTATCGGATCCTGCAGAACATACAGCCAAGAGTGGTAAGTTGGCAGAAGAAGTGAACCAGATTTTATTATAGGCCTAAACTGCTTCTGGCGTTGTCGGGAGTAATCTTACAGTTAAATTGTCTAACATTTAGCATGACACTGTTTGAAGAGATGTTGTGATTGCTGCTGTTGTACAAATTTGTTAATTGAAAGTTCAGTAGTTAAAAACGTTTCTTTTATTTTTACTAAATGTCATTAATTACTATTTTAAGCTATATTCAATTGCCCAGCAAATTTGGGCACTGTTATCTTAAATTAAGGCAAAAAATAACATTGGCCAGTGCGTCAGCATTTTAGGCATTGAAAGCAAACTGAATAAATCTGTGGAAAATATTGATAACAGGCCTTATGCATCACAAAATTTGAGGATCACACGGTGTGCTCAAGCCAGGACCTCCGATTTCAAGAATAATTCATAGAACAAGGTAGAAAGCTGATGAAATATAGTTGAGGGTTCATCCAGACTGGAAAGAAATGGGGGAACATACGCGGTTTTCAACCAGGGCCGCACAGTTGGCAATAAACAAAGGGTCTATTATTTTAATCTTATTGTTCTCAACCTTCTCAACCATGAATTTTCCACACAGTCTTAAAGAGTCTGTTTCATCCAGCATTCCTTGCACGTGTCATCTCTTGGCTAACCTTTGTTTGCTGCCATTTTCATGGCCCATGAAAATGGCGACAACAAAGGGAAACCAAGAGACGACACGTGCAAGGAATGCTGGATGAAACAGACCCTTTAAGGCTGATTTAGGAGGGTGCCCGTGCCCCGGCCACTGCCCGGCCACTGGCCGGGGCTGGCCGGGGCCGGCCGGGACTGTCAAAATAAATGGAAAAGTTCTGATGGCTGGAGCCCAATTGTAGATGGCCGGGGCTGGCTGTGGCTGGCAAAATAAGCGGAAAAGTTCTGGAAATGCCCCGGCCAGTAGCCCCGGCCACTGGCCGGGGTGCGGGTACCTCCTTTTTGATTACAAAGCCCACTTTGTAATCTAAGAAGGGGCTTCGATGTCAGTGAGTCAGTCAGTCAGAAAGAAAGTAACCCACTTCCGTCACGCTCGTTAAAGCAATTGATTAACGTTTTATCTCTGCTAATTGGCACTGAAATAAAGAAAGCGCACATAAAGCACATACAAGACAGAAGTTTCCCGCGATCCTATAGCAACATTTGACGTCAGCTTATTTCATGTTAGACAGATTTGACACCATAAGATGGATAAATTACTAGGATGTTTACCCTGGCACAGCAACAAATTCACCCAGAATTGGCACGTTCTTGACTTTATTAGCAGCTTAATTATGTCAAAACAATCGTTTTCTAGAACGAACGAATCATTAGCCACTTATTGATAACTCATTATGCAAATAACTGAACTTTAGAGGATGATGTAACCGGCGGCCTGCACAGAGGCTAGCATTTGCAGCATAACCAAAGGTAGAAGGAGCCCCCTCCTACACAGCAACGGATGCAATCATCGCAGGTGAAGTTGAGACGAAAGGTGCAGAATCCCAGCAAGCAATGGTGCCATGGACTGGGGGAAGGAACGTGATCACACTGAACCAAAACATCTTCATGCATATCATTCTGCACAGAGGAATCTTCGTGACTCCTTGTCTCAAATTAGATGCCCGCGAATAGCAACAACTGAAAGGTTCTGTACGGTTCTGCATAAGTAATTTTGCGTTATCGTAAATCTCACATGACATCTCATTTGATACAGATGCACCAATAGTTTTGTGCACGAACTATAAGCAAACTAGGGGTAATGACTTTTGATTTTTGCGTATCATTCTCATTTGACATAAAGACCAAAATATTGCCTTTGACCTTGAGGCGATTCTTGTCCTTATACTAGGCGCTCGATTTTCCATTGAAGGCGACTTTAGCAGCAACACTCATCTCTCTGACTGTAGCAAAAAACAGAATCAACGATCATTTGGGGTTATGAAGAAATCAATAATCAGATATTCTTAAGGTTGTTTAGCTCAGGACGGACTTTGTAATCATCCAAAAGGATCTTATGTTTCTTGTTTGGTAGATTTTCCAACTTTGATCACACTGGGAGGGAGCAGTTGATCCAAATCCCTTATTCTTTCTGCCTAAAGAATACGTAAGCTTTTAACCTCTCAGAGATATGCTGAATTAAGCAACTGTCGCAAATTAGATCATAAATACACTTGAAGATGGCCGGGGTTGGCAAAATAAATGGAAAAGTTCTGGAAATGCCCCGGCCAGTAGCCCCGGCCTGCCCTGGCCACTGGCCGGGGCGCGGGCACCCTCCTGCTGATTTCCACTCAGTAAAATTTTCCAAGCAAACTGAATTTGACACAATAAATTGTTGCTCAAGTGTGACATTCTTTTCAAATCCAAAGCAACATTTTCACACGCAGAGAAAGGACTTCCTGTCCAATCGGAAAATTCTACTGAGTGGAAATCAGCCTTGACTTAGGCCACCTCAACTTCCCACCTCAACAAGAATCCATTCAAATGTTTTAAAAAACATGTTAGGTCATTTCGAAATTAGCCATGCACAAGGGCAAGGCAAATATCAGTCATAAAAAAGAATATTTATCCAGCATTTAGCCTACATCACAGACTGAATGAAAAGGACTGAAACAAAGACAACTATTCTTAGATATAGAATCAATATGTAGTCTACTCTAAAGAAAATTCATCTTGCTTCTGCCTTCTCATAGTTTACACTATTACTCTTTGCTGGAAGCATCTTAAAGCAACGCACAGCCTTCCATATTGTTTTTCCTTGATCCAGTTCATTTATATTTATATCTACATCTATTTTCTCTTAGTTTCAAAATTGTGTCAGTTGTTATGCTAGCAATTCCAGCCGTGTGACCTATCAAATTCAAATTATTTCATTGTACCAACCAATCTTAAATGTGGTTCTATACAGTACACTACACTTAAATACATACGAGAAAATCATGCTACACAAAAATAAATTAGAATTGAAGGCTACAGAAAAAAGAAACTTTGCACAATTGCATTTAAGATCGATTGAGGAGGGGCCCTCTAATTAGGTTAACTATGTAATCAAGGGAGAGCCCCCCCCGTAGAAACTACGACATATTTCCTTAAAATACAATCAAAACAAACAGTTTGCCAGATTTTCCTGAATAGAAGGAAGAAAATAAACTTAAGAGATCATTATAGTCGAGAAACAAGGACAATTTTATGAAATGAGTTTTCAGTATGAGTGAAGGAAATGAGTTTTCAATTTGGACCGAAAAACTGCAATGGAGTTAGCAACACATATGAAAAGTGGAAGAGTGTTCCAAAGTTTGGAGCCAAAATATTGAATTGTTTGAAGACCATAAGATGTTCTTAAAGGATTTAAAGAGATCACCTCTGGTTGCCTGACAAGTTCCAATCTTATGGATAGTTGAGTTTAGTTGGAAATGATTGTGAAAGCAAGAATTAGATAGCCTATTTATTGCTTTGTAAACAAATGTAAGAATATTCAAATGCAAAGTATCCTCAAGTTTGAGAATTTTTAACGACTGAAAAATTGGTGCGAAGGGAACTGTAAATGGCTCAAATATGATACAGCGAAAAACTCTTTTTTACAGCCGGAATAGAGGATTTACAGTAGATAAGATTTGAATGCAAGTCCCCATGCTGCAATGCCATAATTGAGAAAAGAAGAAAACAGGGATTTATAGAGACAGATAAGGATAGGGAGTGGACAGTAATGCCACACGTTAAAGAAAATGCCAGAAGTTCTAGATAGTTTACACTGATACACTGAACGAAGAGGCACTCTTCTGCCCAAAAGGGGCACCAAGCTGATCTGTGCTCAAAAACATGTGTCTGATTTATATTGCAAAAGTGGATGTTTTGGTTTTGTCATAAGAAACGAATTAGAGTATCTGCAACAACTTACTTTGTTTCTTTTGCAGCAAGCATTCTTCAGTGTGAATCATGTAGTGTAGAATTTGCTTCAACCAAAGAATTGATCACTCACCTTGAAACACATGATATTCATATATTGAGCCTTCATAACTGTGCATGCCAAGGTGATGATTCTAAATTGGAGAAACTTGTTCGTTGCACTGATGACTTGACTAAAAGGTGTCACTCACATTTTATATCAAATCCAGCCAGTGCAATTAATGTTGGTTATTCTCCTCTGCATTGTGTTGTCATGAACAAGTTCCACAAATGTGTCTTAAAACTGCTGAGATGGGGAGCAAATCCAAACCTGCAAGATGAGTCAGGCTCAACACCACTTCACCTTGCTGCAGACAGAGGGATGTGGAAGACTGCACTACTTCTTTTGAAATATGGAGGGAATTTCTTCTTACCAAATAACAAAGGCCAGACAGCTTTTGACCTGGCAGATCCACTGACAAAAAGAGAAATTTTGGAATGCATGTTTGTTTTTGAGAGTAAGTTGGACAAACTTCTTCATTTTCTATCCCACTATGCCTTTGCCTTTTGTATTAAGACTTTTCCTTTTGTGAAATCAAATCAGGGGCGGATCCAGACCGAAGTTGAAGGGGGGGCAATTTGGAGAGGGGGCGCCAAAAACACAGTGAAAGATTAGCGCGCCGAAGGCGCGCGAAAATTTTTGGGGCTTTATTCGAGAAAATTCTCTGGTTTTTCTACTGAATAACGACTTTGTTTATATGTTTCGCCGCATTCAGAACGAATCACTGAAAAAAGACTGCATTTGGGTCAGGATAAGGGGCGCTTTTCTTGCCAAAAAGGGGGCGCCAAAGCTGAATTTTCATCGTGAAGGGGGGGCAGTTGCCCCCATCTGCCCCCCCTAAATCCGCCACTGAATCAAATGCTTAATGGGAGTCCCCAATTCAAGATTCAAGATCTTGAGTTCTGGATCTTGAATTTGGGTGTTTCCTTTTAGATCTTCCATTCCCGGATCTTTCATTTTGAATCTTAAAATCTGGATGTTGAATATTAGGGTGTTTCGTTTTGGATCTTTAATTTGGAATAATGAATTAGGTGTATCTTTTCGTATCTTGAATTTCAGATCTTGAATGAGGATGTTTAATTTTGAATTTTAGATTCCGGTTGTTGAATTGGGATTTTTCATTTTGGATCTTAAATTCCAGATCTTTCACCAATCTTGAATTAGGGGGTTTCGTGCTCAATCCTGTTATGGAAAACTGTCTCAAGTGTTAATTTTCTATTTGGTACAAAATGATTCTGCTACTTCAAAGTGTTGTTGTATTCTTCATGTTCAATGAAATGCAATGTGACATTTTCCCCATACTCTCTAATGAATTTACAACCACACAACATCAAGGAGACAATACCAGGTAGCAAAAGACATTTCATTTTCATTTTATAATATTTAAACATGTAAAAGGTTTCAGTATAAGCTAAATTGTGTTTTGCAAACTGACTCGTTAAAAGCAAAATTAATACATATGTATATATAAAATTAGTATATATATATAAAATTAATATATATATAAAAACTCAGTAAAAACACATTCTTTAAACGTTTCGGCCAAAGCCTTCATCAGTATTTCATATATAACAACAACCACTGCCTCGTTTTGAGTGATGTAAACGTCAATCTCTTGCTTAAAGGCTCACTTGGATCCATATAATTTAAAGTGACTTTTTTTGCTCATCAAAAGAGCTCCAAAATATGGATTTTTGAAAATCGTATGCTTGAGAAGTCCTTGAAAAAGTGAGAAATCTAGCGATGGAGATATGTTCCATTCCTTCCATGTTTTACATCACAGGTGTGAAGGCATACAACCGTTTGTCAATTTCTTAAATTGGTATTCAAACTCGGCCAAACGCTAACGTGCGGACCACAGGACCTTGTCTTGTGTACTATACTTTTTCATCAAACATCAAGCATAATCGTACTTTTTACCCGGGGGGGGGGGGGGTAACATTACATGTTAAGGGTACGGGTATGTGCCGCCCATATGGGTGGGTTTTTCGGCCCAAAATTCTCTAAACAAGAGTCCCTTTGTCGGCAGATTTTCCATAAACATGGGTGGGTTTTCCAGAAATTGGCAAAATTGTCAAAATGGGTAGTTTTCCGCCAAAATTCATCATAAAACAGGGTATGACGGCAACTTTCGGTAATTAGAAGAGGGAAGCTTTCTGAAAACCGGGTGGCAGACCCCTGTCCATCCGCAAGTCATGTACCCCCCCCCCCACCCGGGACTTTTTACAGACAAAACAGACAAATATGGTTTATCTTGGGTCCCTTTATGGAGTTCAGGTTCCGTACTGTTGGAATTTAGTTAAAAAAAAAACAGAATTTCCGTGGATTTTTAGGTGAAAGTTCCACGATTTTATTGATAAGCCGTTTTTAGCTCTTTCTTGAGCATTTCAGGTATTCTGTTTTTCAGGAAAATGATTATAGAACATCAATGCGCGCAGATACAGAAATGAAACAAATACTCAAATCTAAGTTGAGCATTGTACAACAAATTTCTGTTAAAATCTTTATCAAATAAAACACACTTTTACTAAAGTAACAGCTCAAATAGGGAAAGTTTTTTGTGGGACACCCGGTAGATATATGATAACAAAAAAACATGTAGCCCCAATACAATCGTTATTAGCAAAACAAAGAAAAGAAAACAAGACAAAGGAAAGTACTAGCTCTGGCTTAGTGTATCGATATCATCTTTTGATAGTCGTTTGAAGGCATTGAGGGAGCGTGCCACTTTAGTTTCCCTACTCAAGCTGCTCCATAGTCTGGCCCCTCGACACGAAAACGACTTTTGACCAGCGCTAGTTTTTTAAAAGTGGCAGTTTTAGATCGGTATCAGTTGAACGAAGTACACGACCGTTGCTGTCTGAACACCTTGTGAACAGATTTCGCATGTATTCGGGTGCAAGCTCATTCAAAGATTTATACATCGGTGTTGCTGTTTCTTTTTTAATATGATTGGAAATCATTGGCCAGCCTAGACTCTGGATAAGTGGGGCCGCTGATGCATCAAATGCACTATTTATGATTATTCTTGCTGCTCGATTTTGCACCTTTTGGATGCTGTCAATTCTATGCGTGCTGCAATTACCCCACACAGAGCAACAATAACTCAAATGGGGCTCAACCAAGCCTCGGTACATTTTCGCAAGGACTTCTGTGGAAAGATATTTCTTCGAATACTTGACCAGTCCAAGAGCTCGGTGTACTTTTTTCTTTACATTTTGTATGCATGTCATTGCATCATGGCTATTAATGTAATGACATCTCTTCGTAATGACGTCTCTTTGTTTTAATTTTTAGATTTTTGCCACGGCCCCCTGAAAAGCAGTTGCTAATCAACTGATGGGGCTACCGTGTTTAAAAAATTGAAAAGTAAAAATTGAAATTGAAAATTGACATACTAATAAATACGAAATAAACTATTACAAACTACTTCATGCATGATTGAATACTGGTAAATGCTAGAATGTTTCTAGGCCGGAAACTCGGGCCGCTCGGGCGAATATCTATCACTTCAAAAATTATGTTTGCTGCTATCATTTGGATATTCCTTGGTGAAAGAAGTCACAAGTATCATCTGCCTTTCAAAGTAAGGTCTTTTCTAGAATTTACCCGAGTCGCCCGAGTTTTCGTTCTGGTCCTAGAAGAAAAACGAAAACTCGGGCACCTCGGGCAAAGTGCAAAAGTCTGAATAAACCAAAGTAAAATGTGTTAAACAACGTTAACTTGGCGCAAGAACAATTAGTAAATGCTTTTATTTTGCCTATTTCTACAGAGAACTTGTAGCAGCGGGCCTAAAGGATGGGCCTAAGTTTATGCCAGTTGAAAGATTTGTTGAATCAAAGATGGATGAGACAAGAGAAACATTTGCAAATTTATTTTTGGATAGCATAGAGTGAAAGCAAATGTAAAGATGGAACTGAATACGATACTAAAGCAACAGATAACTAAAGTAACTAAATAAAGGACTTGGGACTTCTTTCACCAACGAATATGCAAATGATAGCAGTAAACATCATTTTCGAAGTGATAGATATTCGCCCGAGTCGCCCGAGTTTTCAACTTGGCCCTGGTTGTTGACATTAATTTCAATTTTGTTGTATTTGCAGTGGTTGACGGAGTATTTCAGGTTGCAGATGTAATAAATCAAGACCTTGCCACCAAATTCACCGAACAATATGAAGAGTACACGCAGTCATCTCAAAAACAAACACAGTCTTCAACACAATCTTCAACCAAAGAAGATGAAGCACTCAACAATGAAAGTTAGTTCACTTATTCTCTTAGTCACCTTGAAAGCGGAATATGCAAAATAGATAAAAGGGAGATGTTTAAAAATCTGAAATCATTTGAAATCATCGACCATGCAATTTGTGGTGGAGAAAGTAAAATCTGAAAAGAACTTTAGAGAACTGAAGTTTCTCTCACTGGAAAGAAATAATGGAACCAATAGAAAAGTTCATAGATCTCAAGTTGCTGTAACTATTGACGGACAAATCGTGGGTTGCTATGATTGATACCAGGGGTGTGTTTGATTGGTAATTCCAAACCTACCAAATTCTGAAAATGGTAGACTTCGCAGAGATGGAAACACAGTTCCCAATCAAACACAAAATTCTTCAAAACAGCAGGTTTCAGGTTTCAGATTTATCGTGGTGAAGACGAGGTTTCCAGTTGAAAAACACGAAGACGAGTCTGGTGCTTGGCAACAAGAGTAGAGTTACCGATTACCGTAGCAACGCGAGCAAAGTCGCCTCGTTTTCAGAGTTCTGCAAATGAAATCGAGAATCTCTCCAAAGTCTGCCAAACCTTCTGCCGTTTAGAGCAGAAGGTTCAGCAGGCCTGCCAAACCTGCCAAACCTGCCGTTTTCGGGATTGGGGAGTCAATCAAACACAAATTCCGAGTCTTCCAAGTCTTCCGTTTTCAGAATTGGTACCAATCAAACACACCCTAGGAAGCAAACTTACCAACTGCTGCAGCGAATTATGAACTTCTCTCCAAATATTGACATTCGTAACAGCTGTAAATTAGTTAATCATACTGTGAATTTAAGCCAAACATCGTCGACATTTTTCATGAAAACATGATAATGAGGTAAGCAGTAAGTAAGAGGCAAGAAAGCAATAAGGTGGCCTCGTTATCGTTGAGTGTGACGTCAGAAAAGCACAGGCTCTTTGCTTTATGACGTCTTTATCCTCTGCCAGTTTATTTGAATACTCGATTTCGCAGAGTAAAAAGATGAACATTGTTGACAAAAAGTGTGATGCACCATTCATGACAGTTATAATCTTGCATTTCCTCGTCAATCATACCAACTCCAGACTTGCCCTTTAGATATCGGGTGAGCCAAAATGAAGTTCCCACTTTTGAAAATTCATAGCATCGAGCGTACTTCACAGATCTGAATTGCTTAAATTCAAGTTAATTGACAAAAAAGATTGAAGTATTTTTGTGATTTTTCTCGCCTTTTCGCGAGCACTGGAAATATAGGTAAACTCAACCTTGCAAAGATTTCATGGTTGCATGATAACTGAAAAAATGGCCTAAAACATCGATCAAATCATAGTGGACTCCTCACGCAGAACAATAAAGAAAATGCCATTTCTCATGGATGAAAGATATCCGCTGTAAATTTGTTGCTAAGAGACTGAAATTCTTTTGTATTTGTTTGAAAATTGATGTATGATAACTCTTGGGAGAGGTGAAACGCCAATTGCGTACTGTGCTGTGTAAAGAGAGTCCTTACAAGTTGATCGATGTTTTAGGCTCCTTTCCAGTCATTTTCCAACCTTGAAACTTTTACAAAATTTAATTTTACCGATTCTTTTAGTGCTGTTATAACAGCAAGAAAAATCACAAAAATAAGTTGATCTTTCGGCTTTTAACTGAATTTTTAATAATTCAAATCTCTGATGTGCTATTTGTGCTATGAATTTTCAAAAGTGGGAACTTTTTTCTGGCTTACCCGGTATGATAATGGTTTTGCCTGACTTTCATTTTTAGTGATGCTAAATACTGCAGATTTGAGGCTCTCACACAACCATCCAAATTCACCTGAGGTCTTGAAGATGTCCAAGGAGGAAGAAAGACTTGCAAAAACCCAAGGTATCTGCATCTATATGGTAGACGTTAATAAGCTACCGGGTGACCCAAAAAAACTTCAGACGCAAGATTACTTTTGTATCTGAAATGCTTCGCTATCCCCTAAGATGCTGCATGTTCATTGTTCATTCTAAGGAATAATTACCATCCCAAAAAACCAGGCTCAAAGGAGATCCCAGCCCAGACTTCTCATTTTGAATGAAATAGTCTCAATCATTTTCCAGTAGGAAATTTGTGAAAACTCAACGTAGCGGTGGATTTGAAGTTATCTGGGGGAAATTTATTGCTTGCAAAATGATCGACTTCTCTACCTCATCCAAATTTCGTGCTCCAAGGCAAATTTTGAATTCAGTTTTTACTCATCTTTCAAAAAATCGACTGGAAAATGAGGTAGTAGTCAGAGAAGTCAATGAATTTCCATAGTTTTGAAACTGTCTTTTTGAACAGTAGGCATACCTGAACTGACCAAGCAACATCTCAAAAGATAGCTGAGGCTTTCAGCCACATTCTGATACCTTGTTTTCTTTGTAACATTTGCTTAGCTCGTGTATTTTTTTGGGTCACCTGGCATGGGTATCTTGAAAATTATCCGTTATGTCATATGTCCACAAACAGTTTACAAATTATGATTATTTTTCAAAACTTTTCTGCATTCTTAAAGATGAACAAAACCCTCTTATTTTGAAAATACTGAAGATTTCAGCGAAGTCAGAGATTGGATTATATGTTCACACGATGCAGTTTTCAAAATGTGCTAGTTAGAGTTCTGTTTCACCAATCTTTCAAATGATGCTTTGATCCAGCTTTTACTGTATGGTGATCAATACCTTTCTTATGACTTGAATAGAAACATTCTCGAATTGACCTTGCGGTTCATTCACGAAGCTGGTCTGTTTGACTAAGATCTTTTGAAATTTCAGTTATGTACAAACCAGCCACCAAATCCTTTAATGTAATGTTCTTTTTCTTTGTAGTTTCTGTTTTGCATTTTTTCACTAAAAACATCACACGAATGGCGCTTGTGACATTCTAAAAATCATCGCAACCTGACACCTAATATAGGACAGAATCTAGTACAGTATCCGTTAGTTTTTAATCGTTCGTAGTTTGTTATGTGTAAGGTAGATTAACTTGCTTGTCTTTATATGTTGGCCATGGGGTAGTCATTGTCTTTCGCTCCCCATGGTGTCGTCCCTGTAGTGTTGTAAAGTAATTAGGGAAGTTTTTGTAGAATGTAAGATATGTTGTACAATTTTTATATGAATAAAAAAAGGAGTTCTGTTTTCAGAATCCACCGTTTTCAAGATCTGCCGGCAGAAAATACGCAGTTTTCATGTGAACGGGAGGCCTATCCGTCACCTATTTGTTTTCAAAATTTTCCGACATCATATGAATGCAGTCTCAAATTCTCCTCGACTCTGCAACGACTCTTCCATGCCTATGCTGTTAGGTAGCGTAGCTCAATAGGATTCTCATCAAAAACAAGGTCATGTTGATGTTCCTTGTATTTGATCAAGAAAAACAACGATGTAATAAGAAGAGGACTGTAGGTAGTTGATTATATAAATATTTGATTCCAAATTTCAGAAAATTCTGTGGAAAAAACTTTCGCGAATTTAGACCAAAATGCGTAAAACGCGACATTCTCTGCTTGCGATGGTTTCTTCCTTTAAGATAGCGTAAGCTCCTTTTCATGTCATTTCATTTTTTCATTTAAATCATTTTCATAGGGTGAAAACATTCAGTTGATCAAAAAATAACTGTTTTACAGTGTGCCCTGTACTTTCCAGCCCTATATGTAAATAATTCTTTTTACAACAATATCCCTTCAGTAAAAGATACAACAGGCGTTGTGATGACAGTTCTTTGATATTAATTGGAATATTATTACAAGCCTTAAATGCCCGAGTAATGAAATCCTTTCTTTGTTAATTCAAGGTTTAGCTTGGGAATATGGAGATCTCTACAATTCCTCGTATTATATTTTGATACAGAACATCTCTGTCGGAACTTATTCCATAAGCTTTCAGGGCATAGTTTGTTTACAATCTTATACACCATAACCGAGCGATTGAAACGAATAAGATTCACAATGCTCTGCCATTGTTTAGGCCATGAGTCCTTAACTCCTTCGCCCTCTATAATTTATCTATTTATTTTAGTGATCTTAACTTCTTCTCTCAGGGTTACAATTCAATTCAAGTAACTGTTTCTCAATGAATCCTGCAACAATTGATAGGGTTCTGCAGTAACTGATAGGGTTTTGTTTTGAAACGTTGAAGTTCATGAAGTTCGGATGAAGAGATGCTGCCTCATACTACGTTTCCGTAGCGTAGGTGACTCCCATAGAGAGCCTGATATACACACATGAATTTGGTTGGGGAGGAGAAGAACGTCTTTAGATTTTTTCAAAGATGATAAACCACCTGCTAACCTGGTAATGTCCTTTCATTCCAAAGAGGGAAGAAACTCGTGTATTATAGCTGATCAATTTCTAAATTCCCAAATCACTACGAAAACGTTCTCTCTTTGTCCATTCACGTTGAGTCTTTAGAAAATTTAATCAACGTTTTTTGACCGTTTTCAGTGTTTTAGAAATCGAAGCTTTTGAGAAACTCGCTCATAGCTCCATAAGTAGAAGACTAAAAGATGTACACAAAAAAATGCCAGTATCTAACTGAGGAACTTAGCCAAAGATTGACTCATAAATCTTTCCAATCGGTCCAGTGTACGATTTATCGTAGCCCATCAAAAGTGCATAGTTCAGTTTGGCACATCCGGTATATGGGCACCTTTGATTTTAATTTTCATTTCCTAGCCTTTGAGATGTTGATGAGTGACAGAAACACAAAGAAGATCTATCGTGATGTACTGGACCATGGGAAAGAGCGTGTGACACATGCAAATATATTGATTCTTGGGCACGTTGGAGCGGGAAAGTCGAGCCTTGTTAGAACACTTGGTGGAAAAGAGTTTGATCCCGAAAGACACATAACTGAGGGTAAGGTCTTTTTAAAAGAGAGTACAGTCTAAAATGTTGTCAATTACGAATCACAGCATTTTTTCCATATCTTTAAATCGAAGAAAAAACTGGGTTTAAAATTCTATGAATTATTCCATCTAATTATGGAAACCTTCGTTTACATGAAATCTCTTCCATTTTAAAAACTTTTGTTAGCTTCAAACAAGGTATCATTGTGTGCCTTGAAAGTTTGGCTAACAGAATATGACGAACTTGAAGAATGGATATTTTCACCCAGAAAACGTTTACCGTAACCTTAAGAGGAACTGTAGGTACTTCTCTGTAATTTACCGTTGGAATTTTCAAAAATTTTGAATATTTGTAAATAAGAGTAAATAATATTTGTAAATAAGAGTACAGTCTAAAATGTTGTCAATTACGAATTACAGCATTTTTTCCATATCTTTAAATCGAAGAAAAAAGTGGGTTTAAAATTCTATGAATTATTCCTTCTAATTGAATGGCTTAAGGTTACGGTAAATGTTTGTGACACGAAATTTGGTTTTCGCTCCCTAAAAGCCGAACTATTAACGGAATGTAGGTAAACTATACATCATTCGATGCAGAAGAATGTGGGGATTCTAACCATATCAAAATTATTGGCAAATACTGTAAAAATAATATTTTCCAGGCAAATTTATTGCTTAAAAGAGTGTACCACCTTCAAAAGCTATTTTGTACTCTTGCTTTTGAGGTAACAGAATCAGACTTACATCAGCAGAAAGTGCAGATCCTAAGCTTTTAAACTGTGTCTGGGATTTTTCAAATTCCTTCTTCCTTTGAAACTACATGCTGTCGAAAATTAGCAAATGATTTTTCTGCCCTCCCTCAGTTGTATTTGACTATAAAAGACGGACTAGGACACTTGCAAGAACTTTGGGACACACTTTCCAAGCTCCAAGCCTGTCCTGGCCATGTGCAAATTTTCGAGCCGTTCGATTGGCTCAAAGGGTACAAAATAGCTTTTTCGTACCTGTACCTCGTGGATTTGTGAGTCCTGAGAAAAATGGATTTTACTCAAAGGCACTCGTAAAGTACACATTGGGATCACATAAACCACACTAATCCGGATCAAGCCACTTAGGCTTAAAAATCAATTAGAGTCTTCAAATAATTACCCAATAAACACAATCATACAAGAACGCATAATGCTATTTCGCACAAACCACAAGGGCTTAGGGATTATCGGCTTAACAGGTCAAGCATTTAATTAAGAGTAACCTTAAGAGGAACTGTAGGTACTTCTCTGTAATTTTACCGTTGGAATTTTCAAAAATTTTGAATATGTGTAAATTAAAGCATATTTCAACTTTCACCTGATTTGAAGATGTGACGTCGTCAAATTTCTAAATCATAAACCACAAAAGTCAATGAAATTTTTCTTCACTGATTTAAGGCAGCAAGGTTCAAAGGAAGACCACGTATAAAGCTACTGTGGAAACTAAATAAAGATTTAGCGAGATTTTCAACCAGTTGTATGAAGCTGAAAGCAAAGGAAGATCTTGAAACTTTGACAGAACTAGCACAAGGCGGAAAGAAATGGAAAGAACACCGCTAACGGATAAAGTCTTGACCCTGTCTGGGGGCAATTGACCAGATTTTGGTTAGGTTTTGGTTGGGGACGTACTGGCCAAGCTTCAGAAACATACCCGAATCTGGTACCTGTCTTTCCAACATTTATTCTCGGAGCCATGAAAATTTTTTTCAATGATCTCCTTTTTGTTTGTTCTTTACATCAAAATCTCAAAAATAGAGTGCTGTCGCCCTGAATGGGTCTAATGCCGTTTAACGCTGTTCTTTCGACGTGAAATACAAGGCGCTGGGATTTACTATTTTTCAAAAACACAATGAAAAGTTTTTGCTGACGCTTTTCTTTATGATATTCTTTGCTCGTGTTTCGTTAAAGGCCGTATTTTCCGAAAATATGAAGCTTTTCAGGCAGGCTGTATTCTGTGCACTTGAAAGTTTCGTCAAATCATGTTTCTAATTCAAAAATAATACAAGTTTCTAATACAAGTTTCGTCAAATCATGTTTCTAATCCTCGTCAGAGAATGAACAATCACATTTCAGAGTCACGAAGCGGAGTATCATCTTGTAATTTCCCGAAGCATGTACACAACTGCGGAAAATCTAATAAAAAAGCTTAAAGAACCTTTCTTCAAAATTTACGCATTTATGACACTTCACGACCCTAAGTCACTTTTAGAATACGAAAGTAAACTTTTCAACAAAGGACATGCTATAATGAACTAATAATCTTACATTTCCTGTCGGTAATCTCTATTTAGTTTATAAATCGTAGAAACACTCCAGCTCTACAGTTAGTCACACTCTGATGATAACGTAAGTTTGAAAGGCCTCAGTGTGCTCAAAAATCTGTCTGATTTTTTGCGTCCGTTTTCTCCCAGTACCTTATTATTTTTTTTTCTAATTCAAATGGGTTGAATGATTCTCCTTTGTATTTTGTCCACTTTTGCACATTTGATATCCAGTTAACCTGTTTTACAGTTCATACCAACTTTGTAAGGGTAAATTTTAACATTTTGTCGAAACGTCTTGCCAGTTTTTGTTTCCAATATGAGAATGTTTCCAAAAGCAAATAAATCGGGAAAAATTCGCCCTATTCTTTTCAAACGACTCCATATAGCGGATCGAAGTAAATGTGTGCCGGTTTTGTGTCAGTTCAGAAAGGAAGCATGGACTGTAGTTATTTTGATACATTTTTAGGGTTTCATTATTTTGGAGCCACATCAAGTTTGATAATTACCACAACAGTTGAGTTTTATGTAAATTTGAGCTTCCTCGGCCCAGGGAAATGGAGATTTGTTTGCTAAAGTTTTGCATTGTCAAGGATGGCAAAATCCAAATACCATTAACTTTTGCTTGAAGTCAACTGAGTTTAGTAACTGTAGAGACATGCCTGGCTTCCCGGCTAGTAAAATTTCCTTGCTGAGGCCTTGTAAACACCTCGACCCATTCAGGGCGAAATCGGGGAAAGCAGTTGTTTTGACTGCTGCCGATGTTGGTCACAATTTCGAGAAGAAACGCAAATAAAGATATTATTGGCTTAGAAATAACGGTTGGCAGGGAAAAAATGAAGTCTACATCCATGGAGAAAGTGTTCCTGAGAGGCACGCCCCTTGATAAGAATACCAATTTTATGGCATGCATCTTAACAAGAATAGCAATTTTATTAGTGATTAGACCCTTTCAGGGCGACAGTGCTCTATGTAACAAAATTGCGAAAGTTGTCACCCCGCCCCCTCGTACCAAAGTCATGAAAACGATACCCATCCGATAGCACATCTCAAGCAGCCAAGGTTTTTACAGTGCCTCCAGGGCCTTTTTCAGTAATCTTGTAACCCCGGCGCCTACTTTACTTTGACAACTTCGGTTAATAGCTATCGCAGTAGCGCGAAAGTGAGCCAGGTGGGTCAGAAAAACTTTCCAAATTTGAAAGAGCCGCAAATTTGATTTATTACCTACCTGCAGTCGTGGCCAAAAGTTTAAGACCACGTTTTTGTCAACAAATTTTCTTGGAGTAACGAAATGGAACCCTAGCGCTCTGCCTGATTTACTCTGTTGGAGTTAGTTTAGGCCAACTTTCTATATAGATTCCGAATTTCGATGCTGTTTTTTTTATTTCTGCGCCATTTTGCTATGACGTCACGATGAAATCTATGGAAATTCTCGAAAATTCCAGTTGTTCTGCCGAAAAGGGGTGTGACTCGAAAATTGTTTACTCAGCTGGATTTTACATCAATCTATTTACAATTCATTTCTATGATTAGTTTGCAGAATATCGAAACCTTGCGAAAACTATTGCTTCAGGGAAAATGGTAGTAGAGAGCTCTAAGTCCAAAGCTTTGGCCAAAAGTTTAAGACCAGCACTTATTTTTAGTTTGAAGCAACAAAAATTGCATAGTTATTCGAATTAAGTTTCAATATTTCCTTTACTCTTCGAATTATCGAATATCAAAGGCTCTTACATCATAATTACAAAATTTTTTCACCCTTTGCCATTCATGGTCTTAAACTTTTGGCCAAAGCTTTGAGCTGAAGGCCATCTACTACAACTTTCTCTGAAGCAATATTTTTCGCAAGGTTTCGATATTTTGCAAACTAATCATAGAAATGAATTGTGCATAGATTGATGTAACATCCAGCTGAGTAACACAATTTTTGGGTCACACCCCTTTTCGGCAGAGCAACTGGAATTTCCGGAAATTGCCATAGATTTCATTGTGACGTCATATCAAAATGGCGAAGAAATTTAAAAAACAGCATCGAAATTCGGAATCTACGTAGAAAGTTGTCCAAGACTAACTCCAAGAGAGTAAATCAGGCAGAGCGCCATGGTTCCATTTCGTTACCCCAAGAAAAGTTGTTGGCAAAAATGTGGTCTTAAACTTTTGGCCACGACTGTATATAGTTTTTAGATTTAATTTTTTCTTTTATATCGAAGGTAAAATCTTCTTAAGCAAAGATAACAATTATGACAAAATTACACAGAGCTTCACTCTGAAATGATGCTTGAAAAACCCATGTTATGAGCCATGATGATTCATAATTGTACCGGATGCTTCAAAAACAAGTTCAACCGCTTTAAAAATTGCAGTACCTAGGGTACTGGATGGATTCGAACGAATCGAATTTTTAGTTTTTTGAACTTTTCTCCCATTTTTTAGGCAAAGAAAACATAGTTACATTGAATTTTATGAAAATTCGTTTGTCTCTTGTTGGCTGAAAATCTCAAGAATTATGGGAAATTGAGTGTTGCATACAAATACTAAAAGTTCAGTCGCATGGCAATAAATGTGACGACGAGATCCAATACCCTTGAAAAACTGTACTTTTGCATTGCTTCATGTGACAAGTACAAGTCACCTCATAGTGATTTGAGCTTTAAGGAACAAGAGGTCCTTGATTTCATTCTGAAAGGAAAAGGCATATACGATTTACACTGTCCTCAATTTTCCATTCCTTTTGTAGGGATTGACAGCTCGTTTGTTGAAACTGTTAATGTGAACCATTCTTGGCAAGAGGTCAGCGATAGAGGATGGAAATTTCACGAGGCTGTTGCGAAGAATGTTGCTGTTCGTTTAGCACAATCTATGATGTGTGCAGCTCAAAAACAAGATAGTCTACCAGAAAGTTTCGGCAACCTTTCCATCGCAGATTCTCAGAATCAAGAAGCCGGTATCGCTGAAGGAGAGGAGTCTCCTTCTGCCTCTATTGAGGAGCCGTTGAAAAAGGTAAAGTTTGTCATGTATTTCATATGTATATATGTTTTCATATTTGATTCTTCTAAGGCCCAGTGTGAACCACGATCCTTTGTTGGCTGAATGAAGACAAAGAGGATGAGTCAATCTCGTCCCCAGATTGAGTTCGTTGCTCTACTTCTACTCTGGGATACAAGAGGCCGTTCTTCGATTTGATTGGCTGTAACTCCGTTTTGCTCAGTAACTTCATTTTGCGTGGGGTGAACGGCCGCGGCATGTCAAAATTTGACGGGAAACTACATTACCCATTGCAACCATAATTTGCGACTTATCTCCGAAATTCGGAGAATAACGAGCCATTTCGTTTCGCAGCTGCGGTGAAAGTTTCTCGAATTTGCAACTTAGGCCCATTTTCGCTCCAAACGAACCGTGCTTGTTTTCACATTAAAAACGCTTGCCAACCCCAGATTATTGTTCAAATACTTTCAAAAAGGTTGAAATAAGGTCCTCAAAAGTCTTTGTTTTTAGTTTCTCGATTTATCTACTTCAGAATTAGCGCTAGAGCAACGGCCATTTCCGTCGCTTAGCCTTGCCTAGCAAACTACTGCAAATCCATAATGGCTGCTACTGCACCCATTTTCTGGGCAGATTTGATCAAAGTGTACCAGGGTGATCATTCGCCTTCATGATCAGCGTATGACGTAAGAACACCCTGGGAACGAGGTTGTGAGGACGAGTCTTCTACTCATCCAGAATTGAGTTGCTTTCTAGGAATGCCTTAGTTTGCTGAGTTTTACATCTTGTCTTTTTTTCAGAGAATCTTCGAGACCCTGGAGTGTCGTCTTGGCCTAACTGATGAAGAGCAATTCAAAATCAGCATTTGGGATTTTGCTGGACATATTTTATATCAATCTATGCATCACATTTTCTTAAATGCCAAAGCTATTTATTTGTTGTGTTTTAATTTGGAAGATTACCTGAAGAACGCAGACCGTGCAAAAGATGAATTGCGTTTCTGGCTAAACTCAATCGCAGCCCACAAAGCTTGTGAACCAGCCGTGTTCATCATTGGAACCCATGCAGACAACGTGGACCAAGAGCTCCTAAAAAAGGCGAATAAAGAAATTGAAACCGAATTTTACGGCAAATACATGAGTTATTTTGTTCTCAACGTAGATGACATTGTATTTCCAATCGATAACAGTAAAGGGCCTAATGACGAACGAGTGAATGTTTTAAAGAGAGAGATTCAATCACAAACCCAGAAGTCGTGTAATTTCGATGGTGAATGTCCTGAAATGTTCATCAAGTGGCTTCACTGCGAAAAGCATATTCATGATATCGTTTTCGATGATATTTCAGTCTTTAGTTTAACGAAGGATGAATTGCACACAAAATTAGAAGCAGCTTGTGGGCGTATCGATAAAGGCAGTTATCAAGAAATGTTGGAAATGTTTCATGACTGTGGCGTTGTTTGGCTGCCAGGTATGTAAAATTACTAGACTGAGTCTGAAAAATGCATATGCCATTTAAAGTGCCACTGCTCTAAGTACCTGTTTGTACGAGACTGACTGGCCCGTCAGCGAACTCACTTGCCTCTTACCCAACCCGGGTCAATATGAGAGTTTTGATGGTGAACCAGCCTCGAGCCAGCCCAGCCCTTGGTAGCCACGTGCAGTCTTTCTGTTGTGTAGAACGAGGAAATATTTTCTGGTTCTTTCAGTTTTACAAAGGAAGAACTTTCGTAAAAGGGTCTTCCATTTTTAGATACTTGGCAACTCTGCTCTGCGCGTGCGTCACAAGCGGGTTGGCCCGTTTCTTCCGTTTATACTTCATTTCATATATCGTATCATTTAAGGAGGGATGCCCTTCGGTAGAAGCCGTTTTTCAAGGGGTCCTTCAATAAAAACTTAAAATTACAATGTACAGTTAAAAGTAAATTATAATTAGAACATAAAGAGCTATAAGTTAGAAACCTATTTACAATCATATATTGTACATAATAAACCAAAAAAGTTAACCCTTTATTGATTTCTTAAAATTATGCTTTTTTTATTCAAATGTAAAAGTTTACAATGTATTCTACATTTAACTATACCTTTCTAATTACTATACAACACTACAGGTACGATACCATGGGGAGCGAAAGACAATGACTACCCCATGGCCAATATAGAAAGACACGCAACGTTCAACTAACTACGACTACACTACAAACGATTATAAGCTAATGGACTATAGATTCTGTTCCACATCAGGTGTCAGGTCTGGGTTGCGATAACTTTAAATGATGTCACAAGCACAACTCGTTCGTTTGTAGTAGTAAAAAGAAAGTGCCTGACATCTGGTGTGAAAAAGAATCTACAAGGAAAGAGAAAATTTACTTTACGGGACTTGGTGGTTGCTTAGTACTGCAGATATCTCAATCAAACCGACCAGTTTCGTAGATAAAACGTAAAGTCAATTCTATTCTATTCAAACTATCCTTTGACTCAGCAGAAAGGCTATTCCAAAGCAGTGGCGTAGCCAGGTCCCTGCCTTTGGGGGGGCAGAGTGCGAGCGCAGCGAGGAAATACGGGGGTCCGGGGGCTTGCCCCCGGGAAGATTTTTGGGGGCCACGCCCTTCAGACGCTCGGAAAATGAGGGAAACGCCCTTTTCAGTCATATTTTGCATCATAAACATGACTACATAGAACACAAAAGGCAGGACGTTTTGTTAAATTTTGATCAAGAAATTATCCTCATTATTGCAAGTTACTCTAAGAAAGCAACAGAAGAATTCTTATTCAGTTACAAGCGGTCCAACATATCAAGTACAAAATACGAAATGAATCTTCTCAGCTTTACTGCAAAATGATTTGGTGCTGGTCGTTCGATCTTGATATTCAAGGAATTGTCTCTCTTAGCTACTTTATCATTGTCTAGTCAGTCTACAGAATCTTTTGCAAGAAAATTTTACAAAAGAAATTGTTGTTCAGTGTACAGGTTCTTCAAATCATCTTTTGATGAGATTTTTCCAGAGTAGTAGCAAATAAGGATCGGCTGACGACAGGCATTTACAGGCTAAGATAAGTGGGGACATTGAAATGGATGGGTCCAGGGTCGAGTCACCAGAAAAATTTTTGATGACATGCATTCTACTCTGGCTTAGAATGCCTCTGCCAACATTGTTCAAAAATTTCTTCGGATCCCGCATTCCTCTCAGGTACGCCACTGGAAAACCAAGAATGCACCGTAACTAAAAAGTAGACAAAACTTTCGGTGCCGCTCTTATAATGGAAGGGACGAAAGCTTTTCTTTTTTCTTTCAGTCATATCCAGGGGCGCACATTCAAATTTGTTTGGGGGGGTGTCAGTATGTTTGGACCGACTAAAGTTTTTTGGACCGACTGGATGTATACAGGCTGTTTGTACTCTTGAGGAACTTTGATACAAGCAGTACAGATTAACTGAGGGTGCGAAAAGGAGGAGGTCTGGGGGCGAGGTCCCCAGGATATTTTTTGAGGACACCCCTTCTACTTTGGCTTAGAACACCTCTCCTGATCCCATGTTTGTCACTTCTAAACACTTCTAAAAAGAATTTTTGACATTTTGTGACAGGTTTCTTCATAAATTGGCATCTTCAGGATAGATTTCAAGTAAACACCATTTAGAAAAGCAGACTTTTTCGCAAGGAAAATCAATCGCAAACAAAGCAAAAATCGCTGTAAGAGTGAAAGAGCAGCCCCTCACACTTATTTTCTCAAAGCTTTTTGATTCGACTTTGCCTGTTTTGCTTTTACGGTGAAGGTTTCTCCTGTCAGGCCAGACGCCATACAGGCCCATACAATTACCACCACCGACACCAGGCCCGCCGAGAAGTTTTGGGGGCCCAGGACCAAAACTGCCAAATGAAACCCCATGCGAGCGAAGCGAGCAGAAATTTTTTGCAATCACGCTCTTTAGATTAGCTTAAAACGGCCTAAAATGCATTTCAGAAAATTTCCTCTAGTCAGAATGTTAAGAAATCTTCAAATATGAGGCCCCCTAGACCCTGGGGGCAAACTGCACCCCTCAGTGGCCCTGCCATTATCGACACCCCAGTGCCAGACTGGAAACTTTGAACATTTCCAACAGCTTTCTACTGTACATTTAGACCAATGTTTGGGCAAAAATACCTTTGCTTTGTCTTAGAAGTCTCACAATCCAATGATTGCTTTGCCCAATCGTTGACTGGGCACTTCTGCAATAGTATATCTCGGAAAATTTTTTTAAATGCCGTCTTCTACTTTGGCTTAGAATGATTCTAAGCCGATTACTGTCGAGCATTGCTTGTAAAATTTCCAACCGTCGTCATGGACCGACCTCTGCCTAAAACATTTAGAAGTCGGACCAACTTGGACTCGAACTATCCAAGATAGATCCAAGCTTCGTCATGGCCCGACTTTTCGCTTATGACAAAAATTTTGGACCGACTCTGGAAATATTGGGGGGTGTCTCACCCCCACACCCCCTAATGTGCGTCCCTGGTCATATCTGAATTCTCGCCAAAATTTCGCAATTTAGTACCATGGGTGCCTGAGACAAAACAAGTAAAAGGACAACAGCTGAGAAAGTCTGAACTTTGAATTGTTTTGAAACACTGATAAAAACTCTAGAAAGCGCAACGATGCTTATGGACAGGGCTGTCAAGAGCCAGCTCGGGCCCTGGAGTAATCTATGGAGTATACAGAGCATGAAGAAAATGCGAGCGAAGCGAGCTGAAAATTTTTGAGAAGCACAAACAGAATTTCACTGGATGGTTGAAATGTCACATCACTGTAGAAGAGATGCACTGTCGATTAAAGTTAAGGAAGGTTTAAGTTGGATTCATAAATTCTTGTAATGCTGGATATATAGGAAAATGCAGAAATCGTTCAAGAAAACAAGTGGCAGTATAAGTACACATGGAAGGAGGAATTCTTGATAGAAGTGCGAAACGAAGCGAGAAAAATTCGAAAGATGTGATTAATTGTATTGTATGTTCTGTGCCAAATAGACTCATACACATACCAAGTTGAAGTGGTGCCTAGGTCGGTTTCAAAGAAACTAATGAAGCTGCATGCCTTGCCTGGACATGATAGCAGGCCAGGGTACAAAGATGATCCCAAGATGATACAGTGATGAGGCAAGTATGGACGTGCGAGCGAAGCGAGCAGAAAATTTTTGATTCTTTTGTTGGCTAAATCGCACCAAGATGTCACTTATTAGGGCAAAAATTTCATTCCTGTTTCTTTTATAACATTGACAAATCACGCTGCCACAAGTGTTGGAGAAAAATGCAGCCGACCCCCCCCCCCTCCTTCAGTTTCTCAACGGATTTGGGGGGATTACAAAACTCATCTCTGGCGATGATTGGGGGGGCGGCCGCCCCCTCTTGCCCCCCCCTGGCTACGCTACTGTTCCAAAGTTAAGCTCCTCGAAAAGAAAAACATTTTTGCCCGTTTGCTGACATTTTCTTCAGCAACTTTAAATCAGTCTCAGTGTTCCGGAGGTTGCGGGAGGAGCATGCTGGGTTTTTGATGAAGAGGTTACACAGGTATTGGGGAGCCAAATCATTGAGCGACTTGAAAACCATTGTTTTAGACTCATTGCCAATGAGCTCTTTAATGGTCTGCCAGCCCAACTCTGCGGAAAAATCAGAAGTTAAATCTGCAAAGGATTACCTAGAACAGCACTTACAAACTACTACACTACAAGGACAATGCCATGAGGAGCAGAAGACCATGACTACCCCCATGGCCATAACATAGAGACAGGTAACTAAAGCTAAATCTAAACATACAATGAAATGCTAATACAAAAGGTTACGCATAAACAATTTCTAGTGGTAAATACTAAAGTCAGGTTCACATTGGTTTTCGAGCAATGGCTGTGTTTCGGATGTATCAATTTAGTGTTACCTCAAACATCTTCAGCGAAAATGAAGGGCCAGTACTCGGTATCCCATATGCTTACATGAAATAACTTCTCTTTCAGAGATGCTTGTTGCAAACAATTCATCCATACAGAGCCTTGCAGACGTGGTGATTCTCAACATTCAGCATCTGATGGATGCCATGGCGACAGTGTGCAAGCTAGCTCTCCAAGACACGAAGAAGGCTGATCGATCCAATCGACAAGTTGCCAAGATTCTTAAATCAGATGCCAAAATCACCCATGATAATCTTGAGAGACTTCTGAAAGATGTGTCTGCTCAGAATAATCAACTGATCGAGTTGCTAAGGATTTTCAACATTTTATTGCCAGCAGAGAGAATTAATTCAAGCATGGATACCTCAGATATTGAAATGGCTCCAAAGCTGACCTCCACACCGAAGGCCAAAAATGCAGACAAGGTGAAGATATGATAATATAATTTAGAATTAAGAATCTAAACAGACTGCTCAAGAAAAATTATGTTGCGCCAAAAAAAGTGCTAAGTGAGCAAGAAAAAAGTTTCCACTTTTGAAATTCATAGCACCAAGAGTGCTTGACGGATTCCGATTATTCAAATTTTAGTTCAAAGCGAAAAGGCCGAAATATTCAAGGGATTTTTCTCACGTTCTAACGAGCACTGAAAATATATGTAAATTGGGATTCACAAAAATTTCTTGGTCGCCAATTCCCTGAAAATGGGCCTAAAACCATTGATCAAATCGTTGGGAGTCTTCTCATACAGAGCAATAGAGCAACACTCGACGGCATTTCACCTCTGTCGGCAGTTTGAAAATAGATTTTCAAACAATTACCGAAGGTTTTTCAACCCCATGGCAATGAACGTGCAGTCGATATCTCTTAACCATGAAAAATCGTGCTTTCTTATCAATCTGTGCAAAGGAGTTTCTTTGTGATTTTCTCAAATCTTTTGGGCCTTTTTCAGGAATTTGGCAACGATGAAAATTTTTAGCTCAAATCTATCTACATTTGTGGCACTCATACCCCACTTATACAAATGCGAAAAAAATTGCAAAAATTATTCATTCTCTCTTTTCGTATCAGAACTCAATTCATTCTTATGCATGCAGGATTCTTGGTGTTATTAAGTTTCGAAAGTGGGAGCTTTTTCTGGCTCGCCCGGTATTCTTTTTCAGTAGGTTATAGCAAACATATATCGGGTTTTTGAATTATTTGAATATCAGCCGATTTTTGAAGATGATTTTATTCAAAGTCTCAAAGGATGCTCTCAAATAGTTTACGATTTTTCAGTCGCCCATTTTGTATCACAAGCAATTTCTTGAAGTTTTGTTAGAAATACAGTTTTTGCGAAACGTATTCGAAAGTTTTTGAGCTAGTTTAGGCCCGGGCGGGGTACTTGACTAGGGAAGTGACGGGGGTGTGTGGCAAATCTCTCCACACCCTGTGCCCTGTCACATATAAAATGCCCAAAGGTATACCCTGTGACATGAAAATTTTGCCAAAAGTATACATTATTAATTGTTTCAAGAGAACTCTAAAAATTTTTTTCGGTCATTGGTGTTTTCAGCCAATGATTTGATAAGATCCCGTGTGTTATAACATAAATTGTATTTAGGTAGTTTCATACCTACTACGAGTTTCAAATAACCACAATAAAAATACATTCACACTCTCTTCGCTTTTCTCAGAATTTTCGCTGCCCTTCGGCAGCCTCCTCAGTGAGAACTCGTAGTAGGTATGAAACTACCTAAATACAATCTAAGAAATTTCCTTCCATGACATCAACAACAGCAGAATCTATAAAAGTACGCATGCAGCGCAAGCAGTGGCCCAAGGGAACACAACTAATGATAGACAAAATGGTAATGCAAATAGCTCGTCATCCTATGACATCAACAACGGCAAAACGTCGAAAAAGACCGAAAAAGTCAGTGAT
Source organism: Aurelia sp. 3 sensu Dawson et al. (2005) (assembly GCA_964020215.1). Classification (NCBI taxonomy): domain Eukaryota; kingdom Metazoa; phylum Cnidaria; class Scyphozoa; order Semaeostomeae; family Ulmaridae; genus Aurelia; species Aurelia sp. 3 sensu Dawson et al. (2005). The sequence continues at coordinate 12,749,440 of OZ026593.1, read as the reverse complement.
ACGAAAGACAAGGAAGAATCAATTAGCACAGAAAAGAAAAACAACAAACGTAAAACAATAGTTATTGGAGATTCAATGGTTAAAAATGTCCGTCAATTAGCATCCGTCTTTTCTTTTTCATGGCATATCTCAAAGAAGCGCATTGCAATCGAAATGATAATGGTGCAGGATTGAAGAGGAAGTTTTAATTTTCAAATTTTCTCCATGCCCCCATTTCTTGGGAGGGCACTTTCCATGCCCCCATTTCTTCTGGGAGTCCGTTTTCTAGTGTATCGTTTTCACATATTTTATTTTTCCCAGACCAGGCTATCAAACGAGGGCAATTTTTCTTGAGCCAGTTGTCACAACATATCAAAAGGGGAAGTTTATTACATCGGCTTGTTTTTTGTCCAGTTTTTTTCTTTGAAGTACATCGTTGGCCACGTGTTTCTAGAATCGACTATCATTTAAAGGGGATGATTCTGCAGCCGGGTAGGGTAGGGTGGGGGAAATGTAGGTCTAAATTGAGAAAATTGCTAAATAAGTAGCTGGTAAAGCAAGAACAATCTACAGACACTTTCAAACTTTTTGTTTAATTGACATTCATCGCTTCTTGTTTTCTGCCAAAGAATCTCAGCTCTGATAAAGGAAGCTTAAATATTTTGTAAAAAAAGTTTTAATTTCATCACCAAATTGGCCCACTTTCCCGACGAGCGGAAAAAGTGGATCTTTTTCAAAACTTGAATAATATTTAGAATATGGCAGGATAAATGAATAAAAAGAGTAATGGAGTTATATTTCCCAACTATTTTGTATTCAATAAAATCCCTGTCCTTGCCTTTTATCGCATGCAGCCCCGTTTCGGTGACCAAAGTGAAACTACCATCCTCAAGCGGTGATCCACCATCCTTCTGACTTCGAAGGCAGTGATCGAATTTGACAGTAACGATCAAATGAAAATTTTTGCAGTTTCTTTACTCCCATTTTGTGGTTTTAAGACATTTCATTTTTCATTTTAAAATATTTATACAGGTAATAAGTTTCATATATACATGCTTTTCAAACTGACCTGTCTGAAATAAAACAAAGGAAAAGAGGCTAAACTAAGGACAAAAGAATTTCATAAACCTAATTTACAATGTAATACACTATAATACCTAATTAACAATAAAATATTGTTATTTTTTTTACATAACTTAATACTTAACTTAATAACTTAATACTAAAGTTATCATAGATGATTTTTTAGACAGCCCTAACTTAGACAGCCCTAAGACAGCAACCACTGTGACAGCAAAGCCTTTTGAACATATTAGACACAAAACAAATGTGGCAGGATGAATATAAGTGCAAAAATTGAACAATTCAATGCTTTGTTGAATCTGATGGCTGAATTCTCATTAGGCCCACTTTACCCCACCTGGTAAAAAAGTTAATATTAAAAAACCATCGCCTCAATGACTTTCACATGAATGTCATTTCGTTTGTAAAAGATCTATCTGTCACTTCTTGTTCATTTAATGGTCCAGAAAACTAAAATAACACTGGTAGGAGAACGTTTTTCTAGGCCTTGAAATTCTTCCAGAGTAGGCCGTTCAGTAAAATAATTCTTTAAAATTATTTAAGATTAAACTAAGACGAATTTTTTATGTCAAAAGTCAGCTTATTACGATAAATATTGCCAGCCTGTCTTTGATTTGCTGAAGAGGGATATTTCTAGCAAAAACCTCAGTACCCCATAGAACCACATTATCCCACCCTACCCTAACCCTCACCGCGCTCTTTTTGTAAGACCATTGCTTCTTTTTGGCATTGGAGAGTACGCTGCACTTTTTCGTGAAGGTGATTAATAATTTCTATTGATATTTCCATCACAGAACGCCCAGAAGGTCACCTACATCATACCGTCATTACTGGAGGACAACAGTCTTGAAACTAATTGGAGCTCGATATGCCCAGAAAGTGTTTCCCATGAGTTCTTCATCGATTTCTTTGGATTTGCCCCAGATGCTTTATTTCATCAGCTGCTGGTGCAAGTAGCTCAGCATGCAATCCTGACAGACGGCTTCGATCCAGTAATCGCAAAGTTTGATGGAATCTTTGCTTTTGGTGTCTTGCATCACTTCCGACTACAATACGACAGAGCAAACTGCATGGTCAAAGGAGTTGTAAGGTAAGACTTATTACCCGAGTCCTTTATTTCCATGAGTTCTTTGATTGTTGATGTCACTTCAGTGAATAGGAACTCATCAATCATCATCATCGTGTTGCTTCTATAGGGAATTCCAGCCTTAGTAGACAGTAGCCTCTGCGAATCGGAATTACCCATAATTCCTATCATATTCCATGATACTTTTGAGAAAAATGCGTGGTTGTCTTTGTGTGAGAATTTATTGCGTTTTATCTGATCCAGAGAGTGAAAAAACAACAGCTTCCTTGTCTCGAGGATTGCATGAAACGACCTTCCATCGTTGTCTGTCTTGGGTGAGAACCACGGCTCGGATGAGATCCAGCTCCTGGTGTCAGCCACCAAGTTTGACCATGGTCGTCCTCTTCCCCTTCTCCCATCAACTTGTCCTTCTACTTGTTGTGATTGCATTCGAAAATTGCGTGTCATATGCCCGGAATATTTGTGTTTTCTAGCTTTAATTGTTTCAAGAGTTTTCCTTTTTCTCTGATTCTATTCAGGACTTCTACAGTCATTATCATATCTGTCCATGGTATTCTGAGCATTCTTCCATGTATCTACATTTCAACTCATCCTGGTTTTTTTGTAAGAAACTAGGTCGGGCCATAGTAGCCTTAATTCAGCATGAACGTTTTCCCATCTTAGTGCCAAAAGTTTCTTAATTTGTTTCTTATCTTTGAATACATGAATGGTCATATAGTCTCTAACATCAGATCGAAATAAACAGTGCACCGTCGCGTTAAAACATAAGATGCTAGTTGGTTTTGCTCAAGAATGGGTTTCAACGACGTATTTGCCATAACATACTTGATTTTAAGACTGCTTTCACACGGTACCGGCATAATTTGAAGGCGATGCAAAATGTGACGAATAGGCCTCCCGTGCACATAAAGCGGCACATTTTGTGCCGGCAGAGTTTGAAACGATAGCTTTTGAAAATGGAACGCTAACCAGCACAATTTGGGAACGGTGTCGTGTGAGCACTCGAAAATGATGAAAGCAGAACACTTAAAAACGCTTTCAAAATGAGGCCAACCTGTTCTAATCGTGTGAGTACATTTCTTTGGCTTCAACTTCTTGGATAGCCTGCGTGCAGACTTTACTTGCCATTGTGAATGAGAGCCAAGCCCGCCTTGGCTCTCATTCACAATGGCAAATAAAGTCTGCACGCAGGCTACTTCTTGGAGAGATTGCAGTTAGATTGCACCTAGTTTGTTATCGTTGAATTTTGGATCGTTTTTTAATTGTCCTAGCATTGTGTGAACGCTAGCTCAAATTTTGCTACCGTCACATTTTCACCATTTTCAAAATGTGACGGTATGGTTTGAGAGTAGTCTAAGTTTTAAAAGTTTCTTACGACTTCTCGGACGTAGTACTAGAGTTTCTTGAAATTTTGGCCATCTTGGTACTAGTTTCTCATAAACCAGTTTCTTATAAATATTTTCATAGCAAAATTGCTGCAACGAAGTTGTATTTTTAAGTCGACTTTATTTTGTAGAGAAGCATCCTATGGACAGCAACAACTGGGAGAATTGTTGGTTACAATCAAAGGGATCTTAACTGATGTTTGCAATAACTACTTCAAGTTCCAGCGATTCAAAGTTGGACCATGTTGTCCCTGTGAAACTTGTCCTGGTTCTTATGCAGATGGGTCGAAAGCAAAGCATCAAGATGTAATAAGTACACTGCGGCCATATGTTATTGAATATGACCCAAAGATTAGCGAATATATTTATTGTCAACAGACGCGAGTTGATCAAGATCCGGCTGTCCTTAAATGGAATCTTACTTCAAAACTGGATCACAGTCATACCATGAATGTAAGCATCAAATTTTTAGACTTATTAGAAGGTAACAAAAAAAATTTTCGCTCTAGATTCCACACAGACTTATGACAATGAGTCTGTTGTATCCCAGCGGTAAGCCTTGCTCAAAACAGGGACTCAAAATGAAACAGTGAAAAGATTACCCTATTTTCTGTATTCATCAATCGAATTATGACGGGATCAAAGCCTCGGATCTCGAATCACGGCCCCTAGTCTCGAATCTCATCGGAATGTTATCATCAGTCATTCAATAAAATCAAAAGTTCCATCATAGCTGCTGTCACCATAGTAATTCACAAATCTTGCAATCAGAATAGGCTCAAAGAGCACAGGGAGGGACTCCAGGTAATAAGTCGAGATTGCCAATAGCTTCCTAAAAGCAAATTTTATGAACACAAAAATGTATCGGAATCTAGCTGAAGGGCTTAGCTATCTTTTGAAATCTTGCCTAGTCATTTTGGACTACCTGCCGAAAACCACTTTCAAAAATATGGTAATCCATGCATAACTCGGACTTTCCCGTCCCTGTCAGTTCATGTTTTGGAAAATTTGACATCCGAATTCTAAATTTACTTAGGAGCGCGAAATTTGAATAAGAAACAAAGGTGAATAATTTTGCAAGCAACAGATTTCGCCAGATGGCTTCAAATCCATTCGTACGTTAAGTTTTAACATAAACTTGAATGGAAAAGGATGGCGATTATTTCATAATAAAATGATAAATGCAGGCTTCTAAATTTTCCTGGAATCTGTCTTTTCTCAGGGTAATCATGGGTTAAAATGACCATACAGCGTGCAGCATCTCGAAAGATAGCCAAGCCTTACAATTAAATTGGTGATACAAACCAAGTATCGATAAATATTAATTTCAAAGAGCTATATAAGATGTAGCTCGTGGACTCAAACTTGTGCCATCCTCAGCTAATAAATCCAAATACACTTGCTGTTTATATAGCACTGTTTATCAAACCGGTTTAACTAAAGTACGACCAAAAGCTATGTTGAGTTAAAACGTTTTTCGATGCCATTTCGGCTCTATTTGCTTAATAGTAAAAGTAAAAGTCTCTTTCGAAAGAGGAAGAGAAGCGTAATATCCTTAAGCAGCATTTTCGAAATTTAAACTTACAGAAGGGGGTTGAGATCAAGCCTAAAAAAACAATTATTAGCCCACGCATCCGTCGAGGTTGAAAAAATATATGGCTGAAAAGCTCTATCTTAGCTGTATCCAAATCTGTGCTCCGTTTATTTGTTAACTAAATACATTTTCGTCCATGTGCGAAGAAATGGCCAAGGGTTAGCAGATTTTGGAAGAGTTGGTTTTTTCAATAACGGGGGAAGCAACAAGTCGCTACTGCAACGAATACAACGGACTTTATTACAGTAAAACTGTATCGAGCATGGAAGGTTATCTTAGGGGAGTTTAACCGAAAGTCAGCTTTCTCGTGATTATTGATGCTTTCTTTGACAAAACATTCCATTTGAATTTTGAGTTGTTCGGTCAAGCATCTTAGATAACAACTATTTCTTGCAAAAGCATATGAAATGCATCGATTGCAGTCTCTCAAGCGGCTAGATTCGCAAATGAGAAACACTGCGCTACTGCAAAGGTTCTTTCAAAAACTGTAAGAGTACCAAATTTAATTGTTTAGAATCTAAACAAAATATTCTTTGAAAGAAATCAATAACATTTATAGAAAGAAAAAATGAATTTCGACCAAACTCTCTTGAGACAATCTTTCATGCTTGATCCAGTCTTAGTGTTATTCAAGTCCCCGTTATTTGTTGTTGTAGTAACTTAGTGCTTCCCCCGTTATTGAAAAAACCAGATTTTCCAAATTCTGCTAACCCTTGGCCATTTCTTCGTTTGTTGACAGAAACCTCTTGGGTTGACAAATAAACGGAGCACAGATTTGGATACAGCTAAGATAGAGCTTTTCAGCCATATATTTTTTCAACCTCGACGGATGCGTGGGCTAAGAGTTGCTCTTTTTGAGGCTTGATTTCAACCCCCTTCTGTAAGTTTAAATTTCGAAAATGCTGCTTAAGGATATTACGCTTCTCTTCCTCTTTCGAAAGAGACCTTTACGTTTACTATTAAGCAAATAGAGCCGAAATGGCATCGAAAAACGTTTTAACTCAACATAGTTTTTGGTCGTACTTTAGTTAGACCGGTTTGATAATCAGTGCTATATAAACAGCACGTGTATTTTGATTTATTAGCTGAGGATGGCACAAGTTTGAGTGCCGAAACAATATGAAATTGTCTGCCTGATCATGTCTTAATTGATTCATATTTTCTTAACTACTGGATTGTCACTAACATGGATTTGTCAAAATTTCTACTTGGATTTTTCATTGCTAATAAAGTATTACTTGGATTCGTCGAATAACTACAACTTGCTCAGTCTTTTCTATCATGTCATCCTGAGGGTTGATAAAATGAAATTGTTCGTCGTGACACTTGCAATAAAATTTATAATCTACGTAAATAACTGATTTTAAAAGAGTCACCTTTATAACATAACATTCCTTCGCTTTAATTTTGTGAAGCTCTTTACCATAGTTGTCACTGACCTGTTTTTCATGGCTGTCAATATTCGTGATCTACGCAGAAAGTCGATCAACAGGATGTTTCGGATAAAAAACGCAAACCGCTTTCATTCGAGATTCATCAGGGAATTATAAGATTTGAATCAATATGACGCATACCATCTGAAAGTACAATTTATCTTCTTTCCAATGATATCCAGGTTGGGTGGATTAATTGAATTTTTTATTGCTTAGGGTGTGCTTGATAGGTAGCAATTCTGAAAACGGTATACTTGATAGACTTAGAATTCGTGTTTGATTGACTCCCTAATTCCGAAAACAGTAGGTATAGCAGGTTTGGAAGGCCTTCTAAACCTTCTGCTCCAAAAGGCAGAAGGTTTGGCAGACTTTGGAGAGATTCTCGTTTTCTCAAATGCAAAAATTTGAAAACGAGGTGAATTTGCTCAATTGTTACGGTAAATCGGTAACTTTACTCCAAGCATCAGACTCGTCTTCGCGTTTTTCAACTAGAAACCTCGTGTTGCTAAAGTGAATCTGAAACCTGCTGTTTTGCAGAATTTTGTGTTTGATTGGAAATGTGTTTCCGTCTCTGCGAAGCCTACCGTTTTCAGAATTTGGAAGGTTTGGAATTACCAATCACCCTTAGTTGACGTTTTTGCAAGTATTGCTTATTCTAGATGCTGGAAGGTGATAGAACATTTACATAGGCAATAATCCACCTTTGGGGGGGGGGCATATTTTATCATGTTTTTCAATTGCAGCCCATGAGGATGAATACTTTTTTCCTCCGCAAGTGCTGCAGTTGAAATTAGCCATTCTTAAGAAAATATCAATTTAATGATGAATAATCCCATTTGTTACGAAAGCATAAGTTCGACGGAACTATCGAATGTGGCAATTGTGCTCCGCGAAATCGAATGAAAATGTCCTAACGTTTGAACGAATCCGCGTGAATCAGCAAAAAAGAACAGCTTCTAAAAATCTACCAGCGAAACTATTTACAAACGACGAAATATGTACAAAACGATTGGTAAGTCTGTCTCAATAAAGTTTGAAGAATTTCCGACCTCGTCGAATCTCAACGATGATGTCTCAACAAGAATTACAAGCCTCGAAACTAATTGCATGACTCCATGCTCGCTATGCTTGTCTCCAACTCTAAACTTGACTCAACTCAACTCTCGTCTCTCTAAAAGTCACGTGTTACTATACTATTCTATTGTACTATTGTTTTTAATGTCAGCTTCCACAACACCATTAATGTACCCAAACTGCGTGTCATTAGAAAGAAGAAAGATGGTTCTTTCAGATGGTATACATTACATCCTCTCAAATTTTGTCAATTTTTTGAGATTTGAAATTAATGTTGGGTTGCGTTTTTCTGAAACACCGTGTAGGAAATCCATCTGCCATGAATTCCTTCCCTTGGTGATGCTCCCCCTCAAGCTTCTGGCCTAAAATGGGTCAAACATTGCTTCCGTTTGAAATTTCCTTGAAAATGAAACAAACTTTCTAACATGATTTAAATTGTTATCACCAGGTTTCGGATGCATATGATGGACCGCATCCAAGAGTTGCGCAGTCAGTGTCAGGTATCACATTTGCAGATTCTATCAGATATTAACGGATTCAATGTGCCTGATATAATGTCGAAAGAACGGTATATGGCTCAAATTTTGAAAAGGGTGGGTGTAAGATTCTATTACATTTTTCTTTGAAAAAGTGCTTCAAGGTACTTTCTGGTAATGTGCTGTAAATCTGCCGTGACAATATTTTGATTAGTTTCAAAATGGCGGCATTCATTAATTTTGAGGCTGTGACGTCATCAAGTTTCTAAATCCTTAACAAGAACAGCTACGCATTTCAAATTGCCACCATATTTTAGACCTTAATTACGATTATTTTAATTTTTCAAAATTATTGCTGGATTTTCACAAAAATAATGAAAATGCCGCCATTTGAAAATAATCAAGATACCAAAATTGCCATGGCAGATTTGCAGAAAATTACGTAAAGTTCCTTTCAAGTCGCTCAATTGATAGTAAAATGTGATACAAGTTAACACCCATCCTTTTTTGAAAGATTTGAAAGATTTGAGCCTTATGCTTGAAAGAACTATGTCCTCTACTCTTGTTTGGTGATCAAAATTTGGGTACCATCGCAGTCATATTAGAAGCATTCATTTTCTTTATCAGGGCCTCGGCAAGGTTAAATTCATGTTGACGTGTCCTTCCTCGCCATTAATGTCAAAATTTAATGAAAATTGTAGTTTGTAATTTTGATCATGATTGTTGTTTTCAATTGATGAATAAACAAGGAAAAGATTCTTACTACTAGAAGAGAGATATTCGTCATGTTGACAATTTTTTGGAAAAGATGCTTGCCGATAATGCGTGCAGGAGAATCCAAAACTCTGTCGCACATTAGATTTTCGCTTTAATTATTTTACGTCACTGTAAATATCCTGGGGTAACGTCAATGGCAGATGATGGAGTGTGCCATTTTGACCTGTGCAAATCGATTCTAGAATTTTTGAATCTTCCAAAAATCATATCCATAGTCTACAAGCGATACACAATGCATATTTGAAAATTTGATGTAAGGGGTCAAAAGATCAAAGAGATTAATCAAGTGTGTGAAAAACATTTGTGAAAATGATGCCCCAAAATTTACGATCCTGTCAAAAATGATACCCTAAGATTGATAGCAACTGTTATCTTGGCACTCTCTCCCCCCTCCCCCCAAGGCAGATATCGCCTGACGCTTACCGCGAGACAGAATTTCGTTTTCTGTTCACAGTGACAGCGGATCGTTGTCAGCAGAATCGTTTTCAAGTTTATTCGTTTTTGTTAGCGTTTGCGAAAAGCTCTTTTTCACAGCAGAGCAGTACGAACGACAAGTAAAATCGGGCAGTAATTTACGGATAGTAAAGTCAGACAAAGTAAAATCGGACAGTAAAGTACGAACGACAAGCAATTTCTCCTAGCTATTTATCCTCGTCAACTATCTTCAAAAACTTCGGTTTCCTTAAAGAGTCTGTTTCAGAGTCTGTTTCCTTAAAGAGTCTAACCTTTGTTTGTCGCCATTTTTATGGCCCATGAAAATGGCGACAACAAAGGCAAACCAAGAGAAGACACGTGCAAGGCATGCTGGATGAAACAGGCTCTTTAAAGGGGATTTCATTTCATTTTCATTTTAATTCTTTTAAGGAGGGTTGCCCTTCAACAAGCTGATTTTCAAGGGGCCCTCCAAACGGTAAACAAACCTGTTATTTCTATAATATATTTGGTTGCCCGCACGTGTCCTTTGTGTTCTGCACAAAATTTGGTGAATGTAGTGAATCCACAACAGAGTTATTTCTAAAAATCCACGAATACCGCTGCAGTTTTAGGCTAGAGTTACACTATATCGGATTGCTATCGGAGTGGAGCAGAGTGGAGTCCGAGCGGAGTAACTTTCACTCCTTAGTGATATCAGGGGCAGCAGTTACACTACGACGCTTCTCTTGCTCCCACGCAATATATCTTCGCAGTTCTGGTCTTCGCTGCAAAGCGCTTTTGCACTCTGGCGCCAAAGTTTATTGTTTGCTAATCTGAAATTTCATTGTTTCGAAGCGGAGTATATCGGATTCGTGCGATTACACTACAACGATCGACAACGATTCGCTACGGAGTGACTCCGGAGTGATTTCTTTTTAAAATTATTTTCATTTTCATTCTTTCATTTTAAAATTACTTACCCAGGGTACAATTCAGTTTAAATACTGTTTTACAATTGGCCCTGCAAAAGCAACTTACAAAATTGAAAAGTTATATACTACAAAATTTACAATAAACAGAGCGGAATATGGCTAAATCAAAGATGTATAAATTTACAACAATACATCTCAGTATATATAAAAGGAATATTTTTCCTTGAGTTTGGACTTGAAGGCATTGATTGAGGGAGCCATCTTTGTATCCAAATCAAGACTGTTCCAGAGACTGGCCCCACGATACGCAAAGGATTTCTGGCCATTGCCAGTTCTCAACATGGGTATTGCAAGGTCTGTTTTAGAGTTTCTTAATTCTCTTGGATGTACCCCGGATAATCTCACGAAAAGATCACTGAGATATTGAGGTGCAAGATGATTAAGAGATTTGTAAACCATAGAACCTGTTTCTGTATTTATCAGCTTTTGTACAGATAGCCAACCAAGTCTCTGGAGCAAATTAGCTGCAGTTGCATCAAAAGGGCTATTTGTTACTATTCTGGCAGCTTTATTCTGTAATTTTGAAGCACGTCTAGCTTTGAAGCACCACAAGAGCCCCAGACAGAGCAACAGTAGCTGAAATTTGGCTCTATGATGCTTCTACCGGGTGAGCCAGAAAAAAGTTCCCACTTTTGAAAATTCATAACACCAAGACTAATTCACGGATTTGAATTATTCAAATTCTAGTTAAAAGCCGAAAGATCAAAGTATTTTTGTGATTTTTCTCGCTGTCCTACCAGCACTACAAATATAGGTTAATTCAACTTTACAAAAATTTCAAGGTTGCAAAATGACTGAAAAATGGCCTAAAACATCGATCAATGCATAAATGACTTCTCGCACAGAATAATGAAGGAAATGCAATTTTTCATGGGAGAGATATATCCTCTAAGCATTAATTGCCTTGGGATTGAAAATCTTTCATATTTTTTCGAAAATCAATGTCTCATAACTCTTGAGGGAGTTGAAACGCCCATGGGTTATTGTTCGATTTGAATAGAGTCCTTACGATTTGATCAATGTTTTAGGCCCTTTTTCCGTCATTTTGCAACCATGAAATTTTTATAAAGTTGAATTTACCAATACTTCTAGTGCTGGTAGGACAGCGAGAAAAATCACAAAAATTCTTCGATCTTTCGACTTTTAACTAGAATTTGAATGATTCAAATCCGTGAAGTAGTCTTGGTATTCTGAATTTTCAAAAGTGGGAACTTTTTTCTGGCTCACCCGGTATATAAATTCATCAAAGTGCCAGTTTGAACAAAATTTCGCGCATACTTCAATAGAACAATTGCTCTGGAGATATTTTTTTGAACCGCGCTAATGTGAGAAGGCAATTATCAATCACGACTCGGAGGTATTTTGTTTCGTTAATTAGGTCGATTTCCTCGCCCCTACCCTGAAAGAAGGAAGTGTGCTAAGATTATTCTTTAGTTTTTCTTTAATTTTTGGCTTAGAGCCAATTATCATAGCTTGGGTTTTGACAACATTAAGGGAAAGCTTATTGCCCTGTAGCCACCTTTCAATGGATGAAAGCTCCTCGTTGATTACTAGGTCCAGTTCCTCACTTTTATCAGAAGAATACGAGATAGCTGTGTTGTCGTCGGCATACATACATCTGGAGATGATTTTCGTATCACCTCCAGAGCGAAGTGATTTTCACTCCGCTAATGGGAGCGTTGTGTATCGGATTGGTGCGGAGTAGTGTAACTCAAACCCCTATCCGATACGAAAGTCACTCCGCTCCGATTGCAATCCGGTATAGTGTAACTGAGGCCTTAGCCATCGTACAACGTATATAAATGTTTCTTTTGTTTCGTTTGAAAATGAAATAAAACTTTCATTTTGCACAAAATAGCCTCTGTGATATGGCCTATCAACAACACTGCAGTATCGTCATTTCGAAAGAAATTTGTTTACTTTACGTGACCCAGCCAATCCAAACTGTTGGATCATTTGAAATCAATAGCCAGGGGAAATTTAACCGAGATGCTTTGCATCCCAGAGGATCATGATTGGTTCATGGTTAAAATTTCTCTGGCGTCATATTTGGCCCAATTTTTGTCAAGGTGCTCAATGTTCTTCTTCTTCTTCATGTTCCTTATCTTTCGACGTTGGATGACACAGCTGCCCTCCACCTTTCTCTGTCCATTGCTATTCCTGTTGCCTGTTCATATCGCATACCAGTCCATTTTTTGATACTGTCATACCAACTCGTCCTTCGGCGACCTCTGCCTCTCGTTCCATCAATGTACCCCTCTAACAATGTTCTATATACGTTGTTTAGCTGTAGCAAATGCCCAAAATATCTCAGTTTCCTTGCCCTCAATATGCTGACCAATGTTCGTTTTTCATCCATTCTTTGGGGCACTTCCTCATTTGTTATTTTCTATGTCTGTGACAACTTTAGCATTTTCCTGTACGACCATATCTCGAACGCTTCAAGGCGCTTCTTAATAATAATGATAATAATAGAAACCATATTTATACAGGGAAACTTGTTCAGCAAAAAGAATTTGCTGCTATCAACCAAGGACCTGTGAACTTAATGTACCTAGAATATATAATTTACAACAATATAGTTTAAAAAGTCGTTTACAATAATAGAGGTTTAAGAAAATGTTAAAAATCAAAGTTAAAATCCTTGTAGTAACTCGTGAACTTCAGTATGGATGCTTCAATCTTTAGTCTATTGGGAACTTTATTGCATATCTAAGTGTTATTGTTACAGCGTGAGAGAGCGTATGAGCATGAGCCATAGGACACCAAGTGTGTAGCAGTTAAAATTTATATCAGTAGCGAGCCACCGTAATTTATTGTTTTTTTTTTGTGTCTTGAACTTGTTTTTACTTCGTACACAATGTTTCGTAATTTTGAAATTTTCAGTAGTGAGCCACCTTAAGTGAAGATCCACCTTAACTCGTAAAGCTGAGTTAAGGTGGATCTTCGCTTAAGGTGGCTCACTACTGAAAATTTCAAAATTACGAGACATTGAAAGGTGGTTGTGTACGAAGTAAAAACAAGTTCAAGACAAAAAAAAACTAAATTACGGTGGCTCGCTACTGATATAAATTTAACTGCTACACACTTGGTGTCCTATCGCTCATGGTATGAGATACTGGAAGAGTGGAAGAGAAACAAAGGAGATGGAGCTACATCGGCCAAATTACAAGAGGCTCTTCGAAAGACTGGTAGGCAAAAGATATTGCAGATGATATTTCACCATTTAAATGACTGCTCATTATTAAAATATCTTTTTTACTGTATTTTCTTAGTTGACAGTGGCATGGAAGATCCCCAATCGGCAAGTTCAATCGTGATTGACCAAGACATAAAAGAAAAAGTATCAGGTATGCTGGGTGATTCATGGAAGCAGTTAGCACGCAATTTGCCTTGGCGGGGAAAAAGAGACATTCATATTGAAGCAATAATTAGCAATGTTGCTGCAAATCCCTTGTCGCAGCGTGATAGAGCATATGAGATACTGGCAGAGTGGAAGAGAAACGAAGGAGATGGAGCTACATTGGCCAAATTACAAGAGACTCTTCGAAAGATTGGTAGGCAAGATATTGCAGATGAAATTTCACCATTTAGCTTTCAATAATTGGTAAATGAATGCAATAATTCATTGATTTCAATAAGTAGGATGGACTTAAGCAGCCTTTCCACTTGCCCATTTTAAAATTAAAACTAGTTAAAGTTATCTGTTGCAACAAGGACAGATTTGTAATACAATAGCAACAGTTGCTTTATTTGATACCTCAATTCAAAGCGATTAGTGACTGCAGACAAAGGAAATTCTCTCAGCCGGTAAATCAAAACAGGCACGGCCGCAAAAGTTGCCCGAAACCAGTAGGGCAAACTCTCGCTTTGTGCAAGCGAAAGACGGTTTTTAAGAGAAGTTATGTGCTTATAATGAAAGAAAGATGATAAATCTAAAGTTCTGTCTCACGGATTTCGTTTATTTCATTCAGAAGCCGAGCAGAAGGCATTATAATTCTCGGTATTTTGAGCTTAAATGAAACAATTACCACACAGCTCCTGAATCAAATAAACAAGTTGCGTGAGATACAACTTTAGATTTATCTTCCTTCCTTCGTTATAAGCACATAACTTCTCTTAAAAACCGCCTTTCGCTTGCACAAGGCGAGAGTTTGCCCTACCTTCATTTCATTTATAATGATATAATTTCATTTTATAATATTTATATAGGTTAACATATGTTCATAATATATATTTTTTTCAACCAGACCGTTTTAAAAAAAGTTAAAATAAAGCACTAACACTAATAACAAAAGAAATTTAAATGCCTAATTTACAATATTATACAAAACTAAGTCCATAAGGAGAAAGTAAAAGAAAAAGTAAAACTTGTCCCCGTCTATAGCTGTTGTTTGAAGGTTTTCAGGGAGGGTACCAATTTTGTCGCTCTTTCAAGACTGTTCCACAGTTTTGCACCGCGATAAGAAAAGCCTTTTGGCCATTGATCGTTTTTAGGAGCGGTATCTTAAAATCAGTTTCTGATGAGTGCAGAAGCCGCTCTCTATCATCCGAACATTTTGCGGATAATCTTCTGGTTTTGGGGCAACTATTGTGGCCGTATTTGTTTTGATTACCGGTTGAGAGAATTTCTTTTGCCCAGGGGCGGCGCCAGCTTTGGGAAAGTGGGGTGGACAAGAGGTAAAATTGATTCCATAAGGTATACCTAATGTTTTTTATATCGTTTTCGCTTAGGAATAACTACCAACCTGAGGAAAGTGGGGTGGACATGTCCTCTCCAGTCCACCCCGTGGCGCCGCCCTTGCTTTTGCCTGCAGTCGCTAATCGCTTTGAATTGAGGTGTCAATCACAAGCAACTGACGCTATTGTATTACAAAATCTGTCCTTGTCGTCTGTTTCGAGTTGCGCTGCCACTATATCACCGTGGAAAAGGGATAACTTTACAAACGGGTCTCAGACTGGATCAGTATTAACCTGGGTATCTTTTAAAGAGACACAATCGCAATATTTTTTGGGTCTGAATACCTGAACGAGACTTCTCCTGAATTAAGTAGAGACTTCTTACATTTCGAAAATGTACTTAGTTTTTACGTGCGACTTCTAGAGCTGTCGGAAAACAGTGAAAGGAGTAGGAAAGTGATGCATTTGTGCATAGACAAAGACAAACAATGGGCTAATAAGTTCTTTTCTTAAATCTTGGTGAATAAAATTTTCGACGATTGTGTCTCTTTAACCCACCTATTGGTTTGCGAAAACGCCCTAAACGGATAACTTTTAACCCAGTTGCAACAGCAAGAGCATGCTGCATTTTGGCACTTCAAATCAAGGTTGAAACAATGAAAAGGGGACAGAACTACTAAAACAGCAACAGGAGATGACTAAAAACAATTAAAAATGGGTTCACGGGAAACAGGCGTTTCTTTGACTAACTCTAAAAATGAATTACTTTTAAACCGCTTTGTTTCAACACGGGCTAGTGGAAAGCCACCTTAAAGAAAACGCGACGCAACCTAAATTTCAAATTTTCAAACATAGGAAGATTTAAGTAGATGCATACCGATGCAATGCATACTACGTGAAAGTAACAACCATCTTCGTTCAAATCACATGCATTTACCGTATGAGCCAGTAGACGAATTTGAATGATTTGAATTCTTGTTTAAGGCATCTCTGCTTTCCGCTCCAGTGAACAGCAAAATGCTGTTTTGCGAAATCACTCACCGTAGAAAAAAGTTCATCTCTCCAACATTTTTATTTCTAAAAAGAACAATATAATTGTTTTACTCATTTAGCGCAAAATGTATTCTTCTCTTCTTCTTATGTGCCGTCTACTTACTGTAGGTAGGCTGCTATGAATTGCCTCCACTTCTCTCTATCTTGGGCTTTTCTTACGAGCCATCCATAATGCTTTCTTCCCATCCAAGCTCTTGGTCTTCCTCTGGGTTGTCTTGATGGTATTTAACCTTCCAATATCACACGATGTAAGTTGTCCCTCCTTATGATGTGACCGAAGAATGTTAGTTTCCTTGACATGATTAACAGCATAATGTTTCTTTTCTCTCCTATGCTTTCCAGTACTGTATCATTTTTCGTGTGGCTTTGCCATGAAATTCTCTGTATTTGCCGCCAAACCCACATCTCAAAGGCTCTAATCCATACTCTACCCAACTAGTCCGGTAGCAGAAGGGGGGGGGGGGGGTAGTACCACCAGACGAGGTAATTTACGAGATCAAGTGATCTTGGTCAATTTTGGGGCGTAGAATTCGAATTTCGATGTTCTTTTTCTGGGAGAGGGGCCGTTTAGGAGATATGGGGGTAAATACCCCCCCAAATTGAGCCAAAATGTGTTACTGCTAACACTGTCACTATACTTCTTGAATATTAGATTTCCTGCTTATTTAGCATTGATTATAGCCCAATCATGCCTATTAAGGGTATTGTTCAGACTTCAGGTCATTGCATTGCATTCTGGGATACCTGTGCCCCCAAAATGGGGGCAACATAGCCAATTGGTGCAAAACTCACTAAGATCACCTTTTCTTATGTATTCTGGGGCGTAGAATCTAAATTTCGGTGTTATTTTGACAAGAAAGGAGTCGTTCTTGACATATGGGGGCATATGCCCCCTAAACAGGGGGTAATGTGTCCTGTTCTCAAACTCTTCAATGTCACTTACCTACAAATCTTGTTCTTTAACAACAAGAAATCGCTTGTGATCAAATTCATCATGACCTTTGTTTGTGCTTCAGGTTGTAACCTCCTTTCCAGGATAACCTTACCCCCAACCCCAGTTGGGGGGTACCGAGAAAGATCATATTGAGTCACTGTAAGTATTTTGCAAACGCTGGCTGTTATCATTGCATTATGTTGAATCAATCAAAATACGATATAATTCAGTTATTGCCTGAATTTTCATGCAAAAATATTGTTTAGTTACCATGGCCATCGCTGTCACCGTCACTGGTCTCTTCTCTTGAAGAATCACATAATCTGTCCAAGTTATTGTCATATTTGGGAGCCAACCGTGATTTTTAAGCAGGAATTGAAGTATTTCGCAGCATTGTTGCCACAAAGTTTGCTCTCTTACTGTGTAAAAGCTCCACCTTAGTCTGGCAGTTTGGAAGGAGAGACAAATCAATTACCTTTCCATTCTTTTCTAGTTTCTCTCAAAATATGTTTCCACGAAAACCGTACCATCTCAATCGAGACGACTGTACAAAAGTTACACTTTGACTGGTTTTTTTAAACAGAGAACGTGTCAAGAAATGCTGAATCCATTATTAGGTGCATCAACAAAATTGCTTTCCTTGAAAAACAGTCTTTTGCCATTGCAGGAGTGCAGTCCATGCATCTTGATTGTTTGCTGGCGCTTACTTGAAGGCCCGTTGTCAATAGTAACCCTTTGTCCGCCGAGTGAAAAGCAAGAAAAGAGAATTCAGACCAGAAACGACTTTCAGATAATACGAAAGTCAACTTTAGTAATTAAGAAAGCAGAGAGGGATCTTCCTTTGCCACGAAGAAAAATTTGTCATCCAAACTCCTGATGTTCGAATCCCTGCTAACTTTGAAGATTTCTCAGAAACAATTGAAATAGAGAAAGAATGGTTGAGCTGATGGAGCTAATAGGCATACATATGCATACACCTGTGACGTTAGTTGTCCAAAATGGACACGCGTGCACTGATGGACAATGGAACAGCACAAGGAAAGCCGCAATATTTTCTTCGTGAACGCATGCAAACTGTTAGAAATAAGAAGAAAGCTCTTTACCACCAGCACTCTGTTATTGGCAACTACTTTCTTCACAGTATTCTTCGCAAAGGATTCAGTAGATGCACGTCAGAAAGTATTCAGCATTTCTTGACATGCTCTTTGTTGAAAAAAAACAGCATAAGTATAATTTTTGACCAGCTGTCTCAATTGCGATCTTCTGTGTGTGCCATATTTTGCGGAAGAAGGATGCTGTAAACGAAGCAAGGAAACATAGATTTTTGTAGAAATTGGTAGATGACGGAAAGGTCATTGATTTGTCTCTACTTCAACACTGCCAGACTAAGGTTGAGTCTTGAAACAGCAAGCGAGCAAACTTTGTGGCAACGATGTGGCGAAATACTTCAACTCCTGCTTAAAAATCACGGTTGGCTCCCAAATTTGACAATAACTTGGACAGGGGAAGCGTATCCAGAACAGATAACTGACCTCCTGACTGATGAAGATAGCAATGGTGATGATGCGGAAGAGATTGTTAAGACTAACGATATGTTGAGTGATTCTTGAAAAGAAGAGACCAGTGACGGTGACAGCGATGGCCATGGTAACTAAACAATATTCTTGCATGAATATTCAGGCAATAACTGAATTATATCGTATTTCGATTGATTCAATATAGTGCAATGATAACAGCCAGCATTTGCAAAATACTTACAGTGACTCAATATGATCTTTCTCGGTACCCCCAACTGGGGTTGGGGGCAAGGTTATCCCTGGAAATGAGGATACAACCTGAAGCACAAACAAAGTTCATGATGAATTTGATCACAAGCGATTTCTTGTTGTTAAAGAACAAGATTTGTAGGTAAGTGACATTGAAGAGTTTGAGAACAGGACACATTACCCCCTGTTTAGGGGGCATATGCCCCCATATGCCAAGAACGACTCCTTTCTTGTCAAAATAACACCGAAATTCAGATTCTACGCCCCTGAATACATAAGAAAAGGTGATCTTAGTGAGTCTTGCACCAATTGGCTTTGTTGCCCCCATTTTGGGGGCAAGGGTATCCCAGAATGCAATGCAGTGACCTGAAGTCTGAACAATACCCTTAATAGGCTTGATTGGGCTATAATCAATGCTAAATAAGCAGGAAATCTAATATTCAAGAAGTATAGTGACAGTGTTAGCAGTAACACATTTTGGCTCAATTTGGGGGGCATTTACCCCCATATC
This sequence comes from Aurelia sp. 3 sensu Dawson et al. (2005), assembly GCA_964020215.1. Lineage (NCBI taxonomy): Eukaryota > Metazoa > Cnidaria > Scyphozoa > Semaeostomeae > Ulmaridae > Aurelia > Aurelia sp. 3 sensu Dawson et al. (2005). Next base: position 12,730,202 of record OZ026593.1, on the reverse strand, counting down.
TCCTAAACGGCCCCTCTCCCAGAAAAAGAACATCGAAATTCGAATTCTACGCCCTAAAATTGACCAAGGTCACTTGGCCTCGTAAATTACCTCGTCTGGTGGTACCACCCCCCTTCTGCTACCGGACTAAACCCTACCCTACTCTACCCCACCCTCCCTACCCTACCATACCATACCTTAACCTGCCCCACCCTACCCTACCTTACCACAGTGTGCCCAGATCACCGATTTCGAGAGTAAATTCATAGCGCGAGAAAGAAAACCGATAAAAATATGGTTGTGGTTGTTGGCTCGTTAGAAAGGTTTTCTAAAGGAGGATATGGTATTAGTGATATTTACAATTTTCCGAAACATGGGGGGCCTGGGGCCAATTTTCTTATTTGGGCGTTTTTGACAAAATAGTACTGTACTAAATTCATTGCTGGGATTTTACAAGAAGGTTGTAAGAATGCATCAAGAGTCAGCAGCGTTAAAACAACGAGCTTGCGTGAAAATAACTTACATTTACGAAGTCTGGGACCGAATATCCGAATGGGAATGTGTTGTTCTTTTATGTCCTTCTTTCCATACTATGTTTCTTTATTTTCGAAGAATGTTTTCTTTATTACGTAAATTGTTAAAAGACAAGGATGTTTCAATATTATCATTTCAAGATAGTCACAACGAAGAAAGAAAAACTTGTGAATTGGTTTGTACAAAACTGAGTTGTTTATTACTGAGAACAATTTTGAAACTGAGGACGAGCTGAAGATTGCATCAATGTACATGTGAATGGTTTCTTGTGAAATGCAGAGATTTGTGTGATACAATGTTGACGATAGAAGAATAAAATATCAAGATTCTTAATAGAGCGGTATCTCCCATTGTTTATGTTTCAAACAACATTACACTCATCATTAGGCCCCCCTGCTCCTCTGACCCCCTGCCATCAACCTCCCTTTTCGATTCAAATTTGAGATGAGCTAAGGCTGCTAGGGTATCGAGGAAAGCATCATCATATCGAAAAATATCTTCCTAGCGATAAATGCAAGATGAACAGAACATTTAAGAGCAAAAACAGCAATTTTTATGCCCAGAAGCACCCTCCTTAAAAATATTCCCCACCTTTTTGCCCTTATCCCCCCTCAAGCGAAATTAGCATTTTCTACTCCCTCAAAGTGCATGAAATAGCAAGAAAGCAACCGTACATCTGCGCAATGACGCGCATCCTTTGAAATCTATAAACTGTAACGAGTTGTTATAGAAGATGGGAAGGATAAGAAAAATTTTCTATATCACAAGTGTGCTCACAATATTCAAATTATTTCTGTGCCAGAATCAAATTTTTTTGATGATGGTTGGAAAGCTTATTTCTTCAGCTTTTGAATAAGCCTATTGCCATCGTTGTAACTTGAAGGGAAGCGATTCAGTGATAGAATTTTAGATGTGCACTTTTTTGGACAAAAAGCTGCTGCAAGAAGTCGTTCAATTAAGTTTTGTGAAACTCGCAACTTTGAAGTGCTGTATCTCCGGAACGCATGCATATTTTGACGTCTGGTTTTTGCACCTTGTACTATAAGAGATATGCAACTGAAAAATAACCTTTACAGGTTCAAAATCAAAAACTCGAAAATCAATTTTTTCCCACCCTGGGCACACTGTGCTTACTCTACTCTACCCTACCCTACCCTACCTACTCTAACCTGCCCTACCTACCCTACCCTGCAAGTTAATTTTGATACTCTATTAGAATACTTTTTCTCTTCTTTTCTTTACTTTTATCTGTTTTCATTAGTTTACTGCAAAACCGGACTGTCGAAGCAACATAAAATCAAAACAGAAATTTTTAAATCAAAGACTTGAATCGATTCAAAGAGGTTGCCTGCTTAATTTCGGTATCAAGGCAATTCCAAAGTTTAGCACCTCTAAACAAAATGACTTCTGCCCAATATATGTCCTTTTCTTTGGCAGCTGTATTTCATTGATTGTGATTTACATATCCTTCGATAACCCAGACTACCCTTTTTACGGCTTTTCGATAGGCTGAATGATGTTGGAGAAATCAACTGCTTTCTGATCGCTGTTCACTGGAGTTGAAAGCAAAGTAATTTGAAATGCTGAAAGACTACAGTATTCATTGAGTTCAAAATCGTTACTCCACACCTAACCTCCTTCGCAGCTATGTGTCTCGTTTCAAGTGTTACTTGAGAAATGGCGGCCTAGCTTCGATGAAGGAAGAACGCAGAAAAAGAAAGCTTTATGAAACTATCTGTAAATGTCTGTAAATTTCTTTGTCGCAAAAATGGAGCAATTTGCATTTAGGCTAACTGCTATCGTGGCATCAAGTATTGATGTAGGCTTTTAGGCTTAGATTTTAAATGTAGATAGATCTGCTTATTTTTATCAGTAATGTGATGATACCAGGTGAATCAATAAAAACGCCCGGCGTTTGAAAAAATCCTGCTCCCTGAATGTCAAAGCAATGATGTTGAAAACTGTTTTGTTTTATCCCCGATATGTCAAATTAGGTTCAGTAATTTACCCAGCTTTAATCGGTCATTCCTCCACGTCGAAATAGGAGATTTTCTGCTGAAAGCCCTTTTCGAAAACCTGCAAAAGCGAGTGAAAAGACCAAGCAAAATTTCCCTTTGTTTTCCGTCCTAGCAATAATGACTCTTGGATGTGTTCATGTATTTTGTCCTCATGGGAGAATGGAATCCCCCTGAATCAAGGGCGGCGCCACGGGGTGGACTGGGGTGGACATGTCCACCCCACTTTCCTCAGTTCGGTATTCATTCCTAAGAAAAAGTGATGTAAAAAGCGTTAGGAAAACCTTCTGGCAATCACTTCTACCTCTTGTCCACCCCACTTTTTCAGGGCTAGCGCCGCCCCTGCCCTGAATAAGTTATTCACACCAGGAGGAAGACTTTTCAACCCACCAAAAGGAAAGCACGTGCTAAGGCATGTTGAAAGTCATCGCTGTGATGTAAACACATTTGGGATTATTGCTTGTAATTTCAGCACGTTTTTTAAGGTTTCTCAATGGGATTTATTTTAGAAAATCGCTTACAGAACCTGAGCGGAGCGACCGATATTAGCAGGGAAAAAGTTCTAAAAATACTTGAACATGTTAGCTATTCAATCAGGTATTGCAAATATTATTGATTATATACTCAGGGAGTAGTAGCCTTTCAAACGACTGGTCTTTTTGGACTCACCCAGTATTATTTTGAACACTTTCAACAGATAGGTTTCTATAGATTAGTTTTGGAATAAAGAAAGGAATGTTTCTAATAAATGAATTACGTTTAAGACAGTTTCCTTTGCTGGGTTACATAAATCCTGAACATTGTCAAAAACTCGGGAACAGAGAAGAATGGAGCCCCTATGGGAATAGATGACGTATGGGAATTCAAAGAGGGCGTATTAACAAGGGCAGATTTTGTAATACAATAGCACCAGTCGCTTTGGTTCACACCTCAATTCAAAGCGATTAGCGAATGCAGACAAAAGAAATTCTCTCAAGCAGAAATTCAAAACAAACGAAGACGCATCGTTGCCCTGAAACCAATACGTCAAACTCTCGTTTGGTGCGGGCGAAGGGAGGTTTTTAAGAGAAGGTATGTGCTTATAACGAAAGAAGAAGGGTAAATTTCAGGAGCTGAGGAGTGACTGCGTACATCTGAGCAATAAATATGCAAAAATGGAAGTGCCCTCTGCTTGGTTTCTCAAACCCAGTCTTTGACAAAAGTTGTGCACAATCTTTTTTTATAATTCTTCAATAGATATAAAGTTATACATGGTATATTCTAAACCAAAAACTAAATCTGTGAAGATTAAAAAGCAAAACAACAATAACAAATTCAAAATAATCAATCGTTATTTGTAGTAATCAGTTATTAGTTATTAGTTATTTATTTGCCAAAGGGCGCAGGGGATAGGCTGAGTTGAGAACGAGTGTTGTAAATATCATGGATGTAGGATATTAGATCAGAAAGAAGTTGAGGATTTGGATTCATGAAAATAAGTTGGAGAAGATCTTGGTAACCTAAATGTTTGGTCCTTGGGAAGAGATTATGACATTTTCGAAGGAAATTTAATTTTTGGGGTTCATACGGGGTGCATTCGAAGATGAAATTTATTTCGTCTTCAATTTGATTATTGTTACAAAATCTACAAAGTCTGTATTCCCTTGAAATGACTGGTCTGTGGCATCTGCCTTTTTCAATCTCTAGGTCATGATCACTAGTTCGTAATTTGGTGGTCAAAATTCTTTCACCACGAGTTGGTGCTGAGGAAAGATATGGCTCGAAAAATATGTCCTTCTTAATGTCAGTGAAAAATTTACCTTTGCTAGTTTCTTGAATTCGAGACTTCCATATTTTATTTCAAAGACAATTTCATGGTATTTTTTACTTGATTTTTTGTCATCTTTAAAATATTAGGTGACTTAGTTGAGGCTCCAATTCAGATGTGTACTAAAACTAATATTGCTATCTAATTCTTCGTTTGCAATTAATGCTTGGTACACTAAACTGCTTTGGGGCATGCTTTTGATGTGTTGCAGGAAGGAAATATATCTGCAGTCTATGGTGGTTTTTAAAGGATCTCTTCCGAGTTCACCTCGAACTAACTTATTTGGTGGTGGATCTGTGTACCCCAGGGGCGGTCAAGTACGGTAGATTTTGTGACACCACCTTTGTCCTGGGAACGAAAATAAATCAACCCGGTTTTTACCGAAGTCCAAGCTACACAACTTAGAAAAAGCCAACTTTTGAGGACACAGCTGATAACCACCAGAGTATACCAAATTAGGGAACTCCCTACATAGTTTTCATGCAAAATGTTAGTTACTGCGCCGCTAACTTTGTCCTTTTTGTTGCAGCAACCTCACCCAATTGTTGCATCTTGCAAATAAGAATAGAAAGATCTCAAGTACAACGATGCTACCTCTGTCCCCAGCTGTTGCTGAAACCTACCCAATTTTTCCTTTGAAATCAGATACTGAATGTACTGCGGTGCTACCTCTGTCCCAAATGATTATGGAAACCCAACCAGTTTTCGTGTGAAAATCCGACATTGAATACAAAGCGGGGCTGCCTCTGTCCCAATCAGTTGTGGAAACCCACCCAGTTTTTGCATACATAGATTTAATATCAAAGATTTTCTTGTTTATGCTTCTTATTTTCTTACATTCTTTATGCGCAAATGAACGTGATTTCGAAATGTCCTTAAGTATCCAAAGGCAGATGTCCATAGATTTTACCCCAAAAAAGCCACATTTTCCAACGATGGCACCCAATTTTTTGTCCGTGGATCTGAAGAAATAAACCAATAAACCAAAGAATTTCAGCTTTGTCTTGCAATCGAGTAGAAAAAACAGTGCTAACAAATGCTCATGCAAGCTGGTTTTTGGGACAAACCTTGCCCAGTGACAAATCGTCCAAAAATAGTGAGGGGAAAAACCAACTTCTCTAAAAGCAATAAAAATCAACTTTTGGGGACAGAGCTGGCCCTGAATCAGAGAAAAAAAGCCAACTTTAGGGACAGACCTAGAACCACTGTCCCCACATGACCACCCCTGGTACCCCAAGAACATTTTTACAAAATGATAGATGTAATTTTTCAATGGGGTAATTTTTCAAGTGTACTTTTTCAATCTGCAAATCTGAAAGGAAGGAAGACAATAGGGGCCCTGGGAACGAGGTTGCTCCAGGCAGAGTTCAGAGGTCCAAGGCATTGTGGGTGGTTATCAGAATCAGGCCCATAATGCTTTGGGATTTTCTTGGTAGTTTCGATTCCGCAATCTTGGAAGGAGGAAGGGAGACGGTAAGCACACAGCGGAGGAAACTAAAACGGAGGCAGTCAAGGTAAGACGTTCTTTAATTTCTTTTTTCTGAAGATCTTCCTGTGAGTATAAAATGACCACTATTTGTCAATGTTTTCTGCCAAAAGTTGAAAGCTTTCCTTCAAATATTTTTGAAAAGAAGAGGGTGCTTTGGCTCAGCTGCGCGCTGGTGGGGAGTCAAGAAGTGCCATACATAAATACAAATTCTTCAGTTTTGCATCTCTCTTGTACTTTATTTATACTACATATAGTGACATTTAAATCAATGAAACCAAAGTCAGTTGCATACTCTCTTAGGGGTCAGTCATATATCGATGTTGTCCTCGCTTAGCGTCATTTCGACGTTAATGGGTGGGGGGGTCAACAGCCTTCCGCAACACTGACGCTAAGAACAAAAAAGATTAACATCGATTTTCATAGAGATATATGTCTGCAATATTGTGAAGAATGCGATAATTTTATGTTTTACTTTCTTTCCTGAGCCCATTTTCATGTGATCTTCTCTTTCGGAGAATGTTCGCTGAAGCTTCTTGGAATGCAAAAATATTTTAGGCCCTGTACTTCCCGTGCCTTTCCCGTAGGGTCTACTGCAGCCCCTTTCAGCCCTTAGTCACTTTTGAATGGACCGACGCTAAGGGTGGGGGATGGGGGGGGGGGGTCTGAAAGTTAGCGTCGAAATGACGCTAAGCGAGGACGAAATCGATATATGACTGACCCCTTAGCTCTCTAATAAAACTCTAAATTTCTCCTCTTTCCTCAACTAGATATATGTGGTTTTACCTTTCGATGTAAGAAAGCATTTTTCCTTTCATTGTTCATGAATATGATGTTTTATCTGCAGGCCCTGATCTACAGCAGTTTTGGAACAGCCATTATAATTGAATGGACTCAAAAATAAGAAACAAATTATTTTTAAGAAACTTTAGTAAAAGCAGGAGACTCACAATACATTTTAACAGAGCACATTTAAAATTCTTGAGTTCAGTATCAATGGAATTTATTTTGAAGGCAGTCCATCTGCAGGTTGTATCTTCCCGGTTCTCAGATTTTCTGCTGTGCTGATTTATTTCATTTGGCAAATTTGGGCTTTCAAATATAGGCGATATGAAAGGTAAATTTTCTTGCACCAAATTATGAACTTTTTCTTTTTGCAGCAATGAATGATATGAAGAGAAACACTGGATTCTGTAAAGTAGATGGTGGTGCAACCAAAGGTTGCGGAGCTTTAATAAACTTTCAGACAGAAAAGCATAATCACGAAGCAATTTGTATTATTCCTGACAATGTAGTCAATGTTAATGAGTTCCTACAGTGGACATGCAATGTGGAAAAACCAAAATATGGCCCTAAGCCTTCAAAATTGACTGCAACAATAAACAAGCGGAAACCTAATAATAAGACTGGTTCAGAGAAGTTTGGAATTTCAAAACTTTATCACCATGACTGTCATGGCCTCCTCTGCTTCCATATCAAATCCACAGAAGCAGCTAATTATGCAATATCTTTTTATGACTATGATCAAAGTATCACTCGAAGTAACATAAATGAAATTGTGGTATTTCGTGGTGAGCAATTTGAGAGATTTAAGCTGACCAAAATTGTTGGTGAAAGTGATGGCATTTTAAAGGTACATATTCCAGAGGAAGAAACAGATGGCTTGAAGGAGACAAACAAAACATATCCAGTTTTTAAAGAATCTCAAGATCGGTTTCAATTCATTGGATTTCTATCTTTGATCAGTGGTACAGAATGTGATGTAGTGCTGTGTAAGGAAATCAAGAAAGTTCTCTGTGGAGGTAAGCTAAATCTTTTCTAACATGCATGCAGATCTTGTTTTAGAAGTCTTTTTGCACATATGTCTTTCAAACACATTTTTTATGATAACCATGAATCTACAGTCATGGCCAAAAGTTTAAGACCACAGTTTTGTCAACAAACGTTACTTGAGGTAACAAAATAGAACCCTTAGCACTTTGCCTATTTTTCTCTCTTAGAATTTGTTTAGGTTAACTTTCCATTTGGATTTTGGATCTCAATGTTATTTTTTGAATTTCTGTGCCATTTTCCTATGACGTCACAATGAAATCTATAGAAATTCTCGGAAGTTGTAGTGGTTCTGCTGGCAAAGGTTGTGACCCAAAAGTTGTGTTACTTAGTTGGATCTTACATCAATCTATGCACAATTAATTTCTGTGATTTGTTTGCAAAATATTGAAACCTTACGAAAAATATTGCTTCAGGGAAAATGGTAGTAGCCTGTGTGCAGACTCTACTGATTTCTTTTCAGAGAGGTTCTCCTCCAGTAGAGTCTGCGCATCGGCGACCAAATCCTTGTTCTGAGCCACGCGTGATTCCCTCTCTTGAGGAGCCAAGTCACTGAATTGGATTCAATAGAGCGACCTATAGAGTTAGAAGGCATAACACCCACACACAATAAGGTTTCATTGGCCAGCTTTGTCCATGGAAGAGCTAATTGAATACCTGCAGACTCGAACAAAGACAGAGACATTCATGAAAGAAAGGGGATATGCGTCAGCCAATCAGGAAAGGTTCCATGTTTCTCATGAACCGAGAACAAGGATTTGGTCGCTGATGCGCAGACTCTACAGGAGGAGAACCTGGATGAAAAGGGATAGTAGAGTCTGCACGCAGGCTAAATGGTAGTGGAGAGTCTTCGGTCCAGAGCTTCGGCCAAAAGCTCTGGAAACGCCCCCAATCAAGGGTAACTGACCACATTGCATTATGTGACAAGCAACAGTTAAACCAGTCACTTCTGCAAAATCTAGCTTCTTTGTGAAGACCTCGGTGAAGACCTTCACTCTTGAATGATGTATAAGAGGTAGGAAAGTTTGAGAAACAAAAAACTTCCTAGAAATCCCAAGGGACCAAAGTAAACAAAATTTTTTTCCCTTGCAAGAATCAAGATCCGCTTGCTAATCTCTTTCAAATGATAATCTACATAGTTTGCATTATTTTAGAAAATAATGGTAGTTCTGTGGCCAAAAAGATGTTTTTGCACATTCTCTAATCGACTACTGCAAGAATTTGTCAATTTATGTTTTTAGTTCCATGTTTTCTTATTTTTTGCTCAATGTCTAGCAACTTCGTTCCAGTTTGAAATTTTTTCTCTCTGGCTTTTGCCCAGGAATAGGGTACCAAATTAAATTGTTGATATATCTGACATGTAGCCTGTGTGCAGACTTTGCTATTGTGGAAGAGTTTGGTGGTGGTGGTGGTGGTGGTGGTGGTGGTGGTCGTGGTCGTGGTTGTGGTGGTGGTGGTGGTGGTCGTGGTTGTGGTGGTGGTGGTGGTCGTCGTGGTGGTGGTGGTGGTGGTGGTGGTCATGGTGGTCGTGGTGATGGTCGTGGTCATGGTCGTGGTGGTCATGGTCGTTGTGGTGGCGGTGGTGGTTGTGGTGGTCGTGGTCATGGTTGTGGTGGTGGTGGTGGTGGTGGTGGTGGTGGTGTTCGTGGTGGTGGTGGTGGTCATGGTGGTTGTGGTGGTGGTGGTGGTCGTCGTCGTGGTGGTCGTGGTGGTGGTCGTCGTCGTGGTGGTGGTCGTGGTGGTGGTGGTGGTGGTGGTGGTCGTCATCATGGTAATTCTCTCAAGCAACTGAAGAAATAAGGCCACGAAGCAGTCTGGAGATAGGATGGCTGGTTTTATTAAAGGGAATCAACATGGTTAAAAGCTGGCTCGGGCCAGGTCAAAAATGTAATCTCTTGTACTCGACAGCTTCGACGCATCCTGTTTCATTGTGTAGCTAAAGAAACAATGGATTTGTGGGCGTTTCTCTGGCCTATTTATAGCGATTATGAGATATACCTATGTCTATTCCCTTTAAATAGTGTTCTTGCTAGTCTAAAAACTTCATTTTCGTCTGGACAAAATGAAGTTTTGAACGGAAATTTTGTGAAAGAAACCGGCCTAAATACAATTCCTATAGACTTATGACGATGAGTCTCTTGTTTCCATGTGCTCTTTGACTTGATGATGGCGCTGAATAGAGACTCATAGTATTACTCGTAAAAGCCTGGCCCTATTTAGGCTCAAAATTCGCAATTTCTCCAGTACCAATCAATCTCGTCCCCAGAGTGAGTACGTTGTTCATTCAGCTTCGTGATCAGCGTATGACGTATAAATACCCTGGGAATGAGGTTGAGTACCAATCAGATTGCGAGATTTGAGATTTGGCCAAGAACATTGCTGTCGAATTTTCAATTCGAATGATGCAGTTGACTAGATTTTGAACGAAGTTGCTGCGGCAGGTCGTTGTAAATTGCTCTGGTTTGTTTTTGTCTTAAAAACATGGAAAATTTAGCGGTGAAAGACTTATTTTGCACTCACCAGGTAAAGTGAACTTCCTTCTTCAGATTTATACCAAGTTTGATGAAACGTCTGCTTAACGTGATTTCTGTCGCATTTTTTTTTCCGAGGAGCGACCGTTGAACAGAGCTACGGCAGTCGTTCGATCATGATCCGATCGATCGAATGCCTAAGTTAGGGCTAGGTTTTTTACTGTTTCATTCTGAGTCCCTCTTAAGCAAGGTTTACCGCAGGGATACAAGGGACTCATCGTCATCAGTCTACAATGCCTGTACATTGCATTAAATGAGCATCAACCGGCAGTCCAAATATGAAACAAAATTTTTGTACTTCAGGAAGTCCTCCACCGGAAAGGAGTTTATTTAATGAGTTGTGCGCAAAGAGGAAGAAACAAGAGGAAGAGAGGAAACGACAGCAGATAGGTATGTTTGATTTTTGCTTTTGTGCAAATAGTATTGGTATTGTCCACCCTAGAAAGACGAGCAATGGCGGAAATAAGTTTGTTTTGCTGTTCAGCAAAATGATAACAGTGAAATAGCAAACAACGAACTATACCAGCCAGGTGTCCCAAAAGGTATACAGAAGTGGTTGGGTCCAGCGATTTTAACTTTAATCGATAGCTAGTCAATTAAAACATACTTCCCAATAGATAACTTGAACATTGATACCTCGTTGTTACTGTTGGTACTCTGAGTGTTAAAATATTTATGTTGACAAGTTGACAGCTCAAATTTGCTGTCACTTCCAAACCAGAACTTCGACGTTTTGATAAAAAAAAAAACAAATTCTTGAAGCTCGGGAAATAAATCAACGATGTCCTTGATGAAATGAGAAAAACCTTCACATTATATTGTGTTTGCTAACAGTCACTCATTCTGCCATTTTCATTTTTCTTCAACTGCAGTTCTTCCTTTCGGCGTACTTCATGGATTTGTTTAGGCCAAAATGCATAAAAGCTCCGGTTTGGACGTGGTGGCAAATTTGCACTTCCATGATTAGTATTTTAGCGCTCAAAACCCCTCAAAACACCAGTGTCAACAAATGAGGTCTATTGACTGAAACTAAGCTCTCATCGCCTGACCCAACTAAATTTTTGTATAATTTTTTCTGAGACACCTAGTAGAATTGCAAAGTAGGTAAACAAGTGGACAGAATCGAAGTAGTGAAGTAAGAAATACTGAATAAAGAAAAGCAGCGAAATTCCACAATAGTGACACAGTGGAGAAGAGAAACGAAATACTGAAATAACGAAATTTTTCCCGCAGATGTTTTACTCTCTATTAGTAATTACAAGTGCATTTGACCGAAGTCCAGAATCTGTCTCTATACGTGCAGATTCGAAAAACAAATAACATTCAAAACAATCCAGAAGAATTTTTAATGTTTTCCAGATTGTCCAGACGAGAATTTACCGTACATGTATTGGGTGTACACTACTGGCCAAAATAGTCAGGCCACCACCCCGCATAAACTGTGAAATACTGGAAATGAATCAAAATCTTGCATTCAGAACGTTTTGCAGAAATTTTCCGACCTTTCTTCCTCTGCGAGGTTTTTTAATAGTTTTTTGGTTTCATGGTCCCTGATTCTATAGTTCAGTGGTCGGTCACTCGCAGAGGAGAAAATTCTGGGGGTTTGTTTTTCAGGCCTACCATGTATTCGAACAACATGACATCCAACATCTTTTGTTTGGATGGCAAATTTCTTCAGCTTTGCTATTTTGTTACGTGCCAATATTGCTTCGATGTACTTCGCTAATCGTTTGTATTCATTTGGACCATAAACAGTTCGTGGTATAATTCATGGAGATCGTTCACTTGCAGGTGAACAAGCAGGACCTAAGGAAAAGGGTAATATTCCCCAAGAAGAAGAAGAAGCATATCCACAGCAAAGTAGATCAGTGCATGCTTCGGGAGAGCAACGAGAGAACCAGCCGAGAAACAGACAAGGTCAGCATTCAGATGGAGGATTAGAGAACCAGGAGGAATATAGACAAATTCAATCACCGCAAGAACTGGTAGACCAACAGCAAAATAGACAAGGTCAACCTTCAGGAGGAGGATTAGAGAACCAACAGCAAAATACACAAGGTCAACCTTCAGGAGGAGGATTAGAGAACCAACCGGGAATTAGACAAGGTCAACCTTCAGGAGGAGGATTGGCAAATCAACATGAGAATAGACAAGCTCAACCTTCAGACGGAGGATTGGAGGACCAACAGGCAATTAGACAACACCAAGGTTCAGGAGGAGGATTGGCGAACCAACAGCAAAATAGACAAGGTCAACCTTCAGGAGGAGGATTAGAGAACCAACAGCAAAATGGACAAGGTCAACCTTCAGGAGGAGGATTGGAGAACCAGCAGAGAAATAGACAACACCAAGCTTCAGGAGGAGGATTGGAGAACCAACAGCAAAATAGACAAGGTCAGCCTTCAGACGGAGGACCGGAGAACCAACAGCAAGGTGGACAAGGTCAACCTTCAAGTGGAGGACTGGAGAACCAACAGCAAAGTGGACAAGGTCAACCTTCAGGTGGAGGACTGGAGAACCAACAGCAAGGTGGACAAGGTCAACCGTCAGGTGGAGGACTGGAGAACCAACAGCAAGTTGGACAAGTTCAGCCTTCAGGTGGAGGACTGGAGAACCAACAGCAAGGTGGACAAGATCAACCTTCAGGTGGAGGACTGGAGAACCAACAGGAAAATAGACAAGATCAACCTTCAGGAGGAGGATTGGAGAATCAACAGGAACTACAGTGGCAAGAAGATTTGGAAGCGAGACAATGGCAGCAGCAAAACCGAGTCGTCAAAGATGGAGGTGAGAATCTGAGAACTTCTAAGTCCATTCTTCAGGGAAAATATGTGTCAACATCCTACAACCTGAGGTGGTCAAAAGATAGAAATATCAACCGTCTTACGATGTGGATGAATGGTCTTCCAGGAGAATGGTTGGGAGCAACTAGATCACCGGTTGGGGAAAAATTAAAAAGTTGACATGTATTCATCCCTGCTGTCCTCAATCGTAAGTCTGTTTCCTAAGGCCCACAGGTGAGCCACAAGATTAAATTTTGTGTCTTTTCCTGCATAGTTTGCTGAAATTTTTAATGGATCTATTTATAAAATTCGACTGATGAAGAAAACCCAGGGGGTACTCAGCACATGCGCATACGGGGGAGTCAGTCCGAAAATTTTTTAGGCAACCCAAAATATCAGTGTAGCTTCACTGTAACCCAAAAATATCAGTTTCATACTTTGGCAACTGAAAATGAACTTCAAATATCCCGTAATGATGCAAATTAGGGCAGGATTCCCTCTAATGCACTCAAGAACATCATTTTTGACTAAATTTGATTGCAAAAATATCATAGCCATAATGTCAGTTTTACTTGGACCCAAATATATCGCAATCGGCAGTATTCTAAAAAATATCGGATCTACCTCCCCATATCTGTATATGCTGACTGCCCCCCTGGGGGAGAAACTTATTCAACTTCAGAGCAGTTTTGTTGTTGATAGCAATTTTTGTGGGTGAGACTGGTTATGTATTCGTAGTTATTACTATTGATAGACTGACTGACGCTCAAAGCACCTTGAGCAAACTATTCAATTAAATTCAATTCGAGAAAAGTAAAAATGTTGTTGTCGTTGTTGTAGCTGCAATAACTAGGACTACTATCAGATTTCCACACACGAGAGCTAAGAAACACTAAAAATGATCTTGCAGTACCGTTAATGCGAACACTAAGTGGCCAAAAGGCATTCTCTTACTGTGGTACAAAAGTGTGGAACAAGTTTAACGACAATATCAAAGAGGCCCCCTCGGTATACTCTTTTAAATCAAGGTTGAGACAGTTGGGGTACGAAAATCTTTAATCTTTAAGTTTATAGATTGCTTATTGACGTCAGATGTATATATATTTTTATCTAATTTATTTGTAAATAGTTTATTAGGTTTTTTAATTTTAACAGGGCCAAATTGTAAAACAATACACTTATTGAACTTGTACCCTGTATGAATATGTTTAAAATATGAAAATAAGAAATACGAAATATATGTCATGAGTCTTGTTAAGACCCAGTTGACCACGGTCTTCCTTAACCCTATCTGAACCGGGCTTTTCTGAGCATCCTCAGACCGAGGGGGGGGGGCTAAATTAGCCCCCTCAGAACTCCGAATTGATAAGGGCTAGAAAGATGAAACGTGGCTGTTTAGTGTAACTTGATGTGAAAAGTCCGAATATCTAATTTATTGTATTGTAATCATTGTACTTTCGATGACGTCATCAATTTTCTTTGTTTCTGGTCAAAAACAGTAGTCTTACTGATTTGACTGTAGAAAATTATTCAGTGGGAATATTGCTTTTGTCTTAAGTTTAAATAACAGATAAAGCATCAATTTATTACAAAAACATAACTTTTTGAAAAAATAATGAAATTTGTTAATTTGTTATCTTATGTTTATTACCTAAATTTATTAGATATATGACGTCACGAATTACATCATCAATAAGAAAATAAAAAAGTTGAGCATTTTTCATATTCTCTTATTAATTGAGGGTTTCACAAAAATTTCATTGAATTATCTTCATTCTGTCAAGAATTATCTTAGTTTAAAGTTATTAAGGGTTTGACCGTAAAACAAACAAAAATTAAAACTACTCTCTCAAAAAATTATTGTATTTCCAGAAATAGATAAGATATCATGACGAAATTTGAAGAGAAGATGTGAAAAAGATAGTCAGGAAAAGTGACAAAAAAGAAGGAGCCTACAAATTATCAAAAAAAGTTACCCAGACAAAACTGGGAGGGAAGCTATTTTAGCCCCCCCCCCACCCCGGTCCAGATAGGGTTAAGGAAACAACGCATTCAAGAGATCAATCTATTGTTTCTGATCTTGTAGAAATGGTCTCAGAATGAATAATTGAAAAGTAAAATCTTCTTAACGCTTTTCTGTTAATAGATGGTGGCGAAAGTATTGATGGTAGAAATGTTGAATTTTCACTTCCTAAGCAGCCGGGTAAGTCAGAAAATATTTGGACGTTTTTAAGGCCTTGTTTACATTTTACAATCGTTTTGACCGTTTCGATCATTGACTTTAGAGCGCTCTGATCGCTGGGGAGGGGTTTCCACTTTATCGTTTGAGTTGCTCAGTTCGAAGGGAAAGTGAGAGCAGCTTGCAGTCTTGTTCTTAGACTTATGGCCTGGAGCCCCTGCTTTCCCTATGCTCTTTGACTTGATGATGTCTATTCAGTCAACCACAGGAAGCCCAGGCAGTTAACTGAACATGTTTACAATCTTAAAATCATTAATTGTATAATGCCTTTGTGTGTTATATGTTGCACTTCTCCATGGCTGTGTTGTATCTCATTAACTTCTTCTGCACTGCACTGCATAATAGGATAATAGTTCGAATGCGAGTGTTGGATATGATGTAATTTGTAGATATGCTTGTGCAGGTTACAAGGACTGAAAGTTATCTTCAAGCCAAATTCAATAAATTGTTTTGTTCTCGCTCGTAATCCCGCATCCATCTCCAAATTCGTAATACAACATGTCAAAGTGTTCCTCAATCATCGAACTACACTTGCCGATACGTGTTTTCTTCATCATCAATGCTTCAAATGCAACAATTTGCAACTTTTTGATGTACGTCTCGTCAGATCTAGATTCTCGCAATGCTCGGGCCATCGAACGGTCCCAGAGCGATCGAATTTCGAATGTTTTCGTCTGCCTACCTTGTTTTGTAGACTCGATTACATGTCGTAGTTTCGCTTTTGCCTGAACTGATATCGCTACAACTACGAATCATTCCCATACGCTTGCAGAAACGGTAAAGTTCCTTACTGTTTCTTTATTCTTGCCACAAAAGCAAAAACCGCCTTGCTCTAAGCCACATGCTGATAGGTAGACGACGGGGCGACAGAATCCTGTCGCCGATTGAATTTTTTGCCGTTTTTACAGTTCTTTGTCCATAAGGCCCTCAGTGGAGCGATAAAAACAACAACAATTCAACTCAGTTAGATGAGCATAACTTGAGGGTCTTTATGGTAGTGAGGCTACTTGCGTTGCTTTACATGGAATGTACGCAGGTCCCCCTGGCATACTATAGAGCGCAGTTTTTGGTTTGAATCGATCAACAGATGGACGGGGGATCCCTGTGTACGTTCCGTGTAAAGCAAAGCAAGGTAGGCAGACGAAAACATTCGAAATTCGATCGCTCTGGGACAGCTCGATCGCCCGAGCATTGTGAGAATCTAGATCTGATGAGACGTAAATCAAAAAATTGCAAATTGTTGCATTTGAAGCATTGATGATGAAGAAACATAGTATCAAAAAGTATAGATCGATGATTGAGGAACATTTTGACATATTGTGTTACGAATTTGGAGCATGGATGCAGGATTACGAGCGAGGACAAAATAGTTTATTGAATTTAGCTTGAAGGTAACTTTCAGTCCTTGTAACTTACATAAGAATACCAACAAGTTATATAATATCGAACTCTCGCATTCGAACAATTCTGCAGTGCAATGCAGAAGTCGATGAAACACAACACAGGTGTGGAGATGTGCGACAAATAGCACACAAAGGCATTATACAATTAACTATTTCAAGATTGTAAACTTATTATTGTTCAGTTAACAGCCTAGGCTTCCTGTGAGTCAAAAGAATCTTATCATAGACCTTCTTACTTCTTAAAAAGAGATTTGCATCGAGCGTCGAAATCTTGTAAATTCTTGAAGGAAAACAAACGTACTGCTCCGTTCTCGGTATAACAATGCTAACTGTGGCAAGAAATTGGTTCTAATTTCAGAACACTTTTCAGAGAGTTGATCAATGAAAAAATTACTCAAAACGAGTTACGAACGATTTAGTTCATACACAGGGAAGTTTGCTTGTCCTCTGGCCTTGCTTCTCTTTGTTTTCTTTCAGTGTTCGTTGGTTTTATGGTTTAACAGTTGTAAACTAAAATTGGGATCATGTAAGGGTTTCAGTTTGCGATTAGCAAATCGAAGTTTGCTGTTTTCAACCGTTGATATTCAGTTGAAAGAAAAGTCAGCCAACAGTAGACCTTTTAGCTATTCTAGGACAGAATCTGAGTCGAACGATGTTGTCATGCAATTTGAAGAATTTTCGAATGTGCATAATATTGATGGAACCTCTAACACTAGACTGATGCCTTTTCGTCCCTTGTTTCCCTGCGTTCCTTGGTCAAGAGGGACTAATAACATTACTCTTAAATAGTGGGCCCACTTTAGGCCCGCGTAGGGTGGTTCCGTATTCACCAATCAAATCGCTAGAATTCAGTTTTTAACCAATCAGGGGCCGCTATTCAGAATGTTGTTGTTGTTGCTCTTAAAGAACGGTTGAAGAACCTGGAGTTCTCGCAGCTTCGATGGATCTATTTTGCTTCTACAGAGGAAGATTACTGCCTGAAACGTATGCATTTTGCGCTTTGTAGGTCAACACAACATCATTCTTTGTACTAAAACTTCGCTTTTCAATGTTCGAGCTCTTTAAACTAGATTTTGAAGCGATTTTGTTGAGTGTAGGAGAACTCCCACCTTTTTAGGCCATTTTGAAAAAGTGGGCCCATTATATAAGCGTAATATTATGAGTCCCTATTGACCAAGTGATATCAGCAAATCAAAGAACGCAGGGAAACAAGGGACGAAAAGGCATAAGTCTACTCTAACACCACCACTCGAACGAACCTCGCATATAAGATTGTATAGAAATAACGCTCGATCCAGGCTCTTTGTAGAATAGCTAAAAGGTCTATTAATGAAGAAAACGTGAAACGAAACATGGAGACCATCAAGACTTGCCTCTGTGTAAACTGAATCATTGCTAACTAACTTTGAAGAAATTCATCTATAGTAAACTCTGTGAAAAAATCCGAAGTAAGTTCTTGCCACAGCTAGCATCGTAATACCGAAAACGGGGGTCATGCTTTGTCTTCCACCTCAAATCTACCTGATTTGGACGCTCGATCCAAAGCTCTTTTTATGGGGTAAACAGGTTTATTTTACAGTGAGAGTTCCTTCTATTTTCGAAACATGTGTTAGCTTCAAGCAAGCTATCATTGTGTGCCTGGAAAGTTCGGCTACCAGAATAAGAAGAAATCGAAAAGTGGATGTTTTCAGCTTGAAAGCGTTTGGCGTAACCTTGAAGTTATTACATCACTTCACTGACATACCATATATATTTTTGCCAGCTTACACTGGTATTGCAAGTGATTATGCAGCAACACGTGTTATTGATCATCACGCCAAAGAAATTGTTGCAAAATCCATTGGTCATTCCTGGAGAGAGCTTGCTCGCAACTTGCCTTGGAAGATCAAATCAATATTTGTAGAAGCAAAGATCCAGAACATAGATGCCGAATTTCTCAGAAATCAATATGAAGCAGCATACAAAGTACTTAATGATTGGCATGGAGACCAAGGAAGTGGAGCAACTTTAGGAAAGCTTTGTGATGCCCTAATCAAAATTGATAAGCGATATATTGCAGAGGAACTTGTAAAATAGCAGGAAGAATGTCTGTAAGTACTGGGTTTCTCATTAGAAAGCTTCCAAGCTTTAGGGCCTGATCATATGGGGGCGAGCCAGCCCGCTTACCGGGCTGGCCCGGTAGGCGAGACAGTTTTCATCTCGTGTTCATATGGAGAAACTCCAGCCCGCTTGCCGAGACAGAAATTTGACACGTGTCAAAAACGAGACACGTGTCCATTGTTTAGAGAAGCAGCGCATGAAACAAGGGCAGATTTTGCAATACAATAGCATCAGTCGCTTTGGTTCACTCCTCCATTCAAAGCAATTAGCGAATGCAGACAAAAGAAATTCTCCCAAGTAGAACTTCAAAACAACTGAAGCCGCAAAGGTGCCCTGAAACCTGTACGGCAAACTCTTGTTTGGTTCGGGCGAAGGGATGTTTTTAAGAGAAGGTATGTGCTTATAACGAAAGAAGAAGGGTAAATCTAAAGTTCAGTCTCGCGGATTTTGTTTATTTGATTCAGGAGCTGAGTATTGACTGCGTACATCTGAGCAATGAATATGCGAAAATTGTAATGCTCTCTGCTCGGTTTCTGAATCAAATAAACAAAATCCGCGAGACAGAACTTTAGATTTACCCTTCTTCTTTCCTTATAAGCGCATACCTTCTCTTAAAAACCTCCCTTCACCTGCACCAAACGATAGTTCGCCGTACTAGTTTCAGAGCAACTTTGCGACTTCATTTGTTTTGAATTTCTGGTTGAGAGAATTTCTTTTGTCTGCATTCGCTAATCGCTTTGAATTGAGGTGTGAACCAAAGCGACTGATGCTATTGTATTACAAAATCTGCCCTTGTTAGCGCATGAGCAATAGCGAAATTTTGGTCTCGGTAGCCGGGATGGAGTGCTAATATGGGAAAATTTTCATCCCACCTACCGAGATCTCGCCACTACACCAGTGAGATCTCGCTAAGCGGGCCAGCCCGCCTTCTCTTATGAACAGAAATCAAATTTTGTATTGGAATTAGGGATGAGGTGAGATTTCGGCAAAGAGCTCCTGCCCGGTAAGCGGGCTGGCTCGCCTCCATATGAACAGGCCCTTAGACCCAAATAGCTCTTGAGCCTCTCATATCCTAGTACAACAATCACTTTTTATAGTGTGCACCCGCCGGGACTTTCCGATACTTTGTTTCTTCATCTGCAATGTTTGAAATGCAACAATTTGCAACTTTTTGATGAACATCTCGTCCGATCACGTTTCTCACTATGCTCTGGCCATCGAACGTTCCCAGAGCGATCAAATTTAAAACGTTTTCGTCTGCCTGCCTTGCTTAGCATACAAGTCAAATCTTTCAATAGGGCACAGGGAAACCCACAAATCTTCAAATTTCATGCTTATCAGCCAATGGTGTTGCCGTATTTTCGTCACATGGCCGAAAATAAGCTCTTTGAGACGAGTTTTGAGTACCCTTACGAAAATCAAAATGGACATTCGAGTAATAAAGATACAGAGTTGCTTTTGCCACGAGTCGATTCTACAGGCCCTACTCCTTATTATACATTTTCCATTTCAATAAAATCTCATCAGGAATGAGCACTACATCGAATGTCATACAACCGAAAATAGGCCTATATTCAAATATCAGTTGGGAACGCAACAAATAAGATATAGCTTCCAAAATTTCAACCCTTACGTGAATTGTAGCAAGGAATATGCTGAAGATGTTTCTTGCTTCAGTTTCCCAAATCCTTGACAAGTCTTAGCTATTTGCTACGAAGAATGCTATTGGGCCTACCTTCATTCCCTGTATAAT
This sequence comes from Aurelia sp. 3 sensu Dawson et al. (2005), assembly GCA_964020215.1. NCBI lineage: Eukaryota > Metazoa > Cnidaria > Scyphozoa > Semaeostomeae > Ulmaridae > Aurelia > Aurelia sp. 3 sensu Dawson et al. (2005). The sequence continues at coordinate 12,709,742 of OZ026593.1, read as the reverse complement.
GCCATTATTCTGTTTCAAATCGGCTTCCTTGCTGTAGCAAGGTAGCACAGCTATTCACTGACAACATAGCACTAATTTCCACTATTCTCCGCCGAAAAATCGCCATCAACATCGATGAAACGCGATGAACTTTCAACAGCTTTTCGCCACACTACCTATTCCAGGTTTTGAAACAGTGTGCTCACGTGGAAAAATTTCTGTTATTGTCAAAGCGCTCTTGATGTCATGGTCAATATGTAGGTATCGTATCATTCTCTCTCTGCAACGACTTGGCCTTCGTTTTAGTATGAAAAAGTGGAAGGGATTGAGGCCAGGCTTTCTGAATATCTGGCTCACCCGGTATATAGGTACTGAGCGTAGGACTTTCTCTTAGAATTGAATACATGGAAAGAATCTAACGTTGCTTTGCCGTAAATCTATCATGGAGATTTTTGACATCTAGATTATTTTCAAAGTGGTTACATTTTCATTATTTTTTGCAACAATTCATCAGAAATTTTAAAACAATGAAATTGTCCTAAATCCTAACTCAATAATGGAAAGATGATAAAATCTATATGAAGACCATATGCCGGATGTCTCAAAGAAAGTACCACCTATTGACTGGAAAAAGGAAAGCAGTGATAGGATATCATTACTCTGCAAACGGACAGCTAAATGTATCAAACTTCAACTTATATTCACATACCTTGCATTTAAAAATCGTCCACCAAACACCGGAGATACAAACTTGCAAAGTCAAAATTTACTGTGCACCCAAAACCAGAGGCTTTGAAACAGGGCCTAGCCATGAATGTATCACGGATATTTTCCAGCAAAGCATGTTGGTTGAATAAGAGCCATTAAACAAATATAATCAAAAAGTTGTTAAGAATGACAAAATCATGCCACATCTCCAAAATGAGCGTACATATGCTTCTTTCCCTCTTCCTTGACAATTGGGATGGAATGCTTGACACTTGGGATGGAATGCAATGCATGGATTGATTCCTCATAGGAATAATCATTTGTAGAACGATTGAAGCATTTGAAGATATGATTAGGCCCTTTTACAAAACCTCAGGTGCGTGTGTGTCATCTTATTTTAAATCGAAATATTTATTAGCTAAAAAAATAGCTAATCTAAGTCGATTATTTACAAATAAGTACGCTTCAAAATTCGACGTTGTGAACTCATATCCAGGGCCAAGGAGAGAGGGGTCAAGGGGGTCAAAAACATGGGGCCCATGGCAATAGGAGCCCGTGAATAATAACTCAGGTTTTCAAACATAGCTCAAATTCAGGTCTCTGCCAGTTTCATGATCAAGGAAGGCCCCAATAGCTTCTCAAATTGCCATAATGTATTAAAAATCAAAAAGAGGCAACTTGTTGTTACATGGTGATCCTTGTGCATAATCCCTGGCAAGTTCGATGACTTTATCATTGTCTTTAGAGGCACAAATAGCTACCAGAGCGATTCTAGCAAGCTTGATTTTAAAAATTTTCCTGTAGGAGCATGCCCCCGGATCCCACTAGATGGGCGCACCTCCAGCGTACCTTTCACAGCTCAGTTTCCCAAGGGCCTGTGTTTCGTTTTGACCCGGGGCCCATAAATCCTCTCCGCGGCCCTGTTCATATCTCCGGTGTTCGGAGGACAATTTCGAAATGCAAGGCATGTGCATTTAAGTTGAAGATCAACAAAAAAGTCCCCATATTTTATCGTTTTATTCCTTTGTTTAGTCAAAAGGGGGTACTTTCTTGAGACACCCGGTAGTCTTGACCTGCAACATGGTGGCAACAAGAAATCTGTAGCCCTTCTGGCCTCGGATATAGAAATTTGATGACGTAACGTCTCAAAAAATGAGGGTCATCAAGTGGGTTAGAAATCTGCCATTCCACACGATTTTCAGTTAAAATCCGCCGTTCCGCACTCATAAACGTGCCGCACTCATAAACGTGCCGCACTCATAAACGCACTCATTTTTTGACCGCACTCATAAACGTGCGCTTCGGATCCTCTATGAAGACTACGAATCTTCATTTGAAACATTGCTCGCTCGAAGTGGCAGCAATAGCATGCATATAAAGAATCTGCAGAAACTGATGACAGAAATCTACAAGCCCATGAATCACTTGAACCCTTCAATTGTATGGGAATTTCATGAAAAGAAACCCATAATGTACAATCTAAGAATACAAAACTTGTGTAAGCTGCCAAGAATTAAGACACTTGGCTTTGGACTCGATTCACTGTCTTTTCGAGGTAGTTTCCTATGGAACACTCTTGATGACAGTATCAAACAAGTACCAACTCTGTCACATTTTAAAAAGAGGATCAAAGATTGGACAGCAGATAGATGCACCTGTATAATATGTCGCTGATTATAAATACTATTTTCTCTATTTTTGTATATACTATGTTTTGTAAATAGTTGGTTTGAATTAGTGTCAGCTTGATACCACTGTAAATACCAACTTTAAATATTGATTTGAATTTGAATTCCGGTCATTTTTGGCCAAAGTTCCGCATCCCGCCACTTCGTTATCAAAATGATCACACAAATTAGTGTTGTTCGACATTTTCACCCATCCAGGTGGGAAGAGGAAGAGAGTGGCGGATAGAATTCTTGTGCAAAGCTTTGAAAATATTCTCATAGTGCTGACCAGAAAAACAAAGATGACCACGACCTCTTTTTACAAGACAACAGATGAAGGATGACTGCCTATTAAAGTGTACAAATGACTGGTATTTGAATATATAGAAAATGGTACATATACCTCGGTCACATTCATAGACTGGAAGAAAGCTTTCGACATGGTGAACCACGAAATCCTAATTAACAAGTTACAACTCTATGGAGTTGCAGGCAAATAGCTACGCTGGTTTCAATCATACCTTTCTAACAGGAAGCAGTGCTGTAAGGTAAACGGAAAGCTTTCCGACCTGGGAGACGTAGCTTGTAGAGCTCCACAGGGATCACGTTTAGGTCCGCTACTGCTCATTATTTATATAAATGATCTCCCACTATCTATTAAGCACTCACTAGTTAATATGTATGCCGATGACACCAGTTTATCCTTCTCCTCGAATAGCATCTCCACAATAAATGAAAAAGTTAATGAGGACCTAGAATGTCTAAACACATAGCTTGCAGGAAATAAATTGTCACTTAACGTTGCTAAACAAACAGCATTGTGATTGGAAGTCGAAAAAAGGTTAAAGATATTCAACAAACATCAGCTATGAAACCTTCACTTGTTATTCGTGATAAGGACATTTCGATGATAGAGCACACTAAATACTTAGGGGTACATGTGGACCAATACCTGAGTTGGGATATTCACACTGCAGAAGTGATAAAAAAAGATATCAAGGGTTTTAGGTATGATACGCCATGCGAAACAGTACTTCCCTTTAAGCATACTGCAGACTATGTACAAAAGTATGGTTGAGCCTTATTTCCGTTTCTGTTGCCCCGTTTGGGGTGTTTGTGGCACTACAGCACTCAACAAGCTTCACAAGCTCCAAAATCGTGCAGCTAGAATCGTGACAAATAGCTCCTACAGAATGTCTGCACCACCCATCATCAGGCAGTTGGGGTGGCAAACGGTCAAAGAGCTCATAGAAACAGATACAATGAAAATGGTCTATAGGTCCATAAACCATGAAGCGCCCGAGTATCTTACAGGACTGTTCCAAATGTTATCTGAAACCTGTGCTAGACAGCTTCGTAACACCAGCACTGACCTTTATGTACCTCTTCTAAAAACCGCATGTGGCCAAAAATGCTTCTCGTATGGAGGAGCTAAACTTTGGAATGATTTGAAAAGAGAAAGTAAGAAGGCCAATATTTTTACCCAATTCAAATCGTCACTGAAAAATGACAAATCCTGAGAAGATAGGAATCAAATGTTTTAGCCGATTTTTGCTTGTGGCCCATGGCCGGAAACCTTCAAAACTTCATTTTCACGGACCAATCAGATGGTGAATAAGCGATGAAGACAGAAGAAATGTGTGAAAATTTTTCTCAACTTTACCTACCTTCATAAAACACAACCAGGACAAAAAACTGCTGGAAATTTCCCGGATATATTGAAGGAATCTATTCGCCAGATGTTTGGGTATCGAGATTTGGATGCCGGTTTAAATACCTCGCGGTTTCTCAAAGTTATAGCCTTTCCAAAACCGATGAGGCACTCAACCTTAAACAATAGAGACTCTCGGTTAAAAACAATGGCAATAACAATAGTGATCGTTTTAACAACGATCCCCAGAGCGGCAAATATTTACGTTTCCAATTGTTCTTGCTATTGTCCTTCCACCGCAGTTTCTTTGGTTCAAGATTCAATGCCCCTTCGATTTCTTTGTGAACTGAAGAAGTTTGCTTCGGTTAGTTCACACGTTTCAAGTCATATGGCAATACTCTTGAGAAATTTCTGTATTATACTACTCTTTGCATTCATGGCATGGTTCGAAATTAGTAGTGAAATTGAAAGGAGGTTTTATCAAGAGGCTTTATCACCTGACTTGAAGTGGCGTAAACAAGGCTTGGCAAGCCTCGGCCGATGTTGCCTAATAGAAAACGCTATATCTCCACCAAACTCTGAGGTATTTAAACCGGCATCCAAATCTGGATACCCAAACATATGGTGCGTCAATATCTTCAAAAAAATTTGGAAAGTTCCAGCAGTTTTTTATCCTGGTTGCGTTTTATGAAGGTTGGTAAAGTTGAGAAAAATTTTCACACATTTCTTCTGTCTTCCTCGCTTATTCACCATCTGATTGGTCCGTGAAAATGAGGCTTTGAAGGTTTCCGGCCATGGGCCACGAGCAAAAATCGGCTAAAACATTTGATTCCTATCTTAATCCTGAGCAGTGTCTCATCTTTACTTTTACGTATTTCATAGTTTATATCTTTACTGTAATTTTGTAGCTTTTCTTTTGTAACAGGGCAGTTTGTAAATCAACGTTTTACGACAATATTATAAAATGAAGTGAAATTATCCGCAAATCCATAAATTTCATGAAAATGCCGCATTCCACTCATCATTTTCGAAAAAATCCGCGTCCGGTAGCGGTGAAGAATTCCGTCGTTCCGCCGAGAAATTGCTAGAATTCTGCATTCCGTGACAAATTTTCTTCAAATTCCGCTGTTCCGCAAACCCTGATGGCCTGGCCCCCACCAAAAATGATGAATGGCGCCACTTTGAAGCTAACCAAGAACTCGAAAAATGTGCACGACAGATCTACCGTAAACCGCCGTAAACTGCCCCCAGTTTGTTTCAAACACTTCAATTCAAACATACTATGATTCAATGAAAAGTACGATAGAGTCATACACCCACCCTAAATATTGTGTTAATTACAAGTATTCTGCATTGTTGTTGTCCAATAACTTCAAACCTTGCTTAAAGCATGTGCAAAATAGAGCCTTAAAAGGTGCATACGGATGGGCCACGTACGAAATTTGAATTTGTCGGCTGTGTTAGAAACTGGACTTGCTCCAACCTCCAAATCTATTCCATGGTAAATCAGTATTAAGGAAAATAATTACCTCTGCGGGGACGTAAAGTAGGAAGAGGACGCTGCGAAGGAAAAGTGAAGGAGAAAAGGAAACGTTTCCTTCTCTTTCGTTTTTCATTCGCAGCGTCCTCGTCCTAATTTACGCCCCGCAGAGGCAATTATTTTCCTTAGTGCTGATAACCACAGAATAGACTTGGAGCAAGTCTAGTTAGAAACCGACAGTCTGTAGTGCCGTGGCTTTGACTGTGTCTTGATTTTAACTGTGGAAAACACCTACAGATTTGACCATTCCACCCAGTGGAGGCACCAGCTCTGAAAAATGTGAGAGAAATGGGGGGGGGGGGGTAGACGTGATTTTCAGTCTAAAGGTATACCCAACTAATCTTATCACAGCAAGAAATATCTAAATTTCCCAATAGCTTTCGCAAGGAAATTTAGGGGAAACGGACAGTTTTCTCTGGGAAATCGAAAGTAAACGTAAATTCCCATTTACCTCCTGGGAGACTGTTGGAAAGTGTCAGTTTCCCCAAAGTTTCCAACAGAAAGGGCATGGGGAAATATGCCTCTTTTCTTTGAAAATTTTTGCCGCCCATTGGGATTCGGGGGGACAAGTCCCCCAGTCCCCCACCACTGAATTTCTACCTACCCGTTTGCACCAATGAGTTGACAGTGTTTGTTTCACATATTGTAACATGAATAATAATCTACATCCAAACCATTATGTCAAATGTCTGTGGCGTTGATTCTTTCTTTGATACTGTCTTAGACTTGACCTTCTATATTCTTGTTCTAAGATGCAAAACGGAAAACGCGTGTTAAAAACAATTAAAGCCCATCTTTGTACAGTGCAGGATTCACTTTCTTCGTCTCGACAGCGGCCATGTTATTTTGAATGTCTTCAACAGCCTCATTTCGGCATGTGAGAGCTCCCTCAGCGGGGAGAGTGCGGGGCCACAGCCCGCACTCTCCCCACTGAAATAGCTCTCATATGGCTGTTGAAGACATTTAAAATAACATGGCTGCTGTCGAGACGAAGAAAGTGAATGAGAGCAAATTGAAAATGTTCAATCGACAAGACAACGGAGAAGATGGAAAAACAAAGAACACACAAAGGTAGGCCTAACAGTTCTGATTCTTTGCAACGATGATTAATGCAATAAAAACTTCTAATTTTCCCACAACCCGTGTTGAAACTACAGCCATACACAAACACGGCGCAACTATTTTGGGGACACCCTGCTGTTCATTTGTTGCAAAGCAAACGTAGTATCTTGGAAGCTGCGATGTTACCTGATATGGAATAGGAAACTGCGACATCCGGAAATAGACCCTTGTCAAAGTTATTTCTATCAAATTTTATAAAGAAACAGTATTAGAGGAAAAATCTGACCTTGGTGCAATCGAAATGCCTGTTCATATGGAGGCGAGCATGCCCGCTTATTGGGCTGGAGCTCTTTGCCGAGATCTCAACTCATCCCTAACCCCAATACGATATTCGATCTCTGTTCATATGAGCAGGCGGGCTGGCTGTTATAGATTGCAATATAACTCTGATACGCTTGTTCGAAACATATCCAGAGAGGAACAAGAAATTTTCGAAGGGGAACTTGGGGGTGCGTTTTGTTTCTCACCGTTCGGTGTCGTCTCAACTTCGTGAGAACGTTTTCTCAACTGATTCATTACACGAGGATATGCAGCTATTCTACTTCAGGCAATAATAGTTTCCAGTTATCAGAATCTTAAAAACAGGAAAACTATGTATGCCTTCTGCTAATTCCGATACAATAATCTTACGTAGGCTCTTAGTACGTCAATGCGTTGTTAAGTTAGTCGGATTCCTTGACCTGGGCTGCGCCTACGTGGATAGGAGGCACGTCCGTGGATGTTGAATTGTGGAGGTGGAGAAGAAGGGTAATTTGGGTCGTACGAGTCCATTGGGCTGATTATATGGCCGTAGTTATCACTGTTGAGGGACTGCCGGACGCTCCTAAGATGAGCGTTCTCGGTTTGGTGTAGTAGTCTCATTTTGGATAGCGATTCTTGGGACTCATACAGCAACATACTGAGAATGAATGAACGCTTGACGATGTTTTTGTTCCTATTCGCGCTGTTGAATCCCCCACACTGGTCCGCCTAGCGAGATCTCACTGGACAACTGGCGAAGTCTCTATAGGCAAGATGACCATTTTCCCATATGAACATTCCACCCCGGCTGCCAAGACGAAAACGACTACATTGCTCATGCGCTGCTTTTTTGGGCGGTGTGAGCATGTCTCATTTTGGACAGGTGTCCAATTTCTGTCTCAGCTCAGCTAGCCGGCTGGAATTTCTCCGTATGAACACAATATAAAAGATGGCTCGCCTCCACATGAACGGGCCCTATGGCAAGCAAGGGCCAAATTTAGACGTACTGCCTCAGTCCCAGTTCTCGCTTCGTTTATTGACGGCATTCCGCTTCAACAGGGACTGCAAATAAAACTATCTGAAAATTCGGCAAAAAATTATCGTGAAACTGGCGCTGCCAATGATAGTGCAATCTTCCAAATCATGTGTGTGTGTGTAACTTTATTTTGATTCGATTATTTACAATAGCTAACAATATATACATTATTTAAATATATACAAGTTAACTAATCCAAATCGAATTACAAAGAAATAAGAATAAACAAACTAAATATTTCCTAAAATACGTATCAACTAAGGTGGTAGGGATTTACAGGCACTACATTTGCATATGGGACCATTCCATTGCTTTATCAAAGTCTTGAAACTTTTTAGATTTTCTGCTGACTTTATTTCATTTGGTAGGCCGTTCCAAATCTGTGGCCCAATACACGACAGACTATTTGACCCAAATGTTGTTTGGTTGGGCCTAACATGGGCTAAGCTATTTGGATTTCTTAATGAATAATGTGAAGACCGCAATCTGAATATGTTCTGCATGAAAGGTGGGTTTAATTGTTTTACTGTTTGACTAGATTTGATTTTACCAATTGGATATCAAAATTTCAAGCTCGCCCCCAGTATTAGCCTCTCTCTAGCTTCCCGTCACTAAAAGCCTAGAAAGTTGCGAGGATTCCTATCGATCGCCGTACCCGGGGATGACTCGAGTCTTGGGATGACGAAGATGCGCCGCACAACATTTAGGAGAGAGGCCCATATTTAAGGACTGTCGGCCGATTTTGATTCATACCTATTTTCAAAGATTTGGGGTGAGAAAGCCGGTTTAACTTCACAGACGTCAAGTTTCCTTTATTTTAGATGTACAATTTGAAAGTCAACTTGCCACCAACCAAATTTCAGAGCTAAACCAGCAAAATCCAATGTTGCAAACAGATTTTCCTATACGAAAATTTTCAATGAAGCACAGTTATGTGTCGGCCCCCCGTTATTCAATATCTACCTTAAAGGGGCAGGCTGACGTACTGTAAACAAAAGTCTCTCGAAACGACGATTTTGCGGTATTTTTGATGGCCATATCACAGTGACTACCACTACTTTTCCCAAAATGAAAGTGTTATTTCAAAGATGGACTCTTGCACTTCGTAGAGAAACAAACCAAACACTCATATATTGTACGATTGCAGAGATATTGGTAGATTTTTAAAAGTAGTTTTAGTGTTGATTCACGTCATCCACCAAAATCTTTGCAGAACACAATGGCCACGTGTGGACAACAATATAGATTCTAGAAATAACAGGTTTATTTACGGTTACGTGACCCGGCTCCTTTAACTAGAAATAGTATAAACTTTGTGCCCCACTCTGTAACCATTGTACAGTTTTTCTTGACTTGAAAAGAAATAGTTTTCTGGTTGGCCTAAAGTGCAGATGCCTTTGCCAGTTTTGGTGTGTAAAATGACAGTAAATTAGAGAGGGCCCAAGAAGGCAAGAAGGTAAAACATGTGGCAATGAAAAACAAGCCTAAACAGCTGAGCTTAGAAACAGGTTTTGTTTTGATTACTTCCCTTTCTGCAGACAAAAGTTTTCCAGATTTTATCCTTCCTACCTTTCGTGCAAGGAATATTTGCCAATTATCGTTGACAACAACACACAAAACAAGTCGCATCTTTTCCGTTTATCACGCGACAGCTGGCAAAGTACTTGCTTTCAAGCTATAGCCTGGTTTTCATTAAATCGTAATTCATCGCCGATGATCGGCCATCTTATGAAAACCAAGTTCTTGGGAGTATCGCCGATCAACTTTCAGAATAAAAAAATTTTGCTTTTCCAGCCTGGTTTTCATTAAATCGTAAATCATCGCCGATCATTGTCTTACAGCATCGGCGATGATTGTCGATGCTCTAAAACGATGATCGGCGATGAATTGCGACTTAATGAAAATCAGGTTTCACAGCACATCGTCCATCATCGCCGATGCAGCAAGTCAACAATTTCATATGAAAACAGAACATCGGCTATCATCGGCCATGGATCGCTGATACTCACCGATGAATTACGATTTAATGAAAACCAGGCTTGTGCTCTGCACCATTGTCATTTGCAATGCATGCAAAGAATTCTGCTTGACAATTTTCTCTTGATAAAGAAATGAAAATTACTTACCTTGATATGACCAGCTTCATTCTTCCCAACATCATTTTGCGTTTCTGTTTCAACAGATTCCTCTTGGCCATGCCCATCTTCATTCTCTCTTTTGTATCCGCCTCTAATCTTCTTTCTCAATTTCTCTAATCTGCAGCTATCATCACAATCATTTTGCTTTTCATTCACGGCATCACCTTCTCGTACATGTCCATCTTCATTCTCTTCATTCACGGCATCACCTTCTCGTACATGTCCATCTTCACTCTCTCTTTTGTATTCACCTCTAATCTTCTTCCTCAATTTCTCTAACCTGCAGTTATCATCGCAATCATCTTGATCTCCATTCACCGCATCGTCTTCTTGTGCATGTCTATTTGCATTCTCTCTCTTGTATTCACCTCTAATCTTCTTTCTCAGTTTCTCTAATCTGCAGCTATCATCACAATCATCTTGATCTCCATTCACCGCATCATCTTCTTGTGCATGTCTGTTTGCATTCTCTCTCCTGTATCCACCTCTAATCTTCTTTCTCAATTTCTCTAATCTGCAGCTATCATCACAATCATTTTGCTCTTCATTCACGGCATCACCTTCTCGTACATGTCCATCTTCACTCTCTCTTTTGTATTCTCCTCTAATCTTCTTTCTCAGTTTCTCTAACCTGCAGCTATCATCACAATCATCTTGATCTCCATTCACCGCTTCATCTTCTTGTGCATGTCTATCTTCATTCTCTCTCTTGTATCCACCTCTAATCTTCTTTCTCAATTTCTCTAATCTGCAGCTATCATCACAATTATTTTGCTCTTCATTCACGGCATCACCTTCTCGTACATGTCCATCTTCACTCTCTCTTTTGTATTCACCTCTAATCTTCTTCCTCAATTTCTCTAACCTGCAGCTATCATCACAATCATCTTGATCTCCATTCACCGCTTCATCTTCTTGTGTATGTCTATCTTCATTCTCTCTTTTGTATTCACCCCTAATCTTCTTTCTCAATTCCTCTAATCTGCAGCTATCATCGCAATCACTTTGCTCTTCATTCACCGCATCATCTTCTCGTACATGTCTATCTTCATTCTCTCTTTTGTATTCACCCCTAATCTTCTTTCTCAGTTTCTCTAACCTGCAGCTATCATCACAATCATCTTGATCTCCATTCACCGCTTCATCTTCTTGTGCATATCTATCTTCATTCTCTCTTTTGTATCCACCTCTAATCTTCTTTCTCAATTTCTCTAATCTGCAGCTATCTTCACAATCATTTTGCTCTCCATTGACGGCATCATCTTCTCGTGCAAGTCCATCTTCGTTCTCTCTTTTGTATTCACCCCTAATCTTCTTTCTCAATTTCTCTAATCTGCAGCTATCATCACAATCATTTTGCTCTTCTTGCCCAACAGCATTTACCTTGAAAACTTCTTTTTTCTCTGATTCCCATCGCAGCTTGTTTTTCAACTTCTGCAACTTACAGCTATCGTCACAATCTTCGCGAACATTCTTTTCTTGTGCTTCGTTCGTCACTTCTTCTAGATGTTTTTTAAACTCTACATCTCGTTTTATCTGTGATTCTAGTTCGATTGCTTCGACAACGCTTCTTTCAGCTGCATCTTGTACTTTTCCTTGTGAGGTCGATTCATTTGGTCCGCGTTCGTTCAACGTCGTCTTTACACCAGCGTGATGCTTTGCGTTACCGTCATCTCCAAGCAGAGGCTTGCCTAAGCCATTGCAGATCAATGCAGCTCCGATTATGAAGAAAGAAAGATGAGTATGTCGATTGAAAGCCATCTTAGCTTTGCAAACTTGTGCGTGGTCTTGATCGACACGATTTGAACTGGTGGTTGGAATCGATGAAGCAGAATTTTAATATCGGCTGTCTTTATACATCTGCATAGCGAGTTTTTAATATAGGGGAGTTTCCCAGTCAACGACGGGGGGTGTGCTTGATGAAGCCGTAGGTAACCGGTTTGTCAAACAGCTCCGTCGTTGACCGAGATTGATAATCGCTATTTTCCCACCAACTTGATATTACGATTAGAAATTTTTGTTTATGACATAGCTGAAGTAACAATTCATTGATAGTGATCAAAAAAATAGAACGGTGGTTAAAGCGAAAGATTATTTCTCAAATTTATAGGATGATTTTATTACTAGAGGAAGGCCAATTTTGATATGAAAGCTTTTTTCGCCGTAGACTGATTACTTGAGCCTCAGTTTTTTCGTATTGAATAGACCTTTTAGCTATTCTGAAAAAGAATCTCAATCGAACGATACTTTGCTACATTTTGTAGAATTTTCGAATGTGCACAATAGTGATAGAAGCTCTAACGCCACTCGATCGAACCTTGTGTATAAAAATGTATGAAAATAACGCTCGATCCAGCCTCTTTTGCTGAATAGCTAAAAGGTCTATTGAATGGTATTTATATGGCTCCAAGCACAGGAAGCCCAGGCAGTTAATTTAACTGAACAATAATAAGTTTACAATCTTAAAATCTTAAAATCGTTAATTGTCTAATACCTTTGTGTTTGTGTGTTATTTGTTGCACCTCTCCACAGCTGTGTTGTGTTTCATTGACTTCAGCATTGCACTGTGTAATTGTTCGAATGCGAGAGTTCGATACGATGTAACTTGCTGGTATTCTAATAGGTAAACAAGGAATGAAACTTATCTTCCAGCCAAATTCAATTAACTGTTTTGTCCTCGCTCGTAATCCGGCATCAATGCTCCAAATTCATAACGGAACACATCAAAATGTTCCATAATCATCGGACTATACTTTCCGATACTTTGTTTCTTCATCTGCAGTGTCCGACATACAAAAATTTGCAGCTTCTTGATGCAGGTCTCGTCAAATCTGCTTTCTCCCTATGCTCCGGCCATCGAACGGTAACAGAGCGATCGAATTTCGAATGTTTTCGTCAGCCAACCTCGCTCAGCTTTGCACAGAATGTACACAGGGACCCCCTGGCATACCATAGAGCGCCGTTTTTGGTTTAAATCGATCGACAGATGGACCGGGGGATTCCTGTGTACATACTGAGCAAGGAAAAGCAAGACAGGCTGACGAAAACATTCGAAATTCGATCACTCTGTTACCGTTCGATGGCCGGAGCATAGGGAGAAAGCAGATTTGACGAGACCTGCATCAAGAAGCTGCTAATTTTTGTATGTCGGACACTGCAGATGAAGAAACAAAGTATCGGAAAGTATAGTCCGATGATTATGGAATATTTTGATATGTTTCATTATGAATTGGGAGCATTGATGCCGGATTACGAGCGAGGACAAAACAGTTAATTGAATTTGGCTGGAAGATAAGTTTCATTCCTTGTTTACCTATTAGAATACCTGCAAGTTACATCGTATGGAACTCTCGCATTCGAACAATTACACCGTGCAATGCTGAAGTCAACGAAACACAACACAGCTGTGGAGAGGTGCAACAAATAACACTCAAACAAAAAGGTATTAGACAATTAACGATTTTAAGATTTTAAGATTGTAAACTTATTATTGTTCAGTTCAATTAACTGCCTGGGCTTCCTGTGGCTCCATGCTGAGACTGCGTTCACACGATGCCGGCACATTTTGAAAACGGTGAAAAAAGTGACGGCAGCAAAATTTGAGCTAGCATTCACACGATACCGGCACAATTTGAAAACGGTAGGAAATTTGATAGTAAAAACTCTTTGCAGGACACAGGAAGCCCAGGCAGTTAATTTAACTGAACAATAAATTTTACTATCTTAAAATCTTAAAATCGTTAATTGTCTAATACCTTTGTGTTTGTGTGTTATTTGTTGCACCTCTCCACAGCTGTGTTGTGTTTCATTGACTTCAGCATTGCACTGTGTAATTGTTCGAATGCGAGAGTTCGATACGATGTAACTTGCTGGTATTCTAATAGGTAAACAAGGAATGAAACTTATCTTCCAGCCAAATTCAATTAACTGTTTTGTCCTCGCTCGTAATCCGGCATCAATGCTCCAAATTCATAACGGAACACATCAAAATGTTCCATAATCATCGGACTATACTTTCCGATACTTTGTTTCTTCATCTGCAGTGTCCGACATACAAAAATTAGCAGCTTCTTGATGCAGGTCTCGTCAAATCTGCTTTCTCCCTATGCTCCGGCCATCGAACGGTAACAGAGCGATCGAATTTCGAATGTTTTCGTCAGCCTGTCTTGCTTTTCCTTGCTCAGTATGTACACAGGAATCCCCCGGTCCATCTGTCGATCGATTTAAACCAAAAACGGCGCTCTATGGTATGCCAGGGGGTCCCTGTGTACATTCTGTGCAAAGCTGAGCGAGGTTGGCTGACGAAAACATTCGAAATTCGATCGCTCTGTTACCGTTCGATGGCCGGAGCATAGGGAGAAAGCAGATTTGACGAGACCTGCATCAAGAAGCTGCAAATTTTTGTATGTCGGACACTGCAGATGAAGAAACAAAGTATCGGAAAGTATAGTCCGATGATTATGGAACATTTTGATGTGTTCCGTTATGAATTTGGAGCATTGATGCCGGATTACGAGCGAGGACAAAACAGTTAATTGAATTTGGCTGGAAGATAAGTTTCATTCCTTGTTTACCTATTAGAATACCAGCAAGTTACATCGTATCGAACTCTCGCATTCGAACAATTACACAGTGCAATGCTGAAGTCAATGAAACACAACACAGCTGTGGAGAGGTGCAACAAATAACACTCAAACAAAAAGGTATTAGACAATTAACGATTTTAAGATTTTAAGATTGTAAACTTATTATTGTTCAGTTCAATTAACTGCCTGGGCTTCCTGTGGTTAGGGCTCCGTTTTCAAAATCTACCGTTTTCGAAATCTGCCGGCAAAAAAATGTGCCGTTTTCGTGTGAACGGGAGGCCTATCCGTCATATTTTTCACCGTTTTCAAAATGTGCCGGCATCGTGTGAACGCAGTCTGAGACTCATGACGAGACAGCTTCAACACTGGCACTAATTTAAGCCAAGTCCTCCGCGTTTAAGGCGCGACTAATCCGATCGCTACTTTCTTGATATTTTCATTCATTTTCAAATTTTTAAGGAGGGTAGCCCTTCACCAATGATAATGATGATTTACAAGGGGCCCTTCCCTCTAATAATTACAAATTAAAAGATATTGGAAAAGAAAACTAAATTAACCTAATTACAATTTCGTAAAATACTAATAAAATACCCTATGATCTAAAATAAATATTTACAATAAAAAGAAATCCAAATATATACGTACACCTACTTTTTGTCATGATTTTTGAATTTGTGAATAGTTGATGCATTCTTACGCTCAGCTGAGAGGCCATTCCAAGATTTGGCACCTCTAA
Organism: Aurelia sp. 3 sensu Dawson et al. (2005); assembly: GCA_964020215.1. Classification (NCBI taxonomy): domain Eukaryota; kingdom Metazoa; phylum Cnidaria; class Scyphozoa; order Semaeostomeae; family Ulmaridae; genus Aurelia; species Aurelia sp. 3 sensu Dawson et al. (2005). Next base: position 12,694,339 of record OZ026593.1, on the reverse strand, counting down.
ACGAGAAGCATTTCTGCCCATTTGTTGAGTTTTTCTTTGGTATCCTTTGATCAGTTGCTGAATTCCTAAGATTCCTTGAGGTTAGCTGGGATGTCTTAGTGAATAGATTGGACATGTATTGTGGAGCAAGACCATGAAGGGATTTGAAGACCATGATATTAGAATCACTACTGATTAGCTCATCTATGGTCTTCCAGCCAAGTCTTTTTACTAGTGGCAAGCCCGGTGCATCGAAACGACTGCCAGTTATGATACGTGCAGCACGGTTTTGTAATTTTGCAACTGGTTAATCTCAGTCAGACCACAACAGCCCCAAACAGAACAACTATAGCGAAAATGTGGCTCCTCAATACCTGTGTACATAGTTCTCTGAGTCTTTTCAGGCAGAAATGAATTTGCATGTTTCAAAAAGCCAATTGCTGTAGAACAAAAAGCCAATATCGTAAACCCACGTGCCTAATCGTAGCATTTGATTGGCTGATTAGTCAAAGCTTGACTTTTCGAAGCGAAGTGACTTTCAAAGTGACGTTCGAAGCAACGTCCGCCTTTCTTTCGACGTTCAAAGGATGGAAGACGTTAAATATTTCTTCAGATTAGTTTGGCCCCTGCTTAGAATCCGTTTGGTTGTTGAGTCCTTGTATGAGTGAAAAAACAGTAGCATAAAAAATGTTGTACGATACAAGGAATCACGGACTGAGTCTAGCTTCACAGAAAATCAAGCAAATTGTTCTCATTGAGATGATTCAGTTTCATGTCGGGTTGTTTTTTCCGTCCTGGTCATTTCGCCACTATGCACTGCCTTAACATCTGCGCCTGTTATCGCTTTTAACTATCACTCAACACACACATGCCGTAAGAAATTACTTATAAAATGCTCAACTACGTATTGCTTAAGTATTTAGAAATTCTTAACTGGAGTTCATTGATTCATTTTTTTCTTATTTAACCACGATATCCATTCAGTGAAAATAAAAAATTCCTAATTACAAGTGAGTATAAAAGATTTACCGTGTGAGTCAGAAAAAAAACGTTTAGGCGTTTGGAGGGATGTGGAATAAAAAGTATGTGACCGATTTTCAAAACTGAAATGTTAATCTATCAGTCAAAGCTAATTTATATGAGAAATTTTGTTTGGTAAAATCAAGCATCTTTAAGACCCAACAACAATCAAAATGCTTGTAAGGGGTTTGTATGGGAATTGAGAATTCCACATTCCATTCTGGTCCATGATTTATGTGGTATTGAAGTTTACATTGCCAGTTTGAGATGATGAATTCCAATTTCAATAGAAGGTAAATTATGGACCAGAATGGAATGTGGAATTTTTGTTCCCAAACATGCCCTGTACCAGCATTTCCTAATTTCTGGGTCTGTAAGAGGAGGGATACTACCAAACAAAATTTTTTCATATAAGTTGACCTTTGACTGATAGATGAAAATTTCAGTTTTGAATATTGGTCACATAATTTTTATTCCACAGCCCTCCAAATGCCTAACTTTTTTTTTACTCACCCGGTATAAAAGCCAGTACTGTTCTTCTATGTAGGAGTCGTAGGGGGTCCCAAAAACCGTAAAACTGCCAAAATATTTCGGAGAAACCGTAAAACCGCCTTTAGATTCAGCTAGAACGTCACAACCTTTTTCCACTTTGTGCATATATCACCTCGGTTCTATACTGCAGACGACTGTATCCTCATCATTCTCGTCACCCAAAAAAAGAGGAAGCTAATTCCAGTGCTTTAAATCCCGTGGAAAAGTGAAAATTTGCAGAAGTACCCCTAAAATCATATCGCATTGGACAATTGTTCGTAGCTTTAGCACTAAGTTTGTGATAATTTGACTTATCGAACCTTATTTATCGAAAAAATCTAATAACCGTTCCGAAAGAAAGGGACTGTAAAACCGTCATTTTCAAGGACAAGAACCGTAAAAACGTTTCAGAAAAGGCTAGAAACTGTTATCCGCTAGCCCCTATGACCCCACTTCTATGGATTCGTACGTAAAAAGAATTTTTCTTCAGCTAAGAAAGTAGTTTTTAGCCCATTCTTAAAGGGAATCCACATAATTATTCATTTTTAACATTGACTTACAGTCAAAGAATCCTTGATATTTTTTGTACCAGGTGAGTCAAAAAAAGTTAACACGTTTGGTGGACTGGATAATCATGGGTGAAAGGAAACAATGTGTTTATTCTTTGATGAAATGAGTACCCAAATCATAACTGTGTCTTTATCGTTGTTTCTTTCTGCCTTTCCTTGCTATCCTTTGCAGCCTTACCTCAGCTCAAGTCAACTGGTTGATTCAAGTTTGCAAAGGCTTAATTTCATTTTATCTGTAAAATCGAGGCTGCAAAGATCTAGGCTCAATAGACCTTTTAGCTATTCTACAAAAGAGCCTGGATCGAGCGTTATTTTTATACAATTTTATACACGAGGTTCGATAGAGTGGCGTTAGAGCTTCTATCAGTATTGTACACATTCGAAAATTCTACAAAATGTGATGAAATATCGTTCGATCCACATTCTTTCTTAGAATAGCTAAAAGGTCTATTGTGGCAAATCCGTTATGCAAGTATAGGGCAGTGAGTCGTAATTGTTGGTCTATCATTTCAGTTTAAGTGTTACTACGCCATATATTTAGTCTTTAAATAGGATGCTGGACGTACTTTTCTATAAGAAACTAACAATTTGAGCAAGTACTGAAAGCTTCTCAATCAGATCTTGAGTTTACGGAATTTCTTTTAGTTTCTAAAAGGTTGTATCCAAAAAAGTTATCATCCTTTACAACCTATACCCTAATAAAAATTCAAAGCAAAGTTTTCCGTTGCTCAGACAGCACCTTTTGTCAGAAATTTTCCAACACATCGAAATTAACTGTAACTTGGAGATACCAAAGAATCTAACAGGTATTACAAAGAATTGCAAATGAGTGAAAAGAGGCGGTAGTTGGTCTTTTTGGTGCCGATTTTCGAGAATGAAACAGCACTTGTGGTTTTTCAGGGTGCTTCAGAAAAAACACAACCCAACTACAAATGAAAATATTTAAAGAATGATAAAATTTGAGTTTATGCAATGTATGCAGTCTTAAAGTGCTTTTTTTGTTTCTGAACACCCCCCAGTAACGAACCCGCTGAAACATTGCCCCGCCAACGTAAAAAGAAGACCCGCTGAGAAGATTTGTTTCCCCACCAAGTTTGAAATTAAAATCTTTTCCCGCCATGTTTCTGTTGTTTCCCCGTTGAAATTTTTGCTTCCCCGTCAAAAATGATGCAAGTTCTATCATGGTTATATTTGAAAATTTCCTGTCCCCGTCAATCCGTTTTAATCCCCGCTGAAATTCTCATCACTTTTTCGCTGTATTTCTAATGTCCGGCGGGGTCGTTACTGGGGACTGTTTTGTTTCTAAAGATGCGCGGTTATGGAATCATTTATCACTATGCCTGGCGAGCCAGGGAAAAGCTTCCCTTTTTCGAAACTCGCAGCACCAAGTGTACTTTCACTGATTCGTGTTATTCAATCTTTGCTTCAAGGCCAAACTATTCCGTGTCATTTTCTCACGCGTTGTTATGGACACCAAAACTATAGTTAAAATCGACTACACAACAATTTCTTTGCAAAAGGGCAGAAAATCCTATGGAATCGTAAGGAATCTTCTCACAGAGAAATATACTGAGATGCTTCCTACGTCCCTGTTGGTAAGTTTTTCAATGTTCTATTTGACATCTTCTCTTAAAATCTGAAGAAAAAATTTTCTTGCATGTGTACGTTGAAATGGAATGTTTCCTGTGAGTTCAATGGAAAGGCAAATTTTTCTGCAGACATTGTCCGGAGCGCCCGAAGACACTCTGACACTTTGATCTTTCAACTCTGTGAGTCACCATTAAGGTCCCTATTTCCACTTTCAATAGTCTTCTGCAATATCTTATCTCTTGATATTTCCCCCGTGGCAAGAAAGTCTTAATTCCTCGTGTATCCTTGTCGTTTTCTTACGAAATGATATTTCAAGCGATATATTTCCGTTTGTTGTAATTGGGAATGGGTTTTTGAGTATTTTCATTCAAAGGAGGGCTCTGTTTGCGCAGCTCTGCAAATGGGTGTTAGCTTCGATTTGATGTCCAAAGAACATTTTATTAAAATCTATCTTCAAACACTTATGCAAAAATCTGCCATTTATATTTGTCTGCTAATTGAATCGCGTTTTCAATCGATTTCAAATTTAGATCGAATTTTCACCAACTCGGAACGATGTTCGGACTTTCGGACGGCTCGGAGATGCAGCAAATAACTGGTTATTTCTGTCAGGCAATTGTCACACCAAATCTTCTGCTGCTGACTATTTGTTATGCAAGCCAAGCTTAGACTGCGTTCACACGATGCTGGAAAATTTTGAAATCGGCGAAAAACATGACGGATAGGCCTCCCTTTCACACGACAATGGCACATTTTTTGCCGGTAGATTTCGAAAACGGTAGAATTTGAAAACGGAACCCTATAAATTCCAAACAGCGTCGTGTGAACACTCGACAGTGATATAAACAGAACATTTTTCGATGCTTTTGGATCGAGACTGGTCCATTCTTAGGGTGTAGGTATATTTCTTTGGCATGAAAGTTTTGCAGCGAGTCTTTTACCGTCAAATTTCCTACCGTTTTCAAATTGTGTCGGTATCGTGTGAACGCTAGCTCAAATTTTGCTACCGTCACTTTTTTCACCATTTTAAAAATGTGCCGGCGTCGTGTGAACGCAATCTTAGAGTCATCTTTTGACCTTTTCCATTTTTGCCATTTTTTCGTGTCATTTATTTCATTCTATTAAAGTTCGTTGGGTTTGTGTGAAGAATGTACACGATACGCCCTTGAGGCCATTAACAGTTTACGTTGAAGGCAAAAAAAAAAATGGAAAATTACTGGTATGGAGTCATGACATAGTCATGACATAGGACATTTTGCATGACCTCTATCCGCAAAATCTTCGCAATACGTTCACTGAAAGATCTCAGATTTCAGAGTATGGAATAAAAGATTTTGGAGATCTGCAAATTTCCCAAAATCTAACTTAAAAACATTGTTTCGCAATCTCAACCAAGCAATGTCTATCGTGCGCTCGTAGCGAGTCATATAAGATACGCTGATGTCATATGGGGTAATGTATCCAACTCCAAAATGGAATGGTTACAGCGTTTTCAAGACAGGTCCATTTCGATAATTGACACAACCAGGATAAAGGATGACTGGAAGAACTTTTTACAAGTTAAACAGCTCATTACGTTTGATCGATCAGTCATGACATATAAGATCATGAACAGGCTATGTCCAGAAAACCTTTGGAGTAAATTTCAACGGAGATCTCATTGCTCTAACTATAATACTAGATTTTGTGAGAACCTTCAAAGTTCAAAGTATAATCTGGAATGTTCTAAAAAGAGATCTTCGTACACGGCTCTGAAGGCTTGGAACGAGATTCCTATGATTAGCCCTATTTCTGGTGAGGGGGGAGCTTTTCCCTACCTTCAAAACGTTTTCAGTTTTGATATACAAGGCAATTTTTATTGATAAATCCTCATAAATATGTGACTAATATGTAAATTTATCGGTCCTCATTATTATGGTTAGAAGAAAAAAATTTAGGGCACGTGACATAAATAAGACGTCATCGCTCCAGTGACCCAATTTTTTGGGGGAAAAAATTTTTTGATTCCGTTGTGTCATATAGAATTCGAAAGCTAATAGAGAGAGGACGAAGGTAAGCTATGAATTTAGCGTCAGCTGTTTTTACAGGTGTTAAGTCCATTTTTGTCACGTGTGACTGAATCATGAGGCCATTGTATACATGCGAAAAATGTGGTTAAAGATGAGGTAAAGTCCACATAGTACTGATATTTCAACTACATGTGACTTAATTTCATCAATAACTTTGCTATTATCGAAACATTTATTGAATTACAGCATGATTTATTGCGGGGAAAAAATCCCCCCCCCTCTCCTACTGGAATGTGAGCTACCGATTGACCCTACAGTAATAGGGTTAGGGAGCTCCCTACCTTGTATCATTATAAAAAGCAGTTAAAAAGTCATTTGATGAGCTGAAAACCAATGCAAATGTTTTTTTTTTGCTTTAAAAATGATTGTAATTAGATGTCTGTTTCTTTTTAGCTAAAGTTATTTTGTTGCTGAAGGTTCTCAGTGTATAAAGAATCAGAAAGATTTCAAGTTTCGATTGCAAGCGGACGTTAATCAGCTTCTTCAAGGAGGTCACATCTTCTTTCAGCGGTCATCCGTTCGACCGAGCAGAACTGCGTAATAGTGGAGGCTGGGACCCCAGCCCAGCTACCAGACTGAAAACACATCCCGCCTCTTCCAAGATCTCATTTACACCGTTTGCATCTTTACACGGTGTAAATTATGGGATCGCGACATCCTCAAGGATTGGGCGTCACGAACAGGATTGCACTCATTTTTTTTCATTTAAAATTATTTATACACGAAATCCCTTCAGCTTACAAAAAAATAAAGTTTTATTAATTATATTACATCATACAAAAATATAAAATACTGAAGGCTAATCGCATCGCTGATCTTCCAGGGAGTCGTGTTTTAACTGGCTTTCAGCTCATCAAATATGTTTTTAGTTGTTTTTTGAATTGGCACAAGGTAGGAAGTTCCCTAATTCTTATTGGGATTTCATTCCAGACCTTAAGAGCTGAATAGGAAAATCCTTTTTTGGCATTCTCCAGATTATACCTCGGAATCTGAAGATCTCTGCAGAATCGCGTGTTGTAGCTGGAGTACTGGGATCTTTGTTGGAATTTGTTCCAGAGATTTTCTGGGCAGAGTCTGTTCATGATCTTATAGGCCATAACGGCACGATCAAACATGACAAGTTGCTCAGTGCGAAGGAAATTATGTGACCATTCGTCTTGCGTATACCGAAGGAAATTATGTCTCCATTCGCACATGCGTATACCGAATAGTTAAGGAGCCTATAGACACCATAAGAACGAAGCATCTCGATCGGGATCGATATCCGAGAAGCATTTTATACGGCACGTTTCAGGATCGGGATTGCGATCCCCACCTAGACTGATGCCTTTTCGTCCCTTGTTTCCCTGTGATATCATGAGTGGTGGGACACTAGTAAATTAGATTAGGTTAATTTAGCTTCTTTACCTACCTTGAAATGCCATAAGATTCTCTTCCTTGACATTGGCAGCCTTTCTCAGCCATAGTTCTTGCCTTGAACTGAAGAGCTCTATCACATGTGCTTTCAAAATGTTTGGGCCTAAATCAAACTTTGTTATCTCCTGCGCATTGCTGTGCCTACGCAGTGGTCTCGAAATCGAACTTTCCAGTGGAAAGTTCGATTTCGAGACCACTGCGTAGGCACAGCAATGCGCAGGAGATAACAAAGTTTGATTTAGGCCCAAACATTTTGAAAGCACATGTGATAGAGCTCTTCAGTTCAAGGCAAGAACTATGGCTGAGAAAGGCTGCCAATGTCAAGGAAGAGAATCTTATGGCATTTCAAGGTAGGTAAAGAAGCTAAATTAACCTAATCTAATTTACTAGTGTCCCACCACTCATGGTGATATCAGCAAATCAAAGAACGCAGGGAAACAGGGGACGAAAAGGCATAAGTCTAATCCCCACCTCTGAAGTGAGATCGAATTGTTTGGGATTGCGATCCTGATCAAGTGTTTACACGGCACATTCTTTTTTAGGATCGAGATTGCCATCCGGATCGCGATCCCATATTTATTGCTCCGTGTAAACGGGGAAATTGTAAACTTGAGTGTCGATGACTTGAGAGAGTTTCAGCCCAGAGTTTCAGAGCTAAAGTTCCCTTTTATTTCACCAGCTCATTTCAAAGATATGGGCAATGACATCTTATTTGATTAATTGCAAGATAGATGCTCTGTTTTTTAATTAAATGTTCAGTCATTCAGTCATTTTTTAACTTTTGAAGTTTCTATTTTGCGAATGATATTAAAAAACGTAAATCAGTGAAGCGGCCAAGGAAATCATCCACATCCAAAGGGGACTTCATGCAATAAGATACAAGAGGGGACCTTAAGTATTGTATATAAAGATAATCACTCAGATTTTGAAACCCTTCTCGTGAATCAAAATTCGGCATCTGTCCATCAGAGAAATCTGAGGTTACTTCCAACTGAAATATATAAAACAAAATCAGGAAACGCCCCTAGCTTTATGAAGGAGATTTTCATGGAAAAGGTGCCTTCATATGGACTGAGGGATGGCGGAAACATATGTTTACCAAAAGTTAAAACAATGAGGTTTGGAACAGAAACTGTGCGGTTCCTCGGGCAGAAGCTCTGGAGGAAACTACCTACCGAAATAAAGGAATCAGAATCTCTTTCAGTGTTTAAAAGAAAAATTAAAACGTACACGGTTAGTTGTGACTGTAGACTATGCAAGCGATATGTGGAAAATTTAGGTTACATTTAATTTAGAAGAAAATTTAGGTTACATTTAATTTAGAAGAAAATTTAGGGTAAATTTAATTTCTTTATTTTCATTATTATTTTTTACATGATTGTAGTTGGCCTAAATTAGCACCATGTGCTATCAATTGTATTGTTTATATAGCCAACGTTAAATAAATTGAATAAAAAAAATCCAAGTGCTGCTCGATGCACGTTTGTTGTATGATAGAAGATTAGATCAATTCTGACCAAATGGCTCATTCATTCATTTTTATAACGACGAAAAAATTGCTCAAAATTTCTCTCAAGTTGTTTCCATAAGGAAAGACAGATGTTCTATATCTCTTTTGATTAAATTTACAGGTTAAAACGCCAGGATATTTGATCAGCTAAGTGGACAAAAGTTGAATAAGGAAGCGAATGTAACCCACCTGCTAAGTTATCTCGCTTATGAATACCCTGGGTACCAGAGCCTCAAAAAAGTAACAGAAGAAAGAAAAATGAAAGAAACATCTTTCTTTCTTCTTTTATTTCATTTGAGGCTCTGGTACCCAGGGTAACTTGAATTACATCGAGTAACGGAGCTATTTGCTAAAGTTTGTACCTGACACTGGTCACAGCAAATCGTCAGATACGATTCGATAAGGAAGAAACTAGACTGTATACCAGACACCCGATATAGACTTATGACGATGAGACCCTTGTATCCTGTGGTAAACCTTGCTCAACAAGGACTCATAATGGAATACTGAAAAAGCTGACCCTATTTTCTGCATGTTCATCAATGAAATTTTAATAGAATCAAGCCTTCGAATCTCAATCTCGTGGGAATGTTTTCAATTCTTCAAGCGAATCGAAATTCTATCACATTTGCCACATAAACAGTAAATACCGGGTGTCCCAGAAAAAACGCAACAGATTTGAAAAATTCTAATAGAAACTGTTTCATATTTGTCAGCAAACGATTATTTCTATTGAAATTTGCAATTATTAAAATGAATTCTGAAATATTTTCCAGTATTTTTGGTGACTTGGTTGTAAAGTTGAAAATCAGCAAACTTCAAAATTGCCCCAGGTCAAATCCAGAGCTGCTGCATTAGCAATTGACAAGAGCTGCTGCATTAGGATTAAATTGTCAAATTATGAAACATGACAGTCCCAGCAATTATCAAAGACTGCTGACAAGCACACAAACACAGAAATTGATTGAACATTGAACAGATACGTTTATGAAGTCCCTTTTTCTAAAATGACTAGGCCATTCTTTCAGTTATACTTTCAATTGGAAATGAACACTGAGAGCTCCCTTCAAACCAGATAACTTATGAATCATTAAGGAATCCCTTTGTCACAGTTTCTCGATCAAATTGTGTGCTTGTTTGTCATCCTGTAAATTTGCAGATAATGTCACGCTTGAAATTTTGCAGTATGCCTTGGACTAGCTCTGGCAGCTCAGGTCTGGTTTTTTTGCCCTGACAGCAAATTTTGAGTTTGTTGATTTATAACTCTGCAACCAGGTCACCAAAAATTCTGAAAAATATCTCGAAATTTAATCGAACTATTGTAAATTTCGAGAAAAGAATTATTTAATTCTAAAGTTGACACAGCTTGCGTTAGAATATTTTTGATCTGTTGCGTTTTTTTTTCGGGACACCCGGTAGTAATTCACAAATCTCGCAATCTGATTGGTACTGTGGGAACTGCAGAGTTTGGGTCCAAATAGTGTCAGGTTTTCAGAGTGATAGTCAATTTCGTTCCCAGGGCGTTCTGTTGGAAATGTTTATATTTTTTAAGATGGTCACCCTGTACGTTAATTCAATTTTATTCTGAGCAGAGGAACAGTCATCAGTCAGCAATTCAATAATTCATTCGTAAGAGAACACAGCATCATCGTGACTGGCGCTACGCATACTCATCGAGCGTCACAAAAATCACAGAACTGGACTTATCAAGAACACTTTTTTATAGTTATAAATGGAATAGGAAACACATGCAGAATACATCAGTTAATACATAGAACGAGGTGAAAATATTAATCTTGTCGTTTTCTCACACGAAGTTCAAGGTAGTTCAAGGTCTCTTCTTAAAAGATCGCAGGATCAGCGAGAGGGCCTATTTAAAAATTTAAATGATTTAAACAAGCCCCAAGCATAAACAACACGCTCTAATGTCATACACTGATCACGAAGCCGAATGAATACCCTGGTACACTTCGATCAAATCATGGGTGAAAGGAAACAAAACAATTGTTATTTAATAAAATATATACGCAAATCATACCTGTTTCTTTATCGAGGTTTGGCCAGGAAAGGCAGGAAGAAACAGCGATAAAGCTATGGGTATGATTTGCGTATACATTTTATCAAATAACAATTATTTTGTTTCCTTTCTCCCATGGATAGTATTGAGAGGCATGATTATCTGCAAAAACTACTACGCAAAAAGAAATAGGGGGAGGGGTTGCTGCTTTGTTCATTTTTGAGAAGACTCTTTCAGAGAGAGTATGGTACCCAGAGTATTCGTTGCCTTGATGCAACTAATTTTTCCTTCCTCCCATTTTGATACGGAGATTATGACAAAAATGACCTTTTTGGGTCTATTATATTTTTTACCCTCGAGTACCGAATAAACGGAGGGGCTGGAATAATCGGGGGGAAGCATTTCTTAGTGAACACGTATCTTTTATATATTCATGTGAACAGTGATGTTACTGATACATTTACTTTTGAACACTGGCTCTGTTGCATGCACTCCTTGAGACTTTTTCTTGCGTTTAGTCAGAAATTATGTTTGCTATCATTTCATTTTTCCAAAAATTAATAAAAGGGAGGGGATTGCAATAAGAGCTGGAGGGTTGAACAATTTTCAAAAATTGATAAGGGAGGGAGGGTGATTATTCGGTACTCGAGAGTGGGAGGAGTTCCCGGGGGGGGGGTACTTCACTATAAATTCATACGGGGGTGTGCGCCGCAAGGATTTCTGTTACGACCCAATCCCAGAAATTTGGTCCGATATTGATACCCAATCCCAGAAAATTTGTCAGATATTGATACCCAATCGAAGAAGTAACAAAAGCAATTCGACGTCAAAAGGATAAGGGATAGAGGGCTGGGAACGGTTATTTTGGTTCCAAGTGGCCATTGGAACGAGGTTCTGATCTGAGGACGTTTTTCAACACAAAAATACTTGAAATCAGTTCACCTGAAATTGACCAACGTGTTGCTCGAAAATTTATCCAGTTGTACTTTCATTCAACACCCATTACAGAATTTTGAGTAACCCCCAATCCCAAAATTCCGAGTGAAAGTATACCCCAATCACAGAAATTTTCCAGTAAAAGGATACCCCAATCCCAGAATTTTCAGGCCAAAAACTACCCAAAACTGGCGCACATCCCCGTCTTACCCAAAGTGAAGTACCCCCCCCCCCCCGGGGAGGAGTTGAAGCTGCACACAAGCCTCCTTTCGCTCAGCGCGGTGTGGCGCACACTGTATGGAAAGGCAACAACAGCAACATTATCAATTCAATTCAATCTTTAATCTTAAGTCAAAAGATCGCCTGTTTCATTTCAGATGCAAGAAAAGTGGGGACGTTTTTAGAGACTGTGTTGAACGAATAGAAAGTCATGGAAAGTTTGTCTTTTATCGGCGATACAGTCGAAATTGCATGTGGAGTAAAAGGAGTTTATAAAGGAACTGTTTCGGAGATTGATACAAAATTACAAGAGATTGGAATACGAGATGGTAAGAGCGCCAATTTCAACGCGACTTTGTTGTTGGTGGTTTGGTAAGGCCAATAATAGTGAGCAACACAACACAATCCAATTCATTTTCATATATTTGAAGTGTACGGAACTACTACGGAACGTCGTTTGCACTAACGTAAAAACTACCGGGTGAGCCAGAAAAAACGTGGGGCGTTTGGCGGACTGTGACGCCGTATTTTGCCATCCGATTTACGTGAAATAAATTTTTCCGTTTTGCCAAGAGTCTAACTTAGAAGATAAGCCTAAAGTTTCCCATCGAAATCGGTGTCATTTGATGCATTTGTTAAAAAATATTTTCTTCGTAAGACCTTGTATGTAAGTCTGGCAAACTGATGAAATCTTTAGCTAGGCCCCTTCAGCATTTTAGCCTTGCCAGAGTAGCAGGTACAGGTGGTATTATCAGGGGATACTGAAATAGTTAGACCTGGTTCACACTACTTGGTTCTTTGGGTCATTGTGGTTGTGCTGAGAGACCCAAAATACAAAGACTCGGGGTTTGATGCACGACTCTAAGGACTCAAAGGACCTAGTGTGCACCAGGTTTTAGGGAAAAGTGTTGTCTGCAAGCAGTCCCATTGCGATTTACTCAACGTTGATCTGCTTGAAGAAACCTCTTCGCAAGACAAAGAAGTCTACATTATTAATGTCTTTCAAATATGTTCTTCACTCAGGGCAAGTTATCATAAGACATCCCAGGGGAGAAAACAGTATGTCCTGGCTATTTCAATTTCCCCTGATAATACCACGTGTACCTGTAAACCTTGCCAAGATAAAATGCGGAAGGTGATTGGAAAAAGATTTCACTATTTTGCAAGACTCCCATACAAAGTCTTACGAAAGAAAATATTTTTTAACAAATTCACCAAATGACCGATTTCGATGGGAAAAGGTTTATGATCTAAGTTAGACCTTTGGCTTCATAGAAAAATTTTGTTCACGGCAATCAGATGGCTAAATTCGATGTCACAGTCCGCCAAACGCCCCACGTTTTTTCTGACTCACCCGGTATGTTTATGACATAGTTTGGCTAGATTCTAGAATACCCTCCCCTGTTTCATAAAGTTGATTTTATGCTGATACGTTGATACGCAGTCACTCTGAAAGCATCAATATTTTTGTGATACATTGATACGCAGTCAGTATGAGATTCATCTTGACTGTGTATCAGCACAGCAGCGTATCAGCAAAATGTAAGAGCTTCACATCCAGATTGGAAAGTTTGCAGAACAGAATGCATGGGGGATCTCTCCTTTGTCCAAATTGCTTGCGCGGCTGCATTTGTGTCACTAAACAATAGTTCTATTCTTTCCTTTAGTTGGTTTACGAAAATTTCGCGGCTGGAACCGCGGCTGAAATTTAAAGTGCGCGGCAGAGAAATCGGCCACGCAAGGCAAGCTTTCCAATCTGGCTTCACATCACATAGTTTCGTTCTTTGAATGACCAAAAATGATTGTTTCATAATTTAAACAATGAAGGATGTGCAATTGTTTTCTTGACTGTGTGTCAGCATAGCAGCATATCAGCAAAATGTAAGAGCTTCACATCACATAGTTTCATTCGTAGAATGACCAAAAATAAATGTTTAAATGGCACAGTAAGGGTACATTACACGTCTCTGATCTTCTCAAAAGGTGTATCAAGAGTTAAAAAAAGGAAGAGCTTCCAAATTGAGGGGGGGGGGGGCACATCAGCTGTATTGCTGCCACAAACCTACAGTAGCCTGCATTAACAAATAAATGTTGCTTGCTTGCTCTCACAGCATCTTGTTGGTCTACTTACTCATTCATGTACTCTTCATGTAGCACTGCAAGTGTTGTGGCGCCATGTTGTAATCCACTGACTATGTGGCCAGAACAGTCAGGTGGATGGGGTTCAAATCCCACTATTGGAGGAGCGTGTGGTTGAGTGGTTAAGGCGTCTGACTCATAAGCCAAAAGGCCTGGTAGGTGAGGGAAATCTGGTAGCTGCGGCGGGTAGCTGCGGCAGACTGATGGTAAAACATCCGTGGCCCCTGCTGGAAATAAGTCTCTCAGACTTTTGCAGGCTAGCCACATTAAATATGATACCTACCTACCTACAGCACCTTTAAGCGTCATGACAAGGGGTCATGGACTCGATTATCGCTTAGCTATTTCTGCTATCCCAGGGCTTGGTGCTGGAAACCACATTTTCACCTGCAGGTATTTCTCTTTATTAACTTACAATTTTGTGATGTACATTGCCATAATGCATTTATATACTGTTTTCTGTTTCTCTCTAGTTGTGTTGAATGGGACACCTCTTGCTGTTTCTAGTATCAGAGTAAGAGGTGATGACATAGATGATCTTAGAATCTTAAAAAAACATGTACCCACCAAAAAGGTTAGTGTTGTCATTGCACTACTATCTTGCAGAAAATTGGTATTGAATTGTAATTGAAAATCCTACAAATGTAAAATTTGATTTTGTGACAGCGTTTAGGCTTGAAGTTGATACTGTAAAAGGTCTATTTACGTTACATCCAAGTGGGCTTGAGACTGTGGATGGGGGGGGGGGGGTTTATGAGGAACTTGAAACAAGAAGACCACCAATAGAAAAATGGGGTTGGCTTTTTGTTTGCAAATAGTTGCAGCTATTATTTCAAAGTTTGCACAACATTAGTTTTGAGTATTTTTTGTAAGGAGTTTGGAATGTGTTTGGTAAAGAGTTTGAGTTTTGCAGAGCTTCTTGTACACATTGAAATACAGTATGCACAAACTGTATACAAACTTGCAAACTGCAACAGAACAATAATGCATAGTGCAAACTCTTGGCAAAAATCGTGCAAACTGTGCTTTTTCCTATGGGCAGTGGAAATTGCAACCAGTTTTTGGCTCCAAACTATGTTTCTGGAACTCATGATGGTAAGTAAACAATGGACCAGAATGATGTGTGGAATTTTATCTCCCATACAAACCCCTTAGCAGCATTTTCCTAATTTCTGGGTCTATGTGGTATGTGATTTCACCAAACAATGCTTACATCTAAATTAGCGTTTTTCTGATACACATCTGGTTTAAATGTTGGCTGGCTAACTTTTTATTCCACAGCCCACCAAACATATTTAATGTTTTTGACTCACCTTTATCCAGGCCTTACTGGGAATATTTTGGTAGGGGAGTGGCAAATCGCACTCCGAGTCCATTTCAGTTGTGTGATGAAGTGCAGTTGCAAATCAACATTAAAAATATGTCGACTGGAGTTTTACTTCCTCAGTTTTACTAATGCAAAGTTATTCCCATCCTTCACTGTGGAAAGAAAAGTGTTAGATTGTTTAGAATATTGATTCATCTGAGTTCACAATTTCGAATAAACTATAATTGTTATTGTTACAGAGAAATACGAGATTTTAGTACTCATTTGGAAACATAAGGCGTGCAATCTACCACACTTTCTTTGGAAAGAGGTGTGCACCAAGGCGTGCGAGAGCAATCACATGCCATTCCTAGTAAGGCCTGTGTATCTGATTTCCTCTTCAAAGTTTGAAATTGATGTTCTCTGAACTGACAAACTTTTTGATTTGTTTGATTGTAGAAGCAAGAAATTCAACCTGAGGAAGCAGAACCAAAATCCAAGAAGAAAGAATTTACAGAAAAAAGTAAGATTATTTCTGATTTTGTAAGAATTCTCAAAAAATTCAAAATGTAAGCAAAAGATCACAGAGGCAGAAATTTTTTTATATACACAATCTAAAAAAGTACAATTTAACAAAACATATTTACAAGAACAATACCTTTGGGAGCATGATAGGCATGGTCACCGTAAATGATCTTTAACAAAAAACAATACAGATACTAAAGGCTATGCCAAAGTTCTTGTCCCTTCCTAGGGACAAAAACTGTTATCATAGAGATCAGATAACACTACTGCTGAAACAAAATGAAAGTTGACAGGTTGTGGTATAGTCTTTAGTAAGTGCTCTGTTTTTGTTAACGTGTCATCCTGAGGTTTAAAATGAAACTCTACGTCGTGACACTTGCAATGAAATTTATATTCTGGCTGTGACTTCGTAAACATATAGTCTGTAGTAAGATAGATATATTTATGATACGTTTATAGTGTTATAAGAAGATTAAAGACTTATAGAGAAAGATGAGACAGAAGATTAATTTACCCGTAAGCGTACAAGGCGGGGAGCCAGGGGGCGGTAGCCCCCAACTTTGGAAAAATTTCAAAAATCAGCCCGACTCGGGCAAAATTTTGCCCCTAATGGGGCAGAATTGTTAGTAAATAGTGGTTTTTTGTTGGGCAGCCCCCCTAGATGTGTTTTTCCCATACGCTTATGAACTTACTTAGCTTTGTATTGCTCTATAAGTCAAGAATAATAATCGCTTAATTTAAGCATTGATTAACTTAATTACAGTCCTAAATTAACACTAATTTTTCTTGACTAAAATGATTATTGATGATGAGATGTATGACAGCTTATAAAAGAAAAGCATATTGTTACCTTTGCTATGACTCTAGGATGCACGAGGGAGTTGCTGTTAGAAATAGTGTAAAATAATAGCCTTATCATATGAATCTGCAAGACCAAAATTAAAAACTGTAATCTGTGGTAACACCTGTAAAATAATGGCAACCGAATTAAACTGTAACTAGGGAGAAACAATGTACTCCATTAACCTGAAACGTTGAAAGGAGAGAAGATAAGTTAATAGCTGCAATAAAGAGTGATTGTCAAATAGCATTTTTTACCAAAACTGCGTTGTGTTACACACTTCTCAATTTGCATTGTGCTATTCGATTTAATACCTGAAAAACAAAAGAAAATCAAAAGCTGTGTGGCCATAAGACCCAAGTTAATGAATGGCTAAACTCAAAGAGAGCCCGCCTAAGACCAAAGAATCGCTTTTATCACCCAATAAATCTTGTTTATTTCTGTCTTGCAGGGGAACAGAAATATCGGAATAGTCCAGAACTGCAGCCTAGTAAAAAATATCAAACAGGAAAAGAGAAAACTAGTAGAAAACAGAATAGGAATGAAGTAGCCCTTGGGAATGATAGTGATCACTACAGAACTGATTTTGACTTTGAGGTATGTTTTTAAACCGTGAAACGTGATGATCTTCGTCGTAAATACTGAATGAGTAAAATATTGAAGTGACGCCAGACATTGATAAGCATCTGAAGACCTTTCTAAAGGGAAATTCTGTTTCAGTTTATTTTCAATATATTTTCAAAATAGCCTTAGATAGTGGACTCATCATAATTTCCACAAATGATTATTAATGAAGATGATTAGAATGCCCGATAATGTGGATTTAGTATAAGAAAATATCATATTCCTCGCAAATAGAACTATTTCACAATTGGAAATTAATTCGAGGTAAATGATAAAATTCCCTGTACGGCAAGAAATCTGCACCAGATCTATAGGGTGTTTCAGAAGAGCGCAACCCAGCTATAATGTAAAATCTCGAAAAATTGACAAAATTTGAGTAGATGTAATGTATACCACCTGAAAGTGAACCTTTCTTCTTTCTAATGATATGCAGTTTGGGTACATTAATAGGATTATTCATTATTAAATTGATATTTTCTTAACTATGGTCACTTTCGAATGCAGCATACTCCAAAAGCAAAATCAACGCCCTTTACCCGTTAAAAATTATGAAAGAAATTTTGTCAAAATTTTTCAGACCTAGAAGCACTTGAGGTGATACCTTGAGGAGGGAAGAAGACAATTTCATCCTCACGAGATGCATTTGTAGATAATGATAGAATATGCTCTCACAAAGATGGATTATCATCTATGTAAATGCCGCATTACTTTGCGGCATCTGAAATCGGCCATACATAAAACGTCAAAAAATCAATGAAAAATTCAATTAATCCACTCAGCCTGGATATCACTGGAAAGAAGATAGATTGTACTTTCTGATAGTATGCCTCAAATTGATTCAAATCTTATAATTTCCTGAAGGATCTCGAATGAAAGTGGGTTGCATTTTTTCTGAAGCACCCTGTCTTATGTTACAAATCATAGATGCAAATACACTTACAGAAATATTTCATGCGTTGCTGAGAGCAATGCACGCTTTTGAGATTTAAATCAACATCGCATCGAGGCAATTGATGTATGACGTCATTGTGAAAATGGTCTATCAACATTCTCTCCATAGTCCTTTTCAATGCAAAGGGTTTAGTTGGCAAGGCATTACGTCCTTAAATAGTGGTAATTTTTTGCTGTGATTTCCTTTGCTGGAAAAGATTTCAGACTGCAAAATTTTCGGACATAGAAATTTTCGGACGTATTAGGTGTCCGAAAATGGTATCGTCCAAGATTTTTAGCGTTAGTGTAAGGTGACAACCGCAGCAGGGAAGGTTGCACACTCAATCATTTGATTTCCGCTTTGATTGGCACCCCTCGAAATCTGGCGAATTCAATATTTTTGTTTTTCTTTTCAGAGAAATTTAGCATTATTTGACAAAAAAGCGGTGTTTGAAGAACTCAAGGTATGTACCATCTCTTTATCTTAAAATTTAAAAGTATAACGTAGGCAGCCTGACACAACAACTTTTTGGTTCACCAATGAAAGATCAGTATTAAGCAACTACAGTTTTGTAGCGTCAAGCGGATTTTTCTTTATATTTGGTCAGCTTAAAACAAAGTTAGAATGCTTGTTTGGCAGGGTACTGAAACGTATACGGCCGATATTCAAACAACAACATCAAGCAACTACAGTAAACAACGACAGTGTTGTAGCTTTAAAGGCAGTGTGTCCATACATAAATAAGTTGCATGCACGAACCATGAAACTGCTGACACGATGCTGACATGCATGCAACTGTTCGAGAACTTGATTGGCTAGGTGCCGGCTGTTTTAAACTGATCACGTGAAAATAAGAGCCTCGTTGTCGAGACCATAAGAGCAATGGCAGAATTGCGGCAAAGCAAGCTTCGGCAAAGAGAACCTCTTTGGTGCTTCGTTATGACAGTGACGAAACGCAGTTAGTTTAGAAGCATTTTATAGCACGAGGGATGAACAGGGATTGGAAAGCAATGTCGAGTTAACGAAACTATTGCCAATGACAACGAAGGCGGACAGAATTGGTGGATTCAGGGTGTGTGGTGATTCAAAGACAAAGCTAGGGCCTAGGCCTGAACAACTGGTCACATGCATAAACGACGAGAGATCACATGTTTCCGAAATACCCCCCTCGAAGCCTTCTACTTACATGGACACACTGCCTTTAAGCAGATTTTCTTTACACTTGGTGAGTTTAAAACAAAGTTAGAATGTTTGTTGGGCAGGGGACTAAAGCGTATACGGCCAGTATTCAAAACTGAAATGGTAATTTGTCAGTCAAGGGCCAACATAGATGTGAATATTTTGTTTTGTGAAAGCACTCATGTATTCGACACATAATTAGAAAAATTCTGGTGAATTCCTCATTCGATTCTGGTCCATGATTTACTCGACATTGAAATTGAAGTTTAATACAATTGTCAATTTCAGAAGTAGAATTTTTATTTCAATAGCTAGTAAATCATAGACCAGAATGGAATATGAAATTCTCGTTACCATATATGCCCTTAATAGGATAGGCATTTGTCTAATTTTTGGGAAAAATTTTCACATCTGAGTTGGCCTTTGAATGATAGATTTACATTGGTTTGAGTATCGGCAGTTTTCTTTTTATTCCATAGCCCGCCAACGTTAAGTTTTTGGACTCATTCGGTAAACGGAGTCTAAAATTTCTAATTGTAAACAAAACCGTATTTATGAACGAAGATATCCCGGGGAGCATGATATGAGAGACAACCCTGCAACTTTTACAGTTAACAAAGTGCAGAGGCACTTAAGGCTATACCAAAATTCTGATGGTCTTTCCTTATGGAGAACTAATTTAGATATGAAACTCGAATAAAACAGATGAATTGAATTACAACCAGTATGTAATTTCTCTTTGTTACAGGAGAGCATCACTCAAGGATTAACAAAATCAGTTGTTAGGAATTACAAAGGAAACGAAAATGTTTTGGAAAGTGAACCAGTATCGTTAAGGCAGAGTAAGTGGTCAAAATTTTGTGTGGAAATACCATGTGTCACAAGAAAGTTTTTAGATATCAATAGCTACGAGAAGTGAACCAACCATTGAAATGTTTTCCGGCATCTAAACTGCCTCACTTTACTCAAATACCAACCTTGGATCCAAATAACTGATTGAATTGTTTACCGATAACAGATACCATCATAGTATTGATTTGTTGAAATCGTTAAGCCCTCGAGGCCCGCCAGAACGCATCAGAACCAGCTTACAAGATACGCTCCGTGATTTGCAACATCGTTTCGGAGAGCAAGCAAAACTTGTCTGGACTGGTGTTAAGGCTCGGCAGTGTGTAATGTGCTAACCCGCGTGCAGACTTTACTTGTTTGCTGCGAAGGAGGGCCAACGAGAAGCTTTAAAGTCTGCAAAGTGGGGTCCATTATTATATTTTAGAGGCAGATTTTCTTGTATGAAGAAGAGCTCTGTCTTGCGCAAGAAATTGACTGTGTATCGGCATGTTATTCAAGGAGAAGAGTCTTTTGTCATATTTCGGAGTCACGCACAGGAATATCTTGTCTTTTTTGCATCCGAATTTCATTTATTTATACTGTTTATTCGTACAATTTTCTACCGTTATTATGAAACTGTTAAGATTGTCAACTGATTTAAGTTCATTTGGCAAACAGTTCCAGATCTTAAGTCCCATGGCTTTGAGAC
Source organism: Aurelia sp. 3 sensu Dawson et al. (2005) (assembly GCA_964020215.1). Taxonomy (NCBI): domain Eukaryota; kingdom Metazoa; phylum Cnidaria; class Scyphozoa; order Semaeostomeae; family Ulmaridae; genus Aurelia; species Aurelia sp. 3 sensu Dawson et al. (2005). The sequence continues at coordinate 12,673,401 of OZ026593.1, read as the reverse complement.
TCTGGGAACCGAAGGTTACCTGATTTGGTCGAAGATGATTTAAATTGTTACGATTTCGATACTGATGCTTTGAGGTTCTTGAACTAAAGTTGCTATGCATAGAACGTAGATTCAAATTTTGGATTGTCTTGAATATTTCTATGCAGACTGTTCTCTAACGAGCAACTTGCATTGTTAAACTGAAGTCAGAGTTTGCAACCAGTTTAACTACTGCTGTGTTGATCCATGTTTTCCATTTAGGCCAGATATGATTTTCAAACAGTCTGAAATTGCAGCATGCTATCTCTTGGTTGGGCGTCATTCTCGACAACGAATGCTAGCCAAGAGGCGACACATGCAAGGAATGCTAGATGAAACAGACCCCTTACAAGACAAATCGATTAAAGTCAAAGTTTTCAATCAGTTTAACAACCCCATTGTGGATCCATATTTTCCGCAGAGGCCAAATTTGATTTTCGAACAGTCTCAATTTGCAGCAAGCCAGCAAAGGACCCTGGCTGGCAAGAGCTATTTTATTCTTTTCATTCTCGTCACTTGTCTTTTCCTTGTAAAATACCAGAGAGAGAGAGGGAGTGGCTGAATCACTGGATCAAGTGGTAAGGAATCCCTCACACGGAACGAGATGCAAGGACATCTAGTTTCTCCCAAGGCTTATTGGAAAGGAATTTTTATTTGAATACTAAAGATTTTAGATCCAAGAACGGCGCAGATGAGGTCTGATACCTGTGAAGAAGTTCTTCTTTTTTATTGTTTGCTGTTGCAAATTCCTTTATGATTTGAGCAAGGGATTTAGGCCCTCTTCGGGTATTTTGCAAACAAGGGATTTTCTTAAAGTCGAATACTGCAGTATTTTTTGCTATCAACGAGGATCTCGATTCATTCAAAACCATCCTCTACTGTAAGATTCATTCAAAACCATCCTTTACTATGATGTTATAAACTTCTAAACTTTTTGGCACTCTGGATATGATTGCAACATGTGGCATTCCATCTTGTTCCAGTTTGCTTCCGATCACCTATGCACTTTTTAACTCTGTTTTCTCGTTAATCCCGTGTTGTTCCATTTTATTCAGTTCAGGTGCCACTGGAACATGTTGGTAAAGAATACACGACAGATAATGGTTTCATTGTCCCTGCAATATCATCAGAATTGCGCAAAAAATTGTTCACTCAAGCAGGTAAGATTTTTAACTTCAATCAGAAACGGGTTTGTGATTATTGAAAATTAATCAAACATCGTTGATTTTGTGACGGCATACCGGGTGAGCCAGAAAAATGTTCCCACTTTTGACAATTCATAGCACCAAGATTACTTCACAGATTTGAATCATTCAAATTCTAGTTAAAAGTCGAAAGATCAAAGTATTTTTGTGATTTTTCTCGCTGTCCTACCAGCACTAGAAGAATTGGTAAATTCAACTTAAAAAAAATTTCATGGTTGCAAAATGACGGAAAAAGGGCATAAACATTGATCAAATCGTAAGGACTCTATTCAAATCGAACAATAGGCCATGGGCGTTCCACCTCCCTAAAGAGTTGTAAGACATCGATTTTCAAACAAGTACAAAAGATCTTCAATCCCAAGGCAATTAATGCCTAGAGGATATCTCTCACCCATGAGAAGTTGCATTTCCTTCATTATTCTGTGCAAGAAGTCATTTATGAATTGATCGATGTTTTAGGCCATTTTGCAGTCATTTTGTAACCATGAAATTTTTGTAAAGTTGAATTAATCTATATTTGTAGTGCTGGTAGGACAGCCAGAAAAATCACAAAATACTTTGATCTTTCGGCTTTTAACTAAAATTTGAATGGTTCAAATCTGTGAAGTAGTCTTGGTGCTATGAATTTTTCAAATGTGGGAACTTTTTTCTGGCTCACCTGGTAGAATTCGAATTTTTGCAAAAATTTAAATCTAATATGAGATCATTGGCAATAATGTACCGTTTTTGTAGCTAAGAGATGAAAGTTTATTACCTCGATGATATTACTATTGCTTTCTCTTCAGCTGAAGCTAGGAATCAAATACATATGGCTCATGCGCAACTGAACAGTTAGTTCCTACATAGCACTCAACCTCGTTTCAAACTGTTTGAAATTAGGATGAACACTACGTAGAATCCAACAGTTCAGACGCGCAGAAGTCAGTTGAATTTGATTTCTAGCACTGGTTAGGCTTGGGCCAAAGGGAAAACAACGAAGAAAACTATGGTAATATTGATGTGACAATTTTAATTTACAAGTGCAAGCTACAAACACGGTGCATTATTGTCCATGATGAGATGAATAGAATGTCTTGCCTCATTCTGTCAACTAGTTGGGTCGAAGGGAACTTCATGTGATTGCTATAATCCCAGGGAGAGCATTTTTCATATCTTGATTATATTCACAACAACAGCGTTTTTATGTCCTGCACGAGAGGGGGTATCTGAAACCTTGGCAAACATTAAAAGCTCCATAAATTGTAAACTGATTAATGAAAGTTAATATGGCCAACACAAGAAAAACTCAGTTTTGAAGGTCTACAATGTGGTAGCAGCAAAAGGCTGTAGCTTTTGTGGTTTATGATTCAGCAATTTGATGAAGTTACAACTTCTGGAATTAATGATGATAAAATGCTTTTCTGGGATTATGCCAAATTACATAAAATTTCCTTCAATAAATTCTGTCGAGAGAATGAGACAAGAAGATTTGATGCATTTCATTATAACTTTTTTTTTGCAAAGATTGATTTTAAAGTTAAACATTTTTTAGAATTTGAAATTTGAATTAAATTCTGTAGATATGGTGGCCACGTCAATCAAATGATTGATTTACAGTGGGCCGTGTAAATACATACAGGAAACTAAATCTAAAAGTGGAAGAATCTTATTTACAAAACTGCCTTATGAACAAGTTAAAACAATGCTAACCATAACAGGCGAGAGAGAATCAGCATTTCACTGTTGATGTTGATGAAACGTTTTTGAACTATTTCATAAGTTTTGGATGATCTGACCTCAGTAGTAAGGTCGCTCCACACTTTAGTGCCTTTGTACGAGAAGCATTACCGTCCAAAGCCTAATTGCAACGAGAAACGGCCAAATCTTTTATGGTATTTCGAGGTTCTCTCTTGCTTGAATCGGACAGCCTGATTAACATTTCTGCTAATACCCTTACAAACATCGGACAGCGTGACGAGCCTTGTGCTTTTTGTGACAGCTTCGAAGATCTTGTGTACGAAAGTTTTGCACCTGAAGCCGGATGCATACTTGAGGGATTTCAATAGTCATTGCTATTTTTACAAGACCTATGACCTTGAGTACTTTGTTTACCCACAAAGCAAAACAAAGATTCTCAATTAACAAACCACAGGGTATGATTTGTGGTACAAATTTTAAAATAGCCTGAGATATCGGACTCATTACGATAAACCCATGGACGCACAATAAAATTGTAACCTGTAGAGAGGACACTGTCAACTCCTGTAAAAGAACAACAACCGAGCTATAGAATAAACATGTAAATAGAGAGAAAACCGTCAAAACTGCAAGAAAATCAAATAATCACTTTCCAAAAACGTTATTCCACCAAATTATTTCACCAAATAGGCGTTTCGTCGCACACTCTTCAGTTTGGTTCATGCGAATAACAAATGAATGCTACAACCGGGCTATTTTATACTGAACAAGCAAAGGATATTTTTTGATTCATTAAACCAGGGAGCTAAACACGGTAGAGGAATCGCGCATTGAGTTGCACTCTGCGATGTGATATGCGCCTCCTTCGCAGCGGATCGCGCACTTCGCAGTGAAACCAAGATGGAAACTGAAGTTTGGACGGATAAGTGCATCGCGTTTTTGGATTGAATTTCTACAACAGTGGTAAGCATTTTAGGCTAGTTTAGACATTCATGTGACTTTTAAATGTTTTATCTTTGGATAGTGAGACTCGTTTAGCCGTTAGAAATCATGAATTAGCTGCAGCGGCTAAGTTTCTTCAGCGGTAGCTTAGGCCACTTCAACCTCTTTGTCACGCTCCAAGCACACACTCGTAAAAATTTCACTCTGCCCTACCCCGCCCAACTTTGAGCAATCGAAGATGCTTTTGGATGACTATTGGCAATAAATCAAGCGAAAAATTTTTCTGAGATAGTATGAGGCTCGCGAGATATTTTAGTTTTCTTTCGGGGTACTTGCACCGGTTCTGCTTCAGGCCCATTCTCGCGCTTCAACGACTTTCAGAGACGGCAACCGATTCGAAACTTTCGCAATTTCGAGTTATTTCGATCAATCGAATGGGAGTCGAACGGTTTATGAAATAGTGAGGAAAGTTGAAATCCTGTGAAACCTTAAATGAATATATTTCAAATCCATCTGTGTCTTCTTCTTGGTCGTTCTCCAAAGCAAAGATTCCGTTGCTAGGCAAACCTAATTATAATTGCTCCGTTGCTACGTAAATGGAAACGAGGTCGCATATCACATCGCAGACAGCGCCAGCAGGCGTTTCCTTGGCCTGCATTTAACATATTACAACATATCCTACATTCTACTATACGGTTCTAATTACTATACAACACTATAGGGACGATACCATGGGGAGCAGAAGACAATGACTACCCCTTCTTGGCCAATATGAAAAGACACGCAATGTTAACCTAAATACGGCAAACACTACCGACAATTTAGTATCTACTGGATGTTATTACAATACTAGATTCCGTCCCACATCAGATGTAAGGTCAGGGCTTTGACTTATGACGATGAGTCTCTTGTTTCCCTGTGCTCCTTGACTTAATGATGGCGCTTCGGTCAAGAAAGACTCATTGTATTACTCTGAAAAACCTAGCCCTATTTAGGCCCAAACTTTGCAATTCCTCCAGTACCAATTAGATTGCAAGATTTTGCCAAGAACAATGCTGCCGAATTTTCAATTTGAATGATGCAGTTGACTAGATTTTGATCAAAGTTGCTGCGGCAGTTTGTTGTTGATTGCTCTGGTTTGTTTTGGTCTTAAAAACATGGAAAATGTCGCGTTGAAAGACTTATTTTGCACTCACCAGGTAAAGTGAACTTCCTTCTTCAGATTTATACCAAGTTTGATGAAGCACCTGCTTAACGTGATTTCTGTCGCATTTTCATTCCGAGGAGTGACCGTTGAACAGAGCTACGGCAGTCGTTCGATCACGGTTTGATCGATCGAATGCCTAAGATAGGGCCAGGTTTTTTTACTGTTTCATTATGAGTCCCTCTTGAGCAATGTTTACCGCAGGGATACAAGGGACTCATCATCATCAGTCTAGACAGGGTTGCCAAAAAGACATTTGAGCTTCACATGAACATCACACCCGAGCGACTGATTGGCCATCCTTGTCCCTAAAACTGAGAAACGTACAGGGTGAGTCAAAACAATTTTAAAGTTTTGGCGGGCTGTGGAATAAAAAATACACTGGCGATCATCAAAACTTAAGTGTTAACCATTTCAAATGCAGAAGGATTTGCATCGTCAGAGAGGAAAGTTCAGTGCAGAGTTAAATTGAGTTGACGCAAACAGTTTTACCTACTAGCGTTAGAAATGAACAGGGTATTCCTTAGAGACTGAGGAGAACTATGTTTTACTGGTTGAAAAACCAGTTTTCTAAAAATTAAAAGTATATACTTGACACTATTTCGATACCCCCTTCTTAAAGAGTCTGTTTCATCCAGCATTCCTTGCACGTGTCGTCTCTTGGTTTGCCTTTGTTGTCGCCATTTTCATGGCCCATGAAAATGGTGACAAACAAAGGTTAGCCAATAGACGACACGTGCAAGGAATGCTGGATGAAACAGACTCTTTAAGACATGCTAAATTTTTCGTCTGCCTGTATTTGAGTTAGTAAATTTTAACCCTCCTTCCACCCAAACTAGGCATTCCGTCACACAAGGGCTGGTGAGCACAGCTGTTTTAGTGGTGGGGTAACAGCTTTTGCTATAACGTGCCCATGTTAGTTCTAGCTGCGGTGTTTGGTACTGTTCTGATAACCAGGAAACTATAGCTATGCAAAGTAGTGGGGTTTTTTGTAGTGACCCGAAAGAGTATTAGGTTCAAGTTGAAGAGAATCTTGTAGAAAGAGTCGTAGAAACTCTCGACCTTTATATGTTTGTGTATGACCTGTATTAATTACTTGATTTGATCTGAAAATAAACAAAAATCCATATAATCAATGGCTGCAAAATAAAATCTCATACATGTTACATTAAGTACTTCTATTGAAGTGATAGCTGGATATTCACTCACAACAGCTGACGAGCACAACTTTCAGCGGTGGAGTAGCAGCCTTTGTTACAGTGAGCCAGTTTTCCATCCCGCTCTAATGTCCAGGAAATATTAGTCATTCAAACTCGCAGGGATTTTCGTACTCACCTAATATAAAACTCTCGACCTGAATATGTTTAGAATGTGTGACCTACATTAACATCTAAACTTGGTTTGAAACTAACCGAAAATCCATATTATCGGTTGCTGAATTAGAAAATCTCATTCATATTGCACTGAGAAAAATCTTTGAGGATTGAATAAGCCTCGTTTGAACCTTTAATTTGATTTGAATTACTGAGATTTGTAAATATCTTCGCCTCGTAAGGCTGTCCTCCACTTGCAGTAGTTTTGGTCTGCCTTGTGCGCATGCTCTGTTGCTAAAGAGCAGGTGGTTTTCATGCCCCTACCCCTGTCTAAACTGTTAGATTACTGGGGGATCACTGCGACTACGATTCGTGGTTTTAGGTCCCGTCTCCACTATCTTTCAAATGTGTTGAATGATTTTTGCAGTAGGATTATTCAAACACAAGTATCTTTCAAATTTTTCAAAGATTTTTTAGATTTTGCCGGATATTGTCAAAGATTTTTGAGATTTCTCAAGGCTTTTCAGTTTCGTTTCTATAAATGTGTAGGATTTTCAAAATTTCTCCAGATTTTCAAAGAATTTTGCGATTTGCAAGATTTTTCAAAACTTTGCAAAATTTTTATGGATTTAAATGATTTTTAAGATTTGAAAAGAATTGCTGTAGATTTGTTGGAGAATCAATTGTTGGCGCTTGGGATTCTTTGACAGTTTTGAACATTTTCAGGATTGTCTTTGGGATTTCTAAGAGTCGTTGAAGATTTTTGAGATTTTTGACAATTTTTAAGGAAGTGTACGAGACTTTCTGGAGTGATTTCGGCCTATGATAAATGCGGAGAAATGACGTTAGCGGCACAAGAACCATCCATAAATCAGCTAAGACAACTTCATTCAGTTGTTTACGCTATCAGTGCTAAGGATATTCCACGTTTCACCTGTTTCTGTCTACTTAGTTTAATACTTTAACAAAATCTAATTATAACTTAGGTCAAACCATGTAATCTTGCACATTGTATAAAGATCGGACTGTGTGGACATCAAAACTCATCAGTGCATTTTCGTAGTTATTACTATTTATAGACTGATGGGCGCTCAAACTACGACTCATGGACTTTCACACTGAAATTTGGGACGAAGTTTTCCCCCTAAATTTCACGACTAGATATGGAAATCATAGCAATACTGTACGAACTCCAGGCAATGGTGGATGGGTTTAAGTTGCCGGTTCGAACCTTCGATGCTAAAGCACGTCAAGGTTCAAGTTTACAGTGATATTAGCCATGAAAAAAAGCTGTAAGTATCCAGATGAATGTTTCCTTGATCCAAGAATCAACTAACCTTTCACTTAAGGAAGGAGTTTCTCATTTTAAAGAGGCACTAACTCAAAATTTTTGCATCCGAAAATTACCGCGAGAATATTCGAGAAACATGATGAAAGCTCGCATTACCTGAATATATTGTCACCTAGTCTTTACCCCCCATGGAAGCAAAGTTATGAGACTGCGAGAACTGGAAAGATTATTTTTAATATCCTACTTTTTTATCTGGTCTGCTGCCAGTGGCGTAGCCAGGTCCCTGCCTTTGGGGGGGCAGAGTGCGAGCGCAGCGAAGAAATACGGGGGTCCGGGGGCTTGCCCCCGGGAAAATTTTTGGGGGCCACGCCCTTCAGACGCTCGGAAAATGAGGGAAACGCCCTTTTCAGTCATATTTTGCATCATAAAGATGACTACATTGAACACAAAAGGCAGGACGTTTTGCTAAATTTTCGTCAAGAAATTATCCTCAATATTGCAAGTTACTCTAAGAAAGCAAAAGAAGAATTCTTATTCAGTTACAAGCGGTCCAACATATCAAGTACAAAATACGAAATGAATCTTAATAAGTGGGGACATTGAAATGGATGGGTCCAGGGTCGAGTCACCAGAAAAATTTTTGATGACATGCATTCTACTCTGGCTTAGAATGCCTCTGCCAACATTGTTCAAAAATTTCTTCGGATCCCGCATTCCTCTCAGGTACGCCACTGGAAAACCAAGAATGCACCCTAACTAAAAAGTAGACAAAACTTTCGGTGCCGCTCTTATAATGGAAGGGACGAAAGCTTTTTTTTTTCTTTCAGTCATATCTGAATTCTCGCCAAAATTTCGCAATTTAGTACCATGGGTGCCTAAGACAAAACAAGTAAAAGGACAACAGCTGAGAAAGTCTGAACTTTGAATTGTTTTGAAACACTGATAAAAACTCTAGAAAGCGCAACGATGCTTATGGACAGGGCTGTCGAGAGCCAGCTCGGGCCCTGGAGTAATCTATGGAGTATACAGAGCATGAAGAAAATGCGAGCGAAGCGAGCCGAAAATTTTTGAGAAGCACAAACAGAATTTCACTCGATGGTTGAAATGTCACATCACTGTAGAAGAGATGCACTGTCGATTAAAGTTGAGGAAGGTTTAAGTTGGATTCATAAATTCTTGTAATGCTGGATATATAGGAAAACGCAGAAATCGTTCAAGAAAACAAGTGGCAGCATAAGTACACATGGAAGGAGGAATTCTTGATAGAAGTGCGAAACGAAGCGAGAAAAATTCGAAAGATGTGATTAATTGTATTGTATGTTCTGTGCCAAATAGACTCATACACATACCAAGTTGAAGTGATGCCTAGGTCGGTTTCAAAGAAACTAATGAAGCTGCATGCCTTGCCTGGACATGACAGCAGGCCAGGGTACAAAGATGATCCCAAGATGATACAGTGATGAGGCAAGTATGGACGTGCGAGCGAAGCGAGCAGAAAATTTTTGATTCTTTTGTTGGGCTAAATCGCACCAAGATGTCACTTATTAGGGCAAGAATTTCATTCCTGTTTCTTTTATAACATTGACAAATCACGCTGCCACAAGTGTTGGAGAAAAATGCAGCCGATCCCCCCCCCCTCCAGTTTCTCAACGGATTTGGGAGAATTACAAAACTCATCTCTGGCGATGATTGGGGGGGCGGCCGCCCCCTCTTGCCCCCCCTGGCTACGCTACTGTCTGCTGCGCGGAAACAAGGGATTGTACGTCACCTGGCAGTTTTCGGTCAACGAATCTTGCATCGGGCTATTCGACTGATGTTGGCCTTTGTTTATCTATCATCACGTACAATCATCATTTGACACAAATATTTGTACACAAAAGGTACATAATCTCTTCACAACCCGATTAGCATGCCTTCGGCGGATCATTTGTTGATGTCATTTTTTTGCGTTAGTGCCTCTTTAAAGGCCAATCAGCTTCCACGAACTTCACCGCAGCATTCAGAATTTTGTACGCAGAAAACTCAAATCTTTTAGCATCACAAATTCAAGATTTTACCCGTAAAAATGCGAAATCTCAAACAAAGATTTCCGTTCTCGCACCTCTTATCTTCAAAAAGGTGGATTTTTAGGCCCCGTTCACACTGCTCCTTTTTCGTTATGATCTTTTTTGTTGCATGGAAGCTACCCGTTCAACTTTCACCGTTTTTGTACAAAAACGGAGAGAAAAGCATCCGTTTTTGTGCGTTCACATTGATCTGCCTGATAACAAACACGAATCCAAAGATATCCGTTTTTTGTGCGTTCACATTGCTCCGGTTGTGTGAAACTTCATGTTGAATATTGGAACGTTTTCAAAAACCTCCGTTTTTATGCTTTTACATTGATTTAGAGCGTTTTCAAAAACCTCCGTTTTTGTGGCGTTTTTGTGCGGATCAGCGTGAACACTTTCCAAAAATGGATGTTTTTTTCTCCGTTTCTGTATAAAAACGGAGCAGTGTGAATGGGGCCTTAGTTTCAGATGTAACTGACTCCTCGCTCCACCCAGTCCGCATTTTGCGCTGTTTCGGTGTTAGCTCGAGTCATCCTAAATCACTGTCCATTCATGTCTTGTCATGTACACACTTGTTTGTTATTTAATTGAAGTTTATCGCTTATGACATTCTGTTTCATATGACCTGCTGCATGAAACTGCATTCTACAACTTGTGTTAAGGAAATCTCATTATGAAAATTACATTGGGTTGTCTTTTGCGGAACTTTGATGCGCCAGAGACTCTTAATTACCAGGCCTCTCTGCATATTTAATTGTATTAACTTAGCCTCTTATTCATCTTCTTCTTAATCGCATTAAGTAACCACACATCTTGGGAAGATTACGGATGAAATCTTCAGATATTTCTTGACAGATAAGTGAAGAACGTTCACTCTTTTAATTTTGTTTACTAAGATGCTAGCTTAAATCATAAGCGGCTAGGCCATATATCTTTCATAATACAGGCGTGCCTATGATCAGGTGGGGAGGAGATGCTTTATATTGCCGTGTTTAGAGAATGAGTAATTTTTCAGCAAAGGCACAAGAACACTGTGCAATGACCAATAAAGTTCTGGTACCAAATCGTTTGCAAGTGTATCGTTCGCAGCTGTATCCGTCACACAAAGTATCTTCTGTGATACGGGCGTGCTTGTGATCGGGTCGATAAGAAGCTGTTGTTGGTTGCCTTGTTAATAATCTCTAAACTCATTTTTGGTGTAATGAACCTGAAGTGCGTTGGGATTGCTGGATACACCGTCTATTGGACTGAAAATCTACTGTTCACTAAGTTTTACAACCCGAGCAGTCAGGAGGACGGGGCTTGAACCTCACCAACACATCTCGGGCGTCATGACAAGGGATCCGATTAGGCCTTCTCTACTTTTGTCACCCCAGTACTTGCAGCTAGAACCCGAAACTTCAACTTCACATTCATCTTGCATAGCAAAGCTGAAACCCTTTCATTGCCGATGAAGTGAATTATTTTGGTGTCTGAGCCTTTTTTGAAATAGTTTTTACAATAATGCTGGTATTTTTTATTATGTTTCAGAAAAAGCTGGCCTAAGTGTTACACAGAGAGTGGAAAATGTAGGAATATGCACGTGTCAAATGGCGCTACAACTTGCTGGTAAGCATAATCATCATCATGATCGCCTTGTTCATATTGATTATGATAATGATATTACAGTAATAAACGGAACCACCATCAATAAATAACTGAAAAAAATTAAAAGAAAACACAACTGTTAAAATTCGGACGTTTCGATAAAAATCTTCTTCAGCACCATGATACAGTAATTATGATTACTGGGTGTCCCAGAATATTTTATAGGGTGTCCCAAAAACTGTGCCTCATTGGTGTGGCTGCTTTGTAGGAGCCATAAATTCATTATCTTGGTTTTTACACAGCTGCATAGGTTAGGCTTCAACTTAGAGTTTGAGACCTTGTATGAGTCAATCTGATAACTGGTTGCTGATTTGTGGCAGAGAAATGGAAAATAAGTAGTTTTTTAAAAACGGCACGTCCGTTGTTCTGCATCAATGTCAAAATCCAGTAAGTTTCCAAAGAATTGTTTCTGGCCTCGTGTTAAAATTTCTGCTCAAATGTGTCATTTATGGAAGCAAAGGATCACGACTAATGATAGTCTTCCCAAGACAATTTTGAAATTTTAGACTTATATGACATCTAAGGATATTGTATTTTTGAAAGATTCTGGTAGCTTCCTCGAATATATACGAGTTTGAATCTTCATTCCTACGACCTTAGCTTTTACAGCCTTTTTCACTTACAAAATCAACAAACTCCAGCAAATTATTGGGGGGGGGGGTGGAAGCCCGCCCAGCTTCCCCGCTTCCGACGGGCCTGACAAGGCCATGACTTAAGTATGTTTTTGTAGAATCTCTCATCCTCATACACGGGCCTTCCAGTAATGACTTTTACTTCTACAATGATCTTCTGCACGTGTTAACGTCTTGGATGGATGAAATCACCCTGGTTAATGTTGTTGTGCTCTCTGGGATGGCACTTTCATCCTCCCTATGGGTAAAACATGGATTTTACATACAAATAATTTGATATGAATATATAATATGAATATGAAAGTATGGAAATGCCATTGCTGTCAGGTAGAACATTTGGTCGGTATTCTAGGCATATTTTGATGGTATTTTGAAGAGACTTTCTTTGGGAAATCCCTCATAACTCAGAACGGAGCATGATACTGAATTTACCTTATTTCAGTTAAGTAAATTTATTTAATGGATTCGAACATGTCCACGATTAAATGATCTATTTTCCGAGAGTACCATATTGATGTCCAAGGGGCCAGTGGACTTAAAGCCTATCTCACCCGTTACCTGCATAATCTTCCTATTGACGCTTTGGACCTCACGGAATCGAACGAAGCCGATGATTAATCAGTTCGGCGAATAGGCCTTTTTGTATATTTATATATTCATCTAAAATTTTACAATACGTGTAACATTTACATCTTTCTATACTTTCTAATTACTATACAAACTAAACAAACTCTACAGGGACAGGACCACAAGGAGCAAAAGACAATGACTACCCTGTGGCCACTAACATAAAGACATGCAAATATTAAAAATTAAATCAATAACTACAAAATGCTAAACATACGATTGATTAAACGTAAATGCTCGAATCCGTTTCACATTTGATGCCAGGCCAGCATAGTAAAATGATGCTGAACAATAGGAACCCCGGGCGATAGAACAGCAACAACAGCAATTGCTACTGTCACTGATCCTCCCCCAGAGCCCCCTTCCCTCAACACATTGAGCACATGCTGTCAGGCCAGGGTTCCTGATTTGCAATATCAATGATCTGAAATACTTTGATTTAGCATGGATAAGAAAAGTTTTCATTTACACTTCATGTGTAACATCAAGTGTGACACAGGCATCAAGTGTGAAACAGACTTACAAAAGAAATAGAGAAAAATGTACATAGCGGTTGTGTGAATAATAGTCCTTTTAGATGTACAAAAGAGCCTGGATCGAACGTTATCTTTATTAGCCTGTTAAGCAGACCCAGGTCTGGTTAACAGGCTATATCTTTATACAATTTTAGACGCAAGGTTCGATCGAGTGGTGCCATAGCGTCGATCACCATTGTGCAAAATTCTAATTCTACAAAATGTAACAAAATATCGTTCGATTCAGATTCTTTTTAGCATAGCTAAGAGATCTATTCTCCCCTTGCCTGTGTTTATCGTTTCTCCTGCTACGGTGTTAACGCCAGCTAGCTTTCATTTTCTTCAGCCAAACAGGGATTGTTTCTTTTACTCATCCGGTAGTTTGCAAAAGTTGTTTCTTTTTCCAAGGTGGAGAGAGCCGAATTTGTCCGAAGAATGCTCACCAGGCACCGGACGTTGTCGTACTGGCAGGACCACATTTAGATGGACTTCAAGCGATATCTGCTGCACGTCATTTAGCTAATCATACGGTAAGTTTACATAGCACAGGACCCCAATCTTTAAAGGACAAGTCCGGGGCTGGTAAAATTGTTGATTATTCAAGAGATTACACTGTTGTGAATGGTTTGTAGTACTTCCTTTAATTGTTTTTTCTCTTTTAATCTGCGAAACTACATATTTCAGTCTGCTAAGAAGTGCGAAATGACGTCATTTTCTACGACCTCACTTCACGTTGACCTGAAGAAGGCTGCCAATTGTTTTTGATATTATACCACTCACATTGCTAGCCTCCTTACCGCGCCTTCGCACACTAGAACAAAATACAAATAGCGATGTTATTTGGCCTAACTTACGAAGGTTCATTTACCAATTTGTGAAAGTTGGAGGCATCAAAACTTGGAAAGAGCTCACAATCGGTGTTCAGCAGTTGGTAAGGTTGCTTTTTAACAATTGTTTTATCAACCCATTTTCATTTTTTTTTCATTTTTTTAACCACGGTAGCCCCGTCAATCTGCATAGATTGCTTTGCAGGGGGCCGTGCAAAAATAAATATAATTTACAAATTTAAAACCTAATTTACAATCGTTGATTACAAAAAGAAAAAAGAAAAATTTCAAATGGAAGTACATACCCCGGACTTTTCCTTTAAAATGCAGGTGTAAAAACTCTGTTACCTTTTCTAGAATTAAATGAATGAAAAAGAACTTATGGCATTTTGCTGTAAATCTGCCAGGAAAATTTATTGATATCTTAATTGGCTTAATTGGTTATTGATATTTTAATTGGCATTTGTTGAGGCTGTGAGGTCATTATATTTCTAAATCCGAAACCAGAAGCGCAGCAGATTACTACTTGCCATCATATTTTAGACCATACTATGGTTTTCTTTAACATTATATCATTTTCCTCTATTGATTTAGGCAGAGCTGCAAAAAGTATTGGAACCTGGGAACTACCGTGTGACCGAAACAAAAGTGACCCGACGCAATCTGTTATAGAAAAATGAATAAGAGGCCCATTGAAATGCTTCAAACGTGGTTCTGTCGCTAAAAGACTACCCTACATTATGAGTATTTTGTGTAATTTTTTCGATACTGTAAACTCCCCAAATTAAGGATTTCGAGGCAAAAGGCATGCTGGAAATCCTCAAAAAGTCGTCATAAATAGGGGGTCGATTTGCAGACATTTCATATCTTCAAAACAATGAGGAGCATGTTTTATTTCAGGTTAGGAAAGTTTCCAGAGAAAGTTTATAGTCCTAAAAATACTATGGCACCTAAAATACTCTTGTCTCAAGGGACAAGGAAACTCCTGCTTTTCTTAAAGCAGTTCTTCTTGAAGATTTCGATTGGCGTGGAAAGTTGAATTCCTTTGAAATTCCATGACTTTACAAGGAACTTTTATTCCCAACAGTTATATGAGTACCTGGGGACTTAAAACTTTCTCTGGAAACTTAACACGCTCCTTATTGTTTTGAAGATCTGAGATGGCTGCAAATCGATCCCCTATTTTTGACGACTTTTTGGGGTTTTCAGGCTTGCTCTTTTCCTCAAAATCCTTAATTTGCGAAATTTACTCTGCCGAAAAAATTACAAAAATACTCATTGTAGGGTAGTCTTTTAGCGACAGAAGAACTTTTGAAGCATTTGCATAGGCATCTTACGTATTTTTCTATAATCGATCGCGTCGGGTCACTTTTTTTGGGTCACCCGGCAGGTTCCCAGAAATCTTTAGCCTTCGCAGAAAATTTTCAGCAAAAGTTTGCTCAAACAAGGAGATGATTGTTGTTTACAACTTCTTTGAGAAAGAGAACACTTCTCTCACATGTCTATGCCATTGATCATAATCACTGGGAAAAAAATGAAAAATGCAAGGTTACAGTCCTTGGGCACATCAACGTGGCAAAAATTCTCAAGAAGTCTTGAAAATTCTTAGGAATTTCAAGGATTCTTCTCATTTGAGGAACTTCTTAGAGGTACATGAAAGACTTTACAGTTTCAGACAAAAATTGTCAGGAATAATTACATTCTCAAGAATCTTCAAAAATTCTTGGAGAGAAAACAGTGTTTGTTTATGGAAGGCTTTGAATATTTGCAATGCATTATTAGTGTCCTTAACTTGCAATAAGAGGGACTTAGTCATATGGTACAGATTGCACCTTGCATATGAGTTGTTTTCAAATCTGTTTTTCCGAAAATGTTATTACCTGAAATTCTTTTGCTGCTGCCCCCAGCATACCTTTACAGTGCAGGCCTCAGTATAAATGTGGTCTCATTGCCAAAGTAGTTTTAATTTTGTAGAAACCTTGTTTGAAATGCTCACAGTCTTGCATACCTTAGCAGAATATTGAATATTCTTCATGAGTTCTTGTAGCACTAATGTACACAAGGCTGCACTGTGCAAATAATTCTAGGAATCTGATTTAGAACACATTTTTTTATTCATTCCAAAGTGCAGCAAAAAATTTTAAATGGGTGGACCTTGAAATTTGTTTCTTCATCAAAAGATGAGCATCTTCAGTTCAGACCATTATATTGGTGTCGTTTGTGTATTCTCTCATTCTTGATTGCAGCAGTTCTAGCCAAATTTGCCGAATCATTCGGTAGATCAACAGATTTTTTATTTTGCATTTTGATTTTATATTGTTTCGTGGCTGAGTTTACATAGTTGTGAACTTTTCCAAAAATTTCTGCGAAAGTACACCTTTTTGCGAATGGAATGATTTATGCTTAACAAGATTTTGAAGTTTGAGGTCTTATAGAAGAATATTTGCTGCCTCAGATCCAATTTTACGATTCATATTTATCTTAAAACTCTGGCTTGGTCAGAATATCCTTTGGACTTTTCCAACACATAGTGGCATGCACTTAGACATCAAGTATTTTCCTGGACATTATGTGACTTCCCTTAAAGGACAAGTCCGGGGTTGGTGAAATTATTGTTAAAAAGCAACCCTACCAACTGTTCTTTCCAAGTTTTCATGCCTTGAACTTTCATGAATGGGACGATCAATTTTCGCAAGTTAGGCCAAATATCGTCGCCATTTTGTATTTTGTACGAGTGTGCGAATGCACGATAAGGAGGCTAGCGATGTGGATGGTATAATGTCAACAAATTTGGCGACCTCGTTCAGGTCAACGTGAAGTGACGTCATACAAAATGACGTCATTTCGCACTTCTTAGCAGATTGAAATATATAGTTTCGCAGGTTAAAAGAGGAAACAATTTAAAAAAAGTACTACACACCATTCACAACACTGTAATCTCTTGAATAATCAACGATTATATCAACCCCGGACTTGTCCTTTAAATTCTTTCTTATTTGCCAGGTTTTCAGGAAGGAAAATGATTTTGCAGCTCTGGAATTAGGATTTACATTGATTTTAATTTTGCCAATTTAGGTTACCCAATAATAGATTTCCGCTATATAAGGTGTTTCAGAAAAAAGCAACCCATTTTCATTCAACATTCTTCAGAAATTGATAAGATTTGAATCAATGTGAGGCATACCACCTGAAAGCACAATCTACTTTCCGATCTTATCCAGGTTGGGTGGATTAATTGAAATTTTCATTGCTAAATTGACATTTTCGTGAGTATGGCCTATTTTAGCATGAGTGTCAGGACACCAATTATATGTTGAATTAGATTAGATTCGTTGCTTACCTTGAAATGCCACAAAATTCTCTTCCATGCCATTAGCAGCCTTTCTCAGCCAAACTTACTCGCCTTGAACTGAAGAGCTCCCTCAGATGGGCTTTCATAATTTTTGGGCCTAAATGACCTTTGCCATCTCCTGCTCATTAATGTACCTGTGCAGCGGTCTCGAAATCGAACTTTCTATTTCAAGACCGCTGCGTAGGTACAGCAATGCGCAGGAGAAGGCAAAGGTCGTTTAGGCCCAAACATTTTGAAAGCACATGTAATGGAGCTCTTCAGTTCAAGGCGAGGAAGTTTGGCCGAGAAAGGCTGCTAATGGCAAGGAAGAGAATTTTGTGGCATTTTAAGGTAAGCAAAGAATCTAATCTAATTCAACATATAATTGGTGTCCTGACACTCATGATTTTAGATGCTGGAAAGTTATATGGCATTTACATAGACAATAATCCACTTTTGTGAGAGCATCGTTTATCGTTATCTACAAAGGCGTCTCATGAGCATGAAATTATCCTTTTTCCCTCCTCAAGGGTATCACTTAAAGTGCTTCTATGCCTGAAATATTTTGAAAAAAATTTTTCCATAATTTTTGACCGGAAAAGGGGGTTGATTTTGCTTTTGCAGCATGTGGGCTGCATTTTTAATTGACCATACCAAAGAAAATATCAATTTAATGATGAATAGTTCCAGTATTTATCCAAACTGCGTATCATTAGACAGGGGAAAGATTGTACTTTCAGACGCTATACATTACATCTGCTAAATTTTGTCAATTCTTTAAGATTTTAAATCATTGTTGGGTTGCGTTTTTCTGAAACACCTTGTCGAAGGCGCGAAAGATTGAATAGAGTCTAAATGATGATGAAAATGATGATGACCATATTATGGAGTGAGGAAGTTAAGATGTCGCGAGCGCCTTTTTAATCCACGGCCATTGACTCTCGTACTTTTTATTTCAGGTGAATGTGACACTTTTTGTCCCAGAGATGGTTCCTATCTTGCAACCGCAATTAGAGCTTTTCAAGAAAACTCAAGGAAAAATCATCACAACAGTTCAAGGTCTGTCTCTCAGTTTGATTTTTATCATGATTCAAACAGGTTTTTACTAAAAGCCAAGACATTCATTCACGCAATGGCTGGTGAGCACATCTTTAATATCGCCAGAGAAATACTCTGTGTTACAACTTACCCCAGTCGGTTCTCGCCCCGGCTTCTCCTATATGATAGTAAGCAGCCATTTTTGGCAGTTTTTAGCCATATCGAGAAACATACCGGGTGAGCCAGAAAAAAGTTCCCACTTTTGAAAATTCATAACACCAAGACTACTACACGGATTTGAAATCATTCAAATTCTATTTAAAAGTCGAAAGATCAAAGTATTTTCGTGATTTTTCTTACTGTCCTACCGGCACTAGAAATATTGGTAAATTAAACTTTATAAATTCAACAAAAATTTCCGGCAGTAAATATTTTGAACTACAAAAATTTCGGACATTAGAGCATTCGGATGTATGAAATGTCCGAAAATATTAATGGACGAAATTTTTGGCTTTTAATGCAG
Organism: Aurelia sp. 3 sensu Dawson et al. (2005); assembly: GCA_964020215.1. Lineage (NCBI taxonomy): Eukaryota > Metazoa > Cnidaria > Scyphozoa > Semaeostomeae > Ulmaridae > Aurelia > Aurelia sp. 3 sensu Dawson et al. (2005). Next base: position 12,654,560 of record OZ026593.1, on the reverse strand, counting down.
ACCATTTTGAAATTTTGAAAAGGGGCATGGGAAGGGCGGCAATATTTTTCTGCGGGCACCATTTTGGTAAATGGCTGCCAAAGTGCTTTTGCGAATGATTGATTGGTCTCCACAACTCCATTGGTTTCAATGTCATAGTGAAAGTAAGGAAATGATCGTTTAAAATGTATCTGAAAGCTGTTCTTTGACCCATAAGCCTCGTAACAAAGGGGAGACTCTCTGTCCATCCCAGATCTGGAATCAAACGGGTCTGGCATGTGGCGGGCAAGTATTTGTGGCCTTAATGAATTATGGTGATAAGATTTATAATTCGGAAAATATTAAACTTTCACACGTGAATGAAGACTTCAACCTTAGGCTCTGCATTTCACTTTCATGATGCTTTTACTCGTGATATGGAAATGCCACTTCTCCAAGTATGTATGTATGTATGTATGTATGTATGTATCATTTGCCACATAAAAATATATACAAGCTATTATAATGAATATAAAAAATAGATACAATACAATACTTTAAGGTTAAAAACGTAAAATAAAAGCACCCCTAATTACAGTGGCAGGGATAACATTAAAGGGTCAAGCAGACCTTATTTCCATAATGGTCCCCTTAGAGGTGCTGGTATAACGGAAAAAAAGAATAAATAAATAAATAAATAAAATAAATGAATAAATAAAGTACTGTAGTTGTTATCAGTACAAGAACACAGTTTGGTCGATGGAAACATGGTTGGGAGAGATGAGGAAGGGTCTTAGTAGAATACGTATATGTCATCTTCCTCTTTTTGTATTTGTTGGAAAAAATTTTCTTTGATCTTATGTTTGAATGTATTCGGATTTTTGGCTGATTTTAAGTCAGATGGAAGATTATTCCATATTTTCGGACCGAGGTACTGTAAGATAAGCATTTTTGTCCAGAAGTACTTTTACGAAATGGAAATTCTAATTTAAACTTAGATCTTCGCGTTATTCGGCCTTGGTTAGCTGGATGGAATATCTCGGCACTGTATGCTGGGGCAGTTCCATTGAAAAACTTCATTACATTAACACAAACACATTGATCCATCCTATTCTTTGTGGGGAGTAAATTTATAGCCTTAAATTCTGTGGCACCAATATGGGCTGTATTTTTAAAATTCAGGTAAAAACGAATGCATTTGCTCCTTTTTTGCATTCCAATAAAACTTTACAATACAAATGTACTAGTTGCGCTAATCACAAAATACGTAACCACACTACAAGGACGATGCTACTGGTTGCAAAAGAAAATACTATGACAAGGCTGTGGCATCAGACAAAACTGCGTTTATAACTGATAAAAAGAAACAACAAGACACAATAAGAAAAAACACCAAACTCTGTCCCAAATTAGATATCAGGTGAAGATGTCTGTGAATATTGGACAATATATTTGCTGCAGCTTTTGACACGATGCTGGCAGAATATGAAAACGGCAGAATTGCAAACTTTGCCGTTTTGCTAACCGAAACAAAATTCTGCCGGCAGAACTTGGAAATTCTGCCGGTATCGTGTGAACGGGAGGCCACAACGGCACTTTTTTATGCCGTATTGACCACTTTAATGAACAGCCTCGTTTTGGAAATTATTCAAAATTCGTTCATATCAAATTTTAGGTGCCAAATTCGGATTTAGCACCCAAACTTTAGTCTAACCCTAAGTTTTCATGTTGCTAGCGGTGGTAGTGTTAATTTTATGGCGATGTAAATTTTGAAAATGGTGTAAAGTTTCACCCCGAACGACTTTTCACGGTCAAATCCCTTATAAATCTCTGAACTTTACATCGTCATAAAATCAACATCACAATAGTTAGCAGTTTAAAAACATGTAATTAGACTAAAGTTTGGGTGCTAAATCCGAATCTGGGCTCGAAATTTTCATATTAACAATAGGAAGAGATTTTGACAAATTTCCAAAACGAGGCTGCTTAATTAAAGTGGTGTATTCAAATTCTACCGGCATCATGTAAACGGGGTCTTAGATACAATATCTAATGATACATGGTCAACTAAACTGCAGACTATTTTTCTAGAATAACAAAATAGCAATATATATATATATATAAATAGCGGGTGAGCCAGAAAAAAGTTCCCACTTTTGAAAATTCACAACATCAAGCCTAATTCACGGATTTGCATTATTCAAATTCTTGTTAAAAGCCGAAAGATCAAAGTATTTCTGTGATTTTTCTTGCTATCCTACCAGCACTACAAATATAGGTTAATTCAACTTTACAAAAATTTCATGGTTGCAAAATGACTGAAAAATGGCCCAAAAACATCGATAAATGCATAAATGACTTCTCGCACAGAATAATGAAGGAAATGCAACTTTTCATGGGTGAGAGATATCATCTAGGCATTAATTGCCTTGGGATTGAAAATCTTTCGTATTTGTTTGAAAATCAATGTCTTATAACTCTTGAGGAGGGTGAAACGCCCATGGCGTATTGTTCGATTTGAATAGAGTCCTTACGATTTGATCAATGTTTTAGGCCCTTTTTCCTTCATTTTGCAACCATGAAATTTTTATAAAGTTGAATTTACCAATACTTCTAGTTCTGGTAGGACAGCGAGAAAAATCACAAAAATGCTTCGATCTTTCGACTTTTAACTAGAATTTGAATGATTCAAATCCGTGAAGTAGTCTTGGTGTTATGAATTTTCAAAAGTGGGAACTTTTTCCTGGCTCACCCGGTAGTATTGCACTGAGTAATAATGACGTCTTATTCTAACTTTTGACCTAAACCTCATGGATGGGTTAGACTTACTACTCTGTTTTTTTGCTTGGTTTGTTTGACGTTTCTTGTAAATGGTAGTCAAATACTGTGAAAAGAGGGATAAAAAGTTTCCATCTTCGTTCGTTGAAAGAAAAATCATTTCAGCTACGAGGAATTCTGCTGCGCTATCACAAATCTCACCCCATATATGATTATTATATTTGGGTCATTAGAGATATTTGGGTCAAAAGCTGTGGCAAACATTACCTCGCAGTGTTGGAGAATCCCAATCACTGACTGCTTTTAAAAAAGAACTCTGCTGGCAAAGTGCGTTTACACGATGCCGGCAGAATTTGAAAACGGCAGAATTACAACTTTGCCGTTTTGCTAACCGAAACAAAATTCTGCCGGCAGAATTGGGAACTTCTGCCGGCATCGTGTAAACGGGAGGCCAAAACGGCACTTTTTTATGCCGTTTTCAAATTCTACCGGCATCGTGTAAACGGGGTCTATTTTGTCTTTAAAATCCTGTCTGTACAGTGCAGCATTGATATGTATGATAGATAGTTGGCATTAATCCACCTTTTCAAGATAAGAGGTGCGAAAACGGAAGTCTTTTGTTGCTTGACATTTTGCAATTTTGAGGCCAAAATCTTGTTCTGCATGCAAAGTTTACTTTATGAACCAATTTTCACATTCATGTCTCTCTTCATTTGGAAATTACGGTGATATAAAGAATTAGAAATCTAAGGGCTTTGACCGTGAAGTCAAAAGTTTGGACAAAATTTGTCCAAACATCTGATTTCACGGTCAAAGCCCTTATAACTTTGAATTCTTAAAATCACCGTAATTTCCAAACGAAGAAAGATATGAAAGTAAACATTCGCTTCTATTCTAAGCTTTGTACGCAGAACAAGATTTTAGCCTCAAAAATGCAATATCTCAAACAACAAAAGACTTCCGGTTTCGCACCTCTTATCTTGAAAAGGTGGATTAGCTTTACACAGCTGTTAGAGTTGCACGCCAACTTTAAAAAAATTATTTATTATTATCATCATATTATTATTATTATTATTATTATTATTATGATTGCTAAAAGTTACATATGATAATTAGGTAAATAATTGGTGGCTGCGTCACATATGAAACTTGCAAAGCAGTGTGGTTGGTATGCCATACGGCCTTTAAACTCTATCAGTGAGATAAAGGAATATATTATTCATCTTTCTACAGTGCGACAACCCCCTCATGGAGACTGTGCCCCCTAGTGAGGTTACTCTGGTAAAGATCCTGTTTCGTAATAACGTGGGCCTGTTCGCAGCCATATCAGCTGGAGTGCTTGCAAGATGAAAAGATGGATTGATGTTTATGACATTTTCATAAAATATTAACTGTGATGTCCGGAAATTGCATTTTTCTACATTGTTCTTGGAATGCATTGTTTCCAGGTCTGTAGGGACCGTCCGAGTGCTCGATGCCAACTTTAACGCTTTGTGGAATTGTCGAGTTTATCCAAATGGATAAGTTGTTTTTCAACCAAGTTCCAGCGAATGTAGAGTTATCCGAGTTTTTATCTACATTTCTTTTTTTTTTAAAAAAAGGTATCTAGGCCAAGACGGCCTCTAACCTAATTACAACAAACATAACTCTAACTACGGAATGAAATTAATTAAACAAAAGAAGATCAATTTTCCCAACAAACAAACATAACCGTAAGCTAATTTCCATGATGACAGTTACATTAGTAAACATAAATGTTGCACGTTCATTGCAGGCTAGATTCAGATTTCAGTTTGAAGCATTTTAATAAAAAAGCTGCTACTAGATTTAAACAATACTTGTCCTCTTGACTCACTAACCAGACAAATTTATTCCAAGCATTGAGTTGCTTTACGTTTGGATATACGTTGGCTATTTTGGTTTCAAGACATTTCCTGTCCTCTTGAAACTGTGGGCAAATCATGACGAAGTGAGCTTCATCTCCAAGAACTTGTATTCCCAATGAAAGACAGTGTTTACAATGCCTATCAGATCTCGGTACTCTATTTTTTCTAAACCTTCCAGCTTCTATTTCAAGGTTGTGTGCACTCATTCGTAACTTTGAGAAACATTGTCTCTTTTTAAAGTCGTTTATTACGTCCAAATAAGTTTCAAATTTGAAAACCGACTTTATCTGAGCATAAGTACAAAGTTTTTTGTCCTCATTTCAAGTCTTCGGATATTGCTATTTTTGAAATAAGTTATTTTGCAGCGAATTCGGCCTGCGGAGGAGGTACTCATATATCTTTCCGGATGGGGACGTGCTGCTGGACAGGGTATCATTTTCAGGATTCCGGCTCCGGAACAGTGTATCATTTTCAGGTCTGATTTTGCTGATAGATACACAACACTTCTTTTAAAATGGTACATAGTCATATTGCTTGGCTATGATATAGTTTGATATGTCTCCAATACGTCTCAGCTCTCCACCATGGAGAACAGTGTAATAAACCATAGGGTACATAAAAAACATGATGACACAGTCAACTAATTATGCATGTTTCACAGATTTTTGGAATATGTAAGTGCTTCTTATACTTTGATTTCTGCACCCTGTTGTGAAGAAGTATATTTTTACGTAAGAAACAGTTCAGGCTGTTTTTGTGAAATGAGTTTCTTAAAGACGGGACTTTAATGTACGCCTAGCTTATTCAACGATGATTAAAGGTTTGTTTTCATTAAAGGGCCCTGGTCAACCAGCATCCTCTGCGCTCTTCAGTTGTTGTCGATTTGTACGAAAGCGGCAACCCATTACTAACAATGCTTGATTGGCTAAGTTGTAGTCTGGGCTCTTCCTTCTCTCTCGCGTACAACCCGAGGGCAAATCACTTGTCAAAATAGCGTACGTGACTTTTGTGATTTTAAAATCACATGATTTTTTCTGTGATTTTTTAAAGATTTTAGTGATTTTTTAGTGATTTTTGTGTGATTTTTCAGTAAATTCTCAGTGATTAGTGATTTGTTGTGCTTTTGCAAGTGATTTATTTGTGACTTTGTGATTTTTGTATGTGATCTTTTTGTGATTTCAAGAAAGGTGTACGAAAAGAAATCAGTGATTTTCCCCTCGGTGGTACAACCCGGGTTCAACACCCGTTAAGGATAACATTCATTCTAATATTTTCTTCAAGTAACTACTTGAAAGTGTAACGATGAGACACAACCTTGGAAATGAAAAATGAGAAACCGTTGATGTCACATCATCCGAGAATATCACCGTTTCAAGGAAATACACAGCAGGCCAATTTGAACGAGTAAGAAACTACAATACCCTAAGATGGCTTAGAAACAAAACAACTATAGAAACAGTGGCAACTTGCTGGCTAATCCATCCAGCCGTCTAAGATGTTAACTAGATACTGTGTTGAGTAGCCATGCGCCATCTTTTCTGCCTGGCAGAAACTCTTAATCACAGGGAAACAAGGAAGAAAAAGAGCGCACTGCATTGATGTTGACCAGGCCTCTTTAATACTAACCCTATAGTGGTCGAGCTATCTGATAAGTCCTATTTTGGTTGTTTATTATTATTATTATTATTATTATTATTATTATTATTATTATTATTATTTTTGATTCATTTAAAGTAGGCAACATACAAAATAGCTATAAAACAAGAGCTAACTCAGGCCTACTATCTAATTGTAAGAAGGAAAAAAAGAAATCAAATAGAGAATAGTCATCTACAAATACATTTTTACAACGTTTTCCATATTTACAATGTTCTTTTCAACGGTATTTACAAAGTTGTAAAATAGATCAGTTCAGGAACCCAACCTGAGCCACGAAAGGTCTACAAAGTCTACAATTGCATTCTACTCCTCTCCAGACTTTGATTCTCCGTTTAAAGCTAGAGAGGGTTTCTGACTGCTTTATGTCATTGGGAAGTGCCTGCCATAATCTAAACCCGCGAAACGATATCGTCTCCAAGCCATTGCACGTAGTGCGCACGTGAGGCAATAGTAGATCATGGCAGCCTCTTAACCCATAAGGACTGCGTTTTTCAACGAAGATCTCCTTCGTGAAACTAGGATTAAGCTCCCATTTTGTTTTATAGACCTCAGTCATCAGCAACTGTAAATTCCTTACGTAAATTCCTTATGTAAATTCCTCTTGTAAATTCCTTATGGTTCGGGGGGGGGGGAAATAGCCCCCCCCCTACCTATCTATCTCTTGACTTGTAGTAGGTAGAGCAACCAAATTTGGTTTGCCAATAGCCTCATGCATGTACTTTCTTTAAATATAAAAATCAACCTAAAATTGGCAGTCATTTTTGCTCATGTCAGCATTTTCCTTTGTGTGGTCAAGAAAAGCTACAAAATTTCCTAAAATCAGGCAAATCGCGATAAAACTTAAGTTGGGACACAGTTTCCATCTAAACATGATAATCATGATAGAATACGTCAAATAACACTACCTTACAAAATAAATTTGCAAAATATTGAAATTTTGCCTCTTTTTCGCGATAATTGAGATTTGAAAATTTGCGATTTTTCCAAGGTCAGTCCAAGAAATTTTCCCCTTCCCTTCATTTGTTAAAGTATTTCAATGAAACATTCTAAGAAGTTGCACAATAGGTAGTTGCAGAAAGTCAAGAAGTTTCATGGTCACAAAATTTATCCACTAGTTGGAGGCAAATTTGCCCCCCGCCCCCAACCAAAATAAGTTTAATAATACGACTAAAAACCCAAAAACAACGGATTCTACACAGTATGTCTTAACTTTTGTCTCCTTCCCTCTTTGCTACTTTCGTCCTCCTTCACCCTTTTCACCCTTTTCTCCCTCTTTACATCATGACTCTCATGAACAGTGCGGATGAGCCTTCTCCATTCTTGTTTGTTGTCTGCAGCAGTCTTTCACAGATCTAAAAAGATAACGCACTGTAAACCTCATTCTGAACTCTAGGGGCTCTTCACTCCCAAAAAATCTCGTACACCTTTGGCAAAATCCTTTTGTTGTTGACAGAAATCCATCCAAAACCCGTAAAAATCCTTTTTTCTGAAAGAGTCTCGTACGGTTTTTCGAATAGTGAAATGCCCCTCATCTGAAAGCAACATCGTTTTTCTTGCCCTGAGAGCCTTTACATTGAAATTTTACATAATAGCTAATAATCATACCTTTTTTAATACCTTTTTTACCTTTTTTTAATGTTAGTTTTACAATAGTGTGAGCACTAACATACACTAACATAAAGCAGTTCTAGAGATTGCATTATGGACTGATTGACTGTTCATTTGGAAGAGAATTTCAAATTTTTGGACCCAAAGAACTAGTGGATTTTATACCATAATTCGTAGTTTTAACTTTAGGAATGGATAGAACGTCATTTCTTCCAAGATTATAGCTAGTGGGTTTGGGAGAAAATAGTATTCCATAAAGGCCGGATTTAAGTCATGCAAGGTTTTGTAAATTCAAGCGCCAACAGTCTTATAGAATGGATATGAATCGTAGCAGATTCAGTGTTAACTAGAAGATCTTTGTACGACCTTTGTACGGTTATCGAACCCACTTCGTCTGACTGTTCTGGCTACATAGTCAGAGGATTGCACCATTGCACCATAACGCACCTCCTACAAGAATTCGGCCAAATATTTTGTCATCCAAGTGCCGATATTTAAGCGGTTTTATCGGCTTTTTTTCTAAAACTTGCCTGGATAGGCCTATGCAAGAGACAACATTCGGATCGAAAGAATAACTAGCATTTCCATTTTTCTGGATTTTGGGAGAAAGTTGAGCCTCAGGGTACCATGAGGGGAATTAGGCCCGGGTTCAAGGAATCTTCTTTTTTCGGCCCAGCTCCTTTTGCTATTTGCCCTCATGCATTTAATTGATGGGTCTCAAAGTGCAACTATCAATCAACCTCGATCTGACATGTGCATGAAGCTGAAGGGCTTCCAGGGCCGCCGAGAGGGGGCAGGAAGGGCAATTTGCTCCGGGGGCTCAGGGTCTAAGGAGCCTCATAATTGAAGATTTTAAATTTTTTTTTTGCAGGAAATGTTTTGAAATGCATTTATGCCAATCTAAAGGGCGTGATCGAAAATGTTTTCTGCTCGCTTCACTCGCAGGGGGCCTTATTGCCCAGTTTTGTCCCTGGGCCTCCCAAATCTTTCGGTGGGCCTGAGGGCTTCACGCAGGTTCATTTGGCTCCAAGGCCCCCAACCCCCTTGAAAGGCCTCCTTTCGCGCTCATGCTTTTTGATTGATAGGCCGTAACATGTAACCATCAATTACATGAACAAGTCCGGTTGTGAACCACCTGTCATTGCAAATATCATTTATCATCCAATCTCCTGCGCTAGCCATATCAAATTTGCGAAACAAAAGGAAATGTATTGCCGAGAAGATGAAACTGGTGTTTATTATTGAACCCCCTGGACACTTTCAAAGCGAATAAACATGAGGCACGCTTCCCTGGAGTGGGCGCGCTTATATGTGTTTGTTTGCGTTTGCAAATGTTGATCTGCAGGCACAGGTCACTTGTTAAATTAAGGTGTGACAAGGTATCAAAGCATGTTAAATACCCGTATGTTAGGCATGATTTACGTATGTCTAACAGCTGTGGTGTAAATTGCTGCACGATTTTGAGGTTGACATGATTTCTGCCTTTGCAATAGTGTTTACATTTTGCAACGTTGTTCTTTCCTTTCATTTTGCGATCTCTAAATGCGAATTAGAGTATTACAAGTATGATTTTACCCCGGGGGGGGGGGGTACTCCCATTGTGGCCTGACAGGGGGGTCCAGTCAGGGTTAAAAAGGCCCAAAGCAAAAATTTTGAAAATTTCAATGCTAAATTCTACCAAATGACGAAGTTCATAAACTGCCATTTGAGGGTTTTTGTAAAAAGATACTACCATTTGAGGGTTATCAATTTCTTTATTTTTTAGCCAACTTTTAAAGAAATTGATAACCCTCAAATGGTAGTATCTTTTTACAAAAACCCTCAAATGGCAGTTTATGAACTTTGTCATTTAGTAGAATTTAGCATTGAAAATTTCACTACGGTTTTTCATAATTTCTTATTGCAAAACTGTTGGAACAAAGTAAGAAAACTTCAAAATTCATTTACAATTATTGCTGTGATGACTAAATTGGTATGCAGAGGAGCGTACCGGGTTGAACCTTATAAATGGCCAGGAATCTTAGAATAACCCCAACTGGTAGTATGTGGTTGGCAAAAGGGGCCATTTGGTAGCCATTTGGTATACCCTCAAACCGACTGGACCCCCCTGTTAGGCCGTAGTGGGAGTACCCCCCCCCCCCCCGGGGGATTTTACTCACCCAAATATTGTGCGCTTCTCATTGGAAGGCCAAAAATCTTGACGGAGAGAGAAACAGGCAACACTTGGGCGATTGATAATCATACCTTCAGCGCTACGGTAAATGCTTTATCCAGGATGGGAAACGTAGGGAGAAGGTAAGGTGGTTTTGAAAACTGGATTTATGCCGTTAGAGGTTTCGCCGGTTGCAGAAACTCTCATATAACACGAGTGCCTTTTTGTGTTTTCACTTTTCTTTCTGTCTTAATTCGGTGATTCGCACTGGAGTTTCAAAATAGCGTACGTGACTTTAGTGATTTTAAAATCACAGGATTTCTTTCTGTGATTTTCTGTGATTTTAGTGATTTTTAGAGATTTTTTGTGTCATTTTTCAGTAATTCTTTTTGTGATTTGTGATGTTTGTGCTTTCTGCGTCTGATTTTTATGATGTTTAGAAAGGCATGCCCGAGGGGCATTTCACTTGGGAAATCCCGCACACCTGACCTGGAAATCCGGAAAAAGTCTGGAAATCCTCAAGAAATCCTTTGAAAATCCGGAAATCCCTTGAAATCTCTATGACATCCCACAAATCTTTGTTGCTTTCACATCTTTCGCATCTGTGGAGGAAATATCTATTTGATTCTACGAAGGAGGATCGCCTTTCCACAATGAAATATAATTTCCTCCGCAGAAGCGACAAGATGATGCACAACTGCGGATAGCTGTGTCTCGTAGTTGTTATGAAAAGACTAAAGAAACGCCCACAAATCTTTGTTTCTTTAGCTACACAATGAAGCCGGACGCGTCAAAATTGTTGAGTACAATAAATTTTTTATTTTTGACCTTTCCGGGGGTGTCTACAAAACGTGGCCAACACCATTTGGCCTACCATTTGGCTTACCTTTGGCTCACTGTTGGCTTACCTTTGGCCTACTATTGGCTTACTTTTGGCTCACCACTGGCCTACTTGTGGCCCACTGCTGGCCTACCAGACTTGCATCAGCAACACTTATGACCTATGAACTTTCCACAATAAGGTTTTCTGTGTTTTCTTTGGAGTTGTACCAGCAACAACAACAGTGGACTGTATCACATGCAGCAAAGCCAGTGACTCAAAGCAAAATCTGACTTTCCAGTATAGTTTGCAACAATTAGCATTTTTGAATGAATGAGATAAAATAAGTTTTTGTGAAGGGAGGCTTCCTAGGATTTCCAAGGGATTTAAGGCCTAAAATGTTACCAAAAATTTTGCTAAGTTTGCAAAAATCTAGTTACATTGAAAACACTGACATCAGTTGTTGGGGCCGAGCAACTAAAACATGCCTTTTGATAAAAGTGAGTTGGAGATGAAATTAGTCAACATGCAAGTTCACAAGGTCATTTTGTTGCTTCACATACATAATAGTGCCTATTACAAAGTGTTTTATGACCAAGAAATCTTATGATTTCAACTATTTATTTCATCAGTTGGTTATCACATATTCTTTCTAGTAATTCTCTTATCTAAAAAGAGTCTCATCAAAAGAAACTCTTTTACAAAAGCAAGGTCTAGTGTCTGTCCTTCGTCTAGGTCTAATGCACTGTGCTGTTGCTAGGAAGCTGTTTAGGTCGAAACTCGCATCCACCAAGGGGGGCATTGTATTGGAAACAGTATGAATGAGGTCAAATCAACCATCAGTTACGAGATCCCAATTGATGCTTGGAAACAACTGACCATGTGAGTACAACAGAAGACAAATATTTGGTACGCAAAAGAAAACAAGGATAGGTATGGTAGGCTATAGGTGCACCATATGCAAGCTAGGTAGGCCAGCAATGGGCCACAAGTAGGCCAGCAGTGGGCCACAAGTAAGCCAACGGTAGGCCAAAGGTAAGCCAACAGTAAGCCAAAGGTAAGCCAAATGGTAGGCCAAATGGTGTAGGCCGCGTTTTGTAGACACCCCCTTTCCGGGCCAGCTTTTAACCGTGTCATTTCCCTTCAAGAGAACTTTGAGGTAATGTAATGCATTTCATGTAAAACCTATAAGGTAACACCTGATAAAAGTTCAATTTTTAAAACATTTACTAGGATGGCAGCTTTGAAACTTTGGAATCCTTAGGAAATCTCTGGAAATTTGGAAATCACTGACATATGTGTGGAAATCCAGAAATCCCAGTAAAAATATTTGGGATTTTGGAAATCCCAGAAATCTCGTACGCTATTTTGGGAAGTGAAATGCCTGTCGGGCATGTCAATTGAAGAAAGTTTCTTTGAGTCAATTTACTTGTGGAAACATTGTCAGCCCCGTAAACTTTCTTTACTTTTTGCAAAAAAATGACGTCATCAGCCAATCATACAAAATAGTGGATAACTCAAAAATGAAACAAGGTATCAAAAAATTATATAGGATATTCTTTATCATTCAAAAGTGCTATTGGTTTGCATCAATTGAAAACTCTCGCTTCAGGGTCTGTCTCAACCTGCCTGCTAGGCATGTTCCATTTCTCCATTGGCCTCCATTGGCCTTTGTTGTCGCCATTTCATGGCGCAGTTCAAGGAATGATGTCACTCGCTCCAGAGCTCGTCGTAGAAGATCTGACATGTTAAAGCTTTTATGTCGCTATATAAGAATAATGGCAGACATTTAATCAGTTCTGTGATTTCTGTGCAGAGGACGGTCATGAAGATTGGCGCGGTTTCCCTTTGAAGTCATTGAGGTGTAATTTCGCACAGTAAGGGAAACAAAGGGTTTTGATGACCGTCTTTCTTGGCGTTGAAGGACAACTGATAAGCGAGGCTAGGATTTTTATTTATAACGACATAAAAGCTTTAAACCAACGATGTAGCATTTTGTCCGCATCGGTTTGTAAATTTATGGCTGATATATCAATTTACGTCATAAAGGAAAATTTATCCCAAAATTTCTGTGAAAAAATCAAAATTACAAAGTTAAAGGGAATAGACATAGCTATATCTCGTAGTCGCTATAAATAGGCTATAGAAAACGTCTATGCATTCATTGTTTCCTTGGCTCCACAATAAAGCCGCACGTGTCGAAGTTCTCAAATTCAATAGATTATATTTTTAACCTGGCCCGGGCCAGCTTTTAACGGCATACAGGAAAAACCAGACCGTATGACCCTGAGACCCCTATGACCCCTAGGACCCTTAAGTACTGAGTTTTGAAAGGACCCTTAACATAGAGGGGTCATCCCCTCAGAGAACATGGCAGTTGTCTTGCGAATATGCCACAGCAGTTTTAAAACAGTTAGGCCTAAGTTTCATTTGATGTTTTTAACATGGTTTCAATGATCATTGAAGTATTTATTGTTGTTTTTTATCTCCTCTTTTTCTATTCACGGGTAGTAAATAGCCTACCTGACTTATTCCGCTTTGCAGATATTTGTTACTTTGCTTGGCCGGTAGCTTACAAATGACCGAGGGGCCATTCCTCCTGTTTTTGTTTCACGAAAGATGCCTCGATGCATGCCAAAGATAATGACTAGGTAGAAAATAATATGCAAGGATTTTTCACAATTGATGGGAAACTGACATGCCTACTGTATTTGTAAGAGCCTGAAAAAGGACAGAAACTCAAATATATCATATGATTATGTAAACAACCAGAAGACAGAAGACATCTAATTATTTGGCAAGACAAGGGCACTTGCGTTTGCGTTGCCGGGGGATCAAAAACCCCTTGTTTTGCAATTCAAGAATCAAATGTGTTTTATCTGTACCGTTGTCATGTCTGTTCTCACCCCCAGGCTGCAATGGACCGTATTGCCACTAAATTTGAACAATTATAGCAGAAGTAACCTGAGTGGCACATTAGCATCTTGAAACACTGCCTTTATGCAGAGGGGATGACCCAGCTATGTTACGGGTCCTTTCACAACTCAGTACTTAAGGGTCCTAGGGGTCATAGGGGTCTCAGGGTCATAGGGTCTGGTTTTTCCTGTATGCCGCTTTTAACTATGTCGATTCTCTTAAAGAGCTGCCAGGTCGATTGTCTTACTTTCCCACAGTAAAGGTTCATAGGCCAAACAGCTGACCTCTAATCAACGTTAAAAGCATTAAAGTTCAAAGGACACCGCGTCTCTATCCAAACAGCTGAAATGACCTTTTTTTGAATCAATCCGATCAAGGCTTTGTCGTTATGAAAAGGCTTAGTACAATGAGATTGGTACGATTTCTAAAGCAAGTCTTTGGATTTTCACCGCTTGAGCCTGATTAATGATTCATGTTCCGAGCATAGGGCATAGGTTGTTTTTGTGCGAGGACAAAAGCCGAATTTGGCTCTCGCTGATCATAAACGAGAAAGCTTTTTCGCGGATTAATTGGCAACACACCAATGGCATATGTTTCACTCAGTTAATGCCTCGTTTTACGATGAGTCAAGCATACTTTTCCAACCACAGTGTTATTCGAATCTCTTTGCTATGTCGTCGATTTTATGAACACTAATTAGCCAAGACCACAAATGGCTTCCTCCGTTAACACACCGAAGGATGCGAGGGGTAGACCTCGGGGGGTACATGACACACTCCCTAGATGTAAGGAATTTGTTTGAGGACATTTACGAGGCTTTTACGAGGTTTTCAGATTTCACTGGAAGAGTGAGGGATTTATGTTGAAAGTGCGCGAGATTTCATGGGGAGTGGTACCACCTAGGATAGTAACTTTCTCGCAGCATGGTGCGATCTTTGCTCGTTGGCGTGCAAAGGTGGGTGCAAAGTTTGCCTCGTTTAGGCCTACCAAGCTTTTGAGGACGCACCAAGACGAGGGGAAAACACGTCACAGAAATCTCGCAAACTGTTTCTTGAAATTGCCGGAGAGCCAGAACGAATTTCAAACAGTATGGAGTTCCTAAGAGAATATGCCCCAACTTGTAACATAAACCTCAAAAGGGTTATTTCGTGACGTCTTGTTTATGCAGGACACGATTTTCTGGGTCAAATCATAGCTGTAAGATAAGAGGTGAAACAGATAATTTGTTTTCGCTTCTTGAAGGCTGCAAAGAAAATTCAATCATTGAGCTCAATAATGAGCAAACTTGCAATGCAATTAAGCAATATTCGATTTACAAATAACTTCATTAATATCAGATGCATGGAATAGCCCCTTCAGAATTCTGATGCCAAATGTAATGGCTGTCTGCCCTGCCTTTTGTTGGTGGAGACACAGCGGCACTATGACGGTTTCTGAAGGTTTTGATAACATCACGGAAGCATTTGTACATTGACGCATTTAAACTGCTTTCAGGATAATAACGAGCAGGCTGATTAGGCAGCATATTTGTTTTATATTTGGCAAGCATTCAAATTGTAAATGGAAGATATTCAGTCATTATTAAAGTAGATGAAATGTGCTTAGTAAAAGCTTTTTCCGCTCTTTCTATCAACGTACAAAGATTGATGGGAACGTTTTGTGTTTAATTCTACGACGCCTCGAAATGGGCCTAAGAAATCTCCAAACTGTAATCAAAGGCTATAGAAAACCGTGGGAATTCAGTTGTTCGTTTGGAATTTTGATAACGGAATTTAGTGTTCATTGCAGAGTGCACTGATTACTGAAAAAATAATGAGATTGAAGGAGTTTTCGTGGAGAGGAAGAACAGTTTTGAAAAAGACTGATTGTTTCAAGATCACGCAAATTTGTCTCTTGCCATGTTCGTTCTATGTCAATGGAAAACACGGCTTCTTCATAAGACACTTGGACCGTGCAATTGTGCTTAAAGTTCCTCAATTCAAGATGAAAATTTTCGCTTTTTGGGTGATGAAATGTGTCTCAATTTATGTTGTTGCGTGATTGAGTTTCAGGAGAAATTCGACGGTCATTTCACTCCCAAAGCTTTCGTACACCTTTGGCAAAATCCTTTTGTTTTCAATAAATCCTTCAGAAATCATTAAACATCTTTTGGTTATGAAAAGATCTCGTAAAGTCCTTTGAAGCAGTGAAATTTACCTCGAGAAAATTTACACCCCCAAGAAATTTTGTCAGCGTTTGGAAAGTTCTTTTGTTTTGCGAAAACTCCTAGGGCAATCCAGGCCATTTCTCTGTCAAACACCATATGATAGATCTTAAAGAGTGGAGTCTGAAAAAGATTGTGAAGAGTTTCAGTTTCAAGCTAAGAATTGTGCCCGCCTCCCTTTCCATGGTATTTATTGCACCCTAATGGAATTGGATATTTTGATTCTATCCAAATGCGTCAAAATATACATTAATAATCATGCAAGGAAAAGGGAGCGTATTTTGGAGAGAATTTTCAGAAATTTGATGTCTGATCTTTGCCTTTTTAATTTCAGATCTGCCTTCACAACCTGTTGATTTGGTGATTGACGCATTGTCAAACAGTGACAACAATGAGACGCAATATCATTGGTTGCCTTGGGTCATCGAATGGGCCAATCACAATAAAGCTCCAGTTCTTGCCTTGGATCCGTGCATACGCTCTTCAAAACCAGGTCAGATGAGTGCTTTCGACTTTATTCATTGAAATGAAGCATTTTCTTAGCTCAAAACTAATATTTTTGCTTTGTAAAGTGAAGATGAAATGAAACTGAAGCGAACACATTTATCGATGCAAATAAATGATGATGATGGTGCAAATGAATGAATGATGAATGAATGAATGATGATGATGATGATGATGATGATGATGATGATGATGATGATGATGATGATGATGATGATGATGATGATGATGATGATGATGATGATGATGATGATGATGATGATCATGATGATGATGATCATGATGATGATGATCATGATGATGATGATGATGATGACCATGATGATGATGATCATGATCATGATCATGAACATGATGATCTTGATGATGGTGGTGGTGGTGGTGGTGGTGTGATGATGATGATGAAGATGATGATGATGATGATGATGATGATGATGATGATGATGATGATGATGATGATGATGATGATGATGATGATGATGATGATGATGATGATGATGATGATGATGATGATGATGATGATGATAAGATGTTGTTTGAAGTTTGATCCTGTTTGATCACACCATAGTTGTCTGCGATTAGCTCCGGACCAAGGTGCGGGGCCACCCAATGGCAGAAGCAATATCCGAGCTTGGCACTAAGACAGTGATGCTAATTACCAATATATCGTGTCACAATCCTCAGAATATGTTGCCAAATATTGTGGTTTCTGAAAAGATGCCGCGAAATTCATCTTGCCCTTATCAAGCAGTTACATCAGATTAATTATGAGTTCGGTATTTTGCTAAGCCATTTACCAATTAGTTGCTTAGCATTGGATTTCAACAACGTTGTGTGACATCTTTAAAGTCTCTTTAATATTTAACGGTGTAAAAAAGTTATTTTTTTATTCACTGTGTCATTACTGCATCAGACCAGCTATCAGTTTGGCATTTTGCTTGGCCCATTGCCAATTCGTTGCTTGGCATTGCATTCTAAGAATTTTCTATGCCCTTTTTTGAAGCCATGACAATTTGCATCGGTGTACACAAGTTTTTTATTTGTTTACAGCAACTTGTGTAGATGTCAGGGTTGATGGAAGTTATTTAGGGAGTCAGAAATGTGGTCAGACTCCCTGGAGTGTGCAGTATTGTTCATTTTCTTCAAACTTCGTTTTCTTGATACAACAAAGTAAAGAAAGTATCACATAATCGTCAGTGCTTCGATTTCGGGGAAGGCAAAAATTGGATTGTGTTGCAGTGTTCGGCTTACGCAAAGAGTTTCCTGGAGACGGTAATCTTCTAAAGAAAACTTTTACAAAAATGTCAAAGTGACACTGTAAACATGGTATCGAGAACGGCCTTCTGAGCAAAAGTAAGTGATGTTTTATCAAAAAGTTGGAATGGATTCGGGAGATGTATTTTGAGCCAAGCACAGGACGTGTCCTCAAAATTCTTTTGGGGGCTTCGCCCCAAGACTCCGTTGGTTTTCTTCCTCCCTCACTTTTTCGCCTTGGCCAAGCTGCTGGCTCGGAAAAGATATGTGTTGACCGTCAATCATCACTGCAATTGTTTATCTTTGTCTGCGCAACTCATTTACCTCAAGTACCTCAAGTTTAATTTTTTGGTCATGCCTTTTTAAGTGTCTATCATATCATTTACAAATCATTCAGCATGAGGCCACGAGTGTAAAAATCCTTAAGGGCTCAGACTATCTCCTTTATTCCATTGATGACAAATTTTAACATACACTTTCACTAGATAGTCATACCATGCAGGCCTGAGCAATGTTTTATCTACTTATCATAGCCACGGCATCAGCTTGAAAGTAAAATAACAAAGAAAATTTTTGCTTGGGCCCCCTTCGAGGCGTCTTTTGGTCGAGGGCCCTTAGTTCTTGCACTAAGGTTCCATAAACTGCGTTGCGCCACTGATTTGTGATTGATGTTTCGGAAGAGTTAAAGATATGATCCATTGTATTTGACAACTTTGATACTAGCTGTATCACTGTGTAGCTAAGGAAACAATTGTTGTATATGGGCGTTTCCTTTGCCTATTTATAACCTCTACGAGATATAGTGAAGGTGAAGGCGAAGTTGCTTTTTTCAGCGTCAAGCGCAATAGAGCAGACATAAGCGAGCCCGCGACCCCTTGTCATGACAATCATGTGGTGGGGTCCTACCGGGTATCGAAGCCTCTCCACCTGACTATTCTGGCTGCAAAGTCAGAGGATTACACCACGGTGCCACAACACCTTCTCTGCAGCTATAGATAAAGCTATGTACATTCCCTTTAAATTCCGAACGCTTTTGCATTTTGAGGCAAGTTTTCTTCACAAACTGATACTCAGTGTGTGTTATTAAACCACAGAATAAAAAATCGTAGATACAGAAACTTAGTTGGGTGGAAAGGGTCATATCGCTCGTTACCTCCAAGAAATTTTAGGAAAATGTTTCTTCTGAGGATTTTTATCAATAGGCTTATGCAGATTTTCCCCGCTCTCTTCCTCTCTCTCCTTCAGAATTTTATCTGAGGTCCTGGACCGCCTAGAATCTTAGATAAAGTTCTGAAGGAGAGAGAGGAAGAGAGAAAAATCTACGAAAATACCTTTAAGACATTTTGTACAGCTTTTCGAAGGAGCGATACACTCTTCAAGTCCGGGGTTGATACAATTATTGTTAAATAGCAACCTTACAAATTACTGAACACCAATCGTGAGTTCTTTCCAAGTTTTGATGCCTCAGCTTTCATAAATTTGTAAATGAATCTTCGTGAATTATGCCAAATATCGTCGCCATTTTGTATTTTGTACGAGTGTGCGAAGGCGAGAAAAGGAGGCTAGCAATGTGAGTGGTAAAATATCAGCACATTTGGCAGCTTCGTTCAGGCCAACATGAAATAACGTCATAGAAAATGACGTCATTTCGCACTTCTTAGCAGATTGAAATATGCAGTTTCGCAGATTAAAAGAGAAAACAATTGAAAAAAAGTACTACACACCATTCACAACAGTACAATTATACCAACCCCGGACTTGTCCTTTAAGATACGTGATTAATGTTTTTAACGATTGTGCAATTATCTTCTTTCAGTCAACATGGTGATCAAATGGTCAATTGCCTTGGCTTTGCCATTGGTAAGTTATTCTTGCTTTTCATGATTTCCCATGATATTTTCATGATAGTATCTTTTGCGTGTGTGCGAAATGCACAAATAAGAATCTGTGTCTTGATTTTATTTTTCGCTCGCTTAGATCAAATCTTTGCGGCCTTGCCTATTCTAAGCGCGCGTCCCTCAAATCCTGTTCTCAAACTCTCTAATCCAAAAGTCAAGTAAACAACTAAGACTACTCTAATTAACTGTCTCTGACGCAAAATCAGCCGAAAGCAAAATCCATTATCCGCTTAATTACCAAATGCCAGTGCCAAGAAAGACTAACGATTTCCCAATTTGGCACAGCGTGTGACAGCATAGGTACCATCCACTGAAGGGACGGGTCATTGATTCTTGCGATCGAGTGCAGAAAATAGGACCATCTTTTTCACTGTTTCTTTATGAGTCCCTGCTAAGCAAGGTTTACCACAGAGATACAAGGGACTCATCGTCATAAGTCTAGTTTTGCAAAGAGTCGACGTCTGTGCTGATCCAACTTGGACCAGAATAACGTATGAAACGTTTTGTTTTTCTTTCCCATATAGATTGGATCTCTGAAGAGTGGAAGGCTTTACATTGCTGATGTGGGTATACCAAGAGGCGTATTTAAAGATGTTGGAATATCATACCAATCTCCCTTTGGTGATAAGTTCGTAATTCCTTTATATGACTAAAGATTTGCATGGCTACAGGTAAGAGAGCATCCTTTTTTAGCTGCATTATTCCAATGTGAATTATTGTGACAGAGAGGAAAGAACTGTGACAATGGCAAACAAGAGTTTTTTGGCGATGTTTGAGAGAGAGAGGGAGAGATAGAATTAGAGATGAACTGATCCTAATGGCGTTATTCCACTGGGACATCTTGTGGCCAGGAGGGAAGGAATTGCCATAGTGGAAAGTGTGAGGTGCTCGGTGCTACGTGGAAAAGAGGAAAGAGAAATATGCTTTCTCTAATTGTGTTATTAGTTAAAGAATTGAGACCAGAGGAGGAAGCAACGTAACAGTGGAAGCCGCGAGGTTGTGGATGATGTTTGTAACCGGGCAAATAAAGACTCCCTGTTTGTAACAGAGAAGACTAGGCGTTATTCACCAGAACTTTTGATTTGGAAAATGAAGGAATGTTACAGTGACAATTTCATGGTGATGTTTCGAGAAAGGAAAAGACATGCTTTTATCTAATTGCGTTAATTCGTCAGAGATTTGGGTGGAAGAGGAAGAGTTCTATCGAAGAAGATTGCATGCAATGACTAATCAAGGGTAGATTTTTTTTAAATGTTCGAATGAAATGACCAAGCGAGGCTAGGCTTGACCGAGAGAATTTGCAAGGGCCCTTTCAAGAAGATTGGTTCTATTAGGAGGTTTGATATATGAGGGAGAAGAAATCCTACAGTGTCAATTGCCAGATTTGTGACGAAGTTTTCGAGGGAGAAAGAAGAGATATGTGCTGGTACTTGTAAATACGTTTTATGAAGACAAGTGGCAGCAAAGGAAAACAAAGAACGCTGCTTGACTGACCTGTGTTTCTTTGATCGCAAGATTTAGGCCCATTGCTAGTTCCCGTTCGGTTGTCATTGTTTTGTTTGAATGCTGATGATTCTTTAGAATGATTTTCTTCCTTCGAAGAAAAATAAGGGTTTTTAGATATAGGCGACTTGTTATTTTAAGGGCCGAAAGGCATTGACCAGGGGAGATGGCAGAAATTGTTGAGTTTTGGAAGTTTGCAAGTGTGAAAGCTAAAGGGAGGAAGATTTTGAACACATTGTCGGAGGATTTGTAACATGAAGTTAGATGAACTGTAGAACTATCTTGGGGATGATGAATCTGAGAAAGTATCCGGAGAATGTAGCAACAAGTTGCAAGGCTGTCAACCAATTTGGAAGGCTTTGCAGAAAATTGAACAAAAACTATGCTGACAATTGACCTGTAGATGAAAGGATTCCATAGCAATGCAAATCTATCAATTCTCTCGCTCTGGCTTAACGAATGTGGCCAAGTCTAGTGAAGTTTTCTTGCAGTTTTGACGTGCAGTCCAGATGCTGTCATAACTCTTTGCCCTCTATGTTTCAAGTCAAAGCAAAATCAAAACAAAGATCGAAGTACGAAATCTATTACGCTGGTTTAAGTACAGTGTTCGATTTTGTAGCTGACAGCTTTGGTGTTAGTAAACTTGATTGTATGTTTCCTGTGATGTTCTGTTGTTGTTTAATTAAAAGCAAAGCCTAGTTTCCACTAGTTTCATGCCCCAATTTTTCACGAAATGTCAGTAAAATTGAAGGAGAGGTCAAACCGGGGAACTGGATTTTTAATGTGCGAATCATAGGCTCAATTCACATCAACCAGAGCCTCTTCGAATAGGTGTACAGATCTTTTTGGAGGTAGAACTTTCAATTATGACTTTAGAGGAAGCAGCCCATTGCCTCTTTTTAAGAATGGTTATCTCTGTTGCATGCGTTACCAATAGCAATACACAGACTTTATCAACGGTCGGCCAACTTTTAATGGCTCTTTCGTTCACGATCTACTTTCTTTGGGTCCTGCAACCTCTTGCCTTGAACCGAAAACTATCTACGAAAAGATCTGTTGAAGTAGAAGTGTATCTGGTTAGTCATAAAAGTTCACCCGCTCAGCGGCCGTGGAATAAAAAGTACGCTGCCGATATTCAAAACGAAATGTTAATCGACCAATCAAAGGCTACTTTAAATATGAAGACGTTGGTTGGTAAAAACATTCTTCTGTTAGACCTAGAAATTTGAAAAATGCTAGTAAGAAGTTTGTACGGGAACGAGAATTCCACGTATATACTGGTCCATGATTTACTGGCCATTGACATTTAAGTTGTATTTCTGAAAGAGACAATAGTATGTAGTTCCTATTCTAATGGCAAGTAAATCATGGACCAGAATGAATGGAATTCTCGGGGGGTCGGGGGTAACTTAGTACTGTTCGTGGTACGAGGACGTGCCATTTTTTACGGGTACTTTTTTCAAAGCATTACGGAATTATTGGTGTCCTTTTCAGGGGATTTTTCATAATTTCTGGAATTATGGCCCAGATGCTTACTCGATTTGTGGAATTATGGCCCTAAAATCCGCCAAAATTTACGGAATTATGGGTACCAATTTTTCGGGCAAAATGGCACGTCCCCGTCACATAATAGGTTGAGTTACCCCCCCCCCCCCCCGAGATGGAATTCTGTTCGCCAAACAAACTTCTCATTGCCTTTTTCTAATATCTGGGTCTAAATGATGAATGATTTTATCAAACAAAATTTTCACGTCTAAGTTAACCTCAAACCTTTGACTGATGGATTAACATTTTACTTCTGAGTATCGACCTCTTACTTTTAATTCTACAGCCTATCAAACGTGTTAACTTTTTGACTCATGCGGTAGAACCCTTTTCTGTAAGTAGCATAATAGCATCCATTGTGATGATGATAGCTGCTGGTGTGCTCCAAGGTTCCTTGCTCAGAACATTGCTATCCAACTAAAATTTGGTTATATTTCTAAACAATCGCATATAAATTTCATTTTCAAGACTGTTTTTATTTCAAACACATATGTGGGGAAGTTCTTCTTGGTGGAAATTAGACTTTGTCATCTTTATTTGTGATAGTGACAAGAAGTGTATTGTTTATCTTACATTTATACAAAAGTTTCTGTCGACAGAGAAGATTTGTTAGTTGGCTAAACATGTCAAGAATATCCACGCAATTAAGAAAAAGACGTCTCATTCCTTCTTCATCATCAGTGATATTGTTTGGGAGCTCGATATGTGGCTGCGAATTATTAGACTGAGTGTAATTTACTTGGCCACTCACAGAAGAGTGAGTGGCCTAGAGGTTTATTCAGTTTCGATTTGGTCGGTCATGTGTGATCAAATCCGGATGGATAAACTCTCAGGTACTTGACCAAGCCATTCACTTTGCCGTCCTCGGAAGAGGCATTAAAAAAGGGGTCCTGTCTGAATGCTGCTTGCATAGTAGGCCTAAATTAGTCAGAAAGAACTAGAAATCGTGCTAGCTATGAACTGAATGAATGAATGAATGAATGAATGAATGAATGAATGAATGAATGAATGAATGAATGAATGAGTGAGTGAGTGAATGAATGAATGAATGAAACAAATTCTTTGTTAAAGGTAGTCTTTTGAATTTGCAACAAGTGCCCCACAAGTTGCCAACAAAATGTCCTTCCATTTGGAACAATATAGCGATCCATAAAATTACTAAAAGAGGGATAAAAATTTGAAATGCTACACTATCGCCCCTGAAAAGTCGCTCCCTCGTATAGGCTGAACCCGTAGTCTCAGTTGTACAGTTTAGGGTACTAACCTTTTTGTAGATATTACAAAAACTCGCTTTCCAGGAAAGGTGTTAGAGTATCCAGGAGTAACTGTAAAACGACGAAAGTGGACAAAAACGAAATTAAATCTAAATTTACGTTTTAAAATTCAAAGCAACCTTGAGTTAACACCTTGACAACTTTCTGTCTATTTTAGTTTGCAAACACCGAAGGCAATGAGCTCTGCAGAATAAGTTCATGAAAACTTCAAATAGATTTTTGATACTTTCTACCCTTTGTTTTCATATGGACAAGCAAATAAACCCAGGAAGGAATAGTCCAAATTCGTTTTCCGGTGCAGTTGCAGTTGAAAGCACCCGTTTGCATAGGAAAATCTGTCGCAACTTGAGAACGTCGAAATTTGACAAACAGATGTTTTGTACTTTGTGATATTCTTAGGACCTGAATGTCTAGTAAAGAGTAACTTGAGGTAATTGCATGACACACCTAATTTGCCAGTTTTCGATGAGGGAAATTCTTTGATCCGTCTTCAGTTCTTCAAACGAAATTGTCCGTAGAAAGAACGCTTTGCCGCTGCCCAAAAATACTTGCATACAGGCACGCGAGATGCAAGCGTCACAATTCGCGATCCTCATTTGGACAGCACCAACAAATATCCGTCAACGTTTGCAGGAGGAAAAAGTGACATGATACGGACCTAATCGGTTAGTTTGTTTAAAGGCAGGTTTACTCGATCATATTCAAGGAAAATTTGTTTTACATTTTGTATGTGGTCATAGAACGTGATCGTGTAAACGGGCTTAAGTTATGTGAAATGACGAACATTAAGCCCCTTTAATTTTCCATTACAGATGTTTCATTTGAAGGCTGGTTAAATGAAAAATCTGTGATGGCAAATTAAAGGGGATTAATTTTGATTGTTTCACATAACTTCAACTTGTGACGCCCGACACGATCACATTTTGTGATCACATAAACAGTGAAGCAGATTTTACGTAAATAGGATCCAGTAAACCGGCTTTAAGTTATTTCAAGTCGTGCGATCATACCCTTGAGAAGTTCAATCATAGTCACAATGGTTTAATAATTGTATTACTAAATGAGTAAAAAAAAGTTTACGCGTTGGAGGGCTATGGAATAAAAAGTATGTGACCGATATTCAAAATTAAGATGTTAATCTATCATTCAAAGGATAACGTAAATGGGAAAATTTTGTTTGGGAAATTCGCTCATCGTATAGACCCAGAAATAAGAAGAATGCTGGTAAAGGGCATATTTGGGAACAATGATTCCTCATTCCATTATGGTCCATAATTTACCTGCTATTGAAATTGAAATTATATTTTTGAAACTTGCAATGTGAACTTTAATGCCACATAAACCATGAACCAAAATGGAACGTGGAATTTTCGATTCCCATACCAACCCCTTAGAGGCATTTTTCTGATTTTCGGGCCTTAGAGATGTGTGATGTTACTAAATAAAAATTTCCACTTAAGTTAGCCTTTGACTGACAGATTAACATTTGAGTTTTGAATATCGGCCGCTTACTTTTTTTTCACAGTCCGACAAACGTGGAAACTTTTTTTGACTCACCCGGTACTTTTGCCATTCACGGCACAATTTTTTATGGCACGAAATATATTTAAAGAAAACGATAAATGTCACTTGACTTGAAATGGCTGTGAGCAATCCTAGTCGATTTTATCTATCTATATCAACATGGTCATACCTGCAATGGCTATGCTGCATTGAGAGGTATAAGGTTCATTTTCGTTTTTCATTTTGATCTTATAGTATTTTTAATTGGTTGTATGGGCTCCATGCATAAACATGTTTTTCATCCTGTCCTGTTTCAAACGAAAACTAAAATAAAGCACCAAAAATAAGAACAAAAGAAAGTTACATGCCTAATTTACAATATTACACAAGACTAAATCAATACATGCCTAATCTACAATATTACACAAAACTAAATCAATATATGCCTAATTTACAATATTGCACAAAACTAAATCAATGCATGCCTAATTTACAATATTGCACAAAAATGAATCAATGCATGCCTAATTTACAATTACACAAAACATGCCTAATCTACAATATTACACAAAACTAAATCAATACATGCCTAATTTACAATATTACACAAAACTAAATCAATACATGCCTAATTTACAATATTACCCACAACTAAATCAATGCATGCCAATCTAGAA
This sequence comes from Aurelia sp. 3 sensu Dawson et al. (2005), assembly GCA_964020215.1. Classification (NCBI taxonomy): domain Eukaryota; kingdom Metazoa; phylum Cnidaria; class Scyphozoa; order Semaeostomeae; family Ulmaridae; genus Aurelia; species Aurelia sp. 3 sensu Dawson et al. (2005). The sequence continues at coordinate 12,628,422 of OZ026593.1, read as the reverse complement.
TATTACACAAATCCAAATGAATACATGCCTAATTTGCAATATTTCACAAACTAAATCAATGAAAATAAAGAACATAAAAATAAATAGAAATTGTCCCCGTCTGTAGCTGTTCCTTGGAGGTTTTTTGAGGGGGGATGTCAAGTTTGTCCCTCTTTCTCGACTGTTCCACTGTTTTTCTCCGAGATAAAAAATTCTTTTGGCCCTTGATCGTTTCAGGAGCGAAGGCATCGCACTCATGACCAATATAAACTTCTTTTCAATCATAAAACAAAAGTTGTCATTTAATCCCCACAGAAATTAAACCAAAGAAATTTCTGAGGATAATGCAAGGATTAAGAAGTCTTTGGTCTCTACTTTTAATGACTTTAGCACTATTGTAAGATAACAGAGGGCTGTCAGCGGTTTGTCAGCAAATTTCAGGACAGCGGAAACGCTTAAAGAGTCTGTTTCATCCAGCATTCCTTGCACGTGTCGTATCTTGGCTAACCTTTGTTTGTCGCCATTTTCATGGGCCATGAAAATGGCGACAAACAAAGGCAAACCAAGAGGCGACACGTGCAAGGGATGCTGGATGAAACAGACCCTTTAGGTATTTATATGCACAGAAACCATTCCCTATCATCCGAATATTTTATGAATAATTTTCTCCAGAAGATGAACTGCACATGAGAAAATCGCCAGTAAAACTCAGCCCAATAAAACAATAAAACACAGATGATAGTGTGGGACTCGACGGAAAGTTGACAGAGTTGTGCGGTATCATTTTCAAACAAAGGATCTTGTTTTGCTCACCCCATGGCTTTTGACAACTTGATGATTTCAACTCAATTTCTGAAACCGACAGTTCTATTGAATTTTTGTTTCAGTGGCAAGCAAATCTTGGACCAGGCTCGAATGTGAAATCTTTGTTCCCACACTGGCCAACATTCTTCTAATTTCTAGGTTCAAATATGCGTGATTTCACCAAACAAAATTTCACTTCTTAGTCTTTGACTGATGGATTAAACTTGTAGTGTTGAATACCAGCCACGCACTTTTTTCCACTTCCCGTCATGTTTTAACTTTTCTTACTCATCCGTTTTGATTATATGAATCGTAGTTGGACATCAATAGCTATTATTACGACGTTGTAATTAGTCTAGATAAAGGATCATGGCTCAGCTATACAGAGTGTTTCAGAAAAAATACTACCCACTTTCATTTGAGTTTCTTCAGGAAATGATAGAGTTTGAATCAAATTGAGGCATATCACCTGAAAGTACAATCTATCTTCTTTCCAATGATATCCAGGTTTGGTGAATAAATTGAATTTTTCATTGCTTAATTGACGTCTTCGTAGGTATGGCCTATTTTAGATGCTGGAAAGTGATATGGCATTTACATAGATGATAATCCACATTTGCGAGAGCATATTTTGTCATTATATACAAATCTCATGAGGATGAAATGGTCTTTTTCCCTCCTCAAGGCATCACCTCGACTGCCTTTAGACCTGAAATACCTTAAAAGTTTTTTCACAATTTTTACCAGAAAAAGGGGCCTGAGTTTGATTTAGCAGGATGCTGCATTTGAAATTGGGCATGCTCAAGAAAATGTAAATTGAATAATAAATAATTCCATTACAGTATCCAAACTGAATATAATTAGAAAGAAGAAAAATTGTTCTTTCAGACGCTATACATTACATGTACTCAAATTTTGGCAATTTTTTAAGATTTCAAGTCAGGGCCTCTTTTAACATACAAAGTAGTGGGGCAAAAGCCCCCCAGTCCCCCTTGCTTGCCCCCCAGTTGCAGTTTTTCACAGTGTTTTGCCCCCCTAGTATATGGTCCCTTTTTTTCATTTTGCTGCTCTAGGCCCTTTTTCAGGCCCTTTTGCAACGTTTTTGTGAAGTCGCATTTGCTTATCTTCTCATAAAATAAAAGAAACTTACAGAAATGCTTCAATTTCTCGACTCTCGGCTATCAAGCAAATATCGATTCATCAGACACTCTTGGTGCTATGAATTATCAGATTTGGGGAATCTCTTCTGGCTCACCCGGTTCCCTGGCTCATGTTTCTATTCAAGAAATGCCTTTCTTGGCCTATATGTGACATTTGATTGACTGTTACTACAGTTTGTGCATAATGGGTGGCCAGTTTGATTTGATAGCTGGTAGAGGAGAAATGGCTACCAGTGTGATCCTAGCATCCAAGATCTTAAAATTTTTCCCAGGGGAGCATGCCCCCGGACCCCCCTAGATTGACGCGCCTTTGGCGTACCTTTCAAAATTCACTTTGCAAAAGGCCCATGTTTTTCTGACCCTGGGCCATCCATAAATCCTCTCCCCATCCTGAACACAAAGATGAACGGCAAAATAGTGGTGAGAGGCCTTCTGGCACAATTTATGTCTTGTAAGAATTACATGCTTTGCTAAGGAGTTCATAAAGAGAAATATTTCTTGTATCAAAAATGAGGTCCCCTTTTTGAAACTTGCCCCCCCCCCCAGTTATGATTCCTTAAAAGAGGCCCTGTTTCAAGTTTTAGTTGGGTTGCGTTTTTTCTGAAACATCCTGTATGTTCTACCTGTACATTATCAGACACTGATATAGAGCTCTCCAAAAGTTCGCTGTCCAAAAGCATGGCCCCTGTAAATCAGTTATTCTAACTGAGGGGCTACCATGGGTAAAAAATATAAAATCAAATCAAATCAAAAGTAAATTTCATCTTGGCACACCCGGTAGTTTTCCTAATCGCCGAGAAGGCTCCATCGAATTTTGATTAGCTTTTTTATCGATCTTTCAGGTGTATCGTGCACAAGCAGAACAAAGCATGCATGGCTTTATCCCACGGAAGTGGCCTCAAAGCCGTAACGAGGTCAGCTGATTCTGGCAGATGATCCAAGTAAGCCGTATACCGTATACAAAAGAACTTTAAATGGCGTCTAACTTAGGCCGGATTAAACCCACCAGCGAATTTAGATGCTTTCAATGAAAATAGCATGCGTTGTGCTGAGATCTTAGGATTATAGATGTTCTCTAAATTCCACGCTGCATCCTCTTCCGTTAAATATGTTTAATCTGCCTTGATTCGTAGGCAAAGCTTTGAAATTGTTCAACAGTTATTTTATTCATAAGCGGATACTTTAGAATTTGCCCGTTTAGAAAGCTGAGAAATACCGAGGGCCAACTGCAACCCCTTCCGTTAAATGTATTTATTCTGGCCTGATTCTCAGGTAGGGAATATTTGAACAGTCGTTTTGTTCTAACTTATTTATAAGCGGAGCGGATGATTTTAAAACATTCCCCTTTAGGAAACGGAGAAAACAACGAAGCAAGCACAGGAGTGGAATCTTTGCAATTCCTTGATGTTGTTTGTGTAAAATGTTGTTGCCTTGTTCTTGCAATTGAATTTAATAATTTTCGTCTTGTCTGAAGTTGTACGGTTACCAAATTGCTAAATCGTAAGATTTAGAGAAAATTCTGAAGAAGGTTAAACAGCTCGAAATTTGTAAATTTGTTGAGGGAACACCAGAAAAATTTCCAAAGAGACCGTACTTTAGCCAAACTATTTCAGTCCCAGTTTTCGCTTTGTTTATTGAATCCGATGATGACACTCCGCTTCAAGTGGGACTGATAATCAAACTATCAGAAAACCCGGCCAAAATCGCCGTGAAACTGGCGTGACCAATGAGATTGCAGAGTTCCAAACAATAATTGACTATCTTCAAACTGACCAATAGGATATCAATATTTCAGCCTCATTCCAAGAATTAGCCTACTTTTATTCTCGAGGCTTCAAAAGTGATGGAACGTGCAAGGATCGCTGTCGATTGCTGTGATGAATTCAGAAGAATGATTTGGCCTTTAAAAGCAGGTTTCCCATGTCATAGGGAAGGAATCTTCAAGCAGTACACATAAGTACTCATCTTGACTCAGGTTGGTTTTGTTTTCTTTACAAACCTCAGTGAAATACGAATTTCAGGCGTTTTAAAATTGGTGAGTTGTGATCGTGTAGAATTCGGCATCAAAGTTGAGGTGTTTTGAGGTGTTTTGGTATCGGAGGCTCGAGCCGGCAACTTAGGCCCATCCGCCATTGCTTGGAGCACTGAACTGTTGCTTTGGTTTCCATTTCTAGTTTTGAAATCGATAGGGGAAAGCCTTGTCCGAGTTTTCTATGTGAAAGTCCATGAGTCGTAGTTTGAGCGTCCATCAGTCGATAACTATGACCATGCAATCAGTCTTGTCCAATGGTAGAATTACAGCAAAGTTGCTGCAATTTCTTTCAAGTCATTCAGTGCAAAGAAGTAGGTCATAAAATTTTGCACTGACATTTTTAAAGATTTTGAAGCTATGCTGGTTGCGGTACGCAATTTCCCGCCTCCTTTCAGATAAGGAGAAGTTTTCGTGGGAACCTTTCTCGTTGTAAAGAGAATATTGATGTTTTTGGTCGCGGTATGGTTATTTTCATTGTTATTGGAACTGTTTTCAGGTCAGTGACCGTGTGACTTTACTGTTTTCCTGGCTCAGGGATACTGAAATCATCCAAAATTCTTGTGTAGTATTGGGACAATATTGACAGACAGCACAAGTTATTTGATTTTGTCGTCGTTGCTGGCGACAATGATTTTTTTTTGCAGATATAGTCGCAAATCATTGCATTTGCTTCTTAACCCTACAGTAGTTGGGCTATTTGATAGAACTAATTTGGTTGGGGGGCAAAAAAGCCCCCCTCCCACCTACCTCTTGACTGGTAATAGTTAGAGCGACCACATTTGGCGTGCTAAAAGCCTTAGACATGTACTTTCTGTAAATATGAAGGTTAACCTAATAATAGCCATCATTTTTGCTCACGTCAGCATTTTCCTTTGTTTAGTCAAGAAAAGCGGCAAAATTAGCCAAAATCAGGAAAATCGCGATAAAATTAAATTTGGAGCACATTTTCCATCCAAACATGATACTTTTGAAAGAATACATCAAATAACACTAAATTACAAAAGAAATTTGCAAAATATTCCACTTTTGCTCCTTTTTTCGCGATAATGGAGATTTGAGAATTTGCGATTTTTCCTTGGTCAGTCCCAGAAAATTGTCTCCCGCCCCCTCATTTTTCAAAATATTTCAATGAAACTTTTTGAGAAGTTGCACAATAAGTAGTTGCAAAAAGTCAAGAAGTTTCATGGCTATAAAATTCTTCCTCGCAGAGTTATTTAAAAAAATCTACTAGGGGGGGGGGAAATTTGCCCCCCAACCAAAATAGGGTTAACGACAAAATACTTACTCGCCATACCTGGCGAGTCCGTGAGTCAATAAAAATATGCCTGTTTGTAAGGGAACGGCTCCATAGCATAGTTTTTTAAAATTGTGGGTTTAAAATTCAATGACCTATTTCTTTTGAACTGAATCGCTCAAGAGAAATTTTAGTTGGGGGTCGTAGGGGATCACCGGAAACCGTAAAACTGCCAAAATATTCCAGAAGAACCGTAAAACCGCCTCAAAATTAAGCTAAAACTGTCACAACATTTCTCCACCCTTTGCATGGACCGCCTCTGCTCCGTGCTGCAGAAAATTGCCTCGTTATCATTTTGATGACCCAAAACAAGGAACCTAATTCCATTGCGTTTATCACGCTGGAAATGATAAAAATTTGCAAAGGATTCTCAAAGTATTGGACAATTATTCGCAGCTGTTATCTGCAATTTCTTAATAATTTGACTTATCGAATTATTGTGAAGAAATTCGGAAATCGTTGAGAAAGAGAGCAACCGTAAAACCGTCATTTTTACGGCCAAAAACCGCTAAACCGTTCCAAAAACAGTTAGAAACTGCTAACCGTCAGCCCCTACGACTCCCACCTTTAGCTATTTTGCTCCGACCCTGCCGTTGGACTTTACTGAAATCTTCAGTATCTTCAGAATTAAAGTATGTTTCTTCTCTTTCGAGAATTCAAGAAAATATTTTTTAAAAAATCGTAAAATTGTCGCAATTTCTAAATGGTCTGACGCAACATAAAGTAATTTCCAAGAAAACGATAGTTTATAGGTGTCTGCAATGTTGTATCAAGCAAAAGTTTGTCACTTTTGCGGTTTATGATTTAGAAATTTGATGACGTCACATCCTCAAATTAGCGGAAATTTTAAATGCGCTGCAATTTCAAAAATATTCAAAATTTCCGAAGAGTCCAACGGTAGAATTATAGATAGGTAGATAAAGTTTGTTTTAAGCCATTCAGTTAGAAGAAACATGTTCTAGATACCCACCTTTTTGCCCATTTAAAGATTTGGAGCCTATGCTCTGCTCCATTGGGATTACAGCAAGAATACTGGAAAATTTATTGTTTAATAGTGAAAATGCTGAATTTTTTTTTTTTTTGATTTACCTGATTGAAATCGGCCTCTCCACTCTAAACTTATGCAGAAAATCATGATCAGATCTTCCAAATACTTCCGCCCTTCAACATGTTTAAGCAATAGGATACCCAGTGCGTATTAGCCCTATCCACAAGTTGCTCGGCAACTTTCGGGCAACTTTAAGTCTTTTGGGCAACTTCTAGGAATTTCGGCAACTTTTGCAACAGTGAGCAACTTTTTCTTATTTTAGCAATATTACAAGAATTTCAATGATATTTTGTTTATTCTTTGTAACAGTAATGAAAGTTAGACATGTAAAGCATCTGTTTTCTGGTCAGGCAGGGATTCAACGCCTTGATTTGTGAAGAGCTGGTCTTTGAAATTAGCGATTTCTGACTATGATGACGATGATGATGATGATGATGATGATGATGATGATGATGATGATGATGATGATGATGATGATGATGATGATGATGATGATGATGATGATGATGATGATGATGATGATGATGATGATGATGATGATGATGATGATGATGATGATGATGATAATGATAATGATTATGGTTATGGTTATGGTTATGATGATTGTTATTATTCGTCAATTATTGTTGTTGTTGTTGTTGTTGTTGCTTATGATCAACAAATGATTCTTGCTAAAATTCTGAAGATGTGTCGGATGGGCCCAATAATATTAGCGTGAAAGGCTCAAACTTTCAAGAAACTGCTGCAGTTGAACAAAGAGCATCCTTGGTGCCGCTAATCTTATGCATAGATCTCAGTTATTCATATATTCATAGCATATGACCTTAAAAAATGACACTAAATGAGCAACTTTTGGGCAACTTTTTGAAAAAGTGGCAACTTTTTGAGCAACTTTTCAGGATTTTTTGAGCAACTTTTCGAGAAATTTCGAGCAACTTGTGGACAGGGCTAGTGCGTATGCGTAGCAGTTTGAAATTTGTATCAGCAGCGAGCCACCTTAACTTATTGTTTTCTGTTTTGAACATGATTTTACTTGATATCTTGATCAAAAATTCTCGGCACGGGTTTTAGGAGAAATTTAGAAGAAAATAAAATCATTATGATATGAAGAATATACATTACCTTGCCTCTTTCTTGTGTTTGCCTTTCTCTTTACCTTCTGGGGCAGCAAATAAGCTTCTTTCAGGTCCAAAATAATAGCGAGAGTGTGCAGTTTAGGCCACGATGTCAACTCCACTCAAAGCAGGGTCAAATTACAAAACCTCATTTTCGATTTTTGCTCCTTCGTATTTTACGCAGGGAAAAGAAGAGAAAAATGAGAGCGAGAGGAGAGTAGAGTTTCCTTTGGGCTTCCAAATTTCGTAAGCTACGAAGGAGCAAAAATCGAGAATGAGGTTTTGTAATTTGACTCTGCTTTGAGTGGAGTTGACATCGTGGCCTAAACTGCACACTCTCGCTGTTATTTTGGACCTGAAAGAAGCTTATTTGCTGCCCCAGAAGGTAAAGAGAACGACAAACACAAGAAAGAGGCAAAGTAATGTATATTCTTCATGTGATAATGATTTTATGTTCTTCTAAATTTCTCCTAAAACCCGTGTTCTCGGCGAAAAAGTTGTTTTGATCTCCACTTGGTTCTCCTGCTTTCCCAAATAGAATTTGAGCGAAAGTGGAGAAATCTTGCGATTTAATTGGCGAAAGAATTCAGCGAACAAAGTCATCAGACGAAAAGTAGAAATCATTTCGACTTTTCGTCCAGGGAGGTTTTTCTATTCGACACTGCTTATTTGTCTTTGCGAATATTTTTTATGATCGTCCAGAAAATAGTGTGATGGAGATCGACCTTTTAAAATCCCGAAGAGCCCCATTGTTTCAGAATTTTTCGCATGCTTTTCGAAGTAGTGATAACAACCTCGCCTAAGGCCACGCGGTAGGCACTTGACGCTGCCATGGCGCATGGTTTCAGAACAAGTCACGTTGTTATGAATTCTTAAAAAGTACACCTGGTGACAGTCACAGCGATACAGATCTCGGCTTATCCTCCTTTTGTTTTATTCACAATCAGGGGCGTTACATGAGATAAGCCTTTGTTAATCTCGATTCAAAATCTATGATGCTTTTATGCGACATAAAAGGCCGGCTAACTTACTTAATGTTGGAGAAAATAGAGCGTATTTTCATTTCACTGTAATTCCCATGTTGTCCAATAGCTATTCTTAGGCCGCTTTTGAAACCGTTTTGATACAGTTATAGTCGGTAATTTGTATTATGCTTTTTTGAAACATTTCAAAAGGTTTACATTAGCCGAGTCGTTGATATACTTTGCCAAGTAAGATTAATGCGTTTGTTTAGCCATTTGATTTGTAATTGATGCTAGCCTTTTGTAAGCAAAACATCAGATTAATACAACTATGATTTCAACCGTCATCGGTTTTGTGGTCGTATTTATTCTTTAGATGGACTTTTGCCCAGATATCGCTACAAGATATCAGTTAAGTAGTCCTGTTGTCTTCTTTATGATTGCCCTTCGATTAGATCGATAACGAGGCGTGTCAGAGCGAGGTTATGTCATTGCGAGCTTGCGAACACACCCAAGTCAAACTGGGCCTCTAAAGTTCCTTGATTTTGCAGAAAATGTCCGTGTTTTTAAGTAGCAGCAATGCAACTGGGTGCTGGGGGAAAGTCAACCCAACTTTACTCGAAATTTGCGAAGAAATGATAACATTTGAATCAATTTGACGCATACTACTGAAAGTAGAATCGTAGAATCTAGCTTCTTCGCTCGATATCCAGGTTAGGTGTAACAATAGGGTATTTCAGAAAATACGCAGCCCAACGTAGCTCGAGACTCATGAGGAAATGATAACATTTGAATAAATTTGACCTCATCTGAAAGACATCATACAGACATCACGACAATGTGTGTAGAACATGCCACTAGCCACTATGTGAAGATAGTGCTGTATGATTTATAGTAACAATAAAAACAATCTAAAGCAACATCAACAACAGAATGTTTAGGTCAACAATGGCAACAACAGTTGAAAACTTTTGGTCCATTAACAGTACCATAAGATACAGCACAGTATAAACAGTGGAAGACAGCATACAACACAACAAAGTGTTTAGAACATGCCACTGTGTGACGATAATGTTGTATGATTTAGTAACATTAAAAAACAATCTAAAGCAACATCAACAACAGATTGTTTAGGTCAACAATGGCAACACCAGTTCAAAACTTTTGGTCCATTAACAGTGCCATAAAATACAGCACAGTACAGAATAAACAGCGCTAGACATCATGCAACAAAATGTGTAGAACATGCCACCATGTGAAGATAATGTTGTATAATTTAGTAACACTAAAAACAATCTAAAGCAATATCAACAACAGAATGTTTAGGTCAACAATGGCAACACCAGTTCAAAACTTTTGGTCCATTAACAGTACCATAAGATACAGCACAGTACAGAATAAACAGCGTTAGACATCATGCAACAAAATGTGTGGAACATGCCACCATGTGAAGATAATGTTGTATAATTTAGTAACACTAAAAACAATCTAAAGCAATATCAACAACAGAATGTTTAGGTCAACAATGGCAACACCAGTTCAAAACTTTTGGTCCATTAACAGTACCATAAGATACAGCACAGTACAGATAAAACAGCGCTAGACATCATACAACAAAATGCGTAGAACATGCCACTATGTAAGGATAGTTTTGGTCACTTAAAAGACCATAAAATATAGTATTACCGGGTGAGCTAGAAAAAAGTTCCCACTTTTAGACATTCATAGCACCATGAGTAATGCACAGATTTGAATGATTCAAATTTCAATTAATAGCGGAAAGATCGAAGCACTTTTTTGATTTTTCTCACTGATTTACCAGCACTAGAAGTATCGGTAAATTTAAGTTCATAAGGGTTTAAATGGTTGCAAAATGACTGAAAAGGGGCCTAAAACATCGATCAAATGGTAAGGACTCTCCCTACACAGAACAATACGCAATGGGCGTTTCACTTCTCTCAAGAGTTATACGAAATCAGTTATCGAACAAATACTAAAGATTTTCAGCCTCGTGGCAATAAATATACAGTGGATATCTCTCACCATGAACGATTGCTTTTTTTAATTGATCCGTGCGAAGAATCCAGTATGATTTGATCAATGTTTTAGGCCATTTTCAGTCACTTTGCAACCATGAAATTTTTGTAAAATTGAATTTACCTAAATGTAGTGCTCCTGAGAAAGCTAGTACAATCACAAAAATATTTCGATTATTAGGCTTTTAACTGGAATTTGAATCATTCAGATCTATGAAGTACTCTTGATGCTATGAATTTTTAAAAGTGGGAAATTTTTTCTGGCTCACCCTGTAGCTCAGAGTATGATAGAATGAACCCAGCAAAACAGCGAAAAACATAAAACAGCAAAGTGTTGTAGACAAGCTACTTTGTTTATTTGCCAAGCTGAGCAGTTGCGTTGTTAATCTTCAACAATGGGACTAATAACGAGGAACTGTGCGCTCACTATTACTGTAACGATTCAAGCAACCAAAGCCAGGAGGCCTGTACTGTGAGTGGCTATCATTAAAGCATGGAATATGGAAAGGCGGAATGGCCCGATGGAACGGGAATCGACCTTGTAGCTACTCTGAAAAAAGACAAGACCTAGAGTCTCATGTTTCTCTGTGCCCTTTGACTTGATGATGGCGCTTCAGGCAACAGAGACTCATAATATTACTCTGCAAAACCCGGCCCTATTTAGGCCCACACTCTGCGATTTCTAGAGTACCAATCAGATTGCAAGATTTAGCAAAGAACAATGCTGTCGAATTTTCAATTCGAATGATGCAGTTGACTAGATTTGAGCGAAGTTGTTGCGGCAGGTAGTGGAAGATTTCTCTGGTGTGTTTTGGTCTTACAAATATGGAAAATGTAGCGTTGAGAGACTCTCACCTGGTGAAGTGAACTGCTTTCCTCAGATTTATACCAAGTATCGTTGATTAAATATCTGCTGAACGTGGTTTTTATCGCATTTTCTTTCCGAGGAGTGAATGCTGAACAAAGCTAAAGCAGCCATTCGATCATGATTCGATCGATCGAATGCAGAAAATAGGGTCAGCTTTTTCATTGTTTTATTATGAGTCCCTGTTGAGCAAGGTTTACTGTAGGGATACAAGGGACTCCTCGTCATAAGTCTACTCTGAGAAAGAATCTGAATCGAACGATGTTTTGATGCACTTTGAAGAATTTTAGATCGTGCACGATAGTGATGGAAGCTCTAACGCCACTCGATCGAACATCTTGTATAAAAATGTATAAAGATAAGGCGCGACCCAGGCTCTTTTGTAGAATAGCTAAAAGATCTGTTAGGACAGTGGAATGATGGAAAGGGGGAAAAGTGGAATTGAATAGTATGTTGCGGGGTGGAATTGTGGAATGGGATGATTTGAACGGTTGTTTTATTTGCAGCTCTGTTTTTGAATTAAGCCAATCAGAGAGACCTTAAAGAATTGAACTGCGTTTTGAACAAGAAGCAGGGCCGTTAGAATTTGCATGGACTAATAAATCACGTGTCACTCAAGTTTTTCGTCTTCAGAACACGCAGAAACACTCCAATGGAGACCAAGCTTTTATTGTAGCTTTGACAAGTTGTCATTCTCGATAGTGTATCTTAAAAGTAGTCGAGAATATGGTCATATTTGTTATCCATTAACATGCTGAGTATGGTTCTCACTAGAGAGGGCGCTAATTAGCAATCTAACGTCAAATTGAAGCGTGAAGAACAAAATTAAATCGCATCAACGAAGTAAACGATTGTGTCAAATAATAACAAATTTAGAAATTGTGATGAACTAAGAAAGTTTCAATACAAAGGCCCGATCCTACCCTGGGTACCAGAGCCTAATGTGGGGGAACGAGAATAAGATAAAAATAGAAAAGGGAGGAGAGAAGAAGAGCAAAATCTTCTCTCCCCCCTTTTCTATTTTTATCTTATTCTCGTTCCCCCACATTAGGCTCTGGTACCCAGGGTAGCCCGATCCATTTATGCTGCTGAAAGACTCCAGGGTCATTTCATTCCTTAAAAATCCCGTACTCCTTTGGCAAAACTACTTTCCTTTTCAAGAAAAATCTATCAGATTCGTAAAAATCCTTTATTAGAAGAAGTATTGCACGCTGTTCCGAATGAGTAAAAAAGTCCGTCAGAAAAAAGTGCAGTAAGATCACAGGGAAACCAGTATTGATTGGTAATGAATAAAAAGAATAAATAAGAATAAATAATGGCAAATAGAGAATGATTAATTCCATATATGTCCTCTGCGCAGAAATTTTATTTGGAATTAAGGTAACTCTGCTTTCCGCTCCAGTGAGCAGCGAGTTGCCGTTTTGCAAAACCACTCTCCTCAGAAAACTGTTAATTTCTCCAATACTATTCGGCCGATCGAAAATCGGTAAAAAGGACATTGTTCTACATAGTCTTGGCAATCGAAAGATATGCAAATCACAATGGTTCCATTAAGGCTGGCTTTGTAAATTATTTTTCAAAACTTTTTGTTGATTTCAGAAAATTGGATTTATCTCCAAAACTGCTCGAAAAATTTTTGGTTTTCTTTCGATGTATCCTTAGCTAGATTGTTGATCTACACCTTTACCAAGTCTGATCGAAAAAACTAGGCTAGATTTCTCGCAATTGAATTTTATATTTCTGTTTACTTTTCGACAGCGAAGGGTAGAAACCTTGGTCAACAAATTACCATGTTACGAATCACGCTTTCAAACACTTAGCCTTTGGCTGCATTCACATAGCACAATCTTTTGTAAGGGATTAGTATTTGTGCAATGTGAATGCAGCCTTATAATAACTCTCCAAAATTTTTTCATTGGCAAAATAATGAACGTGATCTGTTGGGAATGCTATATTCAAGTCTCAATAGACACCATTGGAGCGCTTGTGAAAGTATCATTTCTCGAATGCTACCATTTTTGATAGCCTTCCGTTTCATGTCCTTTGAGACTTTTATGAGCATTCACAAAATATCAATTTCTTTAAGAGTCCACAATGAACAGAGATCTGAAACTAAACTTTTTACAAAAGGGTTCAACTCTTTCTCATGTCCTAATCAGTTGACCAAGGTTTTTGCCCTTCGCTGTCGAAAAGTAAACAGAAACATAAAATTCGATTGCGACAAATCTAGCCTAGCTTTTTCAACCAGACTTGGTAACGTTGTAGATCAACAATCTAGCTAACGATATAGCGAAAGAAAACCGAAAACTTTTCGAGTAGTTTTGAAGATAAATCCAATTTTCTGAAATCAACAAAAAGTATTGAAAAATAATTTACTAAGACAGCCTTAACGGAAACATTGCGATTTGCGTATCTTTCGATTGCCAAGACTATGTAGAACGACCCTCTTTTTACCGATTTTCGATCGACCGAATAGTATTGGAGAAATTAACTGTTTTCTGAGGAGAGTGGTTTTGCTAAACGGCAACTCGCTGCTCACTGGAGCGGAAAGCAGAGTTACCTTAATCATTCGCTATTTGCCATTATTCATTCTTATTTATTCGTTTTATTCATTACCAATCAATCCCTGGTTTCCCTGTGGTGAGATCAACTGTTTCTGGAAATCACTAGTTCTGTTCCATGTTTTACCGATAGCTCACAGCTAATCCAACTGTCTTGGTATAGCTGGCTTGAATTTCTTTAACCTCAATCAAGCTTTGAAAACAACGTATGTGATCATTTTCATTTCTTTTGTTTTGCTTTTGAATAAAATTAATGAATTCTTCTCACATCATCGTGAAATTATTCACCCTCTCTTTGAATTTGCAGATATCTTCGAGATAACAACATCTGTCAAAGATAGTTTCTATGCAACCAAGCAACATGGCGTCTTTGCATCGAAAAAGACAGAAAGGTAAGACACATGGTTCCCACTGAAATGAGGAACAGAACACTGGACGGAACGGTGAACGAAACTGAAAGGAAGCAGTTCCCGAAAAACTGAGACCCCACAGTACTGGATTCCCAGGGGAATAACATAACATGTTGAGGGTACGGGTATGTGCCGCCCATATGGATGGGTTTTTGAGTTCAAAATTCTCCAAACAAGGGTCCTTTTTCGGCAGCGTTTCTTTAAACATGGGTGGGTTTTCCAGAAATTGGCAAAAATTGTAAAAAATGGGTAGTTTCCTGCCAAAATTCATCATAAATGTGGATATGATGGCAACTGTCGGTAATTAGAAGAGGGAAGCTGCCTGAAAACCAGGTGGTAGACCCCCGCCCATCCGCAAGTCATGTACCCTCCGGGACTGGATGGCTTCTATATCCGATCGTTTTATGACTGGCCGGATGGGCCTTGCGGTTACGAGAAACCTGTGCTATCCAGTTTATATTGCTTCACTTATGCGCAACGATGCCAAAGTCACTCCTTTCTTGAGGTGAGACTTGAAGGTATTTTATACCGGTTGAGTGAAAAAAAGTTAACACGTTTGGCGAGCTACAGAATGAAAATTGTGCAACCGATATTCAAAACTGAAGTGCTATCTATTGGGCAAAGGATAACTTAGATCTGAAAATTTATTTTGGTAAAATCACTCATCTTGTTACCCAGAAAGAGACAAATGCTCGCAAGGGGTTTGCAGGGAACAAGAATTCCATGTTCTGTTCTGGTCCATGATTTTCTTCACATCGAAATTTAAATTCAATACAATTGGCCAGTTGTGAAAATAAAATTTGAACTTCAGTTGCAATTGATTCATGGACCAAAATCGATCATGGAATTCTCGTCCCTGTAATAAGAGGACTGTGAAGGACTATGATAAGTTGAGTGCGAAGGAGCGGTGAAGTAACAATTGATTGAACGTAGTTGTAATAGACCCCTTTCACAATGACGTCAGTTCTTTTGAAATTCTTCCAGGAACATCACTTGCCCCGATTTAATGTGGATCGAAATCTCAAAAGCGTGCATTGCTCCACCAACGCATGAAATTGTTTTGTACGCGTATTTGCAACATAATGATACGATGTAGATTTCTCGCTGCACAGGGAATCACATCTTTTGCCTCGAATTGACTGTTATCATGAAATGGGTCTATTTAGAGGGAGCGTACCCAGTAGAAGGGAGTTGTGAGTTGTTGATCGTGAGAGCTGTTGTGGAAACCATTGAGTTGAAATGGGATTTTGTTGAAGTTGAAGTCGAGTTTAAAGATAGAATTTGAGGATGTTGAAAGCCGAAAGGAAGTGTTTTTTATGATCAACTCGTGATCGTTGCTCGTAAACTCACAGTCAGCATGTTCCTAATTCCTGGGCCTAAAAGATGACTGATTTTACCAAACGAAATTTTCAGATCTAAGTTCTGAAACCAGCGCTAGACAGCTTCGTAATACCAGCACTGACCTCGATGTACCTTTTCTAAGAACTGCGTGTGGCCAAAAATGCTTCTCTTATAGAGGAGCTAAACTTTGGAATGATCTAACTAGAGAACGTAAGATGGCAAATACTTTCACCCAATTCAAATCGTCACTGAAAAATGACAAATCCTGAGCACTGTCTCACATCTCCTTTTACTTTACTTTTGTATACAAATTTTTATCTTGAAATTGTAATTTTTATAGCTTATTTTCTTTTGTAACAGGGCAGTTTGTAAATCAACTTCACTTTTTGTATTGAATACTTACCCTGTATAAATATTATAAAATGAAATGAAATGAATGAAGTTGGCTTTTGAGTGATAGATTTAACATTTCTGTTTTGAAAATCAGCCGCGTATTCCATGTATTCCATGTATTCCATGTATTCCTTGTATTCCATGTATTCCTTGTATTCAATCAGCCTTGTATACCTTGTATTCCATGTATTCCTTGTATTCCGTGTATTCCTTGTATTCCATGTATTCCTTGTATTCCATGTATTCCTTGTATTCAATCAGCCTTGTGTACCTTGTATTCCATGTATTCCATGTATTCCATGTATTCCTTGTATTCCATGTATTCCTTGTATTCCATGTATTCTTTGTATTCAATCAGCCTTGTATACCTTGTATTCCTTGTATTCCATGTATTCCATGTATTCCATGTATTCCTTGTATTCCATGTATTCCTTGTATTCCACGTATTCCTTGTATTCAATCAGCCTTGTATACCTTGTATTCCTTGTATTCCATGTATTCCATGTATTCCATGTATTCCTTGTATTCCATGTATTCCTTGTATTCAATCAGCCTTGTATACCTTGTATTCCTTGTATTCCATGTATTCCTTGTATTCCATGTATTCCTTGTATTCCATGTATTCCTTGTATTCAATCAGCCTTGTATACCTTGTATTCCATGTATTCCTTGTATTCCATGTATTCCTTGTATTCCATGTATTCCTTGTATTCAATCAGCCTTGTATACCTTGTATTCCATGTATTCCTTGTATTCCGTGTATTCCTTGTATTCCATGTATTCCTTGTATTCCATGTATTCCTTGTATTCAATCAGCCTTGTGTACCTTGTATTCCATGTATTCCTTGTATTCCATGTATTCCATGTATTCCATGTATTCCTTGTATTCCATGTATTCCTTGTATTCCATGTATTCTTTGTATTCAATCAGCCTTGTATACCTTGTATTCCTTGTATTCCATGTATTCCATGTATTCCTTGTATTCCATGTATTCCTTGTATTCCATGTATTCCTTGTATTCAATCAGCCTTGTATTCAATCAGCCTTGTATACCTTGTATTCCTTGTATTCCATGTATTCCATGTATTCCATGTATTCCTTGTATTCCATGTATTCCTTGTATTCCATGTATTCCTTGTATTCAATCAGCCTTGTATACCTTGTATTCCTTGTATTCCATGTATTCCATGTATTCCTTGTATTCCATGTATTCCATGTATTCCATGTATTCCTTGTATTCCATGTATTCCTTGTATTCCATGTATTCCTTGTATTCAATCAGCCTTGTATACCTTGTATTCCATAGCCTGCCAAACTCGTCAACTCTTTTATTCACCTTTTAGGTACCTGTGGTCATGGAACCAGACCAAGCTGATTCACGGGGAGGTCACTGGGTTTTGCGGATAGCGGATATCGGCCTATTTTCGGTGCGGAAATGCGGAAATTAAACATCATTTCTGCGGATTGCGGATATTTGTTGCATTTTTGCGGAATGCGGATATTTCTGCAAAATTAATATTAGTTGCTAAGAAATCGCAGATTTGATGCTCATTCCGTCAATATATTGTGTAACATTTACTTGGCACTAAAACGAACAAAAACAATACATATCACAAAGATCTGAAGACAACAGCCACAATAGCAACAGCAACAACAAAATTTTCGCGCGAAATAATCTGCCATGATGACTGCAAACTGCTCGAGTCCGATCGGTCACGTGCAAAATGGAAAGAAAATGGTTTATATTGTGTTTTATATGAAGTAGGAAGACTTTGCTCATAACCCTAAAGAACAGCGGAAATAGCCAATTTCTGTCTGCGGATTTGCGGAAACAGGGCAGAAAAATCGCGGAAATGCGGAATTGCATACTCCCCAGTGACCCCCCCCATTCACGTCACTAAGAAATAACTTCTGAAATGCGGACTGGCCTTGCTGAGATGCAAAAGGTCTTCAAGTAATTGCTTGGAACTAATGAAATAGAAAAACAGCTATTTGGAGTGTTAACATATTCTAAATAAGGCAACGTTGCATTTTCGAATATTCAGTCCACTATTTCAAACTGTTTCTCATTTGACAGAGACAAGTTCAAAAATATCTTGACTAGAATTTATTTTTCCAAACTCTCGTTACGCTTAATATATGCCAGGACAGGTTCTGTATTACATTTTCTCCCGGAGGGGGAGGGTTACTTGGCCTACGAAAATACTGGGAGGTTCCGCTGGAAACCTGAAAAGGTGCCCTTTCTGGGAGTCAAATTCCTGTAAATGATACCCTGCCCCGGAGTAAAATTTTCTTAGGCCCCGTTTACACGATACCGTTTTCATTTCATATCGGACTGGGTAAGGCAATCCGATATGAAAATTTCTCCTGTTTACATGATGCCGTTTTCATTTCATAGCGGATTGGGGTTCTGTTTACACAATATCGTTTTGCCTTGCACTGTAATGGTTTCACCGCATTCGATAATGGTTCCACTGCGCATTCTGCGCAGCTCCCCTAATGGATTCGAGGCTAGTACAATTGATAATGAGGTTCCGTACTGAGTTGATATCGGATTCGACCGTTTACACGATATCGGATTGGTTTCATGCCACTTTCAGAGCGTTTTCATTTGAAAACGCGAAAACGGTATGAAGCATATCGGATTGGTGCGTTCTCGTGTAAACAGGAGGCCAATCCAATGTAGAATGAAAACGTTATCGTGTAAACAGAAGGCCAATCCGATATGAAACCAATCCGATATGAAATGAAAACGGTATCGTGTAAACAGGGCCTTAAACAATACCCTTTCCTCGAGTTTCTTTAAACAAAGGTGTGTACTGCCCCAGAATTTTGTAAGAAATATTGCGATCCAAACGATTTAAAGCACATTTGCGGAGTGCAAATGGCTTGCCAAGACGTTCGGAGTCAATAATAAAAAATATGGACCCGACCATGGAGCCAACTATACAAAAATGACACCCTGCCCCGGGTGTCGGAATTCTGAAAATGATACTCTGTTTAGCGGCACGTCCCCGTAAGGGAAAATACACGAGAACCCACTCCCGCATTAATGTCTTTCTTAGTTTTCAAAAAATCTTTTCACATTTGCGCAATGTCTGCTATTCCGTATTTCAGTAAATTGTTCCGCTCCTTACCAATTCACTTCCTCATTCCGTTCCGTGTTTTGCGTCTTATCATGAGCCATGAGCCAGACACAATGTAATGTAGCTATAAAACATTCCCTAACCAAACCACGGAGAAACGTTTTTGTGATCAAAGTAAAATGCAATTTACACGAGACGCGAAATTAAAGACGAGAAAGACTCGTGTGTTTATCAACATTGGATAAGCGGCGTGTGTATTATCAAAGAACCTATTCAGGCCTTGTAAAAACAAGAGAGCGTATTAAGATAAAAAATCATGGCTTCAAATTCTTCGCTTTTTGATTCATGGTAATTGTGATTTTAAATGCAAACCTCTTTTTTTATTTATTTACTTTGTTGTTTCACAGTTTCATCAGGAATCCGACCTCTGTTTGAAACTGTTTTTGTTTTGAAAATCTGTTCTAACTTCCCGTTATTTTCTTTGTTTAATATATTGTGCATTGCAATATCTATGTGCACATATTAATATCAAGATGCCCACGTCCTTTGAACCTCGTTCGCAGGGCCTTTTGTCATATTGGCCTCCGTCTCCGTCCCCTTGTGACAAAAGGTCCGGAGAACGAGGTTGAATTTTGAATTCAAGCCATTTAACTTATGGTTCAATGATTGAAGCAAAGAAAGATGTATTTGTGGAACTTCCGAGGAATGAAGGCACTACCGAGGGGTATTTCACGTTTCTCTGCTCCATTATTGTTCATATGTAGCTCTTCCTAATTGTATATTTAGTTGTATTTTTAGATTGATATTCTTCATGTGAATGACCCTGGGGTAGTCATGATCTTATGCTCCCCTTGGTATCGGTTTGTAGTATTGTATGGTAAATCGTTCGTTGTCGTAGGTAATTCGTAAATTGTAAATGTTTACATTGAATTCATTTTAAAAAATTTTCATGCTCTAAAAATATCGTACACATTCTGCAAATCCTCTTGTTTTGAAGAAAACTGTATCAAAATCCGTGAAAGCCCTTTTGTTCTGAAAAATTGTCGTTAGTGAAATGGCCCTCAAGAACTAAAATGTTCTCCTGTAAAAGACCCATTGCTATCCATGAGCCTTTTGTAGCAATTAAAACCAAGCAAAATGTTGCATACAATTTCTACTGAACATTAGTTTATATCAGCAATGACGATGTTCAGGGAGTGATACGTACTCGTTTTACTCAAAAAGATTTTTATAAGATATTTACGATTGTTGTCGATAGCAACTTGTGCAGGCAATATCTTTATGTGGGAATGCTCTAAAGTCCTGAAAAGTCGTCCAAAAGTAGTGACAGTTGCGTGACAAATTGGTTGCAGTTTTAACTTTTAATAAAATCAATTGACCATGCAAGTAATACAGTTTTAGTTAGGCAAGATTGACATATCAAATCAAATCATTATTATATTTTTCATACTGCGCATGCGCTGATTTCTTAGATAAACCGCAAAGATATCAATCGATAACCAAACGCTCATAAATATGGTCGTCAACAGATTAAAAAAACAGATATCAGATGAATAAATAAACAGAATGTAAAACAAAGCTGTTGTGCAGGAATAGTATGCTGCTTGCTGGCTGCTCAGCTACACTTTAAAGAAATTTAGAATTTTCACATTTCACGAAATACCCGTTACCACTAGCCTGCGTGCAGACTTTGGCTACTGGGGAGGAGAGAAAAGAAAGAAAGAAAAGTTTCTTTCTTTTCTCTCCTCCCCAGTAGCCAAAGTCTGTACGCAGGCTAGTTACCACCTCTTTGAACACTTACTTTTGGACTACATCCCAAACTTTTTACTTTCAAAATTCCGTTAGCGGTATGGAATTCTTTGGCGTTAATCAATGGTTTCAATGCGATTTATTTTTAAGCCTCAAATGACTTCAGGATTACGAATGATTTCTAATTAACCGCCGACAGTGAAATATTATTTTTGAAATTGAAAGGGACAAATAAGGATTGTCTATTTTTAGCAATAGTTTTTTCTGTGAATTTGACTTGTTTACAAAAGCCATAACTGTTCTTGTTTAAGTTTCAAACGCTTTTGATGTTGAATTGAAGAGGAAACCGTTTATAATAACAGAAAGCAAAGGAGGCTATTTTTGTGCATTCGTGCTAATCTTGACTATGAATTCAAACCATTGAAAGACTTTTTATATCCTTATAAATGATCCAAAGACCATTGTGTATAATTACACTTATTTTTGATAACGAGGACGTAATTTTGGACAAGAATTTGAGGAATTTTGCCGGAGGAACCAAAACGAATTTCACATGTCTGCCCATATCTGACTTAGAGATGGATGCCGCCCCTCGGGCCGCCTCCAGCTTTTTTTGTTTGATATTTGAAGGAAGGCCACTGATATGTGAGGCCCCCCCATAGTACCCCTGGATAACGGATTCACGTGTTGATTTTTCGTTTTTCACGCCATCACGGACTACAAAACAGCATCTTCACGATCACGTTGCAGAAATTTTAAGAATGCTACAGAAATATATTTCCATGTAAATACATAGCTGGCAAAGACACACCAGGAAGCGGAGGGAGGTTTCAGCATGGGTTTTAAAGTTTCGGTGGCAAGGCTGCGGGTGAAAGGAGATAAATTGGGGTCCGGGGGTCTGCCCTCGGAAAATTTTTTGAGACTAGCCCCTTCACAACATTGGAAAACGGCATTTTTGTGAAAGTTCAAGACACAATCACGTGCCTTAAAGTCCAAATTTTTGTCAGATCACGCTGCACGGTGGAGTTTTCGATCACGAATTCACGAGTCAAAAATATCAAAATCACGAAATCACTCGCTTAAAATAGCCAAAGAACGCTTCACGTACAAATATGGTGGGGCCTCATATGTCGTAAGTTCAATTTTGTATCAAAGGGTATTATCTTTCTTGATTTTTTTGTTGGTCAAGCGAAGCATGAAGTTTTTGGGATTATGCATATTTTGATAAATATTTCACTTTTCCATGAAAAGCTAAGTTTGAAATTTTAGGATGCGTTCTTGTATGACGTTATACTACACCATAATGATTATTATGCTGCAGCTGCGGCAATAACATCAATGGCAGGATTATGACACAGGGAAACCAGGATTGATTGGTAATGAATATAAAGAATAAATAAGAATAAATAATGGCAAATAGAGAATAATTAATTTGATATATGACCTCTGCGCAAAAGTACTCTCCCTCGCGAGGGCGTTACTCTCCCTCGCAGTTCGGCAAAACTTTTGCGCAGAGGACATATATGAAATTAATTATTCTCTATTTGCCATTATTTATTCTTACTTATTCTTTTTATTAATTATCAATCAATCCTGGTTTCCCTGTGATTATGATTAAAGACAAATGACGGAGATATAAGGCGACTTAAATCAGGGGCCTGGGCAATCTAAAAATAGCCTATTGTATTCCTATATATTTTATGATCTCAAAAGATTGTCAAAACAATTGGACAAATGATGGCAGGCGCGGCCATCTTTTGCTCTTTTTGTAAGCTAGGCGTTATAAGAAATAATCTAAGACAACTTAAATCAGGGCCCTGGGAAATCTAGATATAGTCTATTGTATTCCATTATTGTATTTGATGATCTCCAGAGATTGTATCAAAACAATTGGACAAATGATGGCAGGCGGCCAAGTTGTGTTCTATTTTTAAATTTGCCGCTGTATATCCGTCATTTGTCTTTAAGTGTTAATTGTCTTTACCGGGTGGGTCAATAAAAAGGCCTCGCGTTTGGTCTATGCACATGGAGCCTCGATGCGAAGAGGAGGCGAAATAGAAATGCTACTTTTGAATGTTAAAGGAATGATATTTAAAAATGTCTTGTTTCGCTCCTGATGTGCCCAATTAGGATCAGTGGTTTGCCCAGACTTAATAAGCCATTCCTTCCCGTCGAAATGGGAGATTTTTTGCAGAAATATGAAAATGAACTTCATAAATCCTGTTTTACTTTAGTTATGATGCTCAAGAAAGTAACAGAAAAATAACACGAAATACCTGGTGAGTCAAAAGATGTCCGGCGTTTGAGAAAATCCTGGTCCCTGAATATCAAAGCAATGATATTGAAAACTGTCTTGTTTTATCCCCGATGCGTCAAATTAGGTTCAGTAATTTACACAGCTTCAATCGGTCATTCCTTCCCGTCGAAATAGGAAAATTTCTGCAGAAAGCGCCTTTCGAAAACCTGCAAAACGATTGAAAACACGAAGCAAAATTTCCGTTTGTTCTCCTTCCTAGCAATAATGACTCTTGTATGTGCTCATGTATTTTCTCCTGATGGGAGAATTGAATTCCCCTGAATAAGTTATTCACACTAGGGGGAAGACTTTTCAATCCGCCAAATGGAAAGCACATGCAAAAGTGTGCCGAAAGTCATCGCTGTGAGGTAAACACATTAGGGATTCTTGCTTACAATTTTGGCATGTTTTTTAAGGTTTCTCAAAAGGATTCATTTTAGAAAATCGCTTATAGAATCTGAACGGAGTGGCCGATTTTAGCCAGAAAAATTTCTAAAAATAATTGAACATGTTAGCTATTCAATCAAATGTTACAAAATATCATTGCTTATATACTCAGGGAGCAGTAGCCTTTCAAACGCCGGGCATTTTTTTTTACTCACCCGGTACTTTACTGTTTGATTTTCAATCAATCTTTCGTTCATTCCAGTACCTCATGTAACTTCTCGTGATAAATTTGCCATAAAGCGTAAAACGTGACGCATTTTATAGTAAAAGCTTTACTGAGCCCCTGGGAACTTACTTAAGTTCCGAAACCCCAAAAGAAGCTTTAAAGAGAAGGGGCTTATTGGAGAGAGGGACTTAGGGGGACTTACTCACAAAGTCAAATGGCTAGGATATATATGATAGCTTTTCAACTCTTTTACCCTGTCAAAATCAACATAAAATTTTACGAAACGAATGAATTGCACAAATTCGACGCAGTTTTATCCCAAATCTTATAAAAACTAATATGCAAACATGTTTCGGTAAATCAGTGGAAAGTCTTTGGCAACCTCTTGCATTTGATTTGACGACGACTTAGCAGAGAGATAAACTACATTACATAAGTCCCTCTAACTTACGCTCGTTGTTGTAGTAGTTATCGCTTCAGTTGAGGGACTTATGTCCTTACGCTTCAATACTGGGACTAATTCAGGACTAATTAGGCCAAGTCCGCCGCGTTCACGGTGCGACCAATCAGATCGCTACTTTCTTAATATGGTCAACCCATGTGCCTATTTGTAGCGTTTTATTGGTTATTAGTTCAAAGCTCGACTTCTCAAAGCTAGGCGACGCTCGAAGTGACGATCGAAGGGACGTTCGAATTTTCTTTCGACGTTCGTAGGATGGAATATGTTCTAAGTTTCTTCTGATTTTTCGTAAGATTTTCGTCCCTGTTTATAATCTGTTTGGTCGTGAGTCCTTGTATGAGTGAAATTAAAACACCAGATTATTAATGTTGAACGAATACGAGAAATCATGTCGTCAGTCTATGGTAATCTCTTGCATTTGATTTGACGACGACTTAGCAGAGAGGTTGGAAGTTTGGCTCAGAGAAGAGGGGTGTATAAGAGATGAGGCTTAGGGAAGACTGACAAATCGATTTTGGTACGCCAAACGTCAGTCTGACGTTTGGAATTCAACCCCCTCCCCCACCTCTTCTAAACGTCAGGTCAACTGTTCGCCAAATTTTCGATAAATATTAGTTTTTTACTGTTTTGAGTTGTATCGGTTTCTTCTTCAGCATAAGGACATTCGTCGAGAATCACGATGTGACCCTAGCATTAGCCGAGGCCTATTTAATGCTAGGGTCACATCGTGATTCATGACTTAGTTTTTTCAGTTTTCAAGCAGCAATTGCTGTTGCTTTATGATTGGAATGTGGGAAAAGGGAGAGAAGGTAATAGTATTTAGCTTGGGCCTAATCCATTTTTATGAAATTTTCGATCTTTTTCTAAAAGTCATGGGTTGAACCCCCCCCCCCCCATACGTTAGATTGACGTTTGGCGTACCAAAATCGATTTGTGAGTCTTTCCTTGGTGAAGGTGAAGTTGTGTTTTTCAGTGCCAAGCGCTGGGATCGGAGAATAGGCAGACCTAATCGAGTCTGGGACCCCTTGTCATGACGCTCAAGTGGTGGGGCCCTACCGGGATTCGAACCCACTCCGCCTGACTGTTCTGGCTGCAATGTCAGAGGATTACACCACGGCGCCACAACACCTTAATGAAAGGAAGCAAAACTTAGTTTTTATGGTATGACCCATCTCCTTTTCTGACCTTAGGCACTATCGCGTGCTGATAGCCCTCTAGCTACTTGCGGGAAAGCCGAAACGCAATGACTAACAATTGCCCAAAGATGGTAAATTAGGAAGAGATAGCATCCTTTTGTATTGCATTTCTATCTTGGTTACAGAAACTGATTAGGTTAGAGTTGTCGTCGCATGATAACCTGTCATGATTTTCCAACAGCAGTGGGTGATTTGCTTCTGCGACACGATAATATGGTACACGATCCCCATTTAATGCACAGCTTTTGATATGCCAGCGTATTTTATCCTCTGACGGAAGAGAGTAAATACAAAAATCAAGGCAAGACTGACGCTTAGGCTCCCTTCACACTGCTCCATTTTTGTACAAAAGCAGAGAGACAAACATCCGTTTTTGTGAAAGTGTTTACACTGATCGTCGCAAAAACAGCACCAAAACGGAGGTTTTTGAAACGCTGTCAAAGGTGGAGAATCCACAAAAAGCGGAGGCGTATGAAAACGTACTGGATTAACGGATATATTTGGTTCAATTTTATAATCAGGAAGATGAAAGTGAACAGACTAAAACCGATGTTTTACCCTCCGTTTTGAACAAACTAGAGCAATGCCAGCGGCCGGCGTGAATGCATCAATAACGTAACCAATCAGGAAACTTGTAACCAATCAGGTGTACCAGCATATGGAAGATAATGGTTTGTTTTTATCTGGGCAATCTGCCTACTTACGCCTCCATTCTACCGTAACCCACTTACTTAAAAATACAGATGACTGGTACAATGGGCTGGATCTTGGTCGGCTTGTAGGACTAGTTTTCATTGATCTTAAAAAAGCTTTTGACAGCGTTGACCATGAGATTCTTTGCCAGAAGTTGGTACACTACGGTGTCCAACAGCGGGAACTTGCATGGTTTAGATCATACTTGTGCAATCGAAAACAATTCTGTCGGGTCAACGGTGTCAGCTCAAAAACTGAGGGTATAGATGTTGGTGTTCCACAAGGCTCATGTCTGGGTCCCCTTCTCTTCCTTATTTATATCAATGATCTACCACAAGCTGTCCAAAATTCAACTGTTTCCATGTATGCTGATGACACAAGTCTGGGCTACCAGTCTTCGGATATAAATGAGCTGAACGAGGCCATTAATAACGATCTCAAACAACTGGACATTTGGCTTCAAGGCAACAAACTCTCCTTAAATGTTGCAAAGACAAACTCCGTGCTTGTTTCCACCAAGCAAAAGCACAATATCCTCAAAAGTCGCAATGAAGATTTGAATTTGAAAATTCGCGGCAATGAGCTCGAAATAATCCAAAAAACAAAATACCTTGGTGTGCAGATCGACAACTCTCTAAACTGGAAGGAACACATCAAGACTGTCTCTACCAAAGTTTCTAGAGCTATTGGCTTTTTAAAACATGCCAAGACGTTCCTAAGACAGGAAACATTGAAGACTCTTTACACAGGTATTGTAGAGCCACACTTTCGATATTGTTGCTCTGTTTGGGGTTGCGCCGGTTCGACTGAGCTTAATCAGTTGCAAAAACTTCAAAATCGAGCTGCTAGAATTATAACCAACAGCAGCTTTGACACCCCAAGCAGACCACTTATCGACCAGCTGGGCTGGAAGACCATTGAAGAACTCGTCGCCAGCGAATCTAAAACAATGGTCTTCAAGTCCCTGCATGAACTGGCTCCCCAATACTTGTGTGACCTTTTCACCCGAAACTCAAAGTGCTCTTCCTATGTCCTGCGTAATTCAGAGACAGATTTAAGACTACCCATGAAAAAGTCAAGTAATGGGCAAAAATGTTTTTCCTATCGAGGAGCAAAAGCTTGGAATGACCTTCCTGCTGATACTAAACAGGCATCTTCCCTGAATAGTTTTAAAAAATCTATTTAGGTCTTTCTCTTTTTCTTTTAAATTAGATTTTGTAAATTTTGTATTAGGTTTTTATATCATGGTTTTTATATTGTAATTATTCTTTTTATTCGGTATTGTATATTGTAAGTAATGTTTTTAAGTGGAGGGCCCCTTGTAAAACAACTCTGTTGAAGGGCAACCCTCCTTAATAAAATCAAATATCAAATATCAAATAACGGATGAAACAAGAAACGGAGCAGTCTAAATTCTTACTTTCAGTTTTTCTTCGCAGATGCACCGGTACCCTAGCGCCCATGTATTATCTGTTTTCGGTATGATCTTCATGACCTTACAGCTTTAACGCTGCACTTTGTCACCATGATCAAACGCGTTTGTGTTATGGTTTATCTGTTTAAAATGTGATGCCTTTAACGCTGCAAGTTGATGCACTGTGTATCGTATAGTGTCCTATCACCCGTTATTCAACACACCTTAGAGTGATTACATGGTCGTAGTTATGCTATTGATAGGCTGCCGGACGCTCTAACTAATGCCTTATTTCCATAGGGCTGCATTTTTCCGCTAGAGCGGAAAATGCTCGAGAGCAGTTCTGCGAAACATGTGCACCGCTTTTCACCGCTTTTCGTCTTAATGCGCATTCTTCGTAGAAATGCTCTCAAGCATTTTCCGCTCTAGCGGAAAATACAGCTCCGTGGAAATAAGGCTTGACACTGCAAATTGCTACGCCGTGTGTTGCATAAGTGTCCTATCTCCCATAATCCAACACGCCTGAGTTATCTGTTTAAGGTATGATCTCTATGACCTTGAAGCTTTAGTGCTGCAAATTGCTACACCGTGCCAAATAGGATAAGAAACAGTCTAGACAGAAGATCGTGTTCGATGGACGGGCCAACGACAAAAATGTTTCTTGGCTTAGAGAGAATATTCGTGAGCTTGTTTTGCAGATCGTAGGAGATAAAGAGAAAGTTTTGTCTCCGCAACATCTTGGTCGCATATTTTCAGAAATCATGACATTATCTCTAGATTGAATAAAACTCTATCAGATTTTGTAATTTATGACAATTTTGAGGTCTTTTTAGGCGTAAGAAGGTCATTTGGACTTCGATGTACAGGCCTCTTTCTTACAAAGAACGAAGCGTAGTTTTCGTGAGGAATGACTCCCGACTACATGATATGATAGACTCTTACTATAAACGAATGGCATTCCCCATCGTAAACATCATTCATTAACGAGCCATTGTCAACCGGCGGGGGGGGGGGGCCACTTGAATTTAAATTGTACGGCGATGTACACTCCAAGAACTAATTTTTCAACAGGCTTTAAAATTTTTCCTTAGTTTTGGCAGCCATCTTTAGAAATAATCAGCGAAAAGTGCATTCCAAAACGCAAAAAAATCACAGGAAACACTGAAGTACAGTGGAACCTCCATATAGCGGACACCTTTGGGACCAATTTTGATGTCCGTTGTAGAGAGGTGTCCGCTGTATGGAGGTGTAATCCTTTGTTTTACTTTATTTTGGGACGAAAATATTTGTCCGTTGTTCGGAGGTGTCCGTTGTGCAGAGGTGTCCGTTAATGGAGGTTCCTCTGTAACACTTTTGATAACTGGCTTTAGAAAAATTGCCTTCTTTTGATATCCAGCGTTAGAAAAAAAGAAACGAAAACGACGCTCAAGAAGAAGTGCTCATCTTGTCAGCAAAATTATCTAAGTATCCCCAGCTAGCATAGGGCTCGAATCTTTGCAAAATTTAAAAATTGATTGTGTAAAATGTTGTTGCCTGATTCTTTCAACTGAATAGATCGAATGATACTTCAGGTCGTTTGCCATAATTCCAGAAAGAGCATTTGCGATATCATCATTATTCTTGGAATTACAGCAGTTTTAAGATTTACGAAAGGATGTACGAGAGGAGGTATCAGTAGCTTTGAAAAAGATTAAAAGCAACACAAAAATTCTAAACTGGTTGAGGAAAGTCAAAATGACCAATACAAGAAATACTCAGTTTTTGACGATCTACAAGATGGTAGCAAGCAAAAGTCTGTAGCTTTTATGGTTCACGATTTAGCATTTTGATGACGTCACAACTTCAAAACCAGCAGAAATGTTAAAATTGCTGTAACTCTGAAAATAATGATAATATCAAAAATGCTCTTTCTGGAATCATAGCAAACGCCCTCAAGTTCCCTCCAATCTATTTAGTTGAAAGAATAAGATAATAACATTTTACACATTTAATTTTAAAGTTTTGCAAAGACTCGAGCCCTATGCTTCCCCAGCTTGGATTGTAACCCAGGGTCCTTTGCAGGTACAGTGAAATTTCACACTGAAAATCAAATATTGACCTTGACCTCTAATGACGCGTCGATCTTGGAACTAGTTCTCAGGTCACAGCTTTTAAATCGCAGTGCAGTTCAAAATGTAGGCCATGCAGAACCGTTCACAGCAAGCTGATGTGCTCCCAAACAAGAACGAGAAGATAAACAGTGAGTTGAAGAGAAACAAAGTAACGAAATACATTTATTCATTTAGGATTATTTAAGCCAGGTATTGTGGACAAGATCAACACTCAAATTGTGTCCACAACTTCCATGCTGCAAGTTGAAAGCAAAAAGGCCTTAATTCGATTCAAATTGTTATTTTTTTTATCAGATGGAAATCTTTGTGATGGAAGCCCGTTACACTACACTGCACATTACACTGTACTACATGCTACTCCACATAACACTACACTACGCTATGCGCTGCAAACTACACACTACACACGTCGCTATACATTACACTGCACCATACTATACCACACTACACCACACTAAATTCCACAGCATTCTTTTTATTCTTTCAACAGCAGCAACGAGGTCGCGGTAAATGGAAATAGTTACCATAGTTCTCTTATTAATAATACCTGTAAAATTGGTCAAATTGTATATCGTGATGCCACAATTTTGATGGAAAGTACACATGAAATAAAGCATTTCTCTGTACTGCCAAAGCAACATACCTTTACGTGATACATTTTAAAAACCTCATTTAAGAATGAAATTTTAGCTCCCGGTTGTGTCTTCCATCCTTGTTTATATAATATAAAAAGAAAGAACAATACAATGATCTGAGCCAATGATAGCGGGAAAAGACACATGGTCATCTGTCCCCAATAATCTACAAATTTAACTGGCAAAAGAACACAACACAACCTTACACCATACCACACCACACCAAAAGATGCCAAAAACACTACACACTGCACACTACACAGTATTACCCTACACACTACACTACGCTACATATTACACTACACACAACACACTACACTACACACAACACACAACGCTACACTACACTATACTACATTACACTACAATACACTACATTACACATTACACTACACCATACTGTACTACACTACACCACACTACATTGCACTGCATTCTACCACTGAAGGTTCCGATTAATTATTATCTTCCTTTTATTTGCAGTTGCGTATGGTGAATAATGATAAAATGTACACAACTGCAGAGAAAGTATGTGAAAAAGTGGTGAGTGCCCTAAACCGTATATTCAAGCTTTGTTCGATAAAGTAAGAATTCGTTAGACATACAGTAAAAGAAACCTGGGTAAAGGAACCTGTCATGTTCTGTAACAGACTGATATGGATCTCATATACCGGGTGAGCAAGAAAAAAGTTCCCATTTTTATAAATTCATAGCATCAAGAGTACTTCACATCTTTGGATGATTCAACTTTTATTTAAAAGCCGAAAGATCAAAATATTTTTGTGATTCTTCTCCCTGTCTTACAGCGTTGAAAGTGTATACAAATTCGACTTCATAAAAACTTCATGGTTGCAAAATGACTGAAAAGTGCCTAAAACCTTGATCAAATAATAAAGGACTCCCTGCACAGATCAATAAAGAAAATGCAATTTTTCATGAGTAAGAGATATCCACTACACACTTATTGCCATGGGACATAAAATCTATGGTATTTGATAGAAAATTGATGTCTTATAACTCTTGAGAGATGAAACGCCCATTGCGTATTGTTCTGTGTAAGGAGAGTCTTTAAAAGGTGGTCATTGTTTTCGGCCCTTTCTTAGTCATTTTGCAACCATGGAATCTTTATAATTTTGAATTTACCGATACTTCTAGCGCTGGCAAGACAGCGAGCAAAATCACAAAACTATTTCAATCTTTTGGCTTCTAACTAGAAGTTTCTTTATTCAAATCTGTAAAGTACATTAGGTGCTATGAATTTTCAAAAGTGGGAACTTTTTTTGGCTCACCCGGTATAGGATTTATATATGAAGGTTTTTAAATCGGCTCTTGAATTATCGTGATTGTATGTACTCGAAGAATCAAAGAACTTTTATCTTTACGTTGTTGAAATTGGCTCAAAATGATTAAAGTTTTGCACGTTGCCACTTTGCAAGTGTTTTGATAATCTAACACATATGACTGGGTTAGCACCTGTGTTTTAATCTTCTTTAATATTTTATACAAGAACCTGGTTCATTTTCCAAGGTACTTAATGGGCAAAACTCAGCCTCAAGGCTCTAAATCCGCATTTTCTCTATAAGAGTTTTACTCTGAATTAGAAACGCTACTTGAGAAAGAATACACACTGTGTTAGATGCAATTTTATATATATATATATATATATATATATATATATATATATATATATCTCTAACTCATTATACTGTTCATTGAATTTAAGTCGTGTTTATGCATTGGTTTTCGGGGGAAAGTTGAAAGTATACATATACTTTGCTAATTTATACACGCTTATTAATCTGAGTTTTATAAACCCATTGTACCTTGCTTGTCGAAGGAGGTACCCCCAATTCTCAACAGAGAAGGAACAAAAAGTTGGACCTTGACCCTATTGAACTCAGAGGTCCTTGATGACCCTAACAATGTCGCAGGAGAACAAGGATTTCATCCCATAGGCAACAAGAGCTGACATAACTACGAGATCATTGTTCACTGCTGTCCTCACAGAATGTCTGCCAAGATCACAATGATGAACCAAGACCTAGGCATCTCATAGTTCCCTCGAGAATGATCCAGTCATTCCCTTTGAGAATGATCTAGACAAGGAATCATTCTGGAGGCCCTGTCTCCATTGGGTTCCCAAGAGATGCAGTGGAGACAGTGCTAGTTGAATTCCTCTGTGACTGTTTAACTTTGTGTTTCTTTGTTTAGAAATCGTTGAAGGGGGAACAAATCGGATCATCATGAAAATGCTTTTTAATTTTTCCCTGGGGAAGAAAAGTTGTTTAGGAATATCAAAATGCGTGCTTGCTGGTATGCTCTTTTTATTGTCGGTATAAAATGAACTTTATCGTAAGCGAGCTAGTCGACATGGACTGGTCAAAGGTTGAAGGCGCAAGAGAACAGCGACGAACGATAATATTGCGAGAAAGCAAAGACAAGACCTTTCTTTGCCCAGTTAATTTCTGTGAGAATAGACAGTTTTTCAGCAAAAGGGGCTGCAGAAAGCACATTGACACAAAGCACAGATGGTATTACTATTTTGACATAAAGCCAAGCGAAAGGGTAATCGAACATTCCATACGACAACAAATCAACAGTGATGGACTAAAGTGCAATGCAAGTTTAAGAAAGCGTGCTGATACCACAAAAAGACCATGTTTCTCTATCAAGGAGGGTCTTGGCAAAAAGTACATCGAGTGGCTGTGTGCAGTATGTGGCGGGGGAATGTCAGAAACTCAAGCCGCACAAAATGGAACTCGGGTAATGAAGTTTTTGAAGTTTTGTAGCGAAGATGATGACGATCAGTTAACCGAAGAACATGTAGACTATTGTATTGGTTCGGCAGGACTCGTATGCAATTTCATAGAGCACATTGGAAAGGAATGGGGTCTCGGCAGTTCAGCTCAGTTTGGATACCTTCAAGCGATAACAGACTTGATTGATTTTCGCAAGTCGGCTGGACTCTCGAGCACAGTTCTCGGGAATTTAGCAACGTCGGAGGTGTATATCAACAGGGGGAAGAGAGCACTTGCAAGACGTAAAATCACCGAATGGACTAAGAACCTCTCGATTGAAGTTCTACAAGCAACGAATCAATGGGCGACAATGGAGGAGATGGAGAAAGTAATACCCTTTCATCTTTCGCGTTACAAGGACGTACTAACGAGATGTAAAGACTACCCATTAACTTCAGTTACAGCTGCCGATCTTACTTTCGCCACTCGTTTCGTTGCTGTCTACTTGTTTACAAGGGTGAAGGGGTCAAGACCGATGACTTATCAGTATTTGTCGTTGTCGATGTTTGAAAAGTCAAAAGAAAGTGATGGATTCGTCGATCAAACCGAATTCAAGACTGCCAATCAGTACAGCTTTGACTCTCTAATTTTTGACGAAACGAGCACACGAATACTTGACGAATACATTCAATATGTGCGACCACTGTTGAACCCACAATGCGACTATGTTCTCGTGACGAGAAGTGGAACACAGTTTAAAAACTTTAGCAACCTGATGTCGGAGCTTGTATTTAAGGCAATTGGAAAGTACGTCAATCCGGCAAGGTATCGCCAAATTGTGGAGACCGAAAGTTCTCGTAAACTTTCGTTGGAGGAGCAAGATGCTGTCACTCGTGATCAGAAACATAGTTCGCAAGTGGCGAGGACATATTATCAGAAAAGAAGTTCTCGTGAAATAGCATCCACTGCAAAATCGGCAATGAAAAAGTTACAGAACAGCAAAGTAAACAAAGAAGTGCGAAAAGTTATTTTCGACTGCGACGACCATTCCGATTCCGAGGATGTGACATCACTTGAGGGCGAAACTCCATCAGACCAAAGGATTGAATGCGAGGACAGGGGTACACCGACAAGTTCGTCACAGGAGAGCATTACGAGTTTTCAACCACCAGTGCGAAAAGCGAGTAAAATGAAATCAAAGCCGATTGTTGGTCAAAGAGTGCCCTTCACTCCTGAGGAAGACCTCTTTTTGAAAAAATGCCTAAAAATTTATGGATTTGGGAAATGGACAGCCATGCTGCGAGATCCACGCTTCAAATTCAACAAAAAGAGGACAGCAGATTCTCTCAAAAAGCGTGCAGAGATATTATCAAGAAAGTGAAGGAAACTGCTTTCACAGGGAAGGATTCACTAATAACTTGTTAAAAGAAGAAAGAACGCTATATTTGAACGCTTTAATTCAAAGAAATAGCATCGATTTTGAATTATAAAGAAATATTCTCATTTTCGCGCTGTATTTTTTAAACTTGGTCTTTATGTTTTTGCTGGATTTCTTCAAACAGTTTCTCACGTAATGTAAGTACAGGGCTCCAAGGGCATAGCTTTTTCAACCGTTGCAAGAATCACACAAGGTTCCAAGAGATTATGTCAACTACGTATCTAATTTCATGTATCTTATTTTCTCACAAGGTCTTGATTGAGAAAATCAGATACACAAATAAGATACATGACGTAATTACAGGGAACCAATGTGTGCTTGTAAAACAATGATGTAATCTGCAAAGTCACAGGAATCTAAAGCCTATCATTCTTAAAGGGAATATCTCATTTTCGTGTATCTTATTTTCTCACAAGGTCTTGATTGAGAAAATCAGATACATAAATAAGATACATGACGTAATTACAGGGAACCAATGTGTACTTGTAAAACAATGATGTAATCTGCAAAGTCACAGGGATCTAAAGCCTATCATTCTTTAGGGGAATATCTCATTTTCATGTATCTTATTTTCTCACAAGGTCTTGATTGAGAAAATCAGATACACAAATAAGATACATGACGTAATTACAGGGAACCAATGTGTACTTGTAAAACAATGATGTAATCTGCAAAGTCACAGGGATCTAAAGCCTATCATTCTTTAGGGGAATATCTCATTTTCATGTATCTTATTTTCTCACAAGGTCTTGATTGAGAAAATCAGATACACAAATAAGATACATGACGTAATTACAGGGAACCAATGTGTACTTGTAAAACAATGATGTAATCTGCAAAGTCACAGGGATCTAAAGCCTATCATTCTTTAGGGGAATATCTCATTTTCATGTATCTTATTTTCTCACAAGGTCTTGATTGAGAAAATCAGATACACAAATAAGATACATGACGTAATTACAGGGAACCAATGTGTACTTGTAAAACAATGATGTAATCTGCAAAGTCACAGGGATCTAAAGCCTATCATTCTTTAGGGGAATATCTCATTTTCATGTATCTTATTTTCTCACAAGGTCTTGATTGAGAAAATCAGATACACAAATAAGATACATGACGTAATTACAGGGAACCAATGTGTACTTGTAAAAAAATGATGTAACCTGGAATACAAAATCACAGGGATCTAAAGCCTACCATTCTTAAGGGGAATATCTCATTTTCATGTATCTTATTTTCTCACAAGGTCTTAATTTTGCAAAAGAGATACATGACATAATTTCAGGGGTCTGAGGTATGTTTGTACCGTAGAACTTGTATTATTGGATAAGATATCTTGTTTTTTGTATCTGATTTTGTTGGAAATGTCCTTTATTGAAACACAAGATACATGGCAAAACTAGATATTCTCCTGAACAATGGATTGCTTTAGAACCCTGTGACTCATGATTAAATCATGGATTTACAAGCACACATTGGTTCCTTGTAGTTACGTCATGTATCTTATTTATGTATCTGATTTTCTCAATCAAGACCCTGTGAGAAAAGAAGATACATGAAAATGAGATATTCCCCTGAAGAATGATAGGCTTTAGATCCCTGTGACTTTGCAGATTACATCATTGTTTTACAAGTACACATTGGTTCCCTGTAATTACGTCATGTATCTTATTTGTGTATCTGATTTTCTCAATCAAGACCTTGGGAGAAAATAAGGTACATGAAAATGAGATATTCCCCTAAAGAATGATAGGCTTTAGATCCCTGTGACTTTGTATTCCAGATTACATCATTGTTTTACAAGTACACATTGGTTCCCTGTAATTACGTCATGTATCTTATTTGTGTATCTGATTTTCTCAATCAAGACCTTGGGAGAAAATAAGGTACATGAAAATGAGATATTCCCCTAAAGAATGATAGGCTTTAGATCCCTGTGACTTTGTATTCCAGGTTACATCATTGTTTTACAAGTACACATTAGTTCCCTGTAATTACGTCATGTATCTTATTTGTGTATCTGATTTTCTCAATCAAGACCTTGGGAGAAAATAAGGTACATGAAAATGAGATATTCCCCTAAAGAATGATAGGCTTTAGATCCCTGTGACTTTGTATTCCAGATTACATCATTGTTTTACAAGTACACATTGGTTCCCTGTAATTACGTCATGTATCTTATTTGTGTATCTGATTTTCTCAATCAAGACCTTGGGAGAAAATAAGGTACATGAAAATGAGATATTCCCCTAAAGAATGATAGGCTTTAGATCCCTGTGACTTTGTATTCCAGATTACATCATTGTTTTACAAGTACACATTGGTTCCCTGTAATTGCGTCATGTATCTTATTTGTGTATCTGATTTTCTCAATCAAGACCTTGGGAGAAAATAAGATACATGAAAATGAGATATTCCCCTTAAGAATGATAGGCTTTAGATCCCTGTGACTTGTATTCCAGATTACATCATTGTTTTACAAGTACACATTGGTTCCCTGTAATTACGTCATGTATCTTATTTGTGTATCTGATTTTCTCAATCAAGACCTTGGGAGAAAATAAGGTACATGAAAATGAGATATTCCCCTTAAGAATGATAGGCTTTAGATCCCTGTGACTTTGTATTCCAGATTACATCATTGTTTTACAAGTACACATTGGTTCCCTGTAATTGCGTCATGTATCTTATTTGTGTATCTGATTTTCTCAATCAAGACCTTGTGAGAAAATAAGATACATGAAAATGAGATATTCCCCTTAAGATTGATAGGCTTTAGAACCATGCTACTGAATACTCAAATTGTATTATTGTTTCACAATTACACATTAAATTCCCAGTAATTTCGTCATGTATCTAATTCTGTGTATCTGATTTATAAAATCAAGACCTTGTGAGAAGATAAGATACATAAAAATTAGATACGCACAACGATTCTGGGAGAGGGTGCAGGCCGAAGACACAACTCAAGAACAACAATATCTCTACAAAGAAATGCTTCTTTCTGATAACTGACACGTTGATGTCTCTTTATTCTCTCTGATTCTGTTCTCAAATACGCAGTCTTCACATAAACATTGGCTGTCGTGAATTATTTCTTGTTGTTGGGTTCTTGATCGTTCAATACTTTCAAGTTCGTCATCATTCTCTTGATTGTTAAAGAAATGGTAGAATTTTGTTTTAACTCTCATTGACATCATTTTGGCACCCCGTGAAGGACATTTAGTACTGAAATGGCAGAAATGGAGGAATTATTGTTGCAAGCTGAGGGACTATTGTATTCGCTGGAATTAGAGAAGTTGAAAGAACTTGCAGACAAGTTAAAAGTGCCAAGGAAAGATGTTGCTGGTAAGAGTCGATTAAAGCTTGTCAAATTATTGTCTGCATGGTATGAGGAAACTTCTGACAAATCCAGTGAAGAAGAATTTGAGGCCCTTTTCCATGACTTAACAAAATTTGCTCAGTTGTCCCCCCCTCCCTTGGAAGGGGATAAAGAAGAAGCAGAAACATCCACAACCCCAGGGGGTACAGAAGGTGCAAAGGGGGATAGCAGTAAGACAACCCCTACCCAACCTGATAATCTGCCCATGCAAACTAGCATGTTCAGAAGAGAATTTAAGATTATGGGCCAGATTGGGGAGGTGGGTCAAAGGGAAAAATTGTCTTATGTGTCCCTAATAAGGCAAATTGAAGTTGGGTTGGACAGGGGATATTCTGAGGGGGAAGTAGTGAATGCAATAATAAATTCCATCTCTCCTGGTCTGCAAATAAGAAGCTATTTAGAAGGTTCAGGGCAAATATCCCTTGCAAGATTGAGGAAGATTTTGAGATCCCATTATAAAGAGGGTAGCGCAACCGATCTATATCAAGAATTGCTCACAATGTCGCAGGAGCCCAAGGAAGACCCGGTTAATTTTTTGATCCGTGCAATGGACTGCAGGCAGAAAATTATTTTTGCATGCAGAGAAGAGTCTGAAAATGATCTTCGGTATAGTCCAAATTTGGTTACAGGCCTTTTTCGTCGTTCGGTGGAGACAGGTCTGTTGAGTGATGCTATTCGTGGGCGCATAAGGCCATACCTGCAAAATTCAAGTGTTGATGATGAGGAACTGATTAACCAAATGCAATTAGCTGTATTAGCTGAGTCTGAAAGGAAGAAAAAGTTTGGACTCCAAAACAAAGCATCTAAAGTGAATGAAATTTCAGTTGCGGAAAAAAATCACCAGAAGCAAGCCAAAAATTCAGAAAATAGTGATAAAATTTTGGCAGCTGTTGAACAGATCAAGTGTGAAGTGGCAGCTCTAAAAACTGAGCTTGCAGAAGTGAAAACAACAAATTGTGAGAAAGATCAACAAAAAAACAGCTTTTCCAGACCAACATGTGAATCTTGCAGGAAATCAGGCAAAACCGATTGCGATCATTGCAGTTATTGTGGTAGTTCTGACCATTATTTCCGTGGCTGTAAGAACAGAAAATCGGGAAACGGAGGGAGGCTTCCGAGAAGGGGTGGTCGTTAGCCTCGAAAGTTGAGCCCCACTTTTTTTGTAATAACTGTCGTCTCCCAGAAAAGAGAAACAAGAAGTTTCCGCAGTGTGGTGGCTGTCAGTCTGTCAGATATTGTAGTGTGGAATGTCAGAAGAAACAATGGCCTGAACATAAAACATTGTGCTTAGCTATTAAGGAGCTGGCTGAGAAATCAGCATCATCTGATAAGGGGCTTGGTGATGGACAAGACCCACATGTTTTTCAAAGCCATATTACTCCAAAAGTTCAAGGTAGAATTTCAAAGTTAGTTGGTAGCAGGTGTCATGTGCAGTGCACATTAAATGGGACTCAGATTGAGGCCCTTTGGGACACAGGTTCACAGGTTTCATTAATTTCTTCTGAACTGATTAACAATTGTTTTTCAGACAGATCTGTCAGGGACATATCAGAATTTTTAGGAGATGGTGAAAGTTTGAATCTTGTGACAGCAAGTGGGGATATCCTTCCATATAAAGGCTGGACAGAACTCAGCTTTCAGCTAATCAACAACAAAAGGAACAATCAGACAATTCAAGTACCCTTTCTTGTAACAGCAGAAACAATAGAGAAGCCAATAATTGGATATAATGTGATTGAGGAGATTATTTGTGGTAACAGTAATGACTCTGATGAAAAGAAAGCAGTTTTGAGCAGTATTCAGAAAAGTTTCACAAATATATCAGAGCACAAAGCATCTGCATTAATTCACCTTGTGTATAACTCTCAAAAACAAAATGAGGTTTGTGATGTCAAAACAACTAAGAGAGACTTTGTCATCCAGAAGAATACAACAGTTGATGTTTCTTGCAGAGCAAATACAGGCTACCTTGAGAGACACACCCCTATGATTTTTGAGCCAAGTTTACCGTCAACGTTACCGTCAGGACTGAGTGTGACAGAATCAGTTTTGACAATGAAGAAAGGTAATGCACATATATACTGAAGCTTCAAGTGGTAAATGAGACAAATCATGACATTATGCTGCCAGGGAGAACACCAATGGGAAAGTTAGAGATGATCAGATCAGTTACGCCCGCATCGATTCATCATAAGAATGATAGTGAAACTGTGGAAAAGCATGAAGAAACATTAAAGAGCTGTGAAAAAGAGAGAGTCTTGCCAAAGGATGCAAACAGTATCTTGTCAAAAATTGATTTTAGTGGTCTGACACATGATCAAACAGAAATCGCAAAGAATATGCTTTGTGAAGAAATTCAATCATTCTCAGCAGGTGATGACGATATCGGCTGTGCTCCAGGTTTACAACTTGATATCACGCTGACAGACCCACAGCCAATTCAGAAGAACTATGCTTCTATACCACGCCCACTGTACGGAGAAGTAAAGCAATACATTGAAGACATGCTGAACAGAAAGTTTATCAAGCCGTCAAAATCGCCATACTCGTCACCCTGTGTTTGTGTTCGCAAGAGAGACGGGACGCTTCGTTTATGCATTGATTACAGAGCGCTGAACCAAAAAACTGTCCGGGACATGCACCCATTGCCAAGAGTACAGGAAGCCCTTGACAGTCTTGGTGGAAATCACTGGTTCACCACCCTGGATCAGGGTAAGGCTTACCACCAGGGGTTCGTCGGAAAAGAAAGCCAACCAGCCACAGCATTCGTGACACCGTGGGGACTCTTTGAGTGGGAACGTATTCCCTTTGGACTCACCAACGCGCCTGCTGCCTTCCAGAGGTTCATGGAGCAAAGTTTAAGTGATCTACGAGATAAAATATGCCTTCCATACCTTGATGATATCATTGTGTATAGCAAAACTTTTGAGGAACACGTAGAACATGTTCGCCAAGTATTGCAACGCTTACACCAACATGGCATCAAATTGAAACCAAGTAAATGTTCTTTTTTCAAGAAGCAGGTTAAGTTTCTGGGACGTATTGTGTCCGATAAAGGCTATATAATGGATCCAGATAACATCAAAGCAGTGACATCTTTGCAAGATAGAATACCAAAGACAGTTGGCGAAGTCAGACACCTGTTAGGTTTACTTAGCTATTATCGTCGCTTCATACCAAGATTCTCAATAATTGCAAGTCCAATGTATGAACTACTCACTTCTAATGAAAGCCAAGTCAAAAGCCAATATCAGAGAAGAGACAGAAAGAGTAACAACGGACAAGTATCATCATCATCAAAAGTAGAATGGACAGCGGAACATCAGACAGCACTACAAGAGTTGATCAAACACTTGACTAGTCCACCAATTATGGCCTACCCTGACCCAAGCTTGCCATATATATTACATGTTGATGCATGCCAGAAAGGACTTGGGGCCGTTCTATATCAACGCCAAGAAGGAAAGCTCAGAGTTATTGCATACGGATCCAGGACTCTAACTCGTAGTGAAAGAAACTATCACATGCACTCAGGGAAGCTTGAGTTTCTCGCCATGAAATGGGCCATTGTTGATCATTTTAGGGATTACTTATATTATTCTCCACCATTCCAAGTCTTTACCGATAACAACCCACTCACGTACGTGCTGACCACAGCAAAGTTGAATGCAACTGCTCTTCGATGGGTTGGAGAATTAGCAGATTTCAAGTTCTCAATTCAGTACAGGCCAGGAAAATCCAATGGTGATGCTGATGCTCTTTCAAGACTTCCTTACGACATGGAGAAGTATATGTCAACGTGTACAAATAAATCTACACTTGACATGATTGATGCTACGATTGATGCTGTGCAACAAAGATCTAATGAGGACACTGCTTGGGTATATGCTCTTACAGATCCATCTGCCGCACTGTTTGGTAACAATCATCTCCCCGATGAGAGTTCCGCTGCAAAGAAATTAGACAAAGTCAGTGTGCAGAAAGAACAAGACAAGGACGCAAGTATCCACAAGATTGTAAACATGATGAAGATAGGCAAGCGACCAACACCAAATCAACTTAGAGAGCTTGACTATAACACAAGATTGCTTGCTTACGAATGGAACAGATTGAAACTTGATAGTGATGGCATCTTAACGAGAATTTCAGGACAGAACACGCAAATTGTTCTACCTAGAGCACTTCGATCCTTAGTGTATGATGAGCTTCACGTGAAAATGGGACACATAGGTGCAGAGAAGGTGGTCCAGTTGACAAGAGAACGCTTCTATTGGCCTCACATGCAACGTGATATCACTGATTTCATAACAAGGAAGTGTCGCTGTTTGAAGCAGAAGCCACCATCAGTTAGACAAAGAGAGCCTCTACAGCCTATTATCACATCAGCCCCACTGGAGATTGTCTCAGTTGATTACATGCACTTGGAAAAAAGCAGTGGTGGGTATGAATACATCCTGGTAGTGGTGGACCATTTCACCAGATATGCCCAAGCCTATGCTACAAAGGACAAGTCAGGGAAAACTGCAGCAAGATATCTCTACAATGACTTCATCTTAAGGTTTGGGTTCCCAGAAAAAATCCACCATGACCAGGGTGGGGAGTTTGAAAACGAATTATTCCACCACCTAGAAAGAGCAGCTGATATTACCCATTCAAGAACAACTCCATACCACCCAGAAGGAAACGGTAAGGCAGAACGATTTAATAGGACACTATTATCGATGCTAAGAACACTACCAGAAACATATAAGACCCACTGGCGTGATCACCTCCCGAAAGTTTTACATGCATATAACAGCTGTAAACATGATGCTACTGGATATTCTCCATTTTTCTTGCTTTTTGGAAGATCACCACGTTTGCCTATCGACCTTGCATTCAACATAAACAAGAACAGTTCACAGAAAGATTATCCAACCTATGTCAAACAATGGACGTCTGCAATGCAAGAGGCATACAGAACCGCTTTCGCGCATGCTGAGAAGACAGCAAGTCAGGGTAAAGAGCAGTATGACAAAAAAGCTCGAGGCATTGCTCTCTGCCCAGGAGATCGCGTCCTTATACGAAATTCGGAGAAAGGCGGGCCTGGAAAGATTCGTTCTTACTGGGAGGACAAGGTCTATAAAGTTTTGAGTCGACTTAACGAAACAAGCCCGGTTTATACCATAGAGCCAGAAAAGGGCGAAGGTCGAAAACGTACTGTTCATAGAAACCTGTTGTTCCCATGTGATGCGCTTGCTCCTGATGATCCAGTACCATCGAGAAATAAGCCAGCCCAGAAACGTAAAAGAACAGATAGTCCTAAGAAAATAGTAGCCCAACCATCGCAAGAGGAGGAGGAGGATACAGAAGAAATCGGGTTTTACCCAAATGACATTGAAGAGATGGCCGCACCCAGAACAGAAAATACTATCGAGCAAGCACAAGAAGCAGAGGGAGAATCAACAATTCAAGAACAAAACTCTGAACCGGATAATGACGAATATGTGATCGAACAAGAGGAAACGAACCTTAGACCAGAAGCAGATGTGTACCTACCTGCTAGTCCAGAACCGGAACAAGTCAGAAGACCCGAAAGAACCCGCTTACCACCAGCTCGGTTGATGTACGCAGCCCCAGGACACTCAGCCAACTATTTTGTTCATTCGGTGTTTCCACAGCAACCATTCGGGATCGCCCAAGGACAGTTTCCTGTAACACCACCAGTCTTCGTCAATCCGATGTTCCTACCACGTGGCAACGGAATACTACCGATGAGACCGATAAACTGTGTATAAAGACTCGTCATGCGGAACGTTACCAAAAAGTACTTTCGATAACATAACTAAGAAAAAAACAAAAAAAAAATTATCGTGTTTGGAAATGGACCACTGAACTTGCATTAATCTGTTATAAACGACATCAACCAAAGATGTGACTCATCAGAAGAAACATTGTTGACTGCAAGCAGTCTACCTGATACAACATATTGTATTGACTAAACAAATTGTCGGGTTAAAATGATACAAAGTTGAAGAGAGTTGATTGGACAGTTGTTGTAAGGCGCCATTACAATAACTGAAGTGAGATAGACATTGACCCAGAAGCAAAGTTTCAAG
Source organism: Aurelia sp. 3 sensu Dawson et al. (2005) (assembly GCA_964020215.1). NCBI lineage: Eukaryota > Metazoa > Cnidaria > Scyphozoa > Semaeostomeae > Ulmaridae > Aurelia > Aurelia sp. 3 sensu Dawson et al. (2005). Next base: position 12,584,512 of record OZ026593.1, on the reverse strand, counting down.
GAAACAGAATCAATGTTGAGGACAACATTTACCTTGGAGGGGTGTATGTTGGGTTGTACGAACAATAATATGTTTTATATTATTAGAGAGTAAATTAGATTTGTTTTTAAACCCCTCTGGATAAGGAACTCTTTATTAGGGGATTACGTAATCTGTCTGCCTCGTTTAGCGGATTACGTCATCCACTTGTCTCGTTTTCAGACGACCGCGTGAGTTTGTAAAAAAGATGGCCTAAGCCATGAAGATGAAATGATGTTGATGTTTTAAGACTGCGTACTTCTTAACCGAGTGCCCTACATATTATGTTGGGTTGTACGAACAATAATATGTTTTATATTATTAGAGAGTAAATTAGATTTGTTTTTAAACCCCTCTGGATAAGGAACTCTTTATTAGGGGATTACGTAATCTGTCTGCCTCGTTTAGCGGATTACGTCATCCACTTGTCTCGTTTTCAGACGACCGCGTGAGTTTGTAAAAAAGATGGCCTAAGCCATGAAGATGAAATGATGTTGATGTTTTAAGACTGCGTACTTCTTAACCGAGTGCCCTACAATCAGCTCTTCAATCCTCTCCAGGGGAACGAATTTCAGTGAATTTTCGAGTTGGTGGCACCGTTCATTCCACGCCCTTGCTACGACTGTCTTCTCGCCACCGTCTTCTTTCTTGAACCAAAGCATTTCAAGGCGGTCATTTGAGAGATTTTTGTACAGTTCTGGTCTCTTATTCATGAACACAACGACTCTCGGTGGCTGGTACAGCTTGAGTCTCGATTCATACTTCGTCGAAAAGATCATTCCATTCTTTATGGATTCGATCGTATCGAAATTGATCTTCTCTAGCTGTGATCGGCTTAGGTCGAAAATGACGCCACTTTCCCCATTGTACGCATATGCGACATCTCCACGCTTTGTTGTTGTATAAACCGCTGCCTGCAAATTCACATGGTACCATTTAGTGAGCCATGTCTTGCCAAGTCCACCAGCCTCATCCACCACAAACAACACTCTCCGATCACCCTGGAACTCCATCATCGACACAACCCATTTTTGCCAGGGGCGCAACTCCATACTTTTCATTTTCTCTCTGATTACCTCTTCGGCTTCGATGTTTTTCATTCTTGCCGCAGTATTCTTGATGGCAGCGTAGTTTGACCAAAAGTCGTCGCCATATTTTCGTGAGGTCTCGCCTTCTCCATTGACTTTTAGCTCTTCTGCCATCTCCTCGAGGGTGACTCTCTCTGTTTCTTCTTTCATTTCCTGCAAATTTCCTATTGCATTGCATTGCCTGACCAATTGTTGCTTCGAACCTTTTGCCTGCTGGAACATTGTTCTCTCCGCAGCATCGCCGAATAGACTCCTCATTTGTGATAAGTATACTTGCGAGCCTTTTTTGAACTCCAAGTATCCTTTTATCTCCTTGTCATCCCTGCCATAACACAGATATCTTAGTGGATGTCTTAGCTGTTGCCAGATGGCATTGAGTAACTCAACATCTAGGTCACCGTGGTTACTGACTGAAAATGTCCAGCGAGTAGCCTTTGGATTGGGTCTTCTTGTAACCTTTACGTTAGGCATTTTGCTGACTAACTGACACAGCTGAGTGTTTTCGGTTCCTTTTATAGGATTTCAATTTTAACTATCGATCTAGCAGAGCTGACCATGATCGAGCCATTCCCATTACAATATGAACTAATTGTTTCTTTGGCCCCCTATGAAACGCGAATGAACACTACTCTGAATATATATATATATATATATATATATATATATATATATATATATATATATATATATATATATATATATATATAAATATTCAACAGCTAGCGAGCAACCAGGATTTCTCCTTTTTCGGTGCAAACGGAAACAATTTTTAAAATTCTCAGGAAAATCGAGAAAATTAAAATGCGCCACAGCCGGGAATCGAACCATATATATATATATAATCTATATGTATGCTCCATCTTATTCTATATGTATGCACCATCTATTCATAATCTATATGTATGCTCCATCTTATTTTGAAAAGTTATACTGATGAAGGCTTTGGCCGAAACGTTTACAAGAATGTGTTTTTTCTGAGTTTATATATCTATTTCTATTACACATTGAGATTGAGCTTATGAGTATATATATATATTTTTCATCCTTGAAGAGGTCCTAATAGCGCATTTGGTTGGAATTAAACAATTTGGTTCCATTAGAGGTGATCACTCACAAAAGGATGCGTCAAAAATGAGTTTAGAAAATGCGTTATCTTGATTCTAGCGCATTTTACTTTGCTAAACACCAATTTTGCACAATATTGCCCATCAAAGAAAACGGAGGAGTAGAAGGGCCTGGTTTCTCGAAAATCGCCATTTCATATGTGTCAGGCCTCTGCTTTGCGTAAGAGAAAGATTATTGGTGGCAAAACGTAGAGTTCTCCAAAACGAGAGGTCTTACAGAAATGAGACAAGATGGTGACTTTCAGGCAGCTTGACTCCTGCGCTTTCCTTTGATGTGTACGTTTTACGAAGTTGATCTCTCGGCAATGCTGAACGAGTAAAACAGTAAACACAGGTCAAAATGAGATCGTCTCCCATTTTTTTTACAAGAATTTAAATATGACGAGAGGCCAAAGCTCTGGTGCGGAAAGATAGCAAACTTGAGCTTTCAACATTAATATGTCTGCCCTCAAGCACCAGTATCAACCAATCTGATATCTTTTTCAAGTTAACTATCGGGGAAAACTTTAAGAATAATTAGCCATTGATTAAAGCTAAATTTTAATCGCGAGTCCCAGCCAAATCTGTTTAGATTTTTTGGGACACGTGGTAGATTGTGGCATGCTAAGGATACAGTTGACATTGAAATTTATTTTTGGATATTGGCCACATACTTTTTATTTCACAGCCCGCTAAACGCATAAACTTTTTCTGACTCACCCGCTACAAAAGATGCTGAATCGAGCCATATTTTTATACATTTTACATGGAAGGTTCCATTGAACGGTGTTGGAGTTTCTATCTCTGTTTGTGCAAATTGGAGGATTCTACAAATTGTTTACAGATATCATCCAATTCAAGCTCTTGTTTAGAACAGCTACAAGGTCTAGTATTGAAAACGTCATTCCTAGTAAGCGATATGAAAATGGTTGATATATAGATGATCTATTTGCAAATGGTACTTATTCACGCTTTGCAAATGCTACTGATTATGAATGCATGAGTAATACTGCTGTGTTGCTGCCCATATGGATTATGGAAAAAATGAGGAATTACTGATATGTGGATGATCTAAGGGCAAATGGTACCTACATGAGCCTGGTTCCATATGATCATAACAATTGACAACCTACTATGACATGTCAGCAATGTTTCCCTGATCACTCAGCAACATGTCCCCAATCAGCTGGCGATATGTTTCAGCATGAATTTTCCAAATCATGTTCAAGCATTTCATTGAATGATAAATTGAATTATATTTACCTCATAAGCCTGACGCGCAATGCATTCAAGGGTTGATTTTTTTTTAAATTCAGTCTAAACAGTTACAATACAAATTACTTAATTACACTACTTATAAAAAATATACCCTACTACTAGTACAATACCATTTGGAGCAAGAATCTATGACAACCTAATGGCAACATAAAACGGGAAACCACGAACATAGCTCTACACGTAACGACGTGAAGAAGGAATTGAAGGAAACTGTAGGAAACGGGACAGGTTCTTGGGATACTATGCAAAATCTTTAATCAAGACGTTCTGTCTTGAGAATATACGTAATGGTCAAAGTTAGAATTGATCTATTTGCGACGTCAATTCAATTCTGATTGTGACTGTCAAATATGGCTTACATTACCGCATGCGCAGTATGCAAAGTATGATAGTAACGTCTTATTTTGATAACAACAACAACGTTGTGCGACTTAATTGAAGTCAATATGTCAACCAATTTGTCACGCAATTGTAACTACGTTTGAAGTTTCATTGTTTCTGAGCATTTTAGAGGATTCCTACATGAAGGCATTGACAGCACAACTTACTATTGACCAAAATCTTAGTCTGTTCGACGAGAATTTTTCTGAGTAAATCAAGTATGCAGAACTCCCTAAGTATTGTTATTGGTAGTTTAGCTTCGTACGATTGCACTACATGCAACGAGAAGCATTTTTGATCAGATGTCCATCCTACTTTGGAAGCAGCGACAAGATGACTTCAAATATGAAATCAGCCTATGTTTTGGACTTCCAAACAGTGAAAATTCATGGAAAAATTATGCAGCTCTGTTTCGCAAGGATAAACTGTATTCTTAAAAGATATATTGAACAATGAGATTTATGAATATTATGGATGATTAATACGTTGACCTACAAGACTAGAAGATGGTTTATTGTTCAGAAACGCGAACAAGAGAAAGCATTCACTTGCAATAGGGGATTCTTTGCGTTTTAATGAAATCGGGACTGACGGGACTATAAAAGACAGGGAAATTAATGATAATTACATTACAAAACGGCAGGATATGGCAGAGAGTTTTTACATAAAGATCAGATAACATATGAATATTTAATATTCGGAACTGTAAGATCTTCAGCAAGCCTGATTGCAAGTTGCGTTGATAAATTCCTCACTTAGGAGGAGTCATGCAAAGTGTGAACTCTTGGATTTTGCAGTGTGAGGACAGAATTTTTTGCATGTTTCAACTACCAACATGACAATGATCTATTTCAAGGACCAGTTTTGCAAATCTAATTTTACGGCTACCTTATCTTCAATTTGTCATCATCTTCTTGCATTTTGAAACTTTACCAGGAACGATCTTTTTGCATGTCTACTACAATTTAATGACTAAACAAGCCTCCTGGAAGAGCTTGGAAGTTTAATTGCGAGCAAAGCGAGCGCTTTTACTTTTTTGTATATATTCAATATAAAAAGTTTACAATAACAAAATTACCTACGACACTACCTACAAACTACTATACGACATTACAAATACGGTGCCAGGAGGAGCAAATTATCATGACTACCCCCTGGCATTTAACAGGGAACTAAAAGATACAACTAATATTAAATACAAAGATACAACTAAAATTAAATATAAAGAAGGAAAATTTTTTTTACGAATAAATACTTGAGCCGGTTTCACACTGGACGTCAGGCCAACGTGGGTGATGATACTAGTCAAGCAACGTATATGGTTCAAAATTATGCTGCTTACTATCAAGTGCTTGATAGGAAAGGCACCTGTGTATTTACGGGACATGGTGGAGAGGTATATGCCTAACAGAGCTCTCAGATCGAGTAATGCGCTGCTGTTAAAGGTTCCTCGTTTCAGGAACAAAACATTAGGTGCTAGAACTTTGCCTACGCTGCAGATTGCCTCTGGAACAGTGTTCCGTTGGAAATTCGTGCTATTGACAATATTGACAGTTTTAAGTCGTCTTTAAAGACTCGTTTATTTAAAGTAGCTTATGATATTATGTAATAGGTTTTAAATTGTAAAGTGTATACAATATTGTATCATAGTTATGCACCTTAATCAGATATAATAATAATAATAATAATAATAATAATAATAATAATAATAATAATAATAATAATAATAATAATAATAATAATAATGATGATGATAATAATTACATTGAACATCGCCGTCCTGACATCCTGGTTTTTGAAAAGGATTCTAGAAGGTGTTTCATCATTGATATAGCATCTCCTGGTGACAAGCGAGTTGTAGAGAAAGAACAAGAGAAAATTGAGCATTATTCAGACCTCAAGAGAGAATTGAAGAAAATATGGAAATGCTCACATATTGAAATTGTCCCAATCATTGTTGGAGCTTTAGGAATTGTGTCAAAGAACTTGGAAGGCTGGATGAAGAAGATTAGTTTGAAAAGTAGCACAGCGCAGTTGCAGAAAGCCACTCTTTTGGGCACTGCAAGAATACTGAGAAAGACTCTTGAGACCTAAAGCTGCTGGTTGCAGCCCGCTCCCAAGAAGAACGCCGGCATAACATCATCGCCGAGATATAAAGAATGATAATAATAATAATAATAATAATAATAATAATAATAATAATAATAATAATGGAAACTTTCATTCAATATATCCTAATACATACAATACAAAACTAAAACCAAAATCTATGGCATTAACTCGCCAACAAGGGGCATTAATGACATACTCACACAGGTGACGTAAAAATGTAGAAATCAGAAACCTAAAAATCTAAGAGTTCGGGATTTGTCCATTCCTTGTTTCTGCAGCAAAAAATGAAGTAGGATGCGCGAATACAGATGTTTATCATCTTTTTAGTTAGATATTTTATTTCTATGTCTGAGACATGAAGATTAGATAGCAGTTCGAAGAATCTGATAATAATAATAATAATAATAATAATAATAATAATAATAATAATAATAATAATAATAATAAGGCCTCGAAATTCCGGGTTGGCGTCCGGCGGGGGCTAGTCTGTCTCATGGGTAGGGGGGACTCTTCAGCCTTGGTTGGCAGCCCTCCTAGAGATGGTGGTCTCGATAAACCCACCGGTGGTTGTGTAACCTAAAATCCACTATCCTCTTATGAGTGAAATGTCTTATTCAAGTTATGAAGATAACGGCGTGAATGAGACTGGAGCATCAAGTGAAGGTTTCTCGCCCGGCAGGTGCCCCACTGTACGGCAGGGTGGGCCCGGTCGTTATCAAGCGTCTGCCAAAATGAAGTGGAGCAAGGAATTGAATGTTGCTGTGATGGAGTGCTATTTCCTGAGTAAACCAACAGATGAAAATGGAAAACTTATACGAGGCTACAGAAGAAGAATGCATAACATCTGGAAGGAGAGAGAATTACCAACAGTAACAGAACAAAGGTTATGTGATCAAGCTAGGGCAATACGAAAGAATGAATGGTTCACCACAGTAGAGCTGGAAGAAATTCGCAGAAGGTTAGAAGTAGATAGTGGTAATGAAGAAGGGAACGATCCAAACAGGCAGTTGCCAGAAACAGAAGTGCAAGAACATGGACAAACTGAAGAGATATCAGTGGAAATCAACAGAACCGACGAACAAAGCGAACAGGAAAGTTGTATGATTGAGGAGATAGTTGAAATTATGAGAAGTGGTCAAGTGTGTGATACAAGAGGACTAAAGAAAGTAAATAGAAATGTTTTGTCAGAGTGGATAGGTAAAGTAAATAAGATCATCGGGAAAATAAGAACAGAAAACTTAACTGATACAAATAAGTCAATCGGTGCAGTTGCTATCTACATCTCGAAAAAAGTTGGGTTGAAGACAGGTAATGCAAGAAGGAATACAAAGAAAGAACCTTGGTGGAAAAGGAGGATAAAAGGAACAATCGAAGAACTAAAAAAGCATGTGAATATTTTGCAAAGAAATAAATTAGGAGAACTCACTAGAAAGGAAAGGTATAAGGAACTAGAGAGGAAATATCAAATTAAGAAAAAAGGAGAAAATGTCCTTATTGAAGAGCTGAAGCAAAGACTGCAGGCGAAAGCAGCAAAACTGAAGAGGTACGAACAGAGAGTTAACCAATTTAGAATTAATAGGCTGTTTCAGCAAGACCAGAAGAAAGTATATCAGGAATTTAATGGAATGTCAAAAAACGAAGGCGTAGCACCAGATGCAGAGGAAAGTGAACAATTTTGGTCTAATATTTGGGGGAACGAGGTACAACACAATAAGGATGCAGAATGGCTGAAGGAATTAAAAGATGAATGTGGGGAAACAAGACAGGATGACATAGTAATAGACTTTGCAATGGTAACAGCACAGGCAAAGAAGATACCGAATTGGAAAGCTCCTGGACCTGATGGGGTTCAAGGATACTGGATAAAAAAGTTGACATCACTGCATGACAGGATCGCCGAACAAATGAATGAAATGATAAATAACAGGGTTCCTATACCTGTCTGGATGACAACGGGCAGAACAGTGCTGTGCCAGAAAGACCCGCAGAAAGGAAATGTGGTTGATAACTATAGACCAATATCTTGCCTACCACTTATGTGGAAACTGATGACAGGAGTAATTGCTGATAGTGTATACAAGATGCTAGAAGAAAGTGATATTCTACCAACAGAACAGAAAGGATGCAGAAAAAAGAGCAGAGGAACGAAGGACCAACTTTTGATTGACAAGATGATTCTCACTGATTGCAAAAAACGGCAAAAGAACCTCGCTATGGCATGGGTGGACTATAAAAAAGCCTATGACATGGTGCCCCACTCCTGGATAATCGAATGTTTGAAAATGGCACAAGTACCACAAAATGTGACAAGTTTTCTTCAGCGATCAATGAGGAACTGGAAAACGGAATTGACGTCATGTGGAGAGTCTCTCGGAACAGTCAACATTAAGAGAGGGATCTTTCAAGGAGACAGCCTCTCTCCACTCATTTTTGTAATTTGTATGATACCTTTGTCAAAAGTATTGCGCAAGGCTAAAGCAGGGTACAGGCTTGGAGACGTGAAAATCAATCATCTTTTATTCATGGATGATTTGAAGATGTTTGCGAAGAACAAGAATGAAATTGAGAGGCTTGTTTCGACAGTGCTAGTGATAAGTCAGGATATTGGAATGCAGTTTGGGGTAAAGAAATATGGCGTTACTATCATGAAACGAGGGAAATTGGTCGAATGTGAAGATATAGAACTAACAAATGGAGAAAGTATTAAGGAGGTTGGTGATGAAGGATACAAATACCTTGGTATGTTAGAGCTTGATAAGATAAAGGAGAAGGAGATGAAAGAATTATTCCGAACGGAATACTTGCGACGAGTCAATCTCATTATGAAATCAAAATTGAACGGTAGGAACAAAATATTGGCAGCAAACACCTGGGCTGTGTCACTTATGAGATATGGAGCAGGCATACTTAGATGGACTAAGAATGAGCTTCAAGAGATCGATAGAAAAACAAGAAAAGTTATGACAATAAACAAGGAACTTCATCCAAGGAGTGACGTTGCAAGAATATACGTTTCAAGAAAAAGAGGTGGAAGAGGTTTGATGAGTTGTGAGAATTGTGTGAAGGGAGAAGAAAATAACCTGGGTTGGTACATAAAGAACAGCAGAGAGATTGTCTTGAGAAAAGTAGGGGAAACCAGTATAGTTAACACCGAGGAGGCAATGGAACCAAATGAATACAAAAGGTCTAAGAGCCAGGAAATGGAAGATGCATGGAGACAGAAGGTGATGCATGGACAGTTTGTGAGGGACAAGGAAGGAGTGAAGTGGGATAAATCATGGCAATGGCTTGCAAAAGGAGATTTGAAGGGATGCACAGAAGCACTGATATGCAGTGCTCAAGAGCAAGCTTTAAGAACGAATTACACAAAGTTCCATATCGATAAGAATGCTGATTCTCCACTGTGCAGAATGTGCAGAGAAAAAGGAGAAACTATTAGTCATCTGGTTAGTGAATGCGGAAAATTAGCTCAAAGGGAGTACAAAAGAAGACATGATAATGTGGCGCGATATGTTCATTGGCAACTTTGCAACAAAGGAGGCTTGGAAAGAGCTGAGAAATGGTATGAACAGCAACCCGAAGCAGTAATTGAAAATGAGAATTTCAAGCTCTTATGGGATTTCACCATTCAGTGTGATAGATTTATTGAGGCAAGGCGACCAGATATTGTGTTAGTAGATAAGAAGAACAAAGAAGCGAAAATAATCGATATTGCTGTGCCAGGAGATTCAAGAGTAGCAGAAAAAGAACTTGAAAAGACTGAAAAGTACCAAATGTTGAGAGAAGAAATAGGTCATGTATGGCAAATGAATAAAGTTACGGTGATACCCGTAGTAATTGGAGCATTGGGAGTCATTTCAGACAAGTTTGAAAGATACATGGAGAAGTTGGATGTGAAGATCGCGATGGAAATTATTCAGAAAACGGCACTGCTTGGAACAGCAAGGATACTGCGAAAAGTGTTGTCTCTTTAGAGAAACAGGAGAAGGAGCTTTGAGACCCCTGGTGACTTGTTGTTACCCGCTCTCAAAGATAAAAGAACAAAAGAACTTACCAGACAAACGTGTCTGAGATTTACATTATGGATAATAATATAAAAATAAGACTGTTTTTAAAAGCTAACGTTTCGATTAAAAATCTTCTTCGGAGTCTACTTTTAATCGAAACGTTAGCTTTTAAAAACAGTCTTATTTTTATATTTCATTTTCTGTTTTTCCTGAAGGATGGTCTTGTTTTCATAATAATAATAATAATAATAATAATAATAATAATAATAATAATAATAATAATAATAATAATAATAATAATAATAATAATAATAATAATAATAATAATAATAATAATAATAATAATAATAATAATAATAATAACAATATCAGTATCAGTATAAGAACTGGAGACATGATAAAGTGGCACAGGCTCTACATTGGGAAATTTGTAAGAAGTATGGGCTACCAGCAAGTGAGAAATGGTATGATCACCGCATTGAAACTGTTATGGAAAACGAGGAAGTCACAGTCATGTGGGATATGAAAATCCAGACAGACAAAGAGATTGAACACTGTAGACCTGACATAGTCATTCGATGTAATAAAAGCAGGAAATGTTACATTGTGGACGTCGCTTGCCCATTTGATACGAGGATACAAGATAAGGAGAGGGAAAATGTTGAAAAATACCAAGATTTAAAACGGGAATTGAAGAGAATTTGGCAAAGTCAAGAAATAGTCACAATTCCAATCATCATAGCTAGGCACAGTAAGCAAAAACTTCGAACACTGGTTAAGGAAGTTAGACATCATGGTGAATTTCAGCACATTACAGAAAGCTTGTTTATTGGGATCAGCAAGAGTCATTAGAAAGGTTCTGGATACCTAAGGCCGTGGGAGATGGCTCGGTAATCAGTAGATTCAACCAGCAAAAACATCACATGCTGTGATGACTTCAGACATAATAATAATAACAATATAATGATAATAATAATAATAATAATAATAATAATAATAATAATGATAATGATGATAATGATAATAATAATAATAATAATAATAATAATAATAATAATAATAATAATAATAATAATAATAATAATAATAATAATAATAATAATATGTTAACAAAAACCACCATCAAAAATAAACAGAAAAAAGAATATAAAAACACAACTGTTTATAAAATACGTTTCGATGATAAAATCTTCTTCAGTTCAACTGAAGAAGATTTTATCATCGAAACGTATTTTATAAACAGTTGTGTTTTTATAATAATAATAATAATAATAATAATAATAATAATAATAATAATAATAATAATAATAATAGGAGAGGGTATAATAATAATAATAATAATAATAATAATAATAATAATAATAATAATAATAATAATAATAATAATAATAATAATAATATGATAGTGATGATAGTGATGATAGTGGAAGATTTGGACGTTGATTTTGCAGATATGTTTTATAGACAAGATGAATAATCGTTGACACTACGTTAGCCTAACATCAAATATGAAACGGGCGCACAAAAGAAAATGGGGAACGAGAGACTCTGCGACAAGAGACCTTACGAAAATGGACTTGGTGGCTACGTGACAGTTTATTCCATGCAGTGTTATTAATCGAATCGACCAGTTGCATGGATGTATTGCAAAGTAAGCTCGAGTAAATTTCTGTTGAGGTCATTTGGGAGATGTTTATCACCATATGATAAACGTTGCAGCTAAACCTCATTTGAAAGATCGATATATAGGTGTAGCAATTCAAACCCTCTAGCGAGAAGATTTCGACGTTCTACCTCAACGGAGGCGCAGAGCAACAGAAAGCTTTTACTTCCTAGTATCCATGTTCATGTTGAAGGGAATGGGAATGGACTAACACAAATTTTTCATTTATTTAGCTAGACAGGCTTGATTTTTAATCTTTATGTGGTAAATCTTCCCTGTAGCTTTGCGGTGAGCGGTTGGGCCTAACCACGCTCAGTTGAAGACGAAACAGAACAGAAAACAAGACAACAAAACAAGACACAGGGATCAACACAAGGTAAACAAATAATCAATCAAAGCATCCGTGTCCTAACACCATTGATTTGACTTGTAAAAGTGTATGTTGAATCCGCAAAATATGGTGCAAAAGAAGTAAAAAGCTATCATATCCGGTCCTATCGATCCTTTTCATTTGGTTTTTTTAATAAACCCCCTCTAGAGTGTCCAAATTTAAATTAGCCCCCCCCTCCGGGGGGCTTAATAAAGCTTTTACGGTAGTTTATTATAAGCCAAACTCTTTTTACATACAATAATTGGCTTAAATTCTCTAACTTGAAACAATTGATTTGGAATACAAGGAATCCATCCGTTGTTGACAATTTATGTCAGATCACGACTTTCAAATGAAACTGCTACAGTAAGACGGAAAACTTTCCCACGGAAAAGTTTCGGAAAAACAACTTCGGACAAAAACCGTTCAGACGCCATTTTGGGAATTTCGTCCAAGAAACTTTGGACAAATACGGTACGTAAAGACAAGCATGATAGAAAAGTATATGTTGAAACTGATTGCAATTGTGTCGATAAATATCAAATTACAAGCGTGATCATCATCACATCTACCAAACATTCGAATGAACTTGTTATCAGATTGAACGATGGTAAAATTAGCTGTGAAACAAATTAAAAAGGTACTGTCATACGTGAACTGTTTGCGAGACACTCTTCAAGGAACCAAACTTGTAAATAAAGAAATCCGGGGAACTTGAGCACTGCTGACAAAAGAATGATGAACTTTTTATGTTGGTTTCTCTATGCTTGATGACGTCCGGCTTATAATTTTGTTAAACTCTTAATTTGACATTCAGCTGTCAGATCACTAAAAAGTTTAAAAACTGCAGTACTGGGGCAAAATTGCTAGGAAATGCTGTTTAATTTTTACTGCAGTACTGGGGCAAAATTTCTATGAAATGCTGTTTAATTCTGGACAGATTTTGGATAAAGTAATTTCGTACAAAAATCTTCAAGTAAACATCATCAGAAAGTGTTTCGGGGCCTCATATCACAACATCCCTTCCTCGTGGCTTGACCTGCAAGCTTGGCCTAAGGTTGGTCACCTTGTAGCTCACAAAACCAGAAATGATAACAACTAATTCAAAGCCATTCTGGACTGTGAAAAATCTCGTGAATTGATTTGGCCCTCAAATGTTTCAATATGAAGCTGATTAGTGCCCCTCTCATTAGTGCATATTTCAATAGTTATGTCACGTTTTACCCAATCAAATCCATTTGATTTGTTTGACTGACCAATTAGAATACGAAATTTTATAACCTGGTTTAGTTTAGGCCAGTTTAACTGTCAGTGCGAATGAGTTACTACCTCCAAAAAGCGAGGCAACGTTGCAAAACGGGAACGTTGCATTAGTTCAAAAGAACGCAACCAGAATGTCGGCAGCAATCAACCAAGAGAATCTGTTAGTTATCTGAAGGAAAATAGAAATATAGTTATCTCTAAGATCTTAAAGCTGTTTAAACACAAGATAGCTTATGTGATTGCAAGCCATCTCGACGTTTTGCGGCAGATTGTAATTCTACTACCCAGCATAACAGATAAGTTAGCAGATAAAGAATAGCCTTTGTCCTTGTTTGGAGCTTTTTAAGAAGATTTTGATGGATTCCTCTGTTGTTGACAATGCTTTTTCCCGTTTTCCACGAAACCAATAGCTCCCAGGCACGAAAGTATGACTGCATTAAGCCTTAAATCAGGACAAGAAGAGATAAATATTGTCGTCAGAATCAGTTTCTGACTGATTTATCTGACAACATTGAAACATCGGGATAACACTACTAAAATTTGTTGTCCACAAAACAGAAAGCTGTGGTTTTCCCCCTGGGGCAAATCTCTATTCGTGGGGGTCATCAGGGTTTGCGGAACAGCGGAATTTGAAGAAAATTTGTTGCGGATTACGGAATTCTAGCAATTTCTCGGCGGAACGACGGAATTCTCCACTCCTACGGGACGCGGGTTTTCTCAAAAATTATAAGCGGAATGCGGAATTTTCATGAATTTTCATGGATTTGCGGATTCTTCATCTGTTGTCTTGTAAAAAGAGGTCTTGGTCACACCTCTGTTTTTCTGGTCAGCACTATGAGAATATTTTCCAAGCTTTGCACAAAAATTTTAAGTGCCATTATCCTCCTCTTTCCACCTGGATGGGTGAAAATGTCTAACAATACTAATTTGTGCCATCATTTTTATAACAAAGTTGCGGGACGCGGAACTTTGGCTAAAAATGACCGGGACGGCGGATTTTAACTGAAAATCGCGCGGAATGGCGGATTTCTAACCCCCTTGATGACCCCCACCTATTTTTTTATATTCTTTAAACACGGTAACCCCGTCGGCAAAGGCCGCTTTTCAGGGGGCCGTGACAAAAACTTAGTCTAAAATTTACAAGTAAAATATATGAACAAACGAAACTAAAAAATCTAATTACAAAGTTATAGTAAAATTAAAATCAATATTTACATAATTTTCATATCGTGAGTGGCATGACACAATCAGACCGGACCAGAGCATACCGGACCCCATGCCCACCCTGAAATAAGACACCATTTATAGCACCTCAAGAAAGGCAAAGAATCCGACCGACCCCAGTCCAATCCAACCGCATCCCGCCACCCACGATCAAATTAAAGGCGATGTTTAAAAGCACATAAAGAGGGTGCTTGCTTAACCTAAGGTTCAAGGCTGTTCCGCAGATGTACGCCACGATAGGAGAATGATTTTTGCCCGTTACTGGTTTTATAAAGCGGAATGCGTAGGTCAGTCTCCGAGTTTCTCAACTTGACAGTGCGCCGTGAAGAGTTCTTTGAAAAGATATTTGAGAGATATGTGGGTGCAAGACCATTTTAAGATTTGTAAACGATCGTCGCTGTCTCTCGTTTTATGATTTCAGCGATATTTGGCCACTTTAACTGTTGTATAAGGGCATCAGCAGGTGCATCATAGCTACTGTTTGTTACAATTCTGGCAGCCCGATTTTGTAACTTCTGCAGTGTAAGCCTTCTGGATTCCCCACAGCTCCCCCACACAGAGCAACAATAGCGGAAATGCGGTTCTACGATTCCTCTATATATTTGACTAAGAGCTTCTTGGGGTAGTATTGTCTTGGCATACTTTAAAAACCCTATGGCACGGGAGACCTTAGCACGCAATAATCTAGTGTGCTCATCCCAAACAAGGTGTTGATCTAGCTGAATTCCCAGATACTTAGTTTTCTCAACAATCTCAATCTGCGAGTCACCTATAGCAAAGGAGGGGGACTGAACATTTCCTTCAGAGATCTTTTTAAGATTAGGTCGAGATCCTACAACCATGGCTTGAGTCTTAATAACATTTAAAGACAGTTTATTTCCTTGAAGCCACTGCTTCAGGCAGTTCAAGTCTCTATTTAGGTTATCGTTGATATCATCGATGTTATTGGACGAATATGATATGGTGGTATCATCTGCATACATGGTAACCTGACTGTTTTGAAGAGAAAATGGCAGATCATTGATATATATCAAGAACAAAAGAGGACCAAGACAAGAGCCTTGTGGCACCCCACAATTTATATTGTTAACGTTTGAGGGAACCCCATTAACTCTGCAGAATTGCAGTCTGTTTTCCAGATAAGAAGCAAACCAGGTATTCTCAAGACCTATGATACCATACTTCGCCAGCTTTTTAAGAAGAATTTCATGATCAACAGTGTCAAAAGCTTTTTTGAGGTCTATGAACACCATCGCTGTATACTGACCCTTATCCATGTTAATATACCAGTCGTTCGTACAGTTAAGCAGACAGGTGACAACAGAGTGCAGCGATCTAAACCCAGACTGTTTTGAAAAAAGAAGCCTGTTTTTGTCAAGGTAGTCGTAAAGTTGGTTGTAAATCAACTTTTCGAAAACCCTGGACAGAAACGGCAGCACTGAGATCGGTCTGTAATTAGAACGATCATTTGATTGACCACTTTTAAAAATAGGGGCCACTCTTGCAATTTTCCAGCTATCTGGGAGACACCAGTTGCGATCGAAAGATTAAAAATGTCACAAAGTGATTCAGCGATAACGGATAGGCCTATCTTAAGAAAATAATTAGCAATACCATCAGCACCAGATCCCTTAGATGTTTTGAATTTACCGAAAACCCTCTCTAACTGAGACACATTGATGGCTTCGAATTCAAAGCGTAGATTTTGTGGGTTTACCGAGTACTCATTTTCTAGAAGTGGATTTGATGTTTTAGGTATCTTGTCGCTAAGGGTATTGCCAATACTACAAAAAAATTCATTCATCGATTCAGCCATACTTTCACTGTCACAAATTTCCCTCCCATCAACCTGGAGTCCTGCGATTTGGGTGGTTTTCGATTTCTTGTTAAGGACCACATTGATAGTCCTCCAAGTCTTTTTAAATCACCATTGTGCGAAGCAATTTTATTAGTGAAAAACTCTCGCTTCAAATCTGTATTCAGCTTATTAACTTTGTTCCGCGTCTGCCTGTAAGCTTCCATCAGGATTTTGGATTTGGAACGCACGGCTTGTTTTTTCAACCTGTCTCTAGTAGCAGACAACTGCTTCAAGTCTTTTGTCAACCAGGGACTAAACTTATCGGAAACACGCCTGTTACGTACTGGTGCATGCTTATCAAGTATCAATGAAAACATCTTGGTCCACTGTTCAACGATGAGGTTAATGTCATCTCCATTCGAGACAATACCCTTCCAGTCAACAAGAAGTAAATCATTTATGAATTCGCGAATGATATTTTAGTATTCCAAAGTGCGAATGATATTTTAGTGACTTGATGTCAAGTACCATAAAAGCTCTACTGAGCCTCCGATGGACATGTTTAATTTTAGGCCCCGTTTACACGAGATCGGATCCAAATGCATCCGTACCCAAAGTGTAACGGATAGGCCTTGCGTTTACACGGGACTCAACGGATCCGAACCCATTTGGATCTGCTATCCGTACCCAAACGGGATCACTTTCGAATGTGATCCCGTTTGGATCCGATCCCAAAAAGGTCTCGTGTAAACGGGTGGGATCGGATCCAGACCGGTACGGATAGGCAGTGAGACGATTAAACTGAAAATCCTTTGTTGACATTTCAAAGAGGGCAATCAGAGATGAGACAAAGTCTATTAGAGAGCAAAATTTCAAAGGATCTGGTTAAAATAAGAGAAAAGGTTTACTAAAGCGCTGCTAAAAGTTCATAAAATCCAATTGGATCCGCTCCCGTGTAAACGCTAACAGTGCTGGATCCGATCCCGTGTAAACGCCCCTCAAAAAGTGGATCGGATCCAAATTGATGCGATCCCATTTGGACCCGATCCCGTGTAAACGGGGCCTTAGTGACTCCAGAGGGGGGTTAAAAGAGAGGGGATTCGCCAGAGAGGAGGTTTCCCGGGGGGTACATGATTAGGAAGTGACGGGGGTGTGTGGCAAATCTCTCCACACCCTGCACCATGTCGCATAAAAAATGCCCCAAAAGCATACCCTGTTGTATAAAAATTTTGCCAGAGTCCATTGCTTCAAGAGAATTCTAAAAAATGTCCTTCCACATGATACCCTGTCGCATGATTTTCTTATCAATTGTAATAACCTATCGCATAATTTTAATCAGAACAGGAGACCCTGCCACATAATATTTACCGTAAAAGGATACCCTATGTTGAGCGGCACATCCCGTCAAGCCAAGTATGGGAGTAACCCCCCCCCCGGGGGGGTTTATTCACAAAGTCAAATGACAAGGATGCAGACGATAGCTTTTTTTTATCCTGTCACCCATTATTTTGCGGAATCAACATACAAGTCTAATACACAACTTCGAACGAGTTTTTGTCTAAAACCATTTCGAAATCATCATGCAACCGTGTTTTAGCTTGAAAACTGTTGGTAACTGCTTGTGTTTGATCAAAGTGTAACAGCGTAACAGAGGGGAGGGCTGATTCAAGATTTCTACCAGGAAGGTATGGGTCATTAGGCCTTATTACCACCCCATGGGGGCACTCCCATACTTGCATTGACGGGATGTGGCCCGCTCAATAGGATGTCCCTTTGTGGTAAGAATTATGCAACAAGGTGTCCTTTTCTGATAACAATTATGCGACAGGGTATTATAATTGATAAGAAATTATGCGACGGCGTATAAATATCACGTAATTGTAAATAGACTTTTAATATCATGGTTTGTTATTTTCTATTATTTTAATTGTATATTGTAATTATCTTTTATTGGAGGGTCCCTTGAAATCCTCTTCCGTTGAAAGGCAACCCTCCCTAAACAAATCAAATATGAAATATGAAATATGAAATATGACGGCGTATTATAATTGATCAGAAAATTATGCGACAGGGCATCAAGGAGAAAGGAATTTTTTTATATAGTTCTCTTGCAACAATTGATTACATATCTGTCGGCAAAATGTTTATGCGACATGGTATACTTTTCGGGCATTTTCACGCGACAGGATACAGGGTGTGGACCGGCTTTCCACACACTCCCGTCACTTCCCTAGTCAAGAACCCTCCCCCCTGGGATCCCCACAAGCGGCATTTTGCGAGCGAGCGGAATTTTGCACAATAAAGCCGGATCTCCACTAGGCGGAAAAGTGTCGAGCCGCGAAAAGTAGAACGTATTCCTACTATTCGAGGCTCGACATTTTTCCGCGGCGACAATTCGATCAGTCAATCAGATTGCCGGAAATTTTTCCGCCGCGACATTTTTGCGCCTAGTGGAGATCCGGCTTTAAAGGCTAATCGGTCACTCAGTTATTGAAAGACTTTGAGAAATGAAATATTTTCTGAAAAAGGCTCCGTTCGAAAATCTACAAAAACGGCTGAAAACAGTGATAACATCTCGATGCGCTCCGTCCAAATGGTTGTCAAAACCCTGATGTTTATTTAGCGCACTTTGTATACCTGTAAAATTACGTAATAGGCCCTACGCGTTTAAAGTTCCAACATTCCTCCAGTTAACAATGAACGTGATTACAAAACATAACTGTTTCTCTTTTGAAACGAAAGAAGTCTGTGATTATTTTCGAATAAAATTCTCGTTACTCAATGTCAATGATAGTGTTGAGAATAAGGCATTATTTCAGACAAAGCTATAAGCTCATTGTATTATCTTGGCCGCAATCTACCAGTGGAAACCACACAACAAGATGAGCAACGAAATCACAGCTTTAATTATTTTAAGTAAGACACGAGACACGAGACATCTTAAGTACATGTGCTGTGCACTGGTTGTCCCAAAAACTTGCAATCCATTTACGTGGACGCTGTGCAGGAGCCTTAATTTCGATTTTCTTCAGTTTTATACTGATGCATAGGTCGGGTTTCAACTCAGTAAAAAGCTGTTACTTCAAAAGCTGCATCTCTCTATTTAGCTACTTTAAGTTGCTAGGTAACGTAAAGTAAACAAACTTTTTTGCCGCATTACCGTTACCTGGCATGGACACATTACTTTTAAGCCCCCCCCCTTTCCATTCAGCCTCCTCTTTCTTATTATTATTATTATTATCAATTTATTTATCGTCGGATTATAAAATAAGATAGCTAGAATAAGAAAGTAGCTAATTGATTCCAACGTTGAAAGATGTATACACAAAATTACACAAGAAAATGGTAGATGAAATATTTACAAGTCATTAGAATAAACAATTTAAATCGGATATCTAAATACAATCATTATAAATAGCCTGAGTTTGCAATGAAGATGCAGCATAATTTGCAAGGACAGTTTTCTCCATACCACTTTTTCATCTTTTTTTAAATTGACAAAGGGTTTCTGAATTTCCGTATTATTGGCGGTAATTCTCTAATAAGTCCCACCCCTCTGAGACAAAATTTTTAAATAAGCCCCCATCTCTATTAAGTACCCCACTACTATCCGATTCCAGAAATTACCAACGAGTTTTAATCACAAAAGTTTGTATCTGTCTTTACTGGTGAAAACAGTGCTCAATGCCATGAAGGCAGAGCGAATACAACGAGTTTTTATATATTTCGCTAGACAAGCTTGTATATTAGTTTTGATAGCATTTGGGATGGAGAATGTGTCGAATTTTTGTATTTGACTCGTCCAATTGTGTGTAGAATCCGCAAAATATGAGGTAAAAGAATTGAAAAGCTATCATATGTGCCCTTGACATTTGATTACGTCAATAAGAACCCATTCTCTAATAAGCCCCCTCTCAAATAAGCATCCCCTCTGGGGTGTCCGAAATTAAATTAGCCCACCGTGGGCTTAAAGGTGATCTGAAGCGAAAATTTTTATTGATGCAAATGAAGGGCCCTGTCGATTGATAAGAAATCCTGTTGAAATTTTTTTGATATCTCATTTCGTTTCTAAGTTATCCAATGATTTTAAGTGTCAGTTGATGACGTAATTTTATTTGCAAATTATTAGGATTCTATATGGAAAGAAGCTGTATCTGATCTTTGGAAGGTTACAGTTTTAGGAGACATTACAGCTGAGCAGAATAAATGCAATAAAAATTGTTTCATCAACTGACGTGACCTTTAGAAAGGCATTTCATTTGAAGGCAAGGTCGTTGACTTTATTTCCCATTGGAAACGTGGTCAACCTTGTATACTTTCTCTTACTCTTTGCAAACAAAATGACGTCATCAACCAATCGTACAAATAAGTGGATAACTCGAAGATGAAACAAAGTATCAAAAAATTTTAATGACATTCTTCATCGTTCAACAGTGCTATTCATCTGCATCAATAAAAATTTTCGCTCCAGATCACCTTTTAAAGAGCGTTTTTACGGTAACTTTGAACATGATGCTTTGGGCACTTTGCTTTACCAACATTTACCTATGTACTAAAATAACTCGCAACATAAACAAGATATGTAGTTTAAACATATTGGATTAAATAGTTTTAATTGGATTGTGCTTTTTGCAACTCCTTCATCCAACGTAAACATTTTAATTGACAAACATTGCGTGCAACTCTGATCCCATAGCAAATGCTCATTTTTGAGAATCACACGTGTTTCGCAAAAGAAACATTCAAAGTAGAATCAAAACGAATGCGACTGAATTCAATTATGGTCCGTTAATATTATTACTATGGATTAATATGGACCCGACCTGTTGCCTTGGCTACATCATTCATGTCGCCATTGCACTGGTAAACAAGAAAGTTAGTTAAATACATTTCGGGTGGCCTCTTCTTTGTTTTGCAAATGTTGCTTCCATGTGAAAACTTCTTTTATACATAAGGCTTCTTTGTTACGTTGATGATTTGATTACAGCAACGTAAACGACACCGGATGACCTGAAGATGTGCAATCGTTAGGAGAGTTGCAAACAGGCCTAGAAAGAGGACAATCAAACTAAAGATCATTGTTTCCATTACAGATCCATTGCAAACCGTGATTCTTTGCTCGCAGGAAGAAAAGAAAATAAACAGAAACCATGGGCTTAAAGGCAGTAGGTCACGCATTTGAAGGCATTCGTGTTGTTCCTAACCAATTTTTACGGCCACTGTCCTTCGCAGAGGTTGTATTACTGGAGGATCAGATTTGTTCTTGCGCCGAAGGAAAAGGTGAAGTTCCGGTTTTCAGCGCCAAGCGCTGGGATCGCAGAAGTAACTAAGTGCTAATCGAGTCCGCTACCCCTTGTCATGACGCTCATGTGGTGGGGTACGACCATGTATCGAACCCACTCTGCCTGACTGTTCTGGCTGCAAAGTCAGAGGATTACACCACTGCGCCACAACAAGGCCCTCCACGAAGGAGAGTATTCAACGGTCATATAAAGTGATAACGATCAGCCCTCGATTGCTTCAAATCCACAGATTGACAAGAAATCCATTGTGCTAAGCGCTGACTTTGTTGTAGCCAATCAGATGCGTGACAGGCTGCTTTTAAGAAACGCGGTCTTTGTTGTGGCACAGTGGTGTATTCCTCTGACTTTGCAGTCAGAACACTCAGCCGAACGTGGTTCAATCCTAGGTACCAACAAACAGAAACTTTGATTTGCCATCAATTAGCACATAAGGTCACTAAAAAGCCAACCTTAAATCAAGAAATCATTATCATTTAAAGAGCCCATCAACGGGAGCGTTGTGACAAGGGGTCGTGGACTCCACTGGGTCTCCTCAACTTCTTCGATACCAGCACTTGGCGTTGAAGCCACAACTTCACCTTCTCTTTTGTTCGTCGTTTTCCCTCTGGCAGTTTTTCGTTCCGTCCTATGCCTTGTGCCAGGGCTTTCTTGTATACTTGTGTCGTACAAATATGATATAAAAACAAAGACCGTCACGGCCATTTCGGACATTGGGAGGAACAAAACTTCTGTAAGAATAACTGGCACCTCCCCACTTCTTAGGTAGCAACGCATGTTATCTATACCTGCGCCTCAGGCCGTATGGAGTCTAAATCATCTGAACTATTTCTTCCTGAAGGCTACAGCTACCCCATCATTCACGATGGCTCCGCCTTTTCTTTGATAGTAACGAATCTTATCGATATCTGCGCTTCGGACTGTATCGAGCGTTGAGCACCAAGACTACTTCTTCCTAAAGGCCACCCCATCTTGCATGGTGGCGCCGCCTTCTTCGATAGCAACAACATAGGCATACATAGGCCTACATAAATCCTTTATGGGCCTACTTGACTCAAAACCCTGTTCAGTTATGGCATAATTAGAACTTATGATACAAGAAAGGCGGAGACATACCCTCCTTAATGTGTGGCATGCCATCTTTTGCCTTCTGTAATTTTGCCATTCTTTTGTTTCCATTTCACGCCCTGCCCTTCAAATCAGGGAGATGAGCGAAGGCGAGGTCATTAGAAAGCGAGCGAGCGAAAAGGAGGGCAATAGAATATGGCCTGTTTTAGGCCTTTCCTTTCCTTGCCGATGTTCACAATCGCAACTGATTTTGGTTACTGCGGATTACTGAAGAATTTTGCGAAGAGCAACGAAATGAGGTTTTTACTTGAAGTTGTCATCTAATTTCATGATTGAGTAGTATATAGTAACGAACTTCGAAGACGATGCCGATGCTTCCAGTGTGAGTGCAGGAACTCTGCATGATGCACTACGATGCACTGACTGATTGACTTGAGTGAGCCTAATTCAGATTCACCATTGGTTTGGTATAATTTATGATCTATGTGACTTTTGATCGATACAATTCATGGGACTACAATTATTCTGTGGTGTACCGGGTGAGTTAATAAAAACGCCCGGCGTTTGAAACAATCCTGCTCCCTGAATGTGAAAGCAATGATATTGAAAACTGTCTTATATTATCCCCGATATGTCAAATTAGGTTTTACTGGTTCAGTAACCTACCCAGCTTAATCGGTCATTCCTTCCCGTCGATATAGGAGATTTCCTGCAGAAAGCCCCTTTCGAAAACCTGCAAAAACGAGTGAAACAACACCAAGCAAGATTTCCCTTTGTTCTACTTCCTAGCGATAATGACTCTTGGATGTGTTCATGTATTTCGTCCTCATGGGAGAATGGAATCCCCCTGAATAAGTTATTCACACTAGGGGGGGGGAGACTTTTCAACCCTGCCCAGAGGAAAGCACGTGCTGAAGCGTAGTGAAAGTCATCGCTGTGAGATAAACAAATTAGGGATTCTTGCTTGCAATTTAGCACGTTTTTCAAGGTTTCTCAAAGGTATTCATTTTAGAAAATCGCTTACAGAATCTGAACGGAGTGACCAATTTTAGTCAGAAAAATTTCTGAAAGTAATTGAACATGTTAGCTATTCAATCAGGTATTGCAAAATATCATTGCTTATATACCCAGGGAGCAATAACCTTTCAAACGCCCGGCGTTTTTTTTTACTCACCCGGTGTTAGCAAGTACAAAATTGCCGCAGGAGTAGCACAAAAATGAAAAATTTGCTCCAGTTCACCACTGGCAAGGCATGTGTTATTATGAACCTTTTGAATCTGTATCCCACGAGTAGAGAGTAGTAGAATTCCCAGCCAAAACTGTGGATGGATAGAATGTTCCTGAAAGATGGGGTTTGATTTGAATTTATGACCCAAAACTGGGGATTGATGGGAATTTATGACCCAAACCTGGGGTCCGCAAGTACCCGTCCCCCGGTTTTGGGTGGCTTCACCCTCGGGATTAATTGATCAACTTCGGGTTGGCTGTTCCAAAACTTAGCATCTCTAAACCAAAATGACTTCTGCCCATTGCATGTGGTTATCTTCCTGAAGGCCACCCCCATCGCACTTAGTGGCTCCTCCTCACTCCTTAGACAGCAACGCATCTTATCCAGATAATTGATGTTTATTATATGAGATTCATAGACTTAACTTCACTAGACTCACCGACCGCGGCTAGGATCCCCAACACAAGATTACCAACACGAGGCTGGCTGACATATCTTTGGCTTAATCGCTAAATCTTACGGAGTTGATTGTTATTTCAGCTGTTGTAACAATTAGTGCGTAAGAGAAATCCGGCGAGAGGATCTTGCTATTTTCGGGCGTTGTTGAGCCCACAACATAACAGATGGCATGTTGGAAATAATAGGCCCTCACGTGGGAAGTATCGCGAGGCCCCATTAATTATTTAAAATCATAAAGACATTATCAAGTGCCACAAGGACAGCCTTTCTTACAAAGCTCGCTTTACTGCGATTTCTCCCTTATTATCGTGAGAAATCTTTGTGGTCGAACATCGTTCGCCTAAGCAAATTTATGCCCAGCTGTTTTCTGTAAGAGATGTTATTTCGAACTGAGAAGCTATAGGGGATACTTTACTATTGAAAACTATCCTAACAGACTTAATACGCGCGCAGTAAATTATTCTCACCGAATTAAAAAGGGCGGAGCAAATGGGACAGTGCGAGCTGTTTTTCTTCGTATGCACACTTGCTATAGGAATTTTTGCTTTAATGGTGATACTAGGTGAATTCAGCGAAAAAGAGAGTAATAATAGAGCGGAGCAAAGCTGTAAGAATCTTTCCTTAATGTTGTTGAAGGAGGTGCTCGCACGCCCAGTTAGGATACGATAACATCTCAGGTACATCATGCACAAGGAATACTTTATCATAAATTGCTGTAGAAGAGCATACAAAGGTGGAACGAAGCTTCTTCTCGCGCGAGATATTAGGCCAAAGCGAATTCACGCTCGCCTTTCATGGACAGACTTCGTACACCATTTTTCATACATTGACATACAATGAATTCGAACACTTTTGGACGAAAATGTTTCAATTCGGACAAAAACGTTTGGGCGATTTTTCAGGAATTTCGGACAAAAAACGTTCGGGCAAATAGAACATCAAAAAGTCAGCTTGACAAAAAAATATCTTTCAGAAATATTTGTGATTTATTCATAAATATTAACTTACAGTAGGTACATGGTGATCATCACAGCTACGAGGATATTTGAATGTAATCTTCGTTAGATTGAGCAATTGTAAAACTAGGTGTAAACCAAATTAAAAGGTGCTGCCATACGTGAACTATTTTCAAGAAACGATGCAAGGAATCAAACTTAAAGATAAAAACTTCAAGAAACCGAAGTGGCAAAACAGTGATTAATTAACATTTTATGGTACGTTTCTTTGTGCTTTTCTACTTTCGATGAATTCAAAACTTTCGGACATACAAAATTTCGGGCATTGCCAGATTTCGAACAAATAAGCTTTCGGATAAAAATCCCATGCCGCTTCCAGGCATGGGACCCCAAGTTTAATGTCCCTTCCGAAGGACGACGAGGTGAGTTGTGAGGTCAGGCCTACCAGGTCACCCATCCGCAGTTTGATCTCACTAAGCCCCTCGGCCACTCACTCGGCCACTCACTCGGCCACTCACCTGGTCCTGTAGTCGTCGTTGTAACCATTATTGTTCATAACGTGATACTGCTTCAACACATATTATGTCTTAAAACCACCGAACCTAAAGCATTATGACTGCAGAAAACGCCTTGCCCTAACCTAAGCCTTTTCCTGACAACACAAAGGCGACAAAGATTGGTTGCCGACTGAGATTTTTGTCCGGTTTTATCCCTGGGGTAACTTCAATAGGCAGCTGACGAGGGTGTGCCATTTTCACATCTAATGTCACACAAAATTGTGGCGAAAATCCAAACTTTTAATGAAGTATCTGGAATTTGGTCAAATTCAATATTCTAAACAGATATTTTTCTAAAATGATACCCCAAAATTTGTGCATATTTGTGATCTTACCAAAAATGACACCCTAAGATTTATTTTCTCCTCGAAAAAGGCACCCTTACATTGGCACATCCCGTACCGATATATATATCATAGTTACCTCCCCCCCCCCCTCGCGGATTTTACAGCTCTAGGATTTTATAGTCCTCACTGAAGTATGGTCAAAGCTGAAGTGACAAAAGCAATATCGATTCAATTTTATGTTCTTCAATTTAGGCCCCGTTGACACTGCTCCGTTTTCCAACAGATTAAAACTTTTCCGTTTCTGCCTTGCGGTCACATTGCTTCGCTGTGAAAACGGAGGTTCTCGAAAACGCTAATGAGAACGCATAAATTTGAAAACGATGCGTTTTGAAAACGATCCGCTTTCAGTGTGAACGCCATTAAAATTTCCTGATTTTTACTAAAATCTAATTGGCAATCAGAAAATAAAAATTTCAATCCCTATTGTTAAACAGTGTGACCACCAGATGCCCATATTTGGATAGTGGTCACAAACAAAAGCGTTATAAAATTGCTCTAGTTTCTTTATTTTGTGTTGAATCTCATAAATATATATTTATATATCTATATACCATTCAATTCGTGTCAATGAGTACTTTCATTTGAAATATAATTTTTTTTTTTTTTTTTTTATACTCAATGCAAAAATTTACAATAACATTTTACCTATAACACTACCTACGAAACTACTATACGACACTACAAAGACGCTACCAGGAGGAGCAATATGTCATGACTACCCCCTGGCATTTAAGATATAATTGATCTATATTTGCTGACGTCAGCAATTTATAATATCTTTGACGTCATACACCTTTATGACGTGATATTTCTAATGAATTGACAATTTTCATATGAAAAATCATGTGATGAGTTGAAATATTCATAATACAACTTGATTTCACCCAAATTATGTGAAACTGACGATTTTAAGTATTATTAATGAACAAACAACTTAGCATTTAATCGAATTACACTTATTTAATTAGTTAATTAATTAGGAGCCACAAATATTCATGTAAAACTAAATGAAATCCCAAACTAAGGCTATCAAGTAAGATCTGGATTGTTTTTAGCCTATTTTAGCCAGTTATTTAATGTAAATCTACCTTTTTTTCACAATAGCTCAATTTCGTCAAAAGTTGCCCTGTTTTTGGTTGCGTAGCAACCAATCACGTGATTACAACTTAATTGATGCTATTTTTGGATTCTCCTTTGTTTAAATATGACACAGTGCAAGTTTCATTTTCATAGCTGTTATAATTGCGAAGATAATTAGGGGGCGAAAAACTCCCCTCCCCCTTCGGTAGAAAATCACTTTTTGTCACCCGGTAGGGTTAATAGGCTGTTGATTACAATGGCATTCAAAGTCGCGATTGGCGCCTTGTTGGCAGCTATTAGCAGAAGACTTTGTTTTGAAAAGGGGATTAACAGCACCGTTTTGCTGAAGCAATGTGAACGCCTATCATTTTCATGGCGTGTCTATTTGAGAACAGAGCAATGTGAATGGGCAGCGTTTTCATCAACAAAATCGGAAAGAAACGAAAACGGAGCAGTTTGAGCGTAGCCTGAGAGAAGTAAAGCTACAGTAGCCAGCGTGCAGTCTTGTTGGGGATATGAACAGGGTAAGTTGCAAGCCTCAAGGAATCCCCTAACGAGGGGCATTTCACTCATTCGAAAAAGCGTACGAGATTTTTCAGAACAAAAGGATTTTTACGGATTTTTGATGGATTTTTCTTGCAAACAAAAGGATTCTTGCCAAAGGCGTACGAGATTTTTTGGAGTGAAATGCCCCTCGTCCCCTAATTGGGCTCCAGATCGCCTGCGTGGTAGCGATTTATCTAAATGACGTAATATGCAAGTTAGCTTGAACGTTGAGAACAAGCGAAGAAAACAATAGCGAAGTAGCGCATGACATTGTGAACCCTACCGTTGATTCGCTCTCAACAAAGCTGAATCACAATCGGTCAAAACAATAGGGTCAGCACTTCATCTCCCCAACAAAGTCAGTCTTTTGTGTATATTGAAAGAATGGGAAAATGGAAAGACTGCGCATTAGTGAATGATCTCTCGAATTTGGTGATTGTAATATGAGATCAAGCAATTGTAATATAAGCCAATTAGAATCTGCTTAGAAATTTTCCGAACCAGAATACAATCATTTTACGGAGCGTCTTTTGTTTTGTGTGTTTGTTTGAAATTGAACAGTTTGATAGAGAACAGATTGCGGTCATTGATTTAATTTTGCTGAGTCAGCCATACAATAAATCTTTTGGTGATGCGCAGCTTTTCAACTTTCCGTTCTTTCAATGTTACAGAAGAACGGCTGCACGCAGGCTAAAGTAATTGCTGCTAAAAAGTTTGAAGTTGTCTTTAGTTATCACCTGCGCGTTTGTTAGGTCTGTTTTATGCCTTGATCCTTTGTGCTCCGCGAGGAGAGAGAGGAGTAAGTTACCAAAATACTAAACCATCAAAATGCACCGAAGACAAAAACGATAGATCATATCATTTTTAGCAGTAACAGACCTTTTGGCTGTTCTATAAAAGCGCGTGGCTAGAGCGATTAGACCAGACTGATTATATATTGGTACTTTTTGCTAAAATGTTAGAAGATTTGTTGTTGTTGTTGTTGTTGTTGTTGTTGTTGTTGTTGTTGTTGTTGTTCTTGTTGACGTTGTTGTTCTTATTGTTGTTATTGTTGCAATAACCGGGGCTATGTCATGAGTCTATATTGTTTTCAATAATTAAAGCGATTTATTTGCACATTTGGGTACAAAACGTTCGATTGAGTGACGATAGAGCCATTATGCATCCACCCCTCGAAAATTGTTCAAAATGTATAAAGGGAAGCATCGTACCACTCGGATTCTTGTCTTGAATAGCTTTTAAGGTATATTTTTTCCTGGTATCCCTGTGGTAGATCGATAACATTTGGTAAACAATATTTGCTCTTTTGGGCAGTGTCTTATCGGGGCAGTTCACCATGAAGAAAGTGTGAATTCAACTTTAAGTAAAAACTGCGTATTGAGACCGCCCTGAGATGAATTATTCAAAAAAGCAATTTGGGATTATACTCAAATAACAGTCATGTTCTTTTTAACAGATGTACTTTGACAAGGAAATTAGTCTTAATTAAAGTCGAATGTCTTCTTGTGATCCCGCTTTACTGTTAATGTCATTTTCGGTTTGTCGAGAGAGAAGGGCGCTCCTCTGGCCTTAACGACCCATGGCTAACCATCATTCATTGCACGCTGCATAAACAGCAATCAAATAGAACTTGGGCCAGAAATTGACTTGCCTTTTATACAAGGGTCCACTTTGGGGCCGTAAACGAGGAGCAATAGACTATGGTCCCGTTCACACTACTCCCTTTTGTACAAAAACGGAGAGAAAAACCTCCGTTTTTGTGAAAGTGTTCACACTGATCCGCACGAAAACGCCACAAAAACGGAGGTTTTCGAAAACGCTGTCAAAAGTGGATATCCACAAAAACGGAGGTTTTTGAAAACGCATTTGATCAATGTGAACGCACACAAACGGAGGTTTTTGAAAACGCTGCAATATTTAACAATGAGCTTCACAAAAACGGAGTAATGTGAACGCACAAAAACGGATTTTTTTCGCTGCGTTTTTGTGCTCGGGCAGATCAGTGTGAACGCACAAAAACGGAGGTTTTTCTCTCCGTTTTTGTACAGAAACGGAGCAGTGTGAACGATAGCTTCGATGCAACGAAAACGGATACTAACAAAAACGGAGTAGTGTGAACGGGGCCTATGACAACCCTGGGGCCATGATATGGAAGGAAATGAAAATCACCGAATGAATCAGGAAAGATGTGCCATCCGCCCGCAAAGCTGTACCCAGATGTAGTGTAGAGACTAAATAGTGACTTTGCGGTCACTAGGGCCCAGCCCCTTTAGGTCGGGACTTGAACACGAAGAGCTAAGATGGCAACCACAAGTTGAATACACGAAGTTCCAAGCCTATTTGGAACACTATAATTGGGTTGGTGGCACTATACCAGAGGGCCATCCAATCGATTCGCAAAATCAGGTACGATTTTATCAACGGGCTGAAGATGCTTTGACAGAATAAAGTCCAGGCCTCGGTCATGGAAATGGATAAGGAAAGGATTTTGGTTAGGAGGGTGTTGAGACATTCTCCGTGTTTATGGTTTCCTTGGTCTCACCTTTCTTTAGCAGACTTTGGTCTGATTACGGGTAATCATGTGGTCTACTGTCCAGACGTCCAGGTAGAGTAGAGGGAGATCTGTAAGGATGTCACACCTCTACTGCGATGATTTTGAGACTTGCTAGTTCGCAATTTTGTGACTTATCTCGGGTGCCTTCTTATTTCTGTGATAATGCATAAGTCTATGCAATCAGTTGCAAAAATTGTTCAGCCATTCTAAACATAAGGTATTTCTTACAGTGCCCCCCCTTGCAATGTTGAAATCAGTTGGAAAGTTGTAAATCGTTGGTTGCCAACAGGAAAGTTACGTTTTTTCCTATAAAAGTAAAAATGAGGAACGGGGGGGGGGGTCGATCAAAAAGCCTTCATTTTTATCGATTTCTCGACAATTTTGCAACTGATTTTAAAGTCCTTGTTGAGTAAGTTTATCACAGGGGAAAAAGGAACAATGTATCATGTCATTAGCAACGTATCATCTTATCAGTCTAAATAGCGTTTTGACAATGATACTGACAAAAACCACAATGCTTTGCTTTACACACTGCGCAGGTGCGATATCCAATTGCGGCAAATGACAACACGTTATATGACAAATAGATAAGCAATTGTTTGAACATAAATAACAAAACATAGGGAGTCATGACGCTGAAATGTGGACGTTATCTTTTAGTTTATCTAAATATCACGCCGTAGCAATCTTATGATTGGTTGTATTCCACAATATGCATTGTTATCAGTAATTTTACGATTGGTTCTTGGCTGTGATACTACTGTATCCCCGCATATGAGAACCTACGAAAAAGTTTATTTGTCCGAAATCTGGTAATGTCCGAAAGTTTTTTCGTCCTAAAGTTCTAAATTCATAGAAAATAGAATAGCACAAAGAAACGTAACATAAAATCCAGGGGGGTAACTACCATATATGCAGGTGCGGGATATGCCATTTCTTGGGGTGCCTTTTTTCATGCAAAAAATAAATTTGGGGTATCATTTTTGGTAAAATCACAAATTAGTCATAAATTTTGGGATTTTTCATCTTAGAAAAATAGTTCTTTCGGGTATTGATTTTGATCAAATTTCACTTACTCGGTTAAAAGTTTGGATGGCTGTCACAACTTTCGGATATCCATTTTCAATGGCCTGTAAATTTTGGGGTATTGTTTTCGCGAAAATTTATAAATTTTAGGTTGCGATATCAGACGTCAAATTGCAAACCCCCGTCACCCGCTTATTGAAGTTAGCCCCCGGGCATAAAATGTTAATTAATCAATAAATCAATGTTTTGCCAGTTAGGTTTCTTGAATTTTTATCTGAAAGTTTGATTCCTTGAATCGTTTCTTGAAAATAGTTCACGTATGGCAATACCTTTTAATTTGGCTTACAGCTGGTTTTACAATTGCTCAATCAAACGAAAATTACATTCAAATATCCTTGCAGATGTTATGATTACCATGTACCTACTGTAGTTTCTGAATACACCACTTCGATTAACAGCCTCGTTTTGGAAATTATTCAAAATTTGTTCATATGAAATTTCGGAGGCCAAATTCGGATTTAGCACCCAAACTTTAGTCTAACCACAGGTTTTCATGTTGCTAGAAGTCGTGGTGTTAATTTTATGGCGACGTAAAGTTTGGAAATCTGTAAGGGATTTGACCGTGAAAATGACTCGGGGTGTAAAGTTTCACCCCAAACGATTTTTCACGGTCAAATCCCTTATAAATTTTTGAACTTTACTTTGTCATAAAATCAACATCACAGTCGCCAGTAGCGTAAAAACAAGTAACTAGACTAATGTTTGGGTGCTAAATCCGAATCTGGGCTCGAAATTTTCATAAGAACAATAGGAAGGAATTTTGACAAATTTCCAAAACGAGGCTGCTTAATCGAAGTGGTGTATCATGTACCCTCTAATTAAGAACCTGTTTCAGTTTGATAAACCAATAAGTTATCACAAGGGCAATAAAGTTAATTTTTGATTGGCTGTTAAAATTTTGACCTCCTCCCTTGCTATTTGTACTCTTAGAATCAGACATAAAATTGATGGTAGAGACTTAATGGTAGAGAAAATAGGTTATTTGGAGCTAATCGAATCGCAGGATAGCCAGATTTCCACAAACCGAAAGAAAGAAAGAAAGAAAGAAATAAAGAAAGAAAGACAGAAAGAAAGAAAGAAAGGAAGAAAGAAAGAAAGAAAGAAAGAAAGAAAGAGGGAATCGCAGCTTGTTGATTCTTTTAAAATATCATACAGCCAACGCTGCAATTACTCATGATGGTTGACTTTCCATGGTGCCTGTTCATTTCATCATTTTTTAAATATTTAATCAAACGTAGACAATTTTTTGAGATACCCAGACGTCTTAATGATGCAGCAAAACCAAATTCTGCTGAACTTCAAATGTAGCAATTTTTCAGAATCACCACGCATTCAATGCGACGGCGTTTTCTTTGTTCTGTAGAGACTCTGTATGACTTTAAAAGTTTATGAACAAGGCAAAAGCGTTAATAATTCATGACATTTTGCTAGTAAATGCAGTTTAGATTTCAATGCGAGTAGAATAAATTTTGGAAGTATCTTGACAAATGCCAAGAACACTAGTCGAGTTCAGTCCCGGGGGAGGGGTACTTCACAAGGGAAATGATGGGATGTGTGGCAGAGCTCTCCACACCCTGTACCCTGTCGCATGAAAAATGGCCGAAAAGTATACCCTGTCGCATAAAAACTTTGCCAAAATCGATTGTTTCAAGGGAACTCTACAAAATGTACTTCCATATGATAGATACCCTGTCGCATAATTTTCTTATCAATTGTAATAGCCTGTCGCATAAGTTTTACCGTAAAAAGGACACCCTATTGAGCGGCACATCCCATCAGGTCAAGCATGGGAGTACCCCTCCCCCACCCCGAGAGTTCAGTGCGTTTGTTTACGTTTAATTGACCAGGGAGTAAAAGAGTAAAGCTGATGTCTGACAGACCCCGTAGGGTTAGATAAATAATTTGATTATTTTATGTTTACGATAAGACTGCGTTCACACGATGCCGGCACATTTTGAAAACGGTGAAAAATTCGACGGATAGGCCTCCTGTTCACACGAAAACGGCACATTTTTGCCGGCAGATTTTGAAAACGGTAGATTTTGAAAACGGAACTCTAATCGGCACATTTTGGAAACGGCATCGTGTAAACACTTGAAAATTTTGAAACAGAACAATTTTCAACGTTTTTGGAAGAAGACTGATTGACATTTGGGTTGTAGGTACCTTTCTATGGCATCAAAGTCTTGCAACCAGCTTTTTACTGACAAATTTCCGACCGTTTTCAAATTGTTCCGGCATCGTGTGAACACTAGCTCAAATTTTGCTACCGTCACATTTTTCATCGTTTTCAAAATGTGCCGGCATCGTGTGAACGCAGTCTAAGAGCCCGTAATATAGAAACCAGTTTTTTCAAAACCGTTTGTTTAATTTTCCCTTGAAACTTATACGTGTAGGTTCTTGTACGTTTGCTTTTACTGTACTCCAAAACGTAAAAATGAAACCAACGGGCATTGAAAATAACAATTCGCCCCAACCAACATGTCTTTTTTTGTTTTTGCTATTGGCTGTAGAAAACTTGCATTCTTTCGAAACCCTGCGCTATCCCCGTCGGACAAATACAGGTTGTCTCAAAGAAGTTGTCCGACGTTTGATTAGATATTGAAAAATAATGATAACATGAACTGAATCATAGGAAGAAAACCGTGTTCCTAAGATTATGAAATTGTTTTAGAGACCAGAATCTTGCAAATCGGTTGAAAATTCACTGACTTGCGAGCTTTCAAAGATCAAAAATATGCGATAGCTGAAACCAGAGACCCCCAAATTTTTTGTGATGCAATAAGCTCGAAGACCGAGGCAAAAGAAGCTTATCCAACGTCATACCTCTCGTTGATATCAGAGCAAACCAAATACGACTTCTAAAGTAATTTAATCCTTGCGATCATTGTCAACATTTTCTTAACATTGCATATGTCCAAAAACACAGTGCAGTGGTCCAAAACATAATAGACGAGAGACCAAGTCTGTTTCCTCAAAGCATCCATAGTGCTTGCAAAGTTAGGTTATCGAAAACCTGTTCAAATCCCATTTGCTTAGCCCTGAAACAATCGAGAAATAACAGAAACGATGGCCTATGGGATTTTTACTAAAAATGGCATTTCGGGGCCTCTGGTTTCAGCTTTCGCACAAACTTGAACCTCAAAGGATTGTAACTCCGTGAATCTTTAGCCGATTTGCAAGATTCTTGTCTCAAAAATTAATTTAAAATCTCAGGAAAAGGGTTCCTTTACGAATTGCCAATTCAGCATATCGTTATTTTTTAGTATTTAATCAAAAATCGAACAATTTTTTCAAACACCCTGTACACATATTTTCTTTCATAAGAAGCAGCTTCTAAGAGACAGTAGGCTCAGTTTTTCAAAAGTTAAGAAACAATCCCACCCGAATTTAAAAGGGTAAGAAACTTTTGTAATTTGCAATTTTCATCTCTCCACATCTCTCAAAAATACGGAAGCCGATAGAGGCCAGACAAGCAAATGCAATGCAAATTTTCAACTGCAAACACAAATTTTCAACTGTTATCGCTATAATTTGTATTCAAACTTATGATTAAGGACAACCAGCAAGTATAAATTCTCGCATCCAAATTGTAAATCTAAACTGAATACAAAGCATGTTAATTTTTCTGGCTGCAAGTTCGTGTTCTTTCAAGCGTGAAGTCAATAAAGTTCCTTTTCCAAATCTGCAAATTCAATTTTGCACACCTTGCTAACTGCAAACTGGGTTTTTTTGCCTGTAAGTTCATGTGCACCCATCCGTGTCCCATTCGCTTTAATTAATTGTTTAATAGTCATACTTTTGCTGAAACTAATGTTTCAATAAATTTTTCATTTTTCCTGGGGATGAATCTTCGCGGACGGTGACTGGGGTAGGAGACCTAGACAGAAGTACTCCCAAGATTGAGGGTAATGATTTGCATATACCGAGGGGCAAATCACTGCTTAAAATCTCGTACGCTCTCAAAAATAATCACATTTTAATCACAAATTAATCACATTAATCACATAAAAATTACATTAATCATGAAAATCGCCAGTCACATTAATCACAAATTTTGAATGTTTAACCTTGTTTATTTGTTTAATTTTATAAGAAATGAAAAAATTAGATTGTCCCTGTCACCATATACCAAATCTATGTGCACAAAGATGTGCCAGATATGCAAACACAAACTCGAAAACATGAATAGCCCAACAGTGCAAGATTCCGAAGTCCCTGCGATGGAGAAAAAAGGAAACCCTCGTTCTTGTGTTACAAACAATTCTATGACGTGGTTTATGAAACAGCTTACCGTCATATTGCATCATTTGGTTTAGCAATCTTACTCTGTCTTGCCTTATTCATACAGTATTTATCGTACAGGAGCCTATTTGAGAACATTTTGGAATGTGTGATTTATTCTAGAATAATCACAAATTAATCACTTAAATCATCAAAAAATCAAATTAATCACAATGTCATTATTAATCTCGTACGCAGTTTTCAGGAGTGATTTGCCCCTCGGCATATACCGCACAGACTGGGATAACTTTTATCATGGCATACCTAAAATTGGGGGATTCTTGTAATCCCACACCTATAAAGACAGTTCATTATATTTGGTAGGTAAAATACTAAAAATGTGTAAGAAATGGAGGCAAAGAAACAAGACTTTGAATCAGTACACTAAGGCCTTTCGAACTTATGTTCTCTTCAGAATGTAACTAACATTTTGAATGATGTCATAATGTTAGTCACATTCTGAAGAGAACATAAGTTCGAAAGGCCTTAGTGTGCTGATTCGAAGTCTTGCTTCTTTCCCTCCATTTCTTACAAATTTTTAAAGACATTCCAAATGCACAAAAACCTTTCTTCTGAATCCCAATTGTGTGTAAGCTCTAAAAGATGCATTCTGTACCAAGCGAAAAATGTGCATGAGCTAACTAACTAAGTAACTAACGAACTAAGCAGCAAAATTCTTGACATTAGTCAACAGGAGTATCCCCATCTAACTATAACCCAAACAAGGGATTTATGGGAATTTATGACCCAAACTGGGATCCACAAGGCCCGGTCCCCCACTTTTGGGTAGCTTCACCCCTAGGCCATTTTTAGCAAGGCTGGCACCATTAAAGGCAGTGTGTCCATGTAAGTAGAGGGCTTCGAGGGAGGTGTTTCGGAAACATTTGATCTTTTGTCTCGCTTCTAAGTGACCAGTTGTTTAGGCCTAGGGCCTGACTTTGTTTTCTAATCGCCACACACCCTGAGTCCACCCCTTCTGTCCGCCTGCACTGTCATTGGGAATTGTTTCGTTAGCTCGACATTGCTTTACAATCTCTGTTCATCCCTTCTGCTGTAAAATGTTTTAAACTAAATGTGTATCGTCACTGTCATTGCCAAGCATAAAAAACGTTCGCTTGGTCGAAGCTTGCCTTGCCGCCATTCCGCCATTGCTCGTATGGTCTTGACAATGAGGCTGTTATTTTCATGTGATCAGTGTGATCAGTTTAAAACAGCCAGCTCTTAACCAATCAAATCCTCGAACAATTACATGCTTGTTAGCACCGTGTCAGCAATTTCATGGTTCGTGCATGCAACTTATTTATATATGGACACACTGCCTTTAACAACAACAACAACAACAACCAAAGTTTCTGCGAAGGAACACTGATGGGTGAACATGAACTTGCAGACAAAAAATAAGTTTGCAGTTTGTTGGATTGCAAAATTAGATTGGCAGCTGTGGGAAAGGAACTTGATTGACTTCACGCTTGAATGAATATGAACTTGCAGCCAGAAGAATTAACATGTTTTGCATTCAGTTAAGATTTAAAATTTTCGTGCAAGAATTTATACTTGCAGGTTGTACCTAATTAGAGGTTTGAATAAAAATTATAACGTTTGCATTTGAAAATTTGTATTTGCATGTCTGGCCTCTACCAGCCTGCGTGCAGACTATACCGGAGAAAAATATATAGTCTGCGTAACGCCGCTCACTTTTGTGTGGTGCTTGCTTCAGCATTTATTTGATAACAAAGAAATAGTATTGTTGCAACAGTCAATAACATCGCTTTCCTGCGAAACGAGGAACCAATCCAGATTTGAGAACGGCTATCATGTGATTAAATGTCAGGTTTCGCTTTGTTCTCTAAGCACATTACATTAACAACACAATGCTCTGGAATTTTAAGTACCCTCGATAGACAATACATAGACGCTAAGTAGAAAGGGCCATTGAAACAGTTATTGAAATAAAATGCTGACTCATACAATACGGAATATTGAGAGGCGTTGCGCAGACTATATCTTTTCCTTTGATATTGTCTGCACGCAGGCTAGGCCTCTGCCGGCTTTCGCACAAAACGTTTCGACACCGTACAGCAATAGCAACCGTTTGGACATTCCGTTGAGTGCGAATTATCTTATTTACTTGTTTTGAGATCTCACTAATTAATTTTGGAACCCCTTTCACAAATTAAATGAACTCTACACTTCCGGCATCAAAATATGAGAAATACATATTATGAAACTTCTGGTAGCAAAATGACTCAAAATTTTAACAGACTAGACCTGGACCTTAGTTTCTTTTAAAATACGATTGGTATACATCAAGTCCCCCCCCCCCCCCCCAGAACAGTGCACCCATTGACGCAAGCCTCAATGAAGCAGTCAAAGAGTGTTTCCTTGTCTCCTTTGCAATGATATTGTTCGGGATACTATCAGTGAAAGTCTTTAGGATTTTCCCCAGAAGAGCCAGACGCCAGTCGAAGCGCTTTGGAGTCTGCGCGTATCGATCTAAGGGTCATCACCCGTCATCCTTCCTTTGTGAAATTGCGCATGCCCCAAAACGCTTCGCTCGTCCCATTGATGAGCGAGCCAATCAGAGTTAACATCTTTTCCTTTGTGATTTACAAAAGGGGAACTTCGCAGTATCCCGAGCAAGATATGGCTCATAGGTTATATTCTATTTCATTTGCTGGTCGTGTCGCTGTAACAAAGCGACCACAATGCGTCCTTTGAGCGCTGCGTGAGGTATAGTTGTGTGGCGGCTTGTCGCTGGAATAAATCGAGTGAAAGAAGCGATACAACAGCTCAGATTAAGGTCTTTAAGTCTTTTATCAACAACAGTTCGATGCAGAAGACAATTGTAACATTGAAAGAGTTGACCTTGTGTTGATAGGCCTGAAACGGAAGACTATTGGAAATCCGCACGACTAATCTTATATACAAATACATGTTACTGTTGTCTATACATTGTAAAGAATTGTATAACCCTGGAAGATTGTCATCAG
Source organism: Aurelia sp. 3 sensu Dawson et al. (2005) (assembly GCA_964020215.1). NCBI lineage: Eukaryota > Metazoa > Cnidaria > Scyphozoa > Semaeostomeae > Ulmaridae > Aurelia > Aurelia sp. 3 sensu Dawson et al. (2005). The sequence continues at coordinate 12,545,752 of OZ026593.1, read as the reverse complement.
GGATTTTGAGAAAGTACTGTTAAAATTCAAAACAGAGGTTTCAAAGCTGCCTGCTTTTATTTCAAATGTAAAGAAATGAACCTTATCTGCTTCATTACATTACTTATCTTATAAAGCTGAGTTATTCTAAGCTTTTTCCCACACTTTCTATGGTGAATGAAATTGGCTGGATCGTCGTTTTAAATACAATGTTCATTTACTGTTATTCAATAAAGTTACTTGTTTAAATCTTATCGTTTTCATTGCGGCGAAAGCGCGGGAAAGTCGCTCTACTTATCTCGTTTACGTCATATGGAATTGGTTGATCCCAGTCAAAATATCAACAAAGACATCGATCGCTTCTAGATTTGGACACTATATAAAGCTTATTATGAGCTAGTCCAACTGCACGAAGCTTTACGAAGTCCTGAAGCTCTTTTAAAGCGTACGGAACGATTTTCAAACGTACTGAACTTTCCACCAAAAATATCTTTACTGTTTTCACATGTGCAGTAGGAGTGCTTACTTACAGGAGGAAGTCTTTAAGGGTACGCGAATGTCTGTGGGGTTGTGCAAACATGCTGAACATTCCACCAAACATAATTTAGCTGCGTTTTCACAAGGAGCGTTTACCTGGAAAAGGAAGTCTCAAATATCGTATGCGAGCGTCTGAAGCCATCGGCAAACATGCTAAACATTCCACTTAACATGTCTTAGGAGCGTATGATGTTTTCCTGGAGGTAGAAGTTTTTACAGCGACCGCCTAAAAGCATCCATAAGTCGTTCCACATGGGGTGGCAAAAATTCAAACTTAGTAAACGCTGTCCATTCTCCATGAACTCCTGGCCAAAAGAGGAAACATTGCCGAACTCTGGAGAAATGTTTGCCAGGGAAAGAGTTTGTGCGTTCTGCACCGCCCGCAAATATCACTTGACAAACACGATTTGATTGTTGCCAGCAGAAATGCGTTGATCTTTTTACAAAAACCCCCGAAAACTACTACTCGTGACATGGCCAAACGGCAAAGCATTGCTTGCTGCAAAATTTTCAAATAATCAGCAAATTTGGCAAACACTGTTTGTTCATTTGGGGGAGGACTTCACAGACCTAGCCTGTGACACATACTTGGGAAAATGGCATACTTCATTTGATCTCTTTTGCTAGTTCAGTGATACTGTTCAAATGTCTTTTTCTCAACGACAACATGCATTTTGTCATCACTAAAGCCGTTCTGCTGCGCACCGTTTTGCAACATTACTATCCAGTATACGTTCATATCGATTCCTTGAAAACAAGGAGAATCAACTTAGTTCAGTTATTCTGCCAGGTGCAAATATTACGTGTGATGTAGAATGTTATTCCCTGTTGGATGTAGCTCTCTCAGCTTGGGGCCAATTATTATTTTCTCTAATGAATGCTCACCGACCGTACAGCAGAACGTCGTTTTGCCAACAATACTGCGATCTGAAAAAAGACACAGAGCAAGGCATCAAATGTCTGTGAACGATTGCAAACCTAATAAGCATTTCACGTGCATTTCACTTAAGCATGTCTTGAGCTGTGTTCACTCAAGGAGCGAGCGTCTGAAGCCATTAGCAAACGTGCATGAATCTCCACGGGGTAGGTGTATGAATTCCTCGAAACGTGTGGAATTAATTTGGTAAAGTTATGTTGTGAAGTGCAAATGATACGCGTGACGTAGAGTCGTACGCCCTGTAAGGTATAGATTTCTTAGTTTGGGGACAGTTATTAGGTTTCTCAAATGGTCACCATACAACAGAACGTCGTTTAGCTAATACTAGGCCAGTACTGATGCAATCTGAAAAAAGATGTACAGTAAGGCATCAAATCCTTAAGAAGAACTTGCACGAGCAGTTAGTATACATTAGAAACCCCCATAAAAGAACTCGTTTTTGTGAGAACCTCGAGGCTGAGGTTTAATCTTTTGAGTTCCCAAAATACGAAGGCCCCCCCCCAGAGGCTCAAACTGGGAGAAGTTCCTAGATGATAGGTTTCATGTCTTCAGAAGTCCTAAAATTTCTAAAAATTCTTGAAATTCTGATCAGAATTCTTCTGTGCAGATTTTTAAACAAGAATTCTGACCTGAAAATTTCATCAAGAATTCTCAAGAGTTCTTCAGAATTCTCAAAAGCTCTTGTGCTGAAAAACATTAGTAATGTGTGCAAAGGCATGTGCTGTTGTGCTGCATGTAAGAACTTTTTTAAGAACCTTGCAGGCTGGAATTTAGAAAAACAGCCCCTAAAATCAAGAACCTATTCAGGCTGCCCAAGAAAAACCTAGGTTCTTCTATGTGGGTTTCTACTGTATCATCCCTTTGACTTGATTACTCAAATGGAACTTCATGTACTTATGCGTTCGAAGTTTTGCCATCTGGGCTACTAATTGCACTGGGAATTCTGCACTCTACAATATATTCACACAACCAGTCGATCCAATCAAGATCACCTGAATCTAGCCAACTCAACCACCACACCAAGTTCATTTTCGTTAAGTCTCCTGTCGTTGAGTTTCGTTCCTCCGTTCATTTGTTTATATTAAGTTTTTTGTAATTGTATATTTTGTTGTATTTTAGGTTTATGCTCTTCATGTGAATGGCCTACGGGTAGTCATGATCTTTTGCTCCCCTTGGCACTGTTGAGTGCCACTGAACGTAGGTTTAGGCTCAAACGCTCCCAAATTGTTCGAATATTTCTCCCTTGTATTTGTATGTCTTAGCGCACCTTCGCATAAGAAAGGTTTCAAACTGCACAGCCTGACAACTTTGTACGGTTAGAAACCTTGTGCGAAGGCGCACTAAGACACAGAAATAGAAGGGGGTAATATTCGAACAATCTGAGAGCGTTTTGGCCTAAACCTACGATCAGTTGCACACACCAGTTTGAAAACGAAACAGAGAAAAAGAGCAGAAAACGAGACAAGAAAACAAGACACAAAGATCAAAACAAAGTAAATGGATAATCAATGAAAACGTCCGTGTCCTAACGTCCTTGCTTTGAAGCAAAATTAGTGATCAGCCAGCAGCGAAATGGCCCTCTTATTCACCCAGTCATAACTCCTCCTAAACCCTCAGCCACCACCTCATCATTGCTAGAGAAAAGTTTTGGAGATTGCCCCGAAACTGCTTGCTTGCAGAATGTTTGACAGATTCATAAACATTAAGTTTGACAAAAGTATGTTTGTAAATTCAGCAGAATGTATTTCAAACATTTTAAAAATAATTTCACCAAATTTTTAGCCATTTTCTAGCGGAAGTTTTGCTAGTAGCCAATTCCAGGTAGATCCACAATGATTTTCTCACATTCATGATTTGGCCTTACTAAATTATGCTTTACCCAAAAGCACATAAAATTATAATGCTTATTATGTTTGCAACCACCTCTACCGGAACCATTATTGAAATAAGGTCAACTCGATCTCTTAATGCTATCCTTGCCACTTTAATTAGGGGTGTTTTTAACTTGCACTTATCAGATTCGCTACGTAAATTGTATTGTAAACATTTCATATATTTGCTCTTCTTTTTTTACCATTATAAATTTTTTTTTATTTGGTTGTAAATTTTTACTTACTTACTCAGTTACTACTCCAAAATTTTCCAGCCTTGACTAGAAGTTCGAAGTCACAGCTTCTTAATGTCTCCTGATCTACAAAACTTTCAAATCATTGTTTAGCAAGTGGTTAGAATTTGATTTCTCTTGCCAGTGGGATGGGCGCTAACTAGTTCCTCAAATCCCAAGGTAGACAGATTTCGGTTAGATAATATACATCTGTGGTCTGCAAAATCCTATGTTTGATTTCATAAAACTAGCTTGGCTGCACATTATGCGTGATTTTCTCACGTGTACGTCGCTCTATTTTCTTTCCTTACACGTTTGTGTTTTTAAAACAAGAATACATTCACTTATTACAATCGCAGCTAACTTATTGAAAAGACGTCTGCATGTTTACAAAATATTCAATCCATTTGCCCCTTTCTCTGTGCTCTCAGCTGATAATTTGTTTATATGAAGATATGGCTTTTTCATTGCTCTCGTTTATTATTTATAACCTTAGGCCATAGCACTATTGATTTGTTAAGTAAGCTAAACCACATTGTGCTCAGCCGTCTCAAATTAAAGGCATATCACGACAAATTTTGAAAAAGTCGACTTTTAAGCTTTTGTTTTGGATGCTCGCTGTTCAATGTTCAGAATAGATTTTGTAGAATTACAACGTATTTATTGTTAGACAAACATCATTTATTCATTTTGGTGAAAGCTTTCCTTTGATTTTGCCAAACAGCTCTGTTGGGCGGCCATTTTACTCACCAGAGCTAAATAATTACCGCTTGCAGATGTTGATTTCTATAAGGAAAGCTTCAATTCCTTAAAGACATCTTGTTCTAATTAAACAGAAGAGCTTTGTCAATCACTGTAAGGTCAAGACCTTTTACGAACAAGTTAATAACATTCCTATGCTTTAAATTTTGTTTCTTGTGCCCGTTATCGTTAGTGTAACGAATTCACTTCCACGAAATATCCTTGTCCTAATTTTAACCGAAGAACTTCGTCAATCACTGTAAAGTCAAGACCTTTTACGAACAAGTTAATAACATTCCTGTGCTTTAAATTTTGTTTCTTGTGCCCGCTATCGTTAGTGTAACGAATTCACTTCTCGTGTTTCTTAACTTCCACAAAATATCCTTGTCCTAATTCTAACTGAAGAACTTCGTCAATCATTGTAAAGTCAAGACCTTTACGAACAAGTTAATAACATTCTTATGCATTAAATTTTGTTTCTTGTGCCCGCTATCGTTAGTGTAACGAATTCACTTCTCGTGTTTCTTAACTTCCACAAAATATCCTTGTCCTAATTTTAACTGAAGAACTTCGTCAATCATTGTAAAGTCAAGACCTTTACGAACAAGTTAATAACATTCTTATGCATTAAATTTTGTTTCTTGTGCCCGCTATCGTTAGTGTAACGAATTCACTTCTCGTGTTTCTTAACTTCCATAGAATATCCTTGTCCTAATCTTAATTCAAGAACTTTGTCAATCACTGTAAGGTCACGACCCTTCACAAACATATTAATAACATTTTTATGATTTGAATTCTGTTTCTTGTCTCTGTCACCGTTAGAGTAACGAAATTACTTCCCATCTTTGTTGCGGACACCTATATCTTACCCGGAGTGCTTTGATGGATGGCACATTTTTCTAAACCACTGGCAGATTTTTCCAGGACCGTCGAGAACGGGTGGGGGGGGGGTAGAGGGGGTAAAAGGGCCCAAGAGCCGCAGAGGCCTGTAAAGATTTTGTGCCATAAAAATTTATTATGCTGCAGTGCATTTTTATGACAATTTATCTGCACTAAAAGAGTATTTGCAAGAACCATCGACTTTGATGACAATACATGTTACAAACCAAACCGTCGTATTGATATTTATATTTTCTAGAAATTAGATCTATCCCAGCGAGTTAGTTGTCGGTGTCGTAAGGTCGTCGATTTACCGTTCACATTCATTCTCTTTGACCTGTCGTTCGTTCCCTCTATTAGGCTGTTTTAGCAGCAAGACGCGGACGTCTTTGAAAACGCAGCTTCTTTTTTATGTTTCAGAGCATTCTAATTTTCCAGCCTTTTCCCTCCCAGAAAACTGCTCACAGACAGACAAATTCTCTGAGTAAAGTTTGCGTTCTTGCATTTCCATCGTTTGTGGATGTGCTCATATTGCATTTTGCTTCCCTTCTCGACGTCCTATTTTTGCAGTGCGGGCCTTCAAAAGTATACTTTTCAGGTTGTCAGTTTCAGAATAGAACGTACAGTAAGTCTCTCGAGACTTGCAAAAGTTTTGAAGTTGATTTCACTTTGTAATTTACATCCTCGAACAAAAGAATTATTCTGGTGTCTTCTTGACTCGCGTCTTCTTGCTAAAACAGCCTATTACCTCCAGCGACTGCAACGAGCTCGTGTGAACCATAGTGTTTGCAAACGTAGAACAATACCTTTGATTCATAATTATGCTTTTTTTGTATAACTTTCACGCGGAATGGTCAGGCAAGTTTTAGAGTAATTAGTCATAAATTGGCGTTTCCTTAATTTTCCTAGGGGCTGCCTTCGAAGCCCACCCCCTAAGGCCATCCCAGAAGATCATTCCACGGCCCGAGCTGGCTCTCGACGGCATGAAACTTGTCATGATGTCAACCTTGTGTAAGCTACAGCTAATACCTCGCAGCGAAATATCAAGATAAGGCCAAAATTCTTACCAATATGTTTACTCCACAATCAAATCATTGTAGACAAGACTTTGTTGCCAGCCCATCTCTGAACATATCAAATCAGCACAATGCAGATATGCAGATCGCGATGTCTGAGTATCTGTTCCATTCCAAATGTCGCAGTTTCATCAAATATCGCCTTCTGCAAATAGGAAAATCATTTAAGCACTAATTGATGATGTTGAGATTTACGAGCCTTCGAGATGAAGAAATAGCATGCCCATTGTCTCATTTAATTTTGAAATTTAAAGATACTTTTAAGAACATCTCCAAATTGATACAAGGAATTACAAAGGGCATAAAACAATCATGGGATGATTAAAAAAGGCCGTAGGTTTGACATGAAGTACGCTTTCTTCCAACAAACCTTTACACAAAATCACAGCAATCTATAGAGATACTGACTTGCCGCATTTGCCTCGCTTTGGAGTCACCCAACGGAATCAGCAATGTTTAGATTTGGAAGCTATGAAATTTGCAGCTATGAAATTTAGTTCCTTTTGGAAATGCAGGCTTCACCTCGGTTTGGAACTCGGATCGGAAAATCCACCATGATTGCTTCGAATGAAGAACGTTAAACCATGGGTGATGATGCACCGATTTTTTTGGGAAAGGAGGGTAAAAATTGCAGAATTTCTTACCCATTAGCTGCCTAGTTATCCAGTCTGCTTAGCTGTTGGCCACTTTGAGTAGAAACGACAGAATACCTTTTTGTCCTTAATATTTTGCCCTTCGTTTCGATTTGTCTGGCTCTGTTTTGCTTAGGCCCATATATGAATTGAAGTGCATACCTTCTTCTTAGGTATCAAAAATGTAACCAGTTTTTACATTTCTCAGTTCATGATTTTTTATTTCGCTATACCTGTATGCCTTACCAAGACATCAGACATCTAATAAAAGAAAGTTTATATCTACATGTTTATAAAAAGACACATTCTAAGAAAGTTTAAGATATCTGATCTCCGATGTTTCACAACTCAGACTTTTTTACCGGTCCCTATATGCTACATGCTATGTGCTATGTTATATGGAGGCTCTGTGGAAGAGAATACAAATCCTGTCATTACGTTCAAGTACAGAATTTTTACAGTTTTCTTCATTCACGTCTTATAAAGCTGGACCTCGACCAGTCAAATACGCTTAAACTGCGGCTTCAACCGAAGGCCTCGATATCTCGTTTAAGTTTGTTTTCCCCTTGATTTTGTATTTTGGATTTTTGAAAAATTGCATATTTGCTAGTCAGTGAACATTTTGAAGCCTGTCCACTGGTTACATTTTTTCTAAATCCATATTTTCGGCTACAGTCAAAACATGGGTAATAGTGCATTGTGGTTGTAGCTAAAAAATTAAAATTTATTACCTCGTTATTACTATTAAACTTTCTTGCTTTCTCTTCGGCTGAAGCCTAACCAAGGACCGCGGAGCACATTTTGGATTGGGGGGGGCTAAAAAGTAAATAAGGATCCGAGGGGGTCTGGGGCGAAGCCCCCAGAAAAATTTTCTATGACCACGCCCTCTACTTGGCTATAAATGCAACCAACGCCCCTTTCTATAGGCATACTCGACAGTTATCTTCAGCATATCCAATCACAAAATCAAATTAGAAAGCATCATTTAAAGAGATGGACTGTATTACATTCTATTTTCCATAGCGAAAAGACTCAGCCTAGAACGAAAGGACTAAAGTTAAAAAAAACTTTCACAATCTCGTGGAATTATTATCTCCAAAAAATGATGATATGGAAACACTGTCTCTCTACTTTCAGAAGCAAACATTTTATACATAGAGAACCTAATACCGTAAACACTGTTTCAGTTTTTAATTTTGTAGAACAGAAAAATCCAATGATTTTTGTCAAATTTTCGAAAATTTTGTATACCGTTGTTGGGTCTTTTGATAAAAATTAGTTGGAACGTCGATAGAGTTTATAATTTCTGTGCTCTTCATATGAGTATAAAGAATTGCTAAATTATACTTGTTTGGATATTCCAGAGAGCGAAGCTGAGTTGATAGACGTCTTGCTAAAAAAATTTATCGTCGCACTCGTTGCTCGTTGCCGGGTTAACATTCTGCGATTTACAGGTTTGGAGAAGTCCCCTCATCAGCAATCTTTCAAGAACTGAAATTCGCTTTAAGAATAGCGGCATATCATGAAAGCATTTTACTTATCGCTTGGTAAATCTTTGGGTTTTTGAAGCCGTGCTAACGATGATGAAACTGTTATATCTCGGCATAATGCTATTGGACGCATTTCATTTGAGACAAAACCTTTTAAAACATTCTGCGTAGCTTGATTTCTGATAAATGCACGAGAAACGGTACTGTGAAGTATACAGACACTCACATATAAGAGCGTTATCAATGTAACAAAGCAAGGAAAAGCTAAAAACTATCTATTGAAAATTATTGGGGGGGCTAAAGCCCCCCCAGCCCCCCCGGCTCCGCGGTCCCTGAGCCTAACCAGTGCCAGGAATCAAATTCAGATGCCTCCTGCGCGTCTGAACGCATCTGTGTCCTACACAGCATTCATCCCCGTTTCAAATTCCTCTTTTGAAATGAGGATGAACGCTGTGTAGGAGCCAACAGTTCAGACAGGCAGGAACCATTTGAATTTCTGGCACTGGTTAGGCTTGTGCCAAAAAGGGAAACACGACGAAGAAAACTATGGTAATATCGAGTTAACAACTTTAATTTCCAGGCTACAAACACGGCGCATTATTGCCCATGGTCAAAGAGTATACTGGAGAGGACGAGGTTGGGTCGTCCGCTAAACCCTCCGGATAAACTTTTGGGGAGGGTAAACAATAAAGAGTGAAAGGCCGCTCCTCTTTATCCTGGCCTTGTCCAGTGGAGGCGCAACGGGGCGGACTGGGGAGATAAGTCCCCCAAACCCAAAAGTCGGCAAAAATTGTCAAAGAAAAATGTCATAAAATTAGTTGGGTATACCCAGTGGCGTGCTGGCCGCGCTGGCCGGGGGGCAGTCCCCCCTGCGAGTGAAAAAATATGAGGGGCGCCAAAACGGCATTCTCAAACACATGGGCGCCGAAGGAGATGGTAGCCAAATAGTTTCTTAGTTTTCTCCAAGGATTCTTCTTTCAAACTTGAAAGAACAAGGGCAGATTTTGTAATACAATAGCATCAGTCGCTTTGGTTCACACCTCAATTGAAAGCGATTAACCAATGCAGACAAAAGAAATTCTCTCAAGCAGAAATTGAAAACAAACGAAGCCGCAAAGTTGCCCTGAAACCAGTACGGCAAACTCTCGTTTGGTGCGGGCGAAGGGAGGTTTTTAAGAGAGGGTATGTGCTCCATAAAAAAAGAAGAAGGGTAAATCTAAAGTTCTGTTTCGCGGATTTTGTTTGTTTGATTCAAAAACCGAGCAGAGGGCATTACAATTTTTGCATATTTATTGCTCAGACGTACGCAGTCACTCCTCAGCTCCTGAATCAAATAAACAAAATCCGCGAGACAGAACTGTAGATTTACTCTTTTTTTTCGTTATAAGCACATACCTTCTCTTAAAAACCTCCCATCGCCCGCACCAAACGAGAGTTCGCCGTACTGGTTTCAGGGCAACTTTGCGGCTTCGTTTGTTTTCGATTTTTGCTTGAGAGAATTTCTTTTGTCTGCATTCGCTAATCGCTTTGAATTGAGGTGTGAACCAAAGCGACTGATGCTATTTTATTACAAAATCTGCCCTTGTTACTTGAAAGGTTCTTCAGACAGAAACGTGGAGATGCCTGGAAGTATCAAAATTGGGGTACAGAACAAGAAAAGAGGCAGATGAGCGACTTTTGTCGGATTGTGAGTGATTTGCTGCTACCCTCCAAAACTTCGAAACGGGAATCAAACGGGGGATAAACTTTTTCCGGTCATGGAAAAAGGTAAAAAGAAAAGGAAATCTTTTCCTTGATTTGGAGAGCAAGCGAAAAATGTAAACCCGATGCTTGAAAGCAAAATCATAGCTCTTTTCAGCTTTGTAAATTGTGCTAAGTTAGGGAGCTGTCATAAAGTATGGAACAGAGGGGGGCGGAAGGGATTTGACAGGGTCACCAAAATTGTCAGATGAAAAATGTTGGGCCAACAAACTCATTCAAATGATAAACATGGGCCATGAGGCTATTTGTTTCTGGACTTTCTATCAATATTTACAATTATTTTAAACACTGCCAGCGTCATTTTTGATGTTCTTTTGATCACTGATATCATTCTCCATCTCAGTTTCTAATACAGTAGTATCCGCAGATTCTACCCTACCTTCTTAAAACGTGATACTAGTTCCATAAATACGGTACTGACAGCATGGTACATGGGAAGAAACTGTATGGTGCAAAAGCTTTTCTTGAAGAAGTTTCTGAACCACAGAGTTCATTTTGAAGCTCTTGGGTCATCAAATGATTTTTGTAGATGCTAAGGAGCTATGTAACCAGTTTCTGTTTCTTGCATTGGGCTACATAATTTTACAATGAATTTTGAAATCCCTTCCGCCACCCTCTGTTCCATTCTTTATGACAGCTCCCTTACTTTTCATTTGTAAACGATGCCAGTTCCACGAAACTCAAAAACTAGTCGGTGAAGCTAAACTGTATTATAAAATTGTTACAAAAATATATTTTAGCACTGGAAAACATGGTTATGGCTTGGAGACGTTTTGAGAAAGAGTAGAAGATGAGTCCTCAAAAATTGTCCTGGGGGCTTCGCCCCTAGACCCCTTCCTTTTGCATTTCCCTTGTCTTTTCGCATCAAATTCATGCGGTAGGAGAGCTCTGCAGCCGAGGGGCATTTCACTCCCAAAAATCTCGTACACCTTTGGCAAAAATCCTTTTGTTTTCAAGAAAAATCCATCAAATATCCGTATAAATCCTTTTGTTCTGAAAAAATCTCGTACGCTTTTCCCAATGAGTGAAGTGCCCCTCGTCTGCTGTAACAGGAATTACGTCATCCTATTACATAAGTACCATCATCTTATTAGCCTCGTTATGAAACGTAACTTAATGAATGAACTAAGATATTACCTTTCCTGTCATGCGCAGAACGTTTCCATTGTTTTGTAGTTATGTATGATTTCCGTTAAGTATAAATGTAAATGTAGGTTAGTTTTGAGGAGTTCTTGATGAGATAGCAGAAAAGACACGTGAAGTTTTCTGTCTCACGAATCTCGCGTACCGAAATCCGCGATGCAAATCATCGCCTGTCACAAAATTGGTGGAGGACCCGAGTTTTAAATAGCCATGTCTGTTGAAGAAGTCTTGCTGCCTGTTCTAACAAAGTTCGCAAATGGGTCATGTCCATTTCTAAACGCACAAAACTTATAGATGGTTTGCTGTTTTATTCCGACGAATTTATGCAAAATCCAGACCATCTGCGCATATTTGTACCGTCAGACACAGATTTGCAGCGCCACATTCTTCACGCTTATCACGATTCGCCAATTGCCATGCATAGGGGTCGAGACGCTACCTATAATTCTGTCTCGCGCGATTTTTACTGGCGTAATCTTTCTAAGCACGTACGGAACTGGATTCGCCGCTGTCCTCCCTGCATACGCTTTAAAACTCTAAAACAACCCCATGGTCCTATGCAGGTTCGAATTTATCAACACCCATTTCACACTTTAGGTGTTGATTATGTAGGAGAACTCCCATTGTCCCCTTCTGGGAACAAGTGGATTCTCACGGCAGTGTGTCCGTATTCTAACTTTCTGCGCGCTATTCCAGTTCCGGACAAAACAGCAACAACAGCAGCGCGCGCTCTGTTACACGAAGTACTACTACCATTTGGTTTTCCCACGGTCATGCAAAGCGACAGAGGAGGCGAATGGCTCAATGCAGTCATGCACAGGCTTACTACCTTGCTGTCTATTGAACAAGTCTTCACTTCAGGTTTTAGGCTTCGCTTAAATGGGGCTACAGAACGTGTTCATCGATTTCTCAACAGCGCCATAGGCATCTATTGCGAGAAGTTCCAAAATAGGTGGGAAGATTATTTGCAACCAGCCGTATATGCGCATAATACATCGCCAATTTCAGGTTTCTCGGACATAACACCGTTTTTTCTGGTCTTCGGACGCGACGCGCCATGTCCAGAGACAATTTCGTTAGATTTGCCGCCTAATCCGCTGCCAGCAGATCATTACGCAAAAGATCTAGTCGCCAAAATGGTAGCTGCGCACAAGCAATTTAGCGAGATCAAATCAGATTTGCGTCGACGCCAACGCGAGCTATATGACAGTGCAGCGCGCGACTTGCACATTCCGGACGGTAAAATTGTTTACCTTCGCAAAGATCATGCTTCTGCTTCGGATGGTCAAGCTACACGCTTTATCAGAAATTTTGAAGGTCCATTTCTGGTCACTGGTCATCCTTATAACAGGTCGGATCTTCTCAACCTTCGGAATACCATCACAGGTCAAGATATTCCTAGGCCGGTTAATGTAGAAAATGTTGTTGTAGTTCCAGAACAATTTCCGGACGATATACGCATTCCGGACAACGCCATCATAGAACCGCAACCAGTCCCGCATCATGTCATGCAGCGAGCAGGTAATCCGGACTTAGCCAATGTTGCACATGAATTTGGTAAGTATTTAGAAACGTTACCTAACAAGTCCGCAGTGTCCTCGCAAGCTTGTAAGTTTGTTTATGAACACTTTCCCGCTGCTCGTGAAATCCTTGCTCGTCATGGTAAGCTTAAAGGTCTAGTTAAATCATGTAACTACCTTCAATTGGAAGGAGGTATGCAAGGTGGAACGTACATTTTATCTCTTAACCAAGAGTTATTCAACCGGACGTGTCGTTAGATTTTGTTATCGTCGTAGATTAACATGGACATTTTTATTAGTATTACTTATCATTGTACGCAGAAAAACTTCAAAAACAAGTTTTGCATTTTTTCCTCAGGAAGGGGCAGACTGTAACAGGAATTACGTCATCCTATTACATAAGTACCATCATCTTATTAGCCTCGTTATGAAACGTAACTTAATGAATGAACTAAGATATTACCTTTCCTGTCATGCGCAGAACGTTTACATTGTTTTGTAGTTATGTATGATTTCCGTTAAGTATAAATGTAAATGTAGGTTAGTTTTGAAGAGTTCTTGATGAGATAGCAGAAAAGACACGTGAAGTTTTCTGTCTCACGAATCTCGCGTACCGAAATCCGCGATGCAAATCATCGCCTGTCACACTGCAGCATGCATAAGTGGGAATATTTTGAGCATGTTTTGAGCAATAACTAATGAGGGGGCGCCATTTTGACATTTTGACCCCCTTGCTGAATTTATCTTTGGCTGAATGAGCCCCAGCACGCCACTGGGTATACCTTTGGATTGAAAAATTACGTCAAAAATCCCCCCCCCCCATTTCTCTAGGATTTTTCAGAGCTGGCGCCGCCACTGACCTTGTCCAAAATGTTTCCGGTGGGGTTGAGCTGATGACCACCACAGTTATTCTTGGTACAAAAATAAAATCCCAAACAATTTAATGGTTTAATTGCAACAATGACACCCACATCGTATGGGAAATGCTCTGAATGGGGGCGTCAAAATAAGCAACAATGGGCAGTGGCGTCTGTCACCCTAACGGATTAGTCCGGTTGGCACATGTTATCTATCCTTTTATCAAGGGCAACAAATAGTCAGTTGTATGTTAGTTGCCAATCTTTACGAAAACGAACTGTAATCAAATCTATGTAGACTCTTGGGACCGAAATATTTCACGAAATTTCCTGAACAGCTTTATGCAATTAGCAAATGTAAAGCCATTAACTCTTGCGCCAAAAATTATCTGGCCACCCGCCAGTTATGGCTACCGTGGATCATGAGGTCCCGTTGCGTAACAATTTTTGAGAGGGAAATTCGTAGTGCTTCGAACTTAGTGTCTACAAAAATATTTAGCTCGCATATCAAAACACATGCTGCAGTATAGTTTCCATCAATAATAGTTCGATAAACGTTGTCTTAAAATCATGCTTTCCCGCACTGTCGGTGGCAGGACGCGCTTTGTCCACCACTAACAAGAATATTCCGCCCCGCTGTTCAGCACATTCAAATTTTCCACCCGGTAAAAGCAGATACCCAAGGGAAAGAAAATCTCCCAAGTTTCCAACTGCTCTTTTGAAAATTTGTTTTGTTTAGTCCATGTTCTCGTTGTTCGCCACCAAAATAATTCGGATAATTGAATCTATGTGTTGGCCATTGTTTGAAGGATACGCTTGAGATACAGGCCTAAGATCTACTGTCAGGGGGTGGAGTTTTACATTATGTGGCTATGTTGTTTATCACATGGCTTGGGAAATAAGTCTTATCGTCGTTCTTTGAAGCTGAAATGAAACAAAAAGTCTGCAAGCATGTCATGATATCACCACATTTCAAAGCGATCATTTTCTGAAGAAGACCTTATCAACAAAGTCCTTCGTATCGTGTCCGATGAGAAGTCTAACGGATTATTCATTCCTGCGGACAGTCTGTTATGATGTCTAACTGCCAGCAAATAAAGAATAGAAATCGTGAACATTGGATGGCACGTGATTGGATAATATTAGGTTTATGTAAATAAAGCAAAATCAAATGTTGCTGGAAAATTCTAGAAATCTTTTATTGTATAGAAATATGATCTTTGAATGACAGAGGGTTACTGTAAAGTGAACTATGAACAAAATGAAAGATTTTCTCCAAAAATTTTTCCCGCCAAAAATTATTTGCTTGGCATATTTTTCCACCAAAGCATAAATTTAGAAATTCTCCACGTTTTTATTTTCAAGAATTACTACATTTAAAGTCGTGTACCAGCCCTGTTCTGAAAATTTATCTGAAGGCTTTTTGGCTGACATTTCACTAAATTTGTCTCAAAGTAATTTTACCAAAAAATTGGGCCTAACATGTTAAAAGGTGATGGACATCGCTCACTAAAACTCCCTTTGTTCCGTAGCAATTATTGTGGAATTTTCCTTTTCAAATTTTGATATTGGCTTGTCTATTTAAAACATGTGTTGTTCTGCTTGTTTGAACGAATTTGTGTCATGCAAGATTTGCGATAAAGCGAAATTACTCATCACAAACTTGTTGATTACTGTTCGCGGACTTTCGCGCAGATCTTTGGCGTACTTTCGTCACAAATACTTATCGGTTGCAGTCACAATTGTTTTTCTTACATGCGACAGGTCATGTCCAGGCATGTATTCGAAGATCGCGATAGGTCACTCTGATAATACCTGAGCCAACTTTTTGCGTCAAGTTGCACATGTAAATGTTTAAAAACAACTTCTGGTCATACAAAATTGTACAAAACGTGAAGATTGCCTCGAAACATGCTAAAAGGCTTTGTTGTCGAATCCTTGTAAAAGTATCATTGTCTGACGTTTCATGCTCTGATGAGTGTCAAACGAAAGAGATTCGGAAAATTTTGTCCGAAAATTTCTTTCCCAAAATTCAAAGTAGAGGAACATGAGAGCAATAGAGCAAGGGAAGTTGTGAAGCACGAAAGCATGAGAATTTTGAACGCACATGAACACGGGAGCACGGACGGAGGCACGGGAAGTTGCGAAGCACGGGCGAGCGGAAAGTTTCAAAGCACGGGAACACGCGATTTATCTGATTCGTTTCATCATGGTCTCAATTTTCCAAGCTCCAACGCCTTCATGAAACATCCAAAAGAGACTCGAAAAATCACAGAATTGTAAGCAAGTCTTGAAAATGTTACAGATCTTCCTAAAAATGTTGAAAAGGTCCAAGAAAATGATTGAAATCTTCGAAAATCTCACAAATGATGGAAATTTATCCAAAAAAATGATTGAAGTCCTCAAAAAAGCATTTTGAAAATTCTTTCAAAATCTCAAAAATCAACAAGCTGCTAAACAGTTACGCAAAATCTTGAAAAGTATTGCAAAATTTGTAAAATTTCTGAAACTCTCAAAAAAATATTTAGATTCTCAACAAAGACTTCCAGGTAGGTAGGTAGGTATATATGTTTAACGTGGCTAGCCTGCGAAAGTCTGAGAGACTTATTTCCAGCAGGGGCCACGGATGTTTTACCATCAGTCCGCCGCAGCTACCCGCCGCAGCTACCAGATTTCCCTCACATGGCTCTGGTTGACCCGGGCTAGAGTTACGGACAGCGGCCAAACTGTCCAGCGCAGGATTTGAACCTACGGCCGTTCTGACCTTTGGCTTACGAGTCAGACGCCTTAAACACTCGGCCACGCGCTCTCCAGAAAAGGTTCGCAATGCGCAATCTGTCAAGAGGAATGCTGTGCTATTGCGTTTCTCTAAAGCATACTTACTTTAACTACCAAAGCTTTTTTAGGCTGCGGGCCTCTCCTAACAGCAGCAAGGCCAGAAGGAATACGAGTTTTCATCCATGAATTTCAGTGCTTCCATCAGCGTTCCATTTTCGTATGAAAAGGTTTACGCTTTCGGTCATTCACAGCTTTCGGAAATGCGAGTCACTCTTCACCCAGCATAGGCCTATGAATAGATGAGGATGAAGCTCTTCGAGTTTACATATTCAAATCAAAAACACGAGATCTATCGAAAAAACAAATAACAACTTAGCGAGAAGAATATTTTCTTTTTCTTCATGAGAAAGAAACAATATTCGCAAAGAAATCTCACAGCAATAATCATGCAATGCAATTTCTATGTTTCATGCAATTTTTATGAAAGTTTATCGATTATTGCATTTCGTATTGATTATTCATGCAAGTTAGAAAGAATTCTTAAAACCTGTCTGTCCAACATTTGATTTAGGCTAAATGGTTAACTTAGGCCCATTGTGTGATGTTTTGTACAGAAACAAGGCAGTTAGAATAACCTTGGCTTGAAGCTATTCGAGATGAATCTGAAAAACTTTTTTTTGTCCTTTGAGTTAAAGACCCTGTCCTCCCCATGCGCACAAACCAGCAAAACATCACAGTTACTGTAAAAACGCACTTTGACCACAGAATATGGGGAAAAATAGCTCTTAGTACTGTTTGTGGTACGGGGACGTGCCATTTTTTAGGGGTAGTTTTTTCAAACCGTTACGGAATTATGGGTATCATTTTCACAATTTTTTGACATTTCACGGAATTATGGGTGTCCTTTTCAGGGGATTTTTCATAATTTACGGAATTATAGCCCAGATATTTATTCGATTTGTGGAATCATGGCCCTAAAATCCACCAGAATTTGCGGAATTATGGGTACCAATTTTTCGGGCAAAATGGCACGTCCCCATCACATAATAGGTTGAGTTACCCCCCCCCCCCCCGAGGTCAGTCCCTGTCTCTCCTTTAATTTTTGCTTCGTAGTACTCTTGTTTTCTTTTCCTGTTCCCGGTAGTTTTCTTTACTTTTGAAGTCGTATTTGAAAATTGTAAGTGCCGTTCTTGGTGAAGGCCAGACCTTACAGTAAATCCCCGCATATAAGAACCTACTTTTTTGATAGCCAGGCTGAAATAGGTTCTTATTTCAAAGACACTATGACTAATATCAGGGTATATAGGTTCTTATTTGAAGAGTGACTTGTGTAGGCCCTTACAAAGTCTTAAAAAAGATTTCCAGCCCTATTATTTGTGTTTGAAGGGCTCTTATGGACCTATGCCTAATTGGGGAGGAGAATCGACATTTAACAGCTAACTTGGGCCAAAATTAACTGAGTAACATAAATCAAAAATAAATTTTGCTACCCCTGCAATAAGAACCTGTATTTCATCAGACTGAAACAGGTTCTTAATTGCCAGGTGCATAATTCAGGGAAAACAGCCTCTAGGTACTTATTTTAGTAGGTTCTTATATGCGGGGATTTACTGTACAGTATTAATGTATTTTAGTCGAACTTTTATTCGTTATGAATAGAAAAAAAACGTTACATCGCCATAAAATTAACATTACGACCGTTCGCTTGAAAATTTGTAATTTGACTGACGTTTAGCTGCTGAATGTAAATTTGGCCTCAAAGATGTTATATGAAAGAATTTTGAATAAATTCAAAAACGAGGCTGTTAATTGAAGCGGTGTATTGTTAGCCTATTGTCTGATGCGTTTTGCAGAAACAGGGCAGTTTGAATTGATTGCAAATAAATAATTTTTCCAAACATACAGGGTGTCTCAAAAAAATTGTTCGACGTTTGATTAAATACTAAAAAGTAACGATACGCTGAATGGACACTTGGTCAAGTAACCTCTTTTCTGAGATTTTAAATTAATTTTTGACACAAGAATCTTGCAAATCCGCTAAGAATTCATGTAGTTACAAGCCTTTGAAGTTCAAGTTTGTGCGAAAACTGAAACCAGATGCTTCGAAATGGCATTTTTGGTAAAAATCTCATAGACCATCGTTTCTGCTATTTCTCAATTGTTTCAGGGCAAACCAAATGGAATTTGAACAAGTTTTCGATTACCTAACTTTCAAGCATATGTATGCTTTGAGGAAACAGATACAGTCCCTCATTGATTATGTTTTGAGCCACTGTTTTTAGACATATGCAATGTTAAGCAAATTTTGACAATGGTTACAAAGATTAACTTACTTTGGAAGTCCTATTTGGTTTGCTCTGATATCAACGAGAGGTATGACATAAGACAAGCTTCTTTTACCTCAGTCTTCGAGGTTTTTTTCATTGCAAGTAATCTGGAGGTCTATGGTTTCAGCTATCGCATATTTTTGCTCTTTGAAAGCTCGCAACTCAGTAACCTTTCAACCGATTTGCAAGATTCTGGTCTCTAAAATTATTTCATAATCTTAAGAACAGGGTTACCTTCCCATGATTCTGTTCATGTTATCGTTATTTTTCAATATTTAATCAAACGTCGAACAATTTTTTGAGACACCCAGTAGCTCATCATTTGATATCGGGTAACTGATATACGTCAACAGTAAATACTGATACCTGATAGGCTAGAATTTGACAACAAGTTGAGCCACTTTCATATGCTTACATTCCCATTACTTCAGGCCCATCGTCTGATGTGTTGTACAGAAATATCTTTGGTTTAAATCAATTCGCTTCTATAACAAATTCGCGAAAAAAGAAAGTAGAAAACTCTGTTCAACGTTTGATTTGGGCTCAATGGTTAACTTAGGCCTATTATCTATTCTGTAAAAAGAAAATAAGACGACTTCGTTCAACATTTGATTTAGGCTGCATTGTTAGCTTATGCCAATGCCTATCATCTAATGTTGATTTACAGAAAAATGAAAGTAAGGATATAACTTGGGTTCAAAACATATATTCTCGAAATAGAAAATAAAAATACTTACTTTGAGCTTTTGTTTTTGGCTCATTAGTTACGTTAGTCCTATTTTTGACGTTTTTACAGAAATATCTGAAAGTGAGGACAACTTTGGTTTAAAATCAGTTCTCGAAAAAAATGCAACACTCCGCTTGTTTGGTTTAGGCTCAATGGTTAACTTAGACCCATTGTCCGATGTTTGTTACAAAAACATGAAATTGAAACGTAGGTTTAAAATTTATTCTCGGAAAGGAAAGTAAAAACACTTCGTTCAATGCTTGATTTAGGCTAAATTGTTAACTTAGGCCAGTTGCCTAATGTTTTTTAAAATCTACATAAAAGTAAGGATTTCTTTTTTCTTTTTCTTTATATTCTTTAAACACGGTAACCCCGTCGGCAAAGGCCGCTTTTCAGGGGGCCGTGACAAAAAACCTAGTCTAAAATTTACAAGTAAAATATATGAACAAACGAAACTAAAAAATCTAATTACAAAGTTATAGTAAAATTAAAATCAATATTTACATAATTTTCATATCGTGAGTGGCATGACACAATCAGACAGGACCAGAGCAAACCGGACCCCATGCCCACCCTGAAATAAGACACCATTTATAGCACCTCAAGAAAGGCAAAGAATCCGACCGACCCCAGTCCAATCCAACCGCATCCCGCCACCCACGATCAAATTAAAGGCGATGTTTAAAAGCATATAAAGAGGGTGCTTGCTTAACCCTCTTTATATGAGGGTTAAGGATACTTTTGGATACTTTTGGATAGGATACTTATATGAGGGTTAAGGATACTTTTGGTTTAAAATCTGTTTTCGAAAAAGAGAATAAAACACTCCGCTTAAAGTTTGGCTTAGGCTCAGTGGTTGACTTAGACCCATTGCCGATGTTTGGTACAGAAGCATGAAAGAAGAGACAACTTTGTTTCAAAGTCAAATTCGAAAAAGAAAATGAAAAAAATCCGCTCAGCGTTCGACTTGGGCTCAGTGATTAACTTAGGCCGATTGTCTGACATTTTGTACGGAAAGACGAAGTAAGGACAATTTTGTTTTGAAGTCCATTCACGAAAAAGAAAATACAACAACTTTCATCGTTTCATTTTGGCTGAATTGTAAATTTAAGCCCATTATTTGGTGTTTTGTGTAGAAAGAAACAGAGCTGTAAGTATAACCTCGGTTTAAAATCTATCAATCTATTTCTGCTTTTAATCCATGCTTACAGAAGAGGAATTTGTGGTGAGAGTTTATCCTATATCTCAACAATTATTCGCTATCTGCTTTTCAAAGAAATTTTATGAGCTCATTCACCGACTTATTCGGGCATTTGTCTCTATTAAACTTACATGATTCCATTAAAAAGACTATGTCTTAAACCTTCATCGGAGTTAAATTAGATATTTAAAGATGCACTTTTCGTGTCTGTAAGCGTTTATAAACTCGTGTTTTTTATACAAGATTAAGGACACGGCTGCCATTTATTGGCATTATTTTATCTGAAGAAAGTTGTTTCCTAAAGATTTAAGCCATGCTTACTTATTGCGTCAGTTGCCGAAAGGGCTGCTACAGTGTAGCTATGTATATCTAAATGAAAATATTGGTGGAAGGATTTTTTATTTCCCCTCAGAAATTTCCCAGTACACGTTTTTTCTATATAAGAAACTTGGATCAGGCCATAGTACTAAAAGTTCCTTAATAATTTAACATGATATTTTGTCCATTTTAGTACTAAAAGTTTCTTAATTGGTTTCTTATTTTTTGAATGCATGAATTGTCAATGTGGTCGCTAACACTGCTGCAGATATATTTAAAGCATCATATAGGAAAAAACAGTGCTTTGATATGTTGAAAACACAAATGGCTAGATAATATTGCCCAATAATAAAGGTTCAACGATCTATTCGCTATAAATTTCATGCTTTTAACTTTGAAAAGTTTCTTAGTACTTCTCAGACATAGTACCTAGAGTTTCTTAAAATTTTGGCTATCTCAGTACTAGTTTCTTATAAACCAATTTCTTATAAAAAAACGAGTATTCATGATTTCAGGGCAAAGCTATGCATTTGTTGAAATAAATAAAAATCATCCGTTTTCTCCACTGAAAATAAGCATCGCATTGTATCAAATGGAGCACGATCCAAGTAAGGCTGTGCTTGTTGCTCAGTGTGTCCGAAGAAAGCTCTGTCTCTCCGTTTTTTATATTTCTGATGTCGTCAGTAAAGAACTGAGGGGAGTGCAAGAGTTTCCTGACGACTTTGGTGTGATCAGTGTAAGTCGAAAATGACTGAGAAGAAAGTCTGTTTGTTGTTCAAGCCCGCGTACCTTTACTATGGAAGAACCCCCTCCCCCCCCCCGTGATCAATTTATTCAGCAAAATCTTGGATGATATACGCTTTTAACATAAAACCTTCTATAAGAGAAATTGAGAGCCCACTAAAAACTCATCCACCTTGTTAAGCCAAGTAATCTCCAAGTAATCACGGGGTGAGTGGCCGAGTGGCTTGCAGTCTTCGTCAAGTGACTGAAGTTAAGCTTGGTTGGGTGCGGGCAGACTCCGGATGGGTGACCACGGAGGCCCGACCTCACAACTCATCTCGTCGTCCTTCGGAAGGGGCGTTAAACTAGGGGTCCCATGCCTGGATGCTGCATGCACAGTGGGCCTAATACGGGTATTTGATTTATTGCTGTCAAGAGCGGGATGGAATAGCCAATAGGAATGCATCTCTACTGAGACATAATAAAAAGCTGTGCTCCTCACAGCGATCTCGATGCTTCGAGGAGGCTCGAAGAACTCCAATCGGAGTTCGCCGAGGCTCCTCCAATTGGGATTTCCACTGCAGAACATACCAGAAATGAAAGCGAAAAACATTATGTAGCTAACAAGGTTGCAGTCATGACGATAACGTTACGATGGACAAGGCCACCATGCTTGCTTATCAATTTGAAAATTTCGTAACGCCCTAATGAGATCAACGAATGCAAATCTTTTCAGCAGAACGTGCCTCTTCATGACCGAGTGTCAGAGGAAACGGAAACTGTGTCATTCACGGTGTTACTTTAAACCAAGCCGATGAATCAATGCGAAGCAGTAATCGCTGATCGAACCAAACATTACTGACCCCGGGAGGGGGGCTACTTGACTAGGGAAGTGACGGGTGTGCGGGAAATCTCTTTACACCCCGTACCCTGTCGCATAAAAAATGCCCCAAAAGTATACCCTGTCACATAAAACTTTCAAGAGAGCTCTAACAAAACTTCCTTCGATATGATACCCTGTCACATAAT
Source organism: Aurelia sp. 3 sensu Dawson et al. (2005) (assembly GCA_964020215.1). NCBI lineage: Eukaryota > Metazoa > Cnidaria > Scyphozoa > Semaeostomeae > Ulmaridae > Aurelia > Aurelia sp. 3 sensu Dawson et al. (2005). Next base: position 12,522,993 of record OZ026593.1, on the reverse strand, counting down.
TTTCATATCAATTTTAATACCTTGTTGCATATCTTTTGTTAGAAGAAAGGAAACCCTGCCGTCGCATAATTTTTACTGTAAATTGACATCCTGTTGAGCGGCACATCCCTTTAAGTCAAGTATGGGAGTACCCCCCTTCGGGACTGACCACATCTTATCATTGATCGAACGTTACTCATTTTTATCATGTAAGAACAAGCAGATTTTTGAGCTCCCCACATTTTTACAACCCTGCCTTTCTAAACTGGTTGCTGTTGCCAGAATAACGAAAACATTCTTAGGTTTCTAATAAGAATTATTAAGCTTTGCTAAGATAACATTGACAAGCCAAACCCTCCTCCGCCGGCTCACAGCCGTGGGGCCGTGACTTATTCTGGACTCTGGAAAGTTGTCGAAAAGTCAAAGACAAAGACGGCAATGTTTTGAGAAGCTATGCGCAGGTACGCGGGTTTTTCGCAGGTACACTGCGTTTTCTGACTGTCTGTAAATCAAATTCGCCTTAGCCGAGAATAGGCCCAGGAGGGGGACTCCCTATTGGTACTGTAGTAGGACTGGAAACTATTCTTTGTATGCTAATTTATGCTAATCGACAGAGCAGAAAATGCGCATGCATGAGCGAAAACTCGTACTTTTGAGCGCACCTAGCTCCCTGCAAAAGATCCCCAAAGAAGGCACCACTTGATATTTTCTTCCTAGGGAGTCTTCCGTTGCGGACTGAATTGGAGAGCGGTAGTAATTCGCCGCCATTGTTGATTAGGGCATTACAGGACTTAAGCAGTTGCATACATGAAGCTATTGCGCAATTTTGTGTTGATTTTCCTTTATTTGAGGCGCGCAAAGCATGCCGGGTGACAATGAGTCTTTAAACTGTTGATTCATCGTTTCAAAAAGCTTATCTATTCAAACGCTTCCTTATCTCAGATTGGTCGATGACGTCATTCAACGCATTTTCTGCTCTGTCACGCTGATCCTTAATTACTCATTCACGGCAGATTTTCCTTAAACATGGGTGAATTATCCAGAAATAAGCGAAAAATAGTCAAAAATGGATTGTTTTCCGCCAAAATTCATCATAAAAGTGGGTATGACGGCACGTTTCGGTAAATAGAACGTACTGCAGAAGAGGGTACCTTTCTGAAAGCCGGGCGGCAGACCCCCGTCCATCAACAAGTCATGTAGTCCTCTCCGGGGGGAGACTATCTACGTTGCCTGAAGAGGTTACTTCATTTTACTAGCCTTCGTACAGACTGTACTTTTCCACTGCACATGATCGTTGTTTGCTCTCCTTCACAGTAGAAAAGTGATAGAAGTGAGTAAAGTCGTTATTTGTACTGTTATCACATTACAGACTGTATGAGCTATTCAGACCATTTGACTTCAATGTTTCAGACAGAAACAAACAGTGTTTACCATACTGGAAACTGGTCATACTTATTTTGCAATGACATAATAAATGTGATTTCCTTTCTTGTTCTGTCAAAATAGATTACTGTAAGAGTCATCCAATATGCAACAAAATCTTTTGAAACAAATTCTAAGAAATCTAACGGAACCTTAGCAGTGATTTGACTTAACAGCGCAACTTTATATGCCATTCGCAATAATAAAACTGCCCGTCGGAAAATTTTGCAGTGATTTGCTCCGGGCACAGCCCATTATTTTCACATCTGCAATAAAACTGTCCGAACTGGACTAACAAGCCTCGCCTAAATAATTTTTTATCGCGAACTCGTGGCTCTCTTAGCTTTTGAAATGCCAGTTAAAGCCACGCTTTAACTGGGGTTAAGCAGAATCCCTCGAAACTTTGTCCCCTTACACCCGCTATGAGCATCTTGCCAGATTTTCTATAATTTGTACAACTCATGCAGGTCAGCACGCAATGAAACCCTATGATACATTTTGGCGGATCTGAAGTCCAAATAAAAAATTTGATATCAGAATATTGTTATCGAACGACGAATTCGAAGAGATTAACATCTTACTTTTTATGACGTTCGAATTCAACTTTCAGACTTTTAGTTTTACATTTTAACCCGCAGAAGAAGGGTTTCAACGGATGATCCCGAGACACTAGGTCAACAGTCAGGTGACAAGCGCACTTCTCTTTTCCGACCAATGAAATGTGAGACATGAAAATTGCCACTCTCATCCGCAGCCAATCATTTGCATTTCCGGTTAAAACAACCAATCAAATCCGTTAAGTCAGAACCGCCAGGAGCGAGCATGTAACCAAGAGCTCCAGCCTTCGAGCACATTCTCGAAACGGCACAAGCCTAAAACGTTCTCAGAGCAGACTAATACTACTACTACAGTCAACGAAGCATTTAGACAAGAACTGAATGATCATGTTCTAGAAGCTGAATTTGGTGCAACAATGAATGCAGCAGCGACAGCTTTGCCAATCGTCTGAGCACCAGCAAGCGATACCAGTACTCAGAGAATGAATTGAAGTTTCTCGACAGAAGAACAGGCAAATAAATCGTTTTTCAGCCTGTTATACCGACTGGGCGTAGATACACTTACCTGTTACGAAGTTGCCCTAGAACTGAGATTAGAGTACAGAGCCTTGATTAAATGACAATGTGTTAGAAAAGTGATGGAAGATGCTAGAATACAGAATGTCACCACTTCTTGTATGGTTGCACTGATGGACGACACAAGGATGACTGAAAATTTCCTCTTGAGATGCATGACACGGTTTTAAAAGTTAAGTATCTCTTTATGATAACATATATTTCCATTTACATTTTCAAGTTCTCGAAATATCTCTGTTTTTCTTTTGGCAATTCAAGGCGAGATTTAAATATTGACCATTGCTATTTTCCAAACTTAAACTGCGGAGAAGCCAAAAAGAAACAAACTGGTGTCCAATAGGCGATGATTGATGTACATAATACGCAAAGAAGATGCTGAGGCCACACTTTCACTCACTGCTTCCAGACGACTCACCATGCATTAGCCTGGTGGCCAAGAACTGGGGTTTGGTTATCAGGCTAACCATGCATGAAACTTTAAAAAAAAAAAAAAAAAAGAAAGAAAGAATAATAATAATGGGCAAATTTTGTTATTTTCTTCGCAATAAACAACATGACATGCTAGACGTGCCTACTCCCCCTGTTCCAATTTCCTTTCAGGCGTTACAATCCGTCTGCTATCGTTAAAGACAGAAGCATACGACATCTGTAAAGAGCAGATATGATGTGATGGTGGATCCCAACTTCATGATAACATGTCAGAACTTTACCTGTGACCGACCAACACAAATGCTGACGAGTATATATCTGCCAAATTTGACAAGGGACCTGGTATAGCTATAAAATACAAAACGTGTGCCAGGATTTCAGTACCGCGTTTTCCTTCAAAAACTTGGGATGAGCCTGTACAAGCCTATTAATTTCATCTGAAATTTTCAGCTTTCAGTACTCTCAAGCACATTCCGAATAGTTAGGAAACAAGCAAACAAAATAAACCTATACCCACGATTTCCTTTATCAAATTAATAGCTTTTGGAATAGAACTATGTTTGTGTCCCCAGCGCGGGAGTTTCTTAACTTTTGACGATCGGGGAGTTTCTCATGAGCAGTTTCTTAGTAAGGGAAAACCCGTATATGCTCATCTTTATAACAAATCGAAAGAACTTAATGTTCGGCTCCTCCATCTGCAAGATAAACCAAAGGATACATCTTTCCGAGTGGTGCATTGCTTTTGCGAAATGGTGTACGATATTCGAAAGGAGCATGCTTTTGGGGTTCTTCCCGGATTTTCCAAAACATAATGATCCACCATAGATAGGCGTACGGGGCTTCGCGGAGCTATGCGCCCCTCATGTCTTTCCCTTCGTCTTTTGGGGGAACACGCAAGCGTGTTCTGTGGCAGCAAAAACCTCTAAAAGGACGTTTTTTCCCCCCTAAAAGACTTCGGATCAATTCCTTTTTCCTTACAAAATGTTTCCTCTCATTGCAAGATTACTAGAATAATATTCCCACCTCTAATTTCACAAAAAGGACTATCTTGTTTGCTGAAGGTGGGGCTATTCCCCTTGCCTGCAGAGCTATTCCTGTGCATAGTAAACTTGCAGAGCCATTCCTGTGCAAGTCACCTTCAGCAAACCGTTTTCATTCTCAGGGGCAATTTTTTCTCTAATTTCACAAAAAGGACAGCCTTGTTTGCTGAGGGTGGGGCCATTCCCCTTGCCTGCAGAGCTATTCCTGTGCGTGGTAAACTTGTAGAGCTATTCCTGTACAAGTCACCTTCAGCAAACCATTTTCACTTTCAGGGGCAAAAACTGTGTTTTGCGTTCATCGGGGGTGGGGCCATTCCCCCTACTTGTCGAGTTATTCCCCGCTGGTAATCCTGTGCAGCTATTCCTGTGAGGTGCTCCCGATGGACAAGAAATGTAGTCCCCTTTCGGTTTTGCTGCCGCACAATCGCTTCCGTTCCCCCACAAAAAAGGACAGTAGATATGTAGCTTATAGTTGGCATATTGTAAGTTTTCCGCTGAATACGAATGTGTGTGAATACGAACCACAATATGCGACAATATGTTTATCGCTTCATCTGCCGGGCTATGAATTCTGGGCCGAGCTGCCCCCTGTCGAGGGGTTTGGTTAAATGCCAGTTAAAGCCACGCTTTAACTGGGGTTAAGCAGAATCCCTCGAAACTTTGTCCCCTTACACCCGCTATGAGCATCTTGCCAGATTTTCTATAATTTGTACAACTCATGCAGGTCAGCACGCAATGAAACCCTATGATACATTTTGGCGGATCTGAAGTCCAAATAAAAAATTTGATATCAGAATATTGTTATCGAACGACGAATTCGAAGAGATTAACATCTTACTTTTTATGACGTTCGAATTCAACTTTCAGACTTTTAGTTTTACATTTTAACCCGCAGAAGAAGGGTTTCAACGGATGATCCCGAGACACTAGGTCAACAGTCAGGTGACAAGCGCACTTCTCTTTTCCGACCAATGAAATGTGAGACATGAAAATTGCCACTCTCATCCGCAGCCAATCATTTGCATTTCCGGTTAAAACAACCAATCAAATCCGTTAAGTCAGAACCGCCAGGAGCGAGCATGTAACCAAGAGCTCCAGCCTTCGAGCACATTCTCGAAACGGCACAAGCCTAAAACGTTCTCAGAGCAGCCCAACCCACCCAACCCAGTTCTCAAACTGCGGCAGGAGGAGGATAAAATATAGCACGCTAAAGCTATCATTAGCAAAAATTTAGTTCATCGTTACTGGTTGTTTAGTTTCGTTTAGCTTAGTTCCACTGGACATTATGAACAGTCTATTGGACATTACGAACTATTGAGCTTTATACGTCAACAATCAGATTGAGGCGTTATCTTATGTTATTTTACATTTCTTAGTCGCGTTTTCATTAAGATGAAGCGCTCTTGTGTTGCAGCAAAAACCTCTAAAAGGACGTTTTTTCCCCCCTAAAAGACTTCGGATCAATTCCTTTTTCCTTACAAAATGTTTCCTCTCATTGCAAGATTACTAGAATAATATTCCCACCTCTAATTTCACAAAAAGGACTATCTTGTTTGCTGAAGGTGGGGCTATTCCCCTTGCCTGCAGAGCTATTCCTGTGCATAGTAAACTTGCAGAGCCATTCCTGTGCAAGTCACCTTCAGCAAACCGTTTTCATTCTCAGGGGCAATTTTTTCTCTAATTTCACAAAAAGGACAGCCTTGTTTGCTGAGGGTGGGGCCATTCCCCTTGCCTGCAGAGCTATTCCTGTGCGTGGTAAACTTGTAGAGCTATTCCTGTACAAGTCACCTTCAGCAAACCATTTTCACTTTCAGGGGCAAAAACTGTGTTTTGCGTTCATCGGGGGTGGGGCCATTCCCCCTACTTGTCGAGTTATTCCCCGCTGGTAATCCTGTGCAGCTATTCCTGTGAGGTGCTCCCGATGGACAAGAAATGTAGTCCCCTTTCGGTTTTGCTGCCGCACAATCGCTTCCGTTCCCCCACAAAAAAGGACAGTAGATATGTAGCTTATAGTTGGCATATTGTAAGTTTTCCGCTGAATACGAATGTGTGTGAATACGAACCACAATATGCGACAATATGTTTATCGCTTCATCTGCCGGGCTATGAATTCTGGGCCGAGCTGCCCCCTGTCGAGGGGTTTGGTTAATGCCTGTCTGTGTCAATGCGTGTGTGTGGCCAAAGGCGTCTAATTCCATTATGTTAAAACTTCAATTTGTTTAGAGCATGAAGCACTATGTATTGTTACATCAAAACACTTTTTTGATGAATTGAATGTATCTATGAGACAGTCGCCAAAACTTTATCAGGACAAAGAACTTTCGGTAATATTTCAATACTGAGCGGCATCTTGGTGGCAGCAATATGAAAAGTGATGCTAGCAAGAATCATTTGCCAAACAAATGAGATTTGCTTTTCAAGTTCGTAAAAAGCCAAAAATTTCGAGCGAATAAAAACTACAAGAATGTGATTCCTACAAATACCTTGGTGTCACAATTAAATCTAACGGTTCTTTCAATGAGCACATTGAAAATATGAAGTTAAAGGCTGGTAAGGCATACTATACTCTTATCTCAAAATGCAAAGATTTCAATGGTTTGCAACCCAGATTGTTTCTTTACCTCTTTGATCAAACAATCGTTCCTATTTTGAATTATGCTTCCGAAATTTGGGGCTTTGAAGAATATAGTACATTAGAACGACTGCATCTTTCTGCGTGCAAATACATTCTGGGTGTAAAATCAACAACGTGTACGGACGCAGTTTATGCTGAATTAGGAAGAATTTCCCTTCAGTCAATCAGACATGTCTGTATGCTGAAATTCTTTGCTAGACTGCAATTACTGAATGTCTCTGAGCCACATCGACTTGCCTGTAAATCCTTTCGCTTCCTTTGTGATGCTGCCGACTTAGGTTTTGTAAACTGGGTATCAAGGGTCCGTGAATTGCAAGCAAGATATGATATTCTACCAAGTGACAACGTCTCTGCTATCAAGTCGAAAGTTAGGCGCTTCTTTGAAAATCACACCCTGTCTAATCTCAATGAACAACTAGTGCAGGATAAAAAGCTGTGTACTTATGCGCAGATAAAGTCAGTTTTCAAATTCGAAACATATTTGGATGTAATAAATGACTTTAAGAAGAGACAATGCTTCTCAAAGTTACGAATGAGTGCACATAACCTTGAAATAGAAGCTGGGCGGTTTGGTAAAAATAAAACCCCAAGATCTGACAGACACTGTAAATACTGTCTGTCTCTTGGAACACAAGTTCTTGGTGATGAAGTTCACTTTGTCATGATGTGTCCACAGTTTCACGAGGACAGGAAACGTCTCGAAACCAGAATAGTAAATTTGTTCCCAAATGTAATCCAACTCAGTGTGTGGAATAAATTTATCTGGTTACTGAGCCAAGAGGACAAAAGCTGCCTGAATTTGGTAGCAAATTTCTTATTAAAATGTTTCAGACTGAAATCAGAATCTTCCTTGCAATAAACGCACACCACTTAATGTTTGCTATGCATTATTTACACCATGTAGATCATCGTTATCTTTATCAGGACAATTGATATTTTCTTTGTTACTAATTTCACACTATTGTAACTTAGTTGATCTTGTAGTTATGTTCGTTGTTATTAGGTTAGAGGCCGTCTTGGCCTAGATACCTTCTAATAAAAAAAAAAAAAAAAAATTTTGACAAAATCTTTTCGAACAAAAAAATTTCGGCCTCTTTTTCGTGGAATTTCGGAAGATGTTACAAAAATTTTGGACGACTAAAGAGTAAAGACCATATATTTTCAATCATATATCGTGTTTCACTTTGGCGATGCTTGGTCAGAAATTTCCATAAATGGTTACTGTTCAGGATTTAGACTGCGTTCACACGATGCCGGTACATTTTGAAAACGGTGAAAAATGTGACGGATAGGCCTCCCGTTCACACGAAAACGGCTCATTTTTTGCCGGCAGATTTGAAAACGGTAGATTTTGACAATGGATTTGTGAAAACGGCATCGTGTGATACCCTGGGTACCAGACTCTCCCAAAAAAGAAATTCTTTTTTGGGAGAGTCTGGTACCCAGGGTACGTGTGAACGCTAGGTCAAATTTTGCTACCGTCACATTTTTCACCGTTTTCAAAATGTGCCGGCATCTTGTGAACGCTGTCTCAGACCTACCCTGGGTACCAGAGCCTCAAAATTTGAATGTAAGGAAAAATTAGGAAGAGGAGAAAATTTAGTTCAAATAGGCAAAGAGTTTTGTGAGCAAGGCATCACATTTTCAAACAGTGGAAATGCTTTGATGTGATCTTTCTATCCTGAAAAAAATTTCGAACACCAACTATTTCAGAATATACAGAATTTCCAACTTAAAAATTTTCGGGGACCCGAAAGTACTATTGTCCGAAATATTTGGCTTTTAATTCAATATTTTCCCGCTTAGGCATTTTGCAACGTTATGTGAGAAACAGAATTTGCTTCACATATTTTTGAATAGTTCGAAAACATTGATTGCTTGTCAGCAGCAGGGCCTCAAACAACTGTGGACCCGACTCACTTTGTGGAGTCGTGAACCAGAACTTTCTTATAATTCTCTAGACACTGCACCTTATTAACACACTCTCCTTCGCAGAGGCATCATTAAACCAGGAGACTGATTTAAAACGGGAGAATCAGTCTCCCGTTTTTAATGCCTTTGCGAAGGAGAGTGTAAATGTTTATAAATAAGAATTCAGCCTCGGTCCTTTGCTTTGTAAAGCAGTTAGAGAGAAGCGAATTATCGCATAAGCCTTTTAAGATGGTCTGAAAGTCTAATGTGGCCTGAACGGAAAACATAGATGCACGCTGCAGTAGATCTCTACCTCGATCCCTTCTTCTAACAGTTTTAGTAAAGTGAACTCCGCACTGCTGAAAAGGACAGTATCCGTGATAGAAAACTGCGATCTTATCGGTTGTTTAAGAATGAGTTTAATATGTAACCCTTCACAGCCAGTCAAATGCCGTTCAGCCTGAACAGCTTATCCAAATTCCGATGCAATGACCACCACTTACATATTGAGAGGGGGAGACACAAAGGTGTGCCAGTCGAGGAAAGATTATGCACCCTACTCTCGAGTACCGAATAATCGCCCCCCCGCTTTTATTCCAACCCCCCCCCCTTTATTAATTTTGGGAAAAAAGAAATGATAGTAAACACAATTTCTGAATAAATGCAAGAAGAAGTGCATTCAACACAACCACTAGAGTTCATCAGTGCATGTATCAGTAACATCACTGTATATAAAATTTTCAATTTCTCCAAACACGCCCCCCCCCATTGTTCCACCCCCAGTTATTGTTATACCGAAGCGGTTCCAGTTTCCTTCGCAATTTCCAGGACCTCAATTACAATTTAAGCGACATTTGTGCATATGCCCCCTGTTTGGTTATAGGCGCTGTCCCAGTGCCGTAACGGAGCAGTATGGGGCCCTTAGTGGAAATAGTGGTTAGGGGCCTATATACTTAACTATATTCGATTCAAGTTTTACGACCAAAGTACTCATTGCTTAGGGTTTTCATCAAAGACCAAAGGAAATAATATGATACACCATAAGCCTGCTGCCTAAGATATTTTTGATAATCAATGGCACATGAAATGGAATAATTCTCCTCCTTCCCTAATACTTCCAATTTGAAACTTTTCTCAAGGATTTTTGCATCATCTCTTTCCTCTTTCTTTTCTGAGGTGAGAATCAAGTGAGTTAAAACTGTCACTTTACATCATCATTATCTTGCTTACTCACAAATCATATCCAGTCTTGCACTCATTTTGATAATATAATATTGTATATGCTGAAACATATGCTTTCATCCAAAAACCCATTTGTTCGCCAAATTACTCGGGGCCCCTTCGGGGCCGTAATGTTCGGGGGCCCTTAGTTTTGTGCTTAAAGGTGCACACCGTGCGTTACGCCACTGTGCTGTCCCCTTGATAAATAAAGCGTCAATATTGAATGTTCCACAAATTATGTGAGTAACTTTGCTATCTTTGGATAAAACAAGTCATGGGACGAACTACCTTTGAAAGTAACTGTTGCGAGTCATGTTCCTTTTGGTCTGATAATTGAGAATTAATTATCATAATTAGAGAAAATGAACCTGGTAAGGATTGTTATACAAAGGTAGTAACTGAAAAAGATCCTTGCGATCCTTTGACTTTCCTGGCAAAGGCAAAATTAGATAGTTTTAATTCCTACGGAACCTAATTTGAGGAATATGCCCGACATATCGTTGATAATGTCAGAGTTGTCGGCGTTGCTGTAGCTTTGCTACGAGCATAATGATTCATTTAATCTCGTACTATTGTTGATTTTAATTTAAAAGTTGATTTCAGATCATTGCTGAGTCGAAAAGTATGGTTTGAATATCTCTTTTTTATAGGCCAACCTTTAAAAGTAAAGAGTTTTAAGACCCGAGTTTATTTAGAAGGTTCATATTGACAGTGAGAGACCGTTGTGCAAAGCCGCTCCCCCCCCCCCCAAAGAAAACAAACAAACGACATTGTTGGGGAAAAAATCGATATATTTGTGGCCCCTTAGGAAGTTTTAACGACTCTACATAAGGGATTCGATACGCCATGCATCTTGATAGAAAGATTCTCGCCATCAGCCTTAGCGTAATCGTGCATTGGCAACATAACTATCAACCATTCATTATCCATTGCTGCGTCACGTGACCTCTACATGCAATTTCTTGGTGTCCAGTCACGAAGGAAATCGTGAATCTTCTGTTATTTTCTTCCCCGTAACATTAAATGTGAAGTTATATAAACCATTGGCTTCGTCTTGACGAGGGATTTTATTTCACATATGGTTTATTAATATTTGCTTACATCGGCAAATTTTAATATCGATGACATCATATAACTTATGACGTCATATTTTGAAGTAATTAGCATATTATTCATAAACATCTGCATGAAATGGTTTGATAAAGTAAAACGTATAATAGATGGCTGTCACTATTGTTTTCATTTTAAGCAGTGCCCGTTAATTGGACTGAGTTCAATTTGCTACACAGGGTGTTTCAGAAAAGATGCAACCCACTTTCATTCCAGTTTCTTCAAGAAATGATTGAATTTGAATAGAGGATTGCGCTAAAGATGGCGGCGAGGAATTTCTTACCGAGATGCATTGCGTTCGAATAACAAATCTTTAACGATTCTATAGCCGCCGCCATCTTTAGCGCAATCGTCCATTAATATGAGGCATCTGGAAGTACAATTTGTCTTCTTTCCAATGATATCTAGGTTGGGTAGCCTGCGTGCAGACTTTAGTTACTGGGGAGGAGAGAAATGATTCTTTCTTTTCTCTCCTCCCCAGTAACCGAAGTCTGCACGCAGGCTACAGGTAGGGTGGATTAATTGAATTTTTCATTGCTTGATTGACGTTTTCGTGAGCATGGGTTATTTTAGAAGCAAGAAAGTGATAGGGCATTTACATGGACGATAATCCACAATTGAGAGAGCATACTTTATCACTGTCTAAAAATGGATCTCATTGAGGACGAAATTTCTTTCTCCTTTCTCAACGTATCACCTCGAGTGCTTCTAGGCCGGAAATACCTGGAAAAAAATTCTCATAATTTTTACCAGAAAAAAGGGGTTAATTTTACTTTTGCAGGATGCTGCATTTGAAATTAGGCATACTTGCTAAAATATAAATCAAATGATAGATTATTCTATTAAGGTATCCAAACTGCATATGATTAAAAAGAAGAAAGACTATATTTTCAAATGGTATACATTACATGTACCATTTGGCGATGTTTTAAGATTTCAAGATATTGTTCGGTTGCGTTTCTTATGAAACACCCTGTACTTAGCAGAGATGATTTGCTAAATTCATACAGTATAATCAATTGAAATATCTTAACACCTTCATAGGCATCACTTTTGCAGCATAATTTTCTGCATGTCTTTACCCTATTAGTACTGGGGGGGGGCGTTTTTCGCCCCCCTACCACACTTTTCTACATTGCACTGAAACGGCCTGTAATTTAACCACCAAACTTTGTGACTTTTAGTCAAATTTAATTGGCAATAAAATTTTTGACATTTCATTCTTCTAACTCTAATCACGTGACCACAGTAATACCATATTTGGAGAGCAGTCAACAAAAAAATTCTTAAAACCTCCATAAATTTTGCCTCGTTTGTCCAATTGATCTCAAACATGCATCATTCGATTGTTCTTGATGAGTACTTTCATTTGATACATATATACATTTCATTTTTGCTGACATCAGCAAACTTTAATATCTATGACGTCATTGACATTTATGACGTCATTGCTCTAATGAATAAATGTAAGATATGAAAAATTGTTGCCTTTTTCGCTTCAACTTATTTATCTTATTACTTCTGCGTCCATATTTACTAGATAAAAGGACGAGACTTCGAAAAAACTGCAAAGAAAATCTGTACATGAAACAAAAATCTAATTAAAAGCTAATTGTGCTAAAAATAGAAACTGGACATACCTAATAAGTATGTATTTTAAATCTGCAACATATTTGCTACAACTTGAGAGAAACCTGGAGAAAATTGGATGAGAAGTAAATTAAATAGGATTTTGCTTGCTAAGAAGGTAAAAAATTGCCAATTTTCCTTTGCTTTTTGGTTGCCTAGCAACGAAACACATGACTAATTAATTGTCATTGTTATATTTTAATAGACAACTGTCTAAAGAACAATAGTAGTAAGTCTTATTGTTATATCTCTTGTAGTTTGGGAGAAAAAGAGGGGGCGAACAACGCCCCCCCCCAGTACAAAGTTAGTAAAAAATCGCCCAGTACTAATAGGGTTAAACAAATCAGAAAATATCTCGAATTTACGAACAGTCACTACTTTTCCTTGATTTCACTATTGTTTTCGTTCCTTTAGCAACAAATCACGTGACAAATTTTCAAGTCCAAAATCTAATGTGCCAAGTTTCGTCTTCATACCATTTCTCGTTCCTTGAGAAAACAGGCGGGCCATCCCCCGCCGGACCCAAAATACAAAAGATTTTACCCGGCCTAAGTAGGATTAAGCGCAGACATTCGAAACCAGAGACTCTGTCGAAACAAATGTTTGAAAGCGTTCGTTTCGTTACCAAGAACAAAGCTTCGATAGCCAGGCTGCAGAGAAATCATGAAAGCAGTCTGAGATATCATGAAAGGCCATGAAAGCTAACAGTCCAAAAAAGCTGCTTGCAAGATAAGATCTCTTTCATGAGTTTCATGAGAATCTCTCGTGCTTTGATTTCATCGTGAATCGTTGAGTGAGTCATCAAATGCGGAAAGCAAAACAATCAAAAAGACAAAACAAGGTCTTTCCAGTGAATAAGTTCACTTTCATTGGATTGATTCCTATGTGATACAATTACTAATACAATATATGTTCAGAAATTTGACACACGACTTTCATGTGTTTCAATTGTCGATTATTTTAACGCCCAGGGCCCTTATTAGAATGCAGCAAGTGGGAACACAACCAAATCAGAAATTAGGCCTACGGGTGAACTCTGGCCTACGTACGAGTAGATCCAGTTGGTATAACGGGTCTCAAGAAGCACTCTTGTTTGTTTTTTTTTAGTTTATTTATACATCTGTTTTGCTTATTTTTATTTAGTTTATGTAGATCATTTTTAGTATTGTCGTGCCATATAATAGCTAATATAAACGTAGGCTTGCGAACTCTGGAACATTATGGAGTAATGAAACCGTTTGCAAAATGATTCATCTGGCACTGGAAATCGTCACATAAGAGATTGGAGCAAACGAAGCGAAAAATAACTAACTTTCATCATTACGAAAAAAAGATCATTGCTCTTCGGACAAAGATAAATGCAATCCCCCTACCAAAGTGGTCTCTTGGTAGCCTGTGTTCCAGACTTTGGAGATTGATAGCTTTTGCCAGCAAAATTGAACATCTTCAGGAAGCAAGGTGAAAATGAAAATATCGAGCAAAATATTATTTGGTGCACACAGTTCACACGACATTTTTCATCAGTCCTCTACCAGTTAAAAACCGTATATCCTTAGCAACAATCATTTTGTTTTCATGGAAAATTTGAAACAAATTCCTAAAAATCATATTGTTTTAGAAATCTCACACACCTTTTCGGAAGAGTGAGTCAACAAGATCAGTGCCTTCTCTAATGGGATATGTTCCACGAAAAGGACAATGATTACAATGCCTCAAACTAGAAACAGCTACTTATGGCAACGATAGTTTATCTTTTCGTTGTAGCATGCATATTATGGAAATCCCTATTTAATGACATCAAAACTGCCACCTTGGTCTGTTCCTTCAAATCGATCATCAAACAATGGAATGAAGAGAGTTGTCGTAATTTCTTTTGTTTTTGTGAATAGTTGGTCTTCATTAGTTCTTAAAGCAAAGCTATTTTTAAAAAACCAACTTTAAAGAATTTCATAATAAAAACTAATAAAAAGTGATACACCCTGTTCGCCTCAAAGCAGAAGGAAAAATTAGATTAAGATATTTAAACCGAAGGGTGTACTCCCCCTAGTTTGAGATTTTAGAAGAACAAAAGGACTCTTCGAGGATTTAGGGATTTCTCGTGAAAAAGCGGATTCCCGAAAAAGTACATAAGATCCCTTGGGAGTGATTTATTCCTTGGTGTAAACACAGCAAAAGAAAATGTTTTCGGTAGTTTGTGAAAGCTTTCGAGCCCTTGCCCATCAAGAGTCAAAATTATTGCGATTACGTTCCGTTACCTTCCAGATAACAAGGAGCGTAATTATTTCGCTTTTGATTTCAACTTTCAATATGAACGAATAGTTATGAATTCAAAGGCTAAGTTCGCTAAGTTAAAGGGAGTAAAAAGACCAGCAGCCTTTGCAATCGTTTGTTGTTGTTTTTGTGAATTTCGTACAGTCAGATATTCTGGAAGCTGTGGAGAGCAAGTCATTGACTTCGCGCAAAGCATGCTGGTCTTTGTACTCCCTTTAATGTGAGTATCAGTGAAATTTATGTGAAAATGAAACTTATTAACGATGACTCGAAATCCAAAATGAGGATTTCGCAAATAATTCGAGAATTTAACTTCTGAAAACTTCAAAAGCCGCATTATGTTAGTCGCTAAGCACAAACAAGCCGTTCATATTCCCGTGAGTACTTCCGAACTCCCAAAAGCAAATCCCAACACACATGACAAAGCGTGAGGATCAAGGCGATGCATTTTAGAAACATGCGACCCCCATCTTTCGATCCTTGAAACTCTTCCTGCAAGTTTTGTGATGCTGTCAGAACGAACCTATTTGAGTTGAGAGGCATACACGTTTCGCGCTCGTTTTTCATACAAGAAACTTGTTTACAAGAAACTAGTATCAGGTTGGCGAAAAATTTAGGGAAATCCATTACCATGTTTGGGAAGCACAAAGAAACTTTTGATCAAAGAAAATTAAAAGATTTTCATGACGACATTTTTTCTGAAACCTTGCTCTGAACAAAGTCTTTGTTCAAAAGAAAATGCTCTGAACCTTTATGTTTGAGAATGACGTAAATTTTGAGCCCAACAAACTTATTTCCTTGTCAAAATTGTACTGTCTGACAAAGAAGAAGTGCATTGTAACAGCAGAACTTACATCATAATTCACGCACCGAAAAGGAAACAATTTAAGAAACACTTAGAATTTTCATGTGAAATTTAGAACCTTTTAGTACACTGTAGGATGATCCAATGTTTTAAGAACTTATACCACTCCGTCAAACCCTGTGCGCGATTTCTGTCAAAGAAAGGATTTGTGGAGGATTTCTCGAGAAAAAGCCAAGGGATTTCTTTGAATAGTGAACGTGATTTCTAGATACTGATCTTTAGCCGTCTTGTAGCTGTAATAGAAACGCTTTAGGTTGAAACTAGGTAGAAAGCATTTGCGCGGAATAGATAACTGTTGGTGAAGTGTCAAAAATTCGAAGCACATGAAGAGTGAACGAGAATTTTACCATTCTTTATTTGAACAAAAGGATTTTCGCAGGCAAAGCAACAAACTCTCGGGGAATAATTTGCCCATGAAACTGGTAAGGGACAGTGCAAAGTTTGTTTTATAACATGGCCGGTGCAAAACATAACAGGGCACTCACTTTTTTGAGCTTGCACACAACTGGGTCAACACTTTTTATCAAGCAAATATGAATGGGCTTGAACGAGGCAGTAACTTTTTATGAGCTCAAGATAGGATGAACTTTTAAAAATAAAATGGCTCACCTTGAGGACAAAATTCTGAATCATTCAAGTTGAGAAATGTATGCAAAGATGTTTATAAATGACGCCAAATTTCCTTGTTAGTTTCTTGCAAGCAGGATTCATCAGTCATTTACAAAGACTCTGCATTTCTCATGATCTTTGGCAAATTTATAGGTGCTACTATGCAACTTCTGTTGTTTATGAATACGGGCAGATGCATTTTTTAAGGAAAAGGTGACTGGGCAGTTGTATTTTTTGCAATGATTTCATACGGAGCGAGCAGATTTTTTTGCAATAATTTTTCTTCTCCACCGGCCATGTAATAAAGTAAATTTTGCGTTGTCCCTAACGCGCTTATTTGTCCTAATGGTAACGGAAATGACTGAAAAAAGGCAACGAGGGAGGTAAAAAGAACAAGATTGCCGATAAAACAGGCCTCAAACTTGGTCCTATGCCGCTGGATCTTACGAATTCGAAATTATCGGAAATTCAAATTTCATGCCCAACTTTCGACGCTTGCGTAAATCAAATTGCAAAGATTTTAAGTAAACAAAATGAATTGTCGAAATTTACAGAGATGAAAATGAAACTTTCTCCAAACCATTCAAACGTATGCGAGATATTTGAGTAAAGTAATCTACCGAAAAATCTACCCTTCAACTAGGAACACAGCACCTCTACAAAAAAGAGGAGTTCCGGAGAGGACGAGAAATTTTCTGTGAGTAGAAGAAGATGTTTGCCGGCAGGTTATGGATGTTTTGTAAATGATTTGCCCCTGAGGGAAGGGTCACAGTGGTCACAGTTAGAAAAATTTTGCTGACATGGGATCTGCTGGGTATCGAAAGAAGAACCAGTTGTCAAAAGGGGTATTTAGTTAGAGCGGGTCGTTATTTTATTGTTTTGCAGTATATTTCATGTTTTGTAGTATCCTATTTCCCAATGTTTTAAAGGCTGATTATCATCATTTGGAGGGAAGAATCCTAGACCCAACGGTTGAAAAACCTATTTCTTGGAGTGTACACCCCCGTATTAATGAAAGTCCAGTGAGTCCCCCAGGGAATTCGCCCCTCATTTCGTAACTTTTGTACTTCATGTCCAAGCGCATCATCCAAGTCAGTTTGTTTGTATTGGTGTGGCCCCCGTCCAAACATGAGCAGAGAATCCCCCCGAGATGATATCGCGCGAATGCGGTTGATCCTATTGGCTAGAATTGAATGTAAGAGTTAGTGCGCGCGCTTTCAGTCCGTTGTTCAGCCAGTGAGCTCAGAGTGAATAGACGTGTCAAAGTTGAATAGACGAGCGGCCTAGTGACTTTCAATAGCTCGCCCTCCTACTATTCAAAGCATTTCTGAAGAAATCTGAAGAAAAGTTGACCTTTTGGTATCGTATACAAACGGAGAAAGCGAGGTCAAAGACAAACACTATAACAGAGATTTGACTATTGAGGTAACAACTATTCAATGTTTTGTTGCTCACTACGCTTAAATTTGTCAGTTTTCCGTGAATTTCTCATCGCATGACGCTGCCGATTTCTTTGGTTTAAAGACTCCAGGCTTTAGCGAACTGAACCAAGCATTTCACCGCTATTTGACGATGTACAACGCCCGGTTGTTGCATGCGAAGCAATTCGTTTTTTAAGTTGTTTATTTCACAGTGTAACTGACAAGTTTTTTATTCATTTAGCATTGATTAGTTTAAACGTAGTTTGAGCAACGTTTTAATTCCATGTGAGAGTGGAAACTTATCCTATTTGATTCAGTTGAGTGATTCAAATTAAAACAGCTTTTGCTCAGACAAAATAAGCCTAAAACTTTCTCAAACCCTCGGCCTTTCGATATCCATCACTTTGAGACAGTTTTTTGCAGCTATGGTCACAAGTTGAGTGCTCGTAAAACTTTTCGCGTGGCAACGCAACTGAGTATCAATGCGCTTTGATTAATGTACTTTTCTCTTCGCCGTGTTATTTTGTTATGTCGGTAAAAGAAACTTTTTGTTCGCATTTCAAAGCCAATTTCACTGCGTTTTGTTGGCCTATCAGTAATTTCTTCAATGAAACTTTTATCTCGTTGTGGTTAGGCACTGTTTTGCGATGTAGTGTATTTTTATAAAGACAATTAGATATCACGGCCAAGTCATTTGGGAGCTTTACGATTTTCGAATTGCTCGGCCTTCTGAATCATCTCTTTCCATAAATAATTTTGCACGCTAAGAATAATTTTAAAGATTCATTTTCCCTGGTTACTTATTCAGTGCCGAAAGCTTTCGCTGTATGTACAATAATCACTTATTTCACAAGTACACAATATATTATGCGTTTACTTGCGCAAAACGTACAGAGTTTCCGTTATGATGTTTCCTACTCGTATGTTCTCTAGGAAAATCACCGCCCTTTTTAAGCAAAGGAACCTCCCAAAAGCATTCCTATTTAAACTTAATTCTTCGTCTTTTATGTATTGTTACAAACTGCGTCATTTAAGCCTTTTCAACGGCACTGTTAGACTCTTGGCAATTTCAACCGGAATTACAGAAAGTTGAGTCTAGCTTCTATTTGTTTCCATTTCGGATTCATTATCTTCTTATGCCGTAAAAATCTACCCAAAGCTCCGATATCTCGCTGCCCCTCCCTCCCCTCAATTACCTTAAAAGCAGATCTTTATAACAAGAACTCATCTTATAAACCTCACAAATTTTGTCGAAGGAATAAATTTCTAGCTTGTGTAATCATGGGCTCACTGAAACCACGCCACAATCAAAGTTTTCCAAGGAGTTTAGGCCAACGAACTCCTTGTCAATTTCCTGGTCAGACCTGAAACGGAAAGCTATTCAAAAGCAGTAGTAGTCAAGATTTTCTAGTCGTATATAGCCATAGATATGTATTTAAAATTTAGACAGTTCTCTTCTCTTACCCATTGGTCATTCACTCTTCACAAGCAAAATCTAGTCACAAGCATTTCATAGTGACGGACCTGTCTGCAAGGATGTCGGCAGTGGGACTTTGTGTTTGTTTTTGTTTGCTTTGTTTCCTTGGTTGACTGCCCCCACAAATTTTCCCCTTGTTTTGCTTCTCAGTATTTTGGCGTCAGCTCAAAAGTCAAAATGCCATTATAACAAGCCAATATCTGGCAAACCCTAATGAGTCCTTCAGAATGCTATCTGTAGCCTTCGGGGTGTTCCAGAATTAATCCCCCGGTTATTCGTTGTTCTGCTCTTTCAAATTACTTGCAGATAAGTCAGTTTTGGGAAAAAGTTGTATAGGGACTGTATGGCAGCTTGCTAGTGTGCTCCCACTGCAGAAAAAGAATGCATTCCGTCTTAGACTTGGTATGATCTTGGATACATAATCCCAACTTTTAAGTTTCCCAACGTAGTTTTAGAAATGGAAAACCTTATTAAGACAAGTTTATTGGAGAGAACTGGAATTCACAATTGAAATGACGGTTTCGGAAACTCATAAAGGGTTGATGTATGCATTTTTTTCCGTACTTAATCTGGTATTTGGTCTGCTTTAGAAAATGGTAGTACTTTCTAAACTGGACCGGGTACAATGGGCGGAGAGGAAAGGAGACTGGAAACGAAAGAATGAGTTGACGTTAAGATGTTAATCATAGCTTCCAGAGCGGTGTTTTCGACTTAATAAAAGACAACTTTAAGTTCTTAATCAGCATCTACGTTGGAGCAAGCATTGGTGATGAATGTGAGACACATTTCACTCCGTAAAACTCTTCAACGCTTTTGACGAAATCCCACTGTGTTTCAGGAAAAATCCCTAAAATCGTCTTTATAGACAATCTCGGGTGCCATTTCAACAGACTGGTACACCTATTGGATGATAAATGAGCGCTGTATATGATAAAACAGAGTTTTGAGGTGGTGATACCCTTATCCGTTTCAGGGATGGGCAGCCGCGGGAGAATGAAGTTTCTACCGGCCTTTCACAGTCCTTGAACAAAGTTATCTGATCCAGTAGGAATGCAGATTAGGAAATTTAACAGAGGTCCAGATATGTCTCTTGAGAAGAATATTTTCTTGACCATAAATATTTGCAAAGTTAGTACATTTATCCGCAAAATATTTGATGCCTAAATAAGGACTGTCTACTAAAAGCAATGAGGAAAGCTCCTATCAGAACATCATGTTTTCATGGGAAAGCCTCTGTCTAATTGACTTTTAGAAAACATCCTCAGGTAGTGTTTTACCCAACTTCAGGCCCTACGTGTCCCTTTTATTTTCAAATATTTAGACCTGCACGCTTTTTATAAGCAATCAGGTAGTAAGAAAGTAGTGTTAGGATGGTCAAAATTTTAAGAAACTGCAGTAGTACTATGTTTGAGAATCACAAGGAACATGTGAAAAGCTGAATTTGAGGATAACGTCATTCATAAATATGTTGTTGAGCCTCCGTCCTTAAATAGTGTTAACTGCAATTTTATGTTTTGAACCGAATCGAACTCAATCTCCTGCCAAGTGTTTTTCTGTCTGTACGTCAACGAAAGTACGTCAAGAAACACGCAGCAGTCATAGAAACAACATCAAAATTCTTGCACCGAAATATATGTAAACAGGTAAGAAACTTTGGTACCCAACCCAAAGCAAGAATTCCATGCAAAATTAAGAAACTTTTAGTACTATCGGCTGATCCAAATTTCTTGTAAGAAAACATTCGCTTGTTAACTCTTGCTAATAAGAGAAACAAGAGAATGAAAGCTTCACTTATTACGGCTTGCGTCTATTTTGTACCACTGCGTTGCAAACACAATACTGAATTGTACAGTAACAATTGGGCCGTGTAATCGTAACAAGATAACATGAAATATAGAAGCTTTGTTTGCATGTCAGAACTCACAGAACCTCAAGATAATAAATGTTATGATGTTATTATGGATTAGTCCTCTGTATCTTTACAATATACGCTTCATAAAACGTCCTTTCAACCTCCCTACCAGAAGGAAATATGACGGTTATATTGAGCGTACGGTTGACAGTTTCAATATCCTTACCATTAGCGCTTCGTTTGATTGCTGAATTGTGCGAGCAAGTTTGAACTGCAATATGCAGGAATTAGTTTCTGTTATTTTTAGACGTGATATATGTTAAATTTATTTCACCGTGGGTTGCCTGTTTACGAAAGCGACAGAGAATGACAGCGTACGTGAACAGACATAAGGAAATTTTCGCATGCAAGAAAGAACCTACTTGAAGACAAACCTTGAAGTTAAAAGTTTCAATTGTGAAACTAAAATCGTGTTGACAGTGTTTACAACAAGATGATCTGTCCTACGATTACAAATATTCTTGAATTACGTAATTTTAGAACTTTGCGCCTCCTTCGCATTTTCAGACTGATGGACTGATGTGTTTCTTATGAATTTGCGCTTTTTTCTTTTTTATTCGTATAAAATTTTACAATCCATGCTTTCATCTAAATCCGACTATCCCTTTCCAGTGCTACAGAGAGAAGGCTTCAAGGAGCAAAAAACAATGACCACCCTATTGCTTTTCATCGCACTTTGAAAATCATACTTCCGAAAATTCTGGAACTAATATCCACGTTTTTTTCTTCGCGACATAGCAAGTTTGTCATATTCGTCAGCGGAACACACAAACAAAAGCATTCTTCAGGGGGGGGGGGAGCAAGAGAGAGAGGCGCTCTGTCCGTGCACTTGTCCTTGGAAGTAACTTTGATGTGTGGAAGGTGTGGGTCCATTACAGGTCTTGCGAATATGCGGACTTGGCCTAAATTTGAGTGCGCTTAGCGGATATTTTTCACGTTTTAGTGCGGTTTAACGGTTAAGAATTGTTGCGGAGTCGCTACGGTTACGGTTATTACGGTTATGGCCGACAAAATTGCTCGGTTAACGGATATCAAAGCCAAAAACGCGCGGTTATGCGGATATCGAACACCCTATAATGGACCCACAAGGGTGCAGCTTCACACGAACTGCTGTCACAAAAAGGTTCTACAAATAGAACATGTAATTCAATTAGCGGTCAGACATTAGTTTATGTACTCGAAATAACTAAACCCCACCCCTATCAATGGTTGAATCGTATATTCCTACATTGCTCGTTTCCAGTCTTCTTTCCAAGAAGTTGTGGCTTTGAAAGAAGCAAGCGAAGAATGATTTGGACGAGCTTTTGGCAGTTTACGGGAAGTCTCTCGTCTTGTTTTGCAGTGATTTAACCCTCGTGTGGTGTTGAGCTATGGATCCAATTTTTTAGTGGCTGGGGTGCATGGTACTCCTGAAAACAATGAAAAATGGCCAGGATGAAAAAAGTCTGTTCAACCAGAGGGGTCTACTCGTATGTGGGGTTTGTCATACATATGCCTGCCGGGGTTATGTCTCAGTACTTGTGGAAAATCATGCCCTGGTGATGGGGTCATATTTTCAAAATGTTGCCCTGGCAACATGTCCCCCCTTGGGGTCCTCAGAGGCACATGTATACCAATCGCCCTGCAAGAGTTGCCCCTCAATTCAACCAAACCCACAAAACTCTCAATGGAAACTTCCTTCGGGTTGGGCCAGTCCAACAATTTTGAAAGGGTATGCAAGATTTTTGAAAACAATAGAGTGTTGGGATCTTTTGGAATTTTTCTAGAACACAAAGGATTTGCATACGAGATTTTTAGGTAGTGATATATGCCACTCTCCCTATTTTAACCGGGAGGAACGCCCGCCCCCGAACTTTTTTAATAGCTCCTAAACAATGATAGCTACAATGCTGAAACTTCCTTCCTTGTACTAAAAATTTGATTGGCAATCAGAAAATAAATATTGCAATGCCTATTGTTAAACCGCGTGACCACCAGATGCCCATATTTGGAGAGTGGTCACAAAGAAATCGTTAAAATTGCTCTAGTTTCTTCATTTTTGCTTTGAATCTCATCAATATAGAAACCATTCGATTGTCTCATTGAGTACTTTCATTTGATATATAATTTATCTTTATTTGCTGATTTCAGGAATTTCTAATTTCTTTGACTTCATAAATCTTTATTACGTCATATTTCTTATGATTTGGTAATTCTTATGCAAAAGCATGAAATGACTTGAAATATTGATAAAAAACTTGACTTCACCCAAATTATGTGAAATTGGTGATGTTTTAGCATTATTATTGAGCAAACAACTTTGCATTGATTCGAATTACCCTCTATTAATTAGTTATTAATTAATAACCAAAAATATTCATATAAAACTAAATGAAATCTCGAACTAAGGCTATCAAGTAAGTATTTGGATAGTTTTTAACCTGTTTTCGCCAGTTTAAATCTCCGTTTTTTCCTAAAAGCTCAATTTCGTCAAAATTTGCCCTGTTTTTGGTTGCCTAGCAACTGATCACGTGGTTAGAAAACAATTGATGTTATTTTTGGATTCTCCTTTGTTTAATTATGACACAGTGCAAGTTTCATTGTGATAACTGTTACAGTTGTTAAGATAATAAGGAGGCAAAAAGCGCCCCCCCCCGTAGAAAATCGCTTTTTTCACCCGGTTAAATAGGGTTAAGCAACTTTTATGTCTATTGTTAAGGGCGCGCTCTGAAGACAGGGCTGAAGGACGTCGCACTCACTCGAAAAAGCGTACGAGATTTTCACTGAACAAAAGGATTTTTATTGATTTTGGACGGATGTTTCTTCACAACAAAAGGATTTTGCCAAAGGTGAAGGAGATTCATCGGGAGTGAAAAATTGAACTAAAAGGAGTGAAATGCCCCTCAGACAGGGCGTTGGGCCGTGCAGCTAGAATTGTGACCAACAGCAGTTATGATTCTTCTGCCAGTGCCTTGATAAAACTCTAAATTGGCCTACGGTAGCGGATATGATAAAAGTCGAGACAGCTTGCATGGTGTATAAATCAATAAATGACCTTGCTCCAGACTATCTGTCAGAAATTTTTACGAAAAACTCGGCATGCAGTAAGAAAAATTTGAGAAACACGGCAACTGATCTCCAGGTCCCTCTAATGAAAACGTGCAATGGTCGACGAGCTTTCTCATATCGTGGTGCGGGGGTCTGGAACCACTTAGATTTGGCAGTCAAGCAGGCATCCTCTTTCAAAGCATTTAAAGACGCTGTTAAAAATGACTCGTTTTGCTGTTTCCTTTTATTCGTTTATTTATTTATTTATGTATCATTGTAATCAGGATAGGGTTTTTAAACAATAAATATAATTTTCTTTTTTTTAGATTTTAAGCACGGCCCCCTGAAAAGCAGTCTTCTTGGACTAACGGGGTAACCGTGGATAAATAATGTAAAATGAAAATGAAAAATTGGGGGAATTAGACGGCACCGGACCGGACAGGACTGAGTCATAGGATTAATGCTTGACATGACTTACATGATTGATGTGCCTCGCCTATATAATTAAGCAAGATTTTTAATTACTTGAGCATCAAGAAATGAAATTTATCATTTCATGCAGGTATTGGAAAAGCTTGCGACGATGAGTCAGATAACACAAATCAAGATTGAAAATCAGACGACCGCGTCTCCACCAACCATCAACAACAATCAGACGACCGTAACAACCAATCCAAACTCGGATCCTAACAAAAACAAACAAGAACATGTGAAACGACCAATGAACGCATTTATGGTGTGGTCACGTGAAAGAAGGAGAAAGATGGCACAGCACAACCCTCGAATGCATAACTCGGAAATTTCAAAAATTCTTGGTGCGGAATGGAAAAGACTTCCTGATTCGGAGAAAAGCCCCTATATCGAAGAAGCAAAGCGGTTACAAGCTGAGCACAGTACCCAACATCCTAATTACAAATATAAGCCAAGGCGGAGAAAAGCAAAACAGATAATGAAGAAGGATAAAATGGGCTTCCCATACCCTGGTGCAGACCCAAACATGGCAACAACGATCAAATTCCCATATCCATCGCCGTTCCCTCAAGATCCAATGTACCCCTTGTATAATATGACACCCGCTGCGTATCCGCTGTATGATACATGCGGGACTTTGACAGCCCTGCCAAGGCAGACTATGGTCACCCCTCCTGGACAACCTCGACACTCCAGTTCATCCAACACACATGATTTTTACACGTCAATGGCCATGCAATCAAGAGGTGCGACCTCTACTGCCTCGGAAATGATGTCTTTGCAGACGCGTTATCCTAACCCTATGGATGTAGCTGTCACCCAGGCCCCTTTCACAACGACGCAAAGCATGCATGTGCCCGCACAAGATTCACCGACGGTTAGCAGTTATTCGCAGATGTATGCGCAACGACATTTGTAAGGAGATTAAGGAGGAAAAAACATGGCGGACTAATAATTTTGATGATGGCTCGAAGGTTGGATTCGATAAACCAAGCAGTGAGATCAGAAGGAATAGTGAAGAAAGAGGAGAGGGTAATTCACTGATTCTTCGACAAGCAGCACGATTTTTTAACAATAAGAAATAAGATGTACTCAATTGATATTAGCAAAAACGGACATTGCTAGTCGCTCGGATGTATATGTTTTTACAGACAGGGAGTAGTCGTTGAATTTTTAGCATTAACTACATTTTTTGGCAGTAAAGCATTAACTCAAGTTATCGTGTTTTAATTTGGATTACAGATAATTAGAATGAGGGGAATGAAAGTGTTTATTTCATCCTAAGGCTGGTACGTTTATGAGCAAAGATTCCTTCTGCTTAAAAATTCCTGAAATCCCCTACCAAGAAGGCATTACTGCTGTGGGCCCAAAGCTGATGGTTAGCAAGTTAAGGTATTCCTTTTGAATACCACTAGAGGCCCCCTGCTCTGCCTTACAAAGTTAGGTTCCCGGATCGTTTAACATTTATTCTGCGGTGAGACCTCTGCGAGGGAGGTTTCCTTCCGTTCAATTTTGCTCCCCCGTAGAGGGGTGAGCTGAGTTACATTTTGTGCAAATTCTGTTTTCTTGCACCCTTCAAGGGTTAGCTATCAGCCTTATGCGAAAATAAACACATTCATTCTCGTCGATATTTAATTTCTCCTCGTTATTTAAGCTTATACGCACCGATATGTATATATATATTTATATGTATGATTTCTGCTATGTATAAATATATTATACATGTAATATCCATCTTTCATCGCATACAAGTGCTTCGCAAATTAATAACAGCGCTAAACGCACAGCTAGTTTGTGTTCATAATTAACAAAGACGTTCATATATAATTTAAAAGATCCGATAAACATCACTTTTTACCTGCCTTGTCTGCCATCCGGATCTTGTCTTCTACAAAATTCTGCGTTAGGGAGTAGATGGGTGGGGGTTAAATTCACTGGAGTGGGGGCTTTCTACCCGGTAGGATCAAAGCGGCGTGTCAGTCCATGGGAGTCTCGACTTCTTTTGGTGAAAATCGTTTTTTTATGGGGAAAATCAAGAAACAATGCAAAAATAATGCTGTTTTAGAAAATCTCGGACAGTTTTTTTGAAAGAATAACGCACCCTCTCGGTATCATCCTTGTAGCGAGGCGCACATTTCATTCGAAGAATTTTAGCGGCAAGGAACGAATTCACTTCGGAAGCGATTTTCTAAGACTATGCTTTTACGGGTGACCCACGGGCAGGGTAAAGTAGCACTTCGAACTCGAGGATGCACAATCAAAACTCATGTTTCAGCTCCCTTCACGGGCCTTGATTGGGCAGACCAAGAAAGTGTACCTCTGTTCCTAAAAGTGTACAAACTTTGTAAACAACAGGATTTTTGGGGGATTTTTCTTGCCTTCGAAGGAATTTTTGTCAAAGTCGTACGAGACGTTTCATTGAGTCATTGTACCAAAGGACAGATACGAGCCTTACCTGCTAGAGGCATGTCTCTACCGAAGCACCTCATACGCCCTTGTAAAGGTCCTTTTTATTTTCAATGATAAGTCTTCAGAAATCCTTAAAATCTTATTTTTCTGAAAAAATCTTGCACGATTTTTGAAGGAGTTGTAGAACTTTGGAAAGGCTATTCATGTTCCACTTTCTGGCTTTTATTTCAAGAATCTTTGCAGTGAACAGGGTCAGGAGAAAATGAAACGTAATTTCATGGACAGTTCAGACACTATCATCGTGCTGTCTGAAATAACCATGAAACAAAAATGATTCAGTACTCACCATGCCAAGCAATGCTTGTATGCCGTTACAACATCGTATCTTGGTTAAGCCCAAGCTTCAAATTCTGAATCCCAACTACAATGCAACAACACTCCGCCTTCGCAGCGACTAGCCCTTGCGGGTAAGTTTAGGGAGGCGGAATGTTGTTGCAGTTTGGTTGGGATTCAGAATTTGAAGCTCGGGCCTAATCAAAACACGATTTTGTAAAAGAATACAAACATTGCTTGGCTTGGTAAGTATTGAACTATCATCGTTTCATTGTTAGTTCAGACAGCACAACAAAAGTGTTCGAACTGCCCATGGCAATTTTGAAAGTTTTGACCGAACTAAATAAATGAACAATTTTGTTGTGCTTTAGAATTTAGAAATCGAGTCAAATGACGGAACAGGAACCATTTGCTACATATTTGATCTGACACTGGTCACAGCAAAAGAGAAGAATTGTGAGAATTGAGTCTCAAACTACGTGTTTCGTGAAATTTGCGATTTCGCAAAATTACTGGTGCAAAACACTGAAGTATTTTTATTCGTGGACACTCACGAGACAGCCAATTTGAAACAGACCTTAATTACAGCCAGTGCCAGTCATAATAGAGCTGGACCAATTCTGTCACAAACTGACGATTTTGAAACAAATTTTTATTCTGCCTGTTGAGTCCATTACTATAACAACGTCTGGAACACTTCAAGGGAATCTTTCATGTAAGTTACTCCCTGAGCAAGGCCGAAAAGGGACTGAGGGCGCGAGAGAAAACTCTACAAAAATACGTGAATTAGGGAGCAGGGAGCACACGCATCGTCGACGCAGATAAAGAACTGGGAATTAGGTCGAATTTCGAAGGAAAGCTTTGTTTTTAAGGGAAAGAAAGGGAAGAACGACCTTCATATCATATGCTCCTCCCTAATTCCTGCAAGTTGCTGTCCATTCTAAAGTATGGTATCAAGCACCACCATTTCACACACATGATATTTAACTGAATTTTATTGAGGTTGTCGTAAACACACTGGAAACGGAGCATTTTCACGGTCGCTCAGGATGCTGGGAAAGTTACGCGAACGAATAGAATAATTGTCCATACTTGCCTGGACTTTTATCATTCAATGCCATCTTCAGTTACTCGTTGTTTTTTCAAGCAAGTCAAAACTTGTTTGCGAGTTCATAGATGGCAAAATTCTGCTGGTTTCCTTCCTCCTTCGTCCATATGAAAGTCTCATCACGGAATTCCCACAACAAATTGAAGGCCTCACTTTTTCGCGGCAAAACTTCGTTGAAAGTTGCGAAATTCTGCAACATTCTACTTCAATTGAATTCACATGCAATCCTGAAATTTCATCCTCAATTTATCAATGTTTCAGGCATGGTAGAGAAGAGGCGTAAAGTAAACAACACGTAGAACACTTCGTCGAATCTTGTATTCATAAAATTCGACAAATTGTCGCCCAACTTTGTCGTCGAAAATCCTTGCAGACTTGGCAAGGTCCTCAGCTTTCCATCTACCGTTTTCAGCAATATAAATTCATCAAAATTCCAACTTGACAACCTTAGTCCTACAAGCGCAACAACTGAAAGACTTGCCTTGCAGAACTGAAGATTCATCGCACAAGTTTTCAGCTTATTATGGGAGACTTTTGTGAGCACTATTCAAAGATTTGTTTCATGATCAACGCAAAAGTAGGCTGTCATCATTCAATTTTTTCAAATCGAAGTTGAGAAGAATTCAAAGCTGTTAGGACTGATGCGACAAGTGTATTGTGCATTTTCAAAGTGCTCTCATGTTCACGCTCAAAAGGCATCTTGCTCTCTCAAAAGGAATCATCTTATCATTTTCTATCGTACAATTGTGATTTTTATCATCAACTATGAACTGCTTTGTCAGCCTTGAAATGATTGCAAACCACAGACAGTAAATCCCGTTTATGAAATTTTGTGAAGGTTGTCAAAACAGGCTGCAGAAGGCAGGTAGACACAGGGCGTGGCAGGGTCTTCATACTTGGGCAAAAATTGAACAAACCAAAACAAGTAAATTCTATTAAAATATGGATTGACGCGTAATTCTTGGTGATAATAAATGATTTGAATAATAAGCGATAAACAACGATCTCATCGCTGATTTTCCCATGAGAACATTTTCTCATGAGCCACCACTCTTGCAATTGTATGGGGCCTGGTGACGAAAGTTCTTAATGAGATGCAAAAAGGACTACAGATGAGATGTCGTGGACTACCGAAAGACTTGCCAAAAACCGAGTGGTGTATCACTCTCTAAATATCCCGCACACCTTCGGTGGAAATCCTTTTGACTAAAAGAAAGGTCAGTAGAAGATCCCTGAAAATCTAGACTTGCTGCAAGTCTATTCCTTTTCTTTATCAGTATCTTATGAGGAAATAATTTTACCAAAGGAAATGCGAAAATTATTTCCTCATAAGATACAGAAATAGACTTGAAGCAAGTCTATTGAAAATCCTGTCGCTTTCAAAAGTCTCGCACACTTTTTTCGGAAGTGTGATACACGCCTCACTCAAAACTTTGTGGAAACACTCGACGAAAACAGCTTTGATCGTGGAAACCATTCAAGAAATTGCTAAAGAAACGTTGTTGATTGCAACTTGGCCTAACTTGACCGGTCTGCTGATCGCGAGGGGCATTTCACTCATTCGAAAAAGCGTACGAGATTTTTTCAGAACAAAAGGATTTTTACGGATTTTAGATGGATTTCTCTTGCAAACAAAGGATTTTAACAAAAGGCGTACGAGATTTTTTTGAGTGAAATGCCCCTCGACTGATCGCTTCAAATGGAAAATGAAGATGAAAGTTCCTCGATTTCAGTCTAGGCCTACAATAGAGCAGGAGGCGCTAGTTTGCACCTTGTAATTAGTTGCAAATTTTAGGCGGAAGTTACCTTGTAGAAAGATGGCTGTAGTAATTTGAAGAAGAGCTTGTAAACTATTTCTCAAACACTAGATCAAGAGATTTTATGTATCGATAAGAAACTTGTTTGAACATGATGCTAGGATGGCCAAAAATTTTACAAAATTTAGACCAGGCTACCCACATCGAAAAGCTTCGAGAAAGTGTCCAAAGCTACATCATGTGCTGGGCCTAGTCCTAATGGAACTCTGTTTTTTACGTCTACTGTTTTGAATTTCAAGAAGCCAGGGGTGGTGACAGAAATTTGCCGACAGAGGGGCTGGACCTTCCGACAGGGGGGCTAAAATGACTGAAAATTTGTGTTTTAGTGCGCTATTTTGCAAAATTTCCTCCGACGAGAACCCAAAATTTCCTCCGACGGGGGGCTAGATGCCTCCGACGGGGTGCTGTAGCCCCCCTAGCCCTCCCCTGGCGCCACCACTGCAAGAAGCATGTCTTTAGCCGAGGACATTTCACTCTCAAAAAAAATTCCTACGCATTTGGCTAAAATCCTTTTGATTTCAAGAAAGGTCCGTCTACAATCCCTTAAAATCAACATCTCAAACGCTTTTTCACCCCTCGTCTTCAGAAGTTATAAAAACTACACCAAAATTAAAAAACAAATCAAAAACATATCGTACTTAAACACCAAACTTCTCATAAAAATATAAGAAACTTTTACGCTGCCCAAAGTCTCTTCTGTAAAAAAAGTATGTTCTGCACTTTAAATTCTGAAAAGTATAGCTAGCGCAATAACGAATTATTTCTATTAAAACTATTCAATATTAGTTATCAAAATTCGAAAAATAATTTCGACCTCTTTATCAAAATGTTTCGGCTTAATGGGTCGTATCCATTGCTACCGATGTCTTGGCTAAGGAATGTCGTCATCTGCGGCTACCTTGAAAAGAAAAATCTGATGTTTTTTCCGTAGTAAACAAACAAGCAAAATGAAAAATAACGAATTGCAATCTCTTAGAATTGTAGAAGTAGTTTGTTGTGCTTTGAGCTTTCATTTCAATCTAACAAGAGTTTTGTTACATTGGAAAGTTAACTACAGATTACTGTTTTCAATTGTTTACAAAGAATTTCGTTGATATTCAGTTGACGCCCTAACACTCTACTACTAACTTTAGTATTTCAAAGTTATTTCAAAGATGTTCTGTATTCTGTTGAAACTATTTACTGAAAATCTTAATGCAGTGTGTATTTCTAGGGGCAAATCACTGATTTTTTCGTTCACCTTCCTTGAAATCACTACGAAGATCACCTACAAAAATCACAAAATCACAAAAAATCGCATGCTTATGCACAAAGATCTCATATCACTGAAACTGAAGAATCACACGAAAAATCACTAAAATCACTAAGATCAGGGCCTCCGACAACGGGGGGGCCGAGGGGTCCATGGCCCCCTCACTTTTTTGGAACTATGCAACTAAAAAATTTGTTAATAATCATTTTAATTCCCTTTAAGATCCTATGCTCTTTTACACTGCATCCCTTCGATTCAACCCCTGTTTTGTTCATTAAGTGAAATTTCATGTTGTCCACAATCATAGACGATTTTCAGTTATACCAAAATCTACACATTTCAAATCACTATGAATATAAGAATGTTCAGGCTATAGAAACTGCACCAGAAAACAGGTTATCGTTGCAGATTGCAAAGACTTCATGTTTTTGTGAGCATAAATCGAGGCAAGTGTGGAGCCAAAGCAGATGCTACTACTACACAATTTCTTTAGTAGAGTATCTTACAAAAATGTACTTGACAGTTCTTCCAGCTTTAATTCAAAATGAGGATTTTTGACGATTCAAAGAGTGTTGTCCAAAAAACTTTCCAGGGGCGGCAGCCCCCGGACCTCCTTGTTAGGGGGACAAGATACGCTTGACTGAAGAAACTGATATGTCCCCCCGTGCAGTGGGTCAAAGCTCATGCGCCCGTCAGAGCTTCAACCCTAAAACGCTACTGCGCATGAGCTATAACCTACTGCAGGGGGGGACACATAAGTTTCCTCGGACAAAGCATATCTCGTCTCCCCAACAACTCCACATTAGAATCTTACTCGTGCTTCGTGCTCGCACAACTCAAGTCACTTTTCCGTCTGGATCATCCCTGGAAAAGCAGCTATGGTGAATTTTCGTATCAAATTTTGGCCCCTCCGCTTTTCGGGTCTCGTCGGAGGCCCTGAAAATCACAAAAAAGTCAGAAAAAACAATCATGTGATTTTGAAATCGCGAAAGTCACGAATGCTATTTTGAGAAGTGATTTGTCTCTCGGTGTGTTCGTAACACAAGGCATTTGATTACAATTAGAGAATTAGGATTCGCTCATTATGCCACTATCCGTCATTATCCCTCTCTGACCTCTCTCACAAAACGTTCGAGATTGAGGGGCATTTCACTCCCAAAAATTATCATACGCTTTTGTCTAAAGTCCTTTTTTTCAAAGAAAATCCATCAAAAACCTTTAAAATCCATTTTATCTGAAGAAGATCTCCTATGCTTTTTTTCGAATGAGTGAAATGCCCCTCATTCGAGATTCCTGTTAGAATAAAAGGACCTACACAAGATTGCACGAAATTTCTCAAAGGCAAAAGGATCCCGAAAAGGATTCTATTAAATATTAAGATCGTATAAGATTTATTAAGAGTACATATCTCTCTTTGTTTGAGCAGTTGCTGAAGCCGCTCAAAGTTTCTCAAAGAAACCTCTGCTTCTGGCCTCATAAATCATGTTTGCCGAAGTCCAAAGGCCAATGAGAAGTATTTGCATTTCCCCAAAGCTGAGCGGTTGGCAAAGGCTGAGATAAGCGTTCTTAAAAAAATTAAAGAATAATTCTTTTGAGGAGAGGCTTTAGTACAGTCAATTTATCCTTTGCAAAGAAAAGTTTAACATTTTGAATGCGATGTTTTCCACCATAGTTTCCTAAATTCCCACGGCCGGCATTGTTCTTTATAGAATCCACATTTCTTTACAATGCTTACAGTTTCTTTACATATTTTGTAATTCGTACAACATTTTAGTAGGCCAGACAATAAACTTATGAATTGTTTCTTTAAACATACGAGTGCTTTGTGCAAATCGCCTCATTCCTTCCATAACGGTCCGGCTATCTTTAAAACACGGAATACGGAACGACGGAATGGAATGACGGAATGACGGAATGGCTGTTAAATGTTTTGAAATTGTATCTTAAACGTCAACAGGATGTTTATTTTGCTTTCAAGTAACACTTTGTGACTCAGAAAATCAAGAAATCGAGTAAATAATTCGTTTTCGACCACCATTCCGTGTTTTCTAAAACCATTCCATGTTTTCTAAAATCATTCCGTGTTTTCTAAAATCATTCCATGTTTTCTAAAATCATTCCGTGTTTTCTAAAATCATTCCGTGTTTTCTAAAATCATTCCGTATTCTCCTTGGGAATCCCGGTGAAGCGCGTCTTCACAGCTGCCTAATCACCTCCATCGAACCCAGAGGACCATCAAAGCAAATCTTTTTGTAAATGCTAATATGATGTGGAGCCAAGGGAAACGTAATTGGTTGATAAAATATGTACAGTTTGGCTACATCGGGGGCTACATAGTCCATTTCAGGGGGGGCTACACCGGACCAACGAAATTTCTTTCAGGGTTCCCCCAAGAGGGACCTATAATGTGTTGAAGACAACGAGCGCTTTGACATGACCTTCAGATGTTTCATCTGTTTTTCTTGATGGAAGCTCGTGATGTCACTAAAGCAAACATCTAAAGTTCCTAAACTTGCACCGAAAACTGACAAAACGTATTGTAATTTTGAAAGCTTTAATTGGCAAGATGTAATTCGTGAAGAGGAGATCGGGCGTGGCAGTTTTGGCACTGTTTTCCGTGGTACGCATATCGTATCATCTCGAGAAAAGCGAAGCGTTGTCGTCAAAGTTATGAACGATGTGCACGGCAGTGCAAAAGAATTTAAGAAAGAGGCGAAGCTCCTGCACGATCTTGTTGGACACAAGAACATTGTCCAGTTCTTAGGAGCAAGTACGACTCCAAGATTAGCAATAATGCAAGAATACGTTGCCTGTTTTGAGACAGGCTTCCAATCTATGTTATGTTCTGTTGTTTCGCATCAAGATCTTCTTACGATGTAAAATTATACGGAGCAGGGACCGCGGAGCCGGGGGGGCTGGGGGGGCTTTAGCCCCCCCAATAATTTTCAAGAGATAGTTTTTAGCTTTTCCACAAATTTTGTTTTTATGATTAAATATCGCCATTTGCTTTGTTACATTGATAAGGCCTGATAACGCTCTTATATGCGAGTGTCTGTATACCTCGCAGTACCGTTTCTCGTGCATTTATCAGAAATCAAGCTAAGCAGAATGTTTTAAAAGGTTTTGTCTCAAATGAAATGCGTCCAATAGCATTATGCCGAGATATAACAGTTCCTTCATCGTTAGCACGGCTTCAAAAACCCAAAGATTTACCAAGCGATAAGTAAAATGCTTTCATGATATGCCGCTATTCTTAAAGCGAATTTCAGTTCTTGAAAGATTGCTAATGAGGGGACTTCTCCAAACCTGTAAATCGCAGAATGTTAACCCGGCAACGAGCAACGAGTGCGACGATAAGTTTTTTTAGCAAGACGTCTATCAACTCAGCTTCGCTCTCTGGAATATCCAAACAAGGATAATTTAGCAATTCTTAATACTCATATGAAGAGCACAGAGATTATAAACTCTATCGACGTTCCAACTAATTTTTATCAAAAGACCCAACAACGGTATACAAAATTTTCGAAAATTTGAAAAAAATCATTGGATTTTCTGTTCTACAAAATTAAAAACTGAACAGTGTTTACGTTATTAGGTTCTCTATGTATAAAATGTTTGCTTCTGAAAGTAGAGAGACAGTGTTTCCATATCATCATTTTTTGGAGATAATAATTCCACGAGATTGTGAAAGTTTTTTTAACTTAGTCCTTTCATTCTAGGCTGAGTCTTTTCGCTATGGAAAATAGAATGTAATACAGTCCATCTCTTTAAATGATGCTTTCTAATTTGATTTAGTGATTGGATATTCTTAAGATAACTGTCGAGTTTGCCTATAGAAAGGGGCGTTGGTTGCATTTATAGCCAAAGTGGAGGGCGTGGTCATAGAAAATTTTTCTGGGGGCTTCGCCCCCAGACCCCCTCAGATCCTCGTTTACTTTTTAGCCCCTCCAATCCAAAATGTGCTCCGCGGTCCCTGATACGGAGTTTCTTTTTTGCATCTTCTAATATAGATCACGGCACTCACATGCCTTCATTTCAGCCGGGGAGGAGGGGTGGCAAGGTTTTAACGGGGTGAGTGGTCGAGTGGCTTATACGGTCTTCGTCAGGTGACTAAAGTTTCAAAGTTATGCTCGGTCGAGTGAGGTCAAACTCCGGATGGGTGACCTC
Organism: Aurelia sp. 3 sensu Dawson et al. (2005); assembly: GCA_964020215.1. Taxonomy (NCBI): domain Eukaryota; kingdom Metazoa; phylum Cnidaria; class Scyphozoa; order Semaeostomeae; family Ulmaridae; genus Aurelia; species Aurelia sp. 3 sensu Dawson et al. (2005). Next base: position 12,487,345 of record OZ026593.1, on the reverse strand, counting down.
GGAGGCCTGACCTTACAACTCACCTCGTCGTCCTTCGGAAGGGATGTTAAACTAGGGGTCCCATGCCTGGATGCGGCATGCACAGTGGGCCTAAATTAGCTTTCAGTAGCTAGAAATCCTGACAAGCCCACCCAAAACAAATTGAAAAACAAAAAAAGAGGAGGCTGCAGGACAGATCGCATTTTTCAGACTCCTCATCATTTCTCCCTTCTCCCGGGATGAAAACAGATTTCCGCCATGTTTTTCATAAAATAGTTTTCACTCTTCCTGGTATGCGTACCAGATCTTAGATAACAATGATTTTAAGGATTCTGGGAATTTTTATCTACAATGCGAGTTTTCAAACTTGCTCGCCATAAGGCTTTTCATAAGAAACGGTAGGCTCCGAGGGGCACTTCACTCCCAAAAATCTCGTACACCTTTGGCAAAAATCCTTTTGTTTTAAAGAAAAATTCATCAAAAATCCGTATAAATCCTTTTGTCCTGAAAAAAATCTCGTACGCTTTTTCCAATGAGTGAAGTGCCCCTCGGTAGGCTCAATTTTTTGAAAGGTAAGAAACAGCTCTCCCTGAATTTTAAAAAGCAAAGAAACTTTCATGATTTACAGCGAGGGGCAATTCACTTATTGGAAAAAGCGTACGAGATTTTTTCAGAACAAAAGGATTCATACGGATTTTTGATGGATTTTTCTTGAAAACAAAAGGATTTTTGCCAAAGGTGTACGAGATTTTTTGGAGTGAAATGCCCCTCGATTTACAGTGTCTATTCTTGCTGTCACTCAATGGCTGGTTAGACACCGCACGTTCCCGTATGGAAAAATATATGAGTACACCCCCCCCGGGCATGTTCCTTTGCCTGAAGTGGCACACGAGGTGATCTGGCAATAGCACAACATGTAATCTGGCGTGTGCATTCGACCATGATTTGACACATTCAACAAGGGCTGGATATTTCATAAATCCCTGATTTCAAAGAAGTAATCATTCCTGTGTGCACTAAACAACTGTACATATTTTATCAACCAATTACGTTTCCCTTGGCTCCACGTCATATTAGCATTTACAAAAAGATTTGCTTTGATGGTCCTCTGGGTTCGATGGAGGTGATAAGGCAGCTGTGAAGACGCGCTTCACCAAAAAGGGATTCCCAAGGAGAATACGGAATGATTTTAGAAAACACGGAATGATTTTAGAAAACACGGAATGATTTTAGAAAACATGGAATGATTTTAGAAAACACGGAATGATTTTAGAAAACATGGAATGGCTTTAGAAAACACGGAATGGTGGTCGAAAACGAATTATTTACTCGATTTCTTGATTTTCTGACTCACAAAGTGTTACTTGAAAGCAAAATAAACATCCTGTTGACGTTTAAGATACAATTTCAAAACATTTAACAGCCATTCTGTCATTCCGTCATTCCATTCCGTCGTTCCATCATTCCATTCCGTCGTTCCGTATTCCGTGTTTTAAAGATAGCCATAACGGTCCTGCTCTTTATTTTTGACATTACTTCATTGATTTATCGCGGCTTTCTTTATGCCTCCACAGCGATTTGCTTGGAAATGGCTGAAAGTGGTTTCGAAATTAGCATTCGGTCTTGGGAGACCATATCGAGCTCCCTTGCGAAATTCTAAGTGAGAAGGCTATTTCGTTAGAAGACTGGCGCCTTATAAATATTCATGTAGTTTTGGTGTGTTTTGCGCGTTAATAAGATTCTCTTTGTGAGTGATTTTCAACTTGTGTCTACCGAAACACTCGTTAAATTCAAGATGGCGTGAAAATGTTCGCTGCTTTCCAAATCGCCCTGAAATCCCTAGATCTCCCGAGGTTTTCACCTTTACCAGGCTCAAGGTTTATTTTAATCCGATGCTCTGCCTACAAATTGCTCAGTCACATTTGCTCATTACTTATTCCGCAAGGATCAAGCATTTCATGTCCATATACTCTTGACTTGTCTAGTCTATGTCTAACCTGCATTTCAAACATAGGCCTACATATCTGCATTCTGCATAGCTTGCGCGCAGTCGACGTTGGTTACTGGGAAGAAAAAGAGGCAACATTCTGCAAAGATTATTTATTGTTTAGGGATGCACAGCTTTTCAAAATGGCAAGGGTGGCACCAGAAATTCTCCGACAGAGGGGCTGGGGCTTCCGACAAGGGGGCTGAAATCGCTGAAAAGGCTGTTTTCCGTACATCGTTTTGCCAAATTTCATTCGACAGGATCCCAAGATTTCCTCTTACAGGGGGGGGGGGGCTAGAACTCGGGGATGCTTGGTTTGCGAACATACGGGGAGGTGCCGCTGGGGGGACCATAATGGAAACAAGGTTGTATTGACCTTTTAATGCCATCCCTGCTATTTTTAAACTGGGGGTGTTGTTAATCTATTTTTTGGCTTTTAAATTTTTATTATAGTATACACTTCTAATTAGATTCACTTTTTTTCCTTTAATAATTTTTCATAATCTTTTAGTTCTTCTTTATTACTTTGATGGCAAACTTTTATTTACTTACTTGTTGAAAACACAAATGGTTAGATAATATTGCTCTAGAATGAAAGTTCAACGATCTATTCACTATAAAATCCATGCTTTTAACTTTGAAAAGTTTCTTAGTACTTCTCAGACATACCGGGCGAGCCAGAAAAAAAGTTCCCACTTTTGAAAATTCATAGCACCAAGACTACTTCACAGATTTGAATCATTCCAATTTTAGTTAAAAGCCGAAAGATTAAAGTATTTTTGTGAATTTTCTCACTGTCCTACCAGCACTAGAAGTATTGGTAAATTCAACTTTATAAAAATATCACGGTTGCAAAATGATGGAAAAAGGGCCTAAAACATTGATCAAATCGTAAGGACTCCATTTAAACCGAACAATAGGCAAGTGGCGTTTCACCTCCCACAAGTGTTATAAGACATCGGTTTTCAAACAAATACCAAAGATTTTCAATCCCATGGCAATTAATGTGGAGGATATCTCCCATCCGTGAGAAGTTGCATTTCCTTCATTATTCTGTGCGAGCAGGGTCTATAGACCCTGGTGCGAGGAGTCATTTATGCTTTGATTGATGTTTTAGGCCATTTTTCAGCCATTTTGCAACCATGACATTTTTGTAAAGTTGAATTTACCTATATTTGTAGTTCTCGTGAGGCAACGAGAAAAATCATGAAAATACTTAGACCTTTTGGCTTTTAACTAAAATTGGAATCATTCAAATCTATGAAATACTCTTGCTGTTATGAATTTTCAAAAGTGGGAACTTTTTTCTGGCTCACCCGGTAGTACTACATTTTCTTAAGATTTTGGCCATCTTAGTACTAGCTACTTATAAACCAGATTCTTATAAAAAAAACCAGTTTCTTATAAACGTGTAATACCCTGTCCTTGAGTTTCTTCAGACAAATTTGTGGCCTGCCCTTGAAATTTGTAAGAAATTTATCGGAAGAAGTGGAAATGTTGCCATCCAAGCAATGTTCACGGAGTGCAAATGGCCTACGATGACGTTTTGGAGTACAAAATGAGTACGAAATAGGGACCTTGTCGTGGGGCCGATAATTACAAAAGTGATACCCTGTCCCGTTAGTCGGAATCCGGAAATGATACCCCTATTCAGCGACACGTCCCCGTACAGAAAATATATGAGTTCCCCCGGTTGGGTAGATGCTTCCAACTGGGAAGCTGTAGCGCCCTCTCGCCTAGACTTATCCAGAGTCGTAGTTTCGCTATTTGCCTAACTGATATACCGCGACCTCTCGCCATCCCCTGGCGCCACCACCAGGTTTGGTGCCCAACGCAAGGGCAGAAGAATCAAGAATCCACGGGCATATTATCAAAAATCTCGTGCCATTAAGTATTGGAGCCTTGTATGTGAAAGAAAATTCCTTTTAAAAATCAGACCATTTTTCACTGGTGCTCCTTTCATGATCCAATCTCGTTTTCAAGTGATGCCTCGTTTTGCTTCAAATAATTGATTTGCAAGATACTTTTCAAAATGAAACTAAATTTGTTTGCTTGTTTGTCTTGCAAGTTGAACGAAGTATTGATTGGTATTTTCGTGTACTTTGAAGACACTGGAGATCAGCAGGATCATTTAGAGCTAATCAGGGCCATTATATTGCTCGTAAAACAAGGGCGTCTTTGGAAACAAGGATTTGTAATCCGCTGTTGAATCTCGTTAAGAATAGTGTTATTAGAATCCCTTCGTTGTTTTCTGATAACTGTTTACGTAAGAAGATTTTGTGGGATAACTGCACCATCTTATTTTGACGTCACCGAAATATTTGAGTTGATTGCCTGCCTGCATCACACGAAAGTCTTACTCAATCCAGGAATAATCAATACCTAAATTTGAAAACTAACAACAAAAAAAACTCTTTAAAAAGTGTTCCCTTTCATTTTGATTTTAGGTTTGAATTTTTAGCTTCTTTGTAAATAGTTTTGAACATTGTAAATAAGGTTTTATAGTTTAATTCATTTAATAGCTTTTTACTTTCTTTCCTAAATTGTGTAATTAAATGTTTTTATCGGAGGGCCCCTTGAAAATCAACTTGTTGAAGGGCAACCCTCCTTAAATGTATAAAATGAAATGAAATGACCTTTGAAATGCCGATCCCGATCGATCAACAGGATGTACCCCCAAAGAATGCTTCAGTTGTCAAAATTAAAATAGCCAATTTGCCTATTTTAGGACATTTCCTAGCAACAAATACGTTGAGAAACTAAAAATACGTCACAATTGCATGACGCCGTGACGAAAGATGGATGGATGGGGATTTTAGCCCAAGAATGAATACCTTAGGAATGCCGGTAGATCAATTGAATGCTCAAAACACCCCCAAAGAAAAGAAGAAACCTCATTTTGGGCATGTATCCTAGCAACGATTACGTCAAGAAACTCTGAAAAGACCTTACGCCCGAGCGAGAACGGGCGATTTCGAGCCCAAGAATGCCGATAAATCCATTGAATACCCCAAAGGAATGCATGACTAATGAAAAGAAGGAATAGCGAATTGGTCCTCTCTTGGGACATTTCGCAGCAACAAATACCGAGATCAAGTCCTGCACATAAATGGGATAAATAGCAAAGGATGCTGACGCCAGCTAAGTTGTTTCCGAAAGATAATTTTGGAACATCGGGCGTTTGGAGTTTGCCACCCTTGCAAATTTCGTTGCCTGGGGAGGCATTAGGCCAGGGGTGGCGCCAGAAATTTTCCGACAGAGGGGCTGGAGCTTCCGACAGGGGGGGGGGGGCTAAAATGACTGAAAAATGGTGTTTCCATGCGTTATTTGGCCAAATTTCCTCCGACGAGAACCAAAAATTTACTCCGATGGGGGGCTAGATGCCTCCGACAGGGGGCTGTAGCCCCTAGCCTTCCCCTGGTGCCACCCCATGCATTAGGCAACACTGCAGAATATGGGGCCGAGGGGTATTCACTCATTCGAAGAAGTGTTCGAGATTATATCGAAACAACATGATTTTTATGGATTTTTGACAGATTTTTCTGAAAAGCACACTGCAAAAAATGATGAAATTACACCACGTTCTTTGTTGGGGATATTTTGGGGGAAACGGACTCATTTCCCATAATTTCCCAAACGGGAAATAGAATTTCCGTTTCTCTTAAATTTCCCAGGGAATCTTGTCCATTTCCCTTAAATTTCCATCCAAGAACTATTGGGAAATTTTGGTATTCTTTGTAGTGGCAAAGAATTTTGCAAGGGTGTTCAAGATTTTCTTGGAGTGAAATGCCCCGCGTATGGGGCTCCTTTTTCAGTCTCTCAACCAACCATACATAAGTCCCAAAAAGCTAACGAGATTTTCGGGAGAATAAAGTATAGTAGATAGATAAAATCATGCAAAAGAATAGGGCCCAGGACCCCCTGATAACGAGATATAATCGTATGTAACTCGATATCATAAGTTGAGTTGTGTTTGAGTTGTGAATGCAAGATGGCCTACTCTTCCCTCGTGTCTCCATAGTCACAAGGATTTCCGAAAAACCTGTACAAGACCCCATTCATGGTTCTTTGCTCATATTTTACCTGAAGCAGAAGGGTTTTCTTGACAACAAAGTTGGATAAACAGTTACTTGTGAGCGTGTCGAGAATGTCCATATTCCAGCACTCTTTTCATGATGTTTTTTATTCTTTGGTGTGGAAGAATTATATGTTCTACTATGCTACCATGTTCTACTATGCTCTCCATAGTCACAAGGATTTCCGAAAAACCTGTACAAGACCCCATTCATGGTTCTTTGCTCATATTTTACCTGAAGCAGAAGGGTTTTCTTGACAACAAAGTTGGATAAACAGTTACTTGTGAGCGTGTCGAGAATGTCCATATTCCAGCACTCTTTTCATGATGTTTTTTATTCTTTGGTGTGGAAGAATTATATGTTCTACTATGCTACCATTTCCTTACGAGCGAGTCTCTAGTAATTCCCCAAGAAAAGTTTGCTTTTTGTTAGAAACGAAATGAATTTACCAATTCATGAAATAGTTTAAATAAATTTCAGGTTTATCTATAGAATTGAAAAAATTAAATTTAATCATTTTCTTGCAAATTTACTACTTTTGATAATATCTATGTGTTGGTAAAAAGAAGATCTATAATATCACCACTTTTTTCTAAATCTATTACTTTTAGAAATATCTATCAAACAGTATTATTTTACTTCAAATTTAACACCTTTAATAACACCTTTTTGCTAAAAATCAGGTCTGTAGTAATTGTTTTACTATAAATCTAACATTTTTGACAATACCTATAGACCTTTTAGCTATTCTACAAAAGAGCCTGGATCGAGCGTTATTTTTATACAATTTTATACGCGAGGCTTGATCGAGTGGCATTAGAGCTTTTATCACTATTTTGCATATTCGAAAATTCTTCAAAATGTATCATAACAACGTTCCTTTCAGATTCTTTCCTAGAATAGCTAAAAGGTCTATTTCTTGTTAAAAACAAGGATATTATTACATTATCATATTATTGCAAAAATTTAATACTTCAATGATACTTATTTTTTGCTGAACGGCGAATTTATAAGTTTACTTACCATTTCATTGCAAATTTAGTACTGTTAATGATACCTATTTCTTGGTAAAAATTAGGTCTGTAATATTATCATTTTTTTGTAAGTCTATAGCTTTTAATTATGCTTATTTCTTTTTGAAAACAAGGATGATATAACATTATACCATTTTACTGCAAAATTCAATATTTTCAATAATGCTTCTTTCTTGTTAAAAACAAGGATATTATAACATTATCATATCATTGCAAAAATTTAATACTTCAATGATACTTATTTTTTGCTGAACGGCGAATTTATAACTTTACTTACCATTTCATTGCAAATTTAGTACTGTTAATGATACCTATTTCTTGGTAAAAATTAGGTCTGCAATATTATCATTTTTTTGTAAGTCTATAACTTTTAATTATGCTTATTTCTTTTTGAAAACAAGGATGATACAATATTACCATTTTATTGCAAAATTCAATATTTTCAGTAATGCTCCTTTCTTGTTAAAAACAAGGATATAACATTATCATATTATTGCAAAATTTGATACTTCAATGATACTTATTTTTTGCTGAAAGGCGAATTTATAACTTTCCCATTTCATTGCAAATTTAGTACTATTTCTTGGTAAAAATCAGGTCTGTAATATTATCATTTTTTTGTCAGTCTATCACTTTTAATTATGCTTATTTCTTTTTGAAAACAAGGAAGATATAACATTACCATTTTATTGCAAAATTCAATATTTTCAGTAATGCTACTTTCTTGTTAACAACAAGGATATAACATTATCATATTATTGCAAAATTTAATACTTCAATGATACTTATTTTTTGCTGAAAGGCGAATTTATAACTTTCCCATTTCATTGCAAATTTAGTACTATTTCTTGGTAAAAATCAGGTCTGTAATATTATCATTTTTTTGTCAGTCTATCACTTTTCATTATGCTTATTTCTTTTTGAAAACAAGGAAGATATAACATTACCATTTTATTGCAAAATTCAATATTTTCAGTAATGCTACTTTCTTGTTAACAACAAGGATATAACATTATCATATTATTGCAAAATTTAATACTTCAATGATACTTATTTTTTGCTGAAAGGCGAATTTATAACTTTCCCATTTCATTGCAAATTTAGTACTATTTCTTGGTAAAAATCAGGTCTGTAATATTATCATTTTTTGTAAGTCTATCACTTTTAATTATGCTTATTTCTTTTTGAAAACAAGGATGATATAACATTACCGTATTATTGCAAAATTTGATATTCTTAAAAATGCTTATTTCTTGTTAACAACAAGGATATAACATTATCATATTATTGCAAAATTAAATACTTCAATTATACTTATTTCTTGCTAAAAAGCAAATTTATAACGTTACCTTTGCATTGCAAATTTATAACTGTCGATGATACCTATTTCTTGGTAAAAATCGGGTCTGTAAACTTATTATTTTACTGTAAATCTAACTCTTTTTAATAGGCCTATTTCTTTTTGAAAACAAGGATATAACATTACCGTTTTATTGCAAAATTTGATGATGTAATCTTACTTATTTCTTGCTGAAAAGCGAGTCTATAACATCATTTTATTGCAAATTTAGTACTTTTAGTGATGCCTATTTCTTGGGAAAATCAGGATTATAGCCTTATCATTTCATTGTAAATCTAACACTTTTAGAAATACATATTTCTTGTTAAAGACATGGATATAGTATTGTCATTTATTGCAAAATCAATATTTATAGCAAAACCTATTTGTTCTTACAAAGCAAAGATATAACATTATCATTTCATTGCAAATTTAATACTTTCAACGATACCTATTTCTTGGTAAAGATCACGTCTGTAACATTATCATTTTACTGTAAATCTAACACTTTTAATAGTGCCAATTTCTTGTTGGAAAAAAGATATGACATTACAGTTAAATTACAAAATTAAATATTTTTGATAATGCTTATTTCTTGTTAAAAACAAAGATACAACATTACCATTTTATTACAAAATTTAATATTTTTAATGATACCGTATTTTCTGCTAAATAGCAAAGATATAAAATTATCATTTTATTGCCAAACTAAATACTTATTTCTTGCTGAAAGGTGAGTCTACAACATTATCACTTCATTGCAAATTTAGTACTTTCAATGACCTTTCTTGGCAAAAATCGGATTTGTAATATTATCATTTTATTGTAAATCTAACACTTTTAAAATGCCTATTTCTTGTTGGACACAAATACATAACATTACCATTTTATTGCAAAATTTAACATTTTAATGATACTCTATTTGTTGTTAGACAGCCAAGATATAACATTTTCATTTTATTGCAAATATGGTACTTTTAATGATACCTATTTCTTAGGAAAAAAATCGGGTCCGTAATATTATCATTTTACTGTAAATCTAACACCTTTAATAATGCCTATTTCTAGTTGGGAATGAGGATATGACATTGCCGCTATATCACAAAATTTAATATTTTAATAATACTTATTTCTTGTTGAAAACAAAGATATAACATTACCGTTTTATTGCAAAATTTAATATTTCTAATGATACTCTATTTGTCGTTAAACAGCCAAGATATAACATTTTCATTTTATTGCAAATATGGTACTTTTAATGATACCTATTTCTTAGAAAAAAAATCGGGTCCGTAATATTATCATTTTACTGTAAATCTAACACCTTTAACAATGCCTATTTCTAGTTGGGAACGAGGATATGACATTGCCGCTATATCACAAAATTTAATATTTTAATAATACTTATTTCTTGTTGAAAACAAAGATATAACATTACCGTTTTATTGCAAAATTTAATATTTCTAATGATACTCTATTTGTCGTTAAACAGCCAAGATATAACATTTTCATTTTATTGCAAATATGGTACTTTTAATGATACCTATTTCTTAGGAAAAAAATCGGGTCCGTAATATTATCATTTTACTGTAAATCTAACACCTTTAATAATGCCTATTTCTAGTTGGGAACGAGGATATGACATTGCCGCTATATCACAAAATTTAATATTTTAATAATACTTATTTCTTGTTGAAAACAAAGATATAACATTACCGTTTTATTGCAAAATTTAATATTTCTAATGATACTCTATTTGTCGTTAAACAGCCAAGATATAACATTTTCATTTTATTGCAAATATGGTACTTTTAATGATACCTAAATCTTAGGCAAAAATCGGGTCCGTAATATTATCATTTTACTGTAAATCTAGCACCTTTAATAATTCCTATTTCTAGTTGGGAACGAGGATATGACATTGCCGCTATATCACAAAATTTAATATTTTTAATAATACTTATTTCTTGTTGAAAACAAAGATATAACATTACCGTTTTAATGCCGCTTTATTACAAAATTTAATATTTTTAATAATGCTTATTTCTTGTTAAAAACAAAGATATAGCATTGCCGTTATATTGCAAAATTTAATATTTTTGATGATACTCTATTTGTTGTTAGACAGCCAAGATATAACATTTTCATTTTATTGCAAATATGGTACTTTTAATGATACCTATTTCTTAGGAAAAAAATCGGGTCCGTAATATTATCATTTTACTGTAAATCTAACACCTTTAATAATGCCTATTTCTAATTGGGAACGAGGATATGACAATGCCGCTATATCACAAAATTTAATATTTTTAATAATACTTATTTCTTGTTGAAAACAAAGATATAACATTACCGTTTTAATGCCGCTTTATTACAAAATTTAATATTTTTAATAATGCTTATTTCTTGTTAAAAACAAAGATATAGCATTGCCGTTATATTGCAAAATTTAATATTTTTGATGATACTCTATTTGTCGTTAAACAGCCAAGATATAACATTTTCATTTTATTGCAAATATGGTACTTTTAATGATACCTATTCCTTGGGAAAAGTCGGGTCTGTAATATTATCATTTTACTGTAAATCTAACACTTTTAATAATGCCTATTTCTAACGGGGAACGAGGATATGACAATGTCGCTATATCACAAAATTTAATATTTTTAATAATACTTATTTCTTGTTGAAAACAAAGATATAACATTACCGTTTTATTGCAAAATTTAATATTTTTAATGATACTCTATTTGTCGTTAAACAGCCAAGATATAACATTTTCATTTTATTGCAAATATGGTACCTTTAATGATACCTATTCCTTGGGAACAGTCGGGTCTGTAATATTATCATTTTACTGCAAATCTAACACTTTTAATAATGCCTATTTCTAATTGGGAACGAGGATATGACAATGCCGCTATATCACAAAATTTAATATTTTTAATAATACTTATTTCATGTTGAAGACAAAGATATAACATTGCCGTTATATTGCAAAATTTGATATTTTTGATGATACTCTATTTGTTGTTAGACAGCCAAGATATAACATTTTCATTTTATTGCAAATATGGTACTTTTAATGATACCTATTCCTTGGGAAAAGTCGGGTCTGTAATATTATCATTTTACTGTAAATCTAACACTTTTAATAATGCCTATTTCTAATTGGGAACGAGGATATGACAATGCCGCTATATCACAAAATTTAATATTTTTAATAATACTTATTTCATGTTGAAGACAAAGATATAACATTACCGTTTTATTGCAAAATTTAATATTTTTAATGATACTCTATTTGTCGTTAAACAGCCAAGATATAACATTTTCATTTTATTGCAAATATGGTACTTTTAATGATACCTATTTCTTGGGAAAAATCGGGACTATTACCTCATCATTTGATTTTTAATCTAGCACTTTTAGATACATAATTCTTGCTAAGGCAAGGATAATAACAATTTTAATACATAATTCTTGCTAAGGCAAGGATAGACATTGTTGCAAATTTAATATTTTTAATGATGTCTATTTGTTGCTAGAAAGCAAAGATATAGCATTATCATTTTATTGCACAATTAAATGCTGTAACATGACTTATTTTTTATTGCAAATTTATGTACTTTGAATAATATTTATTTCGAGGGATAAAATGCAAGGATATGACATTCTCATTCTAATGTGAATTTAATAGAGTTAATGATACCGGGTGAGTCAAAAAAAAAAAACGCCCGGCGTTTGAAAGGCTACTGCTCCCTGAAGATATAAGCAATGATGTTTTGCAATATTTGATCAAATAGCTAACATGCTCAATTATTTCTAGAAAGTTTTCTGGATGAAATCGGTCACTCCGTTCAGATTCTGTAGGCAATTTTCTGAAATAAGTCCCTTTGAGAAACCATAAAAAAGTGCTAAAATTACAAACAAAAGTCCCTAATGTGTTTACCTCACAGCTATGACTTTCAGCATGCTTTAGCACGTGCTTTCGTTTCGGTGGGTTGAGAAGTCTTCCCCCTTGTGTGAATAACTTATTCAGGGGGATTCCATTCTCCTATGAGGACAAAGTACATTAGCACATCCAAGAGTCATTATTGCTAGGAAGGTGAACAAAGGGAAATTTTGCATGCTGTTTTCGCTTGTTTTTGCAGGTTTTTGAAAGAAGCTTTCTGCAGAAAATCTCCTATTTCGACGGGAAGGAATGACTGACTAAAGGCGGGTAAATTACTGAACCTAATTTGACATATCGGGGGTAAAGCAAGACAGTTCTCAATATCATTGCTTTCATCTTCAGGGAGAAGGATTTTTTCAAACGCCGGACGTTTCTATTGACTCACCCGGTACTTGTTTCTTTGTAAAAGAATAAAGCATCTTCATTTTATTGTAAGTTTAATAATTTCAATAAAACCAATTTCTTAATAAAAGAAATTTAATATAGCATTTTCATTTTATTGTAAAATTGATATCTTCATTGATGCCTATTTCTTGGCAAAAAGCAAGACAATATGGTATTTTCATCTTATTGTGAATTTATTACTTTCGATAATACCTATTTCTTTGTAAAAAGCGAAACAATACCGGGTGAGCCAAAAAAAGTTCCCACTTTTGAAAATTCATAGCATGAAGGGTACTTCAAAGATCTGAATGATTCAAATTCTAGCTAAAAGCCAAAAGATAAAAGCTAAAAGCCAAAAGCCAAAAGAAGTATTTTTGTGATTTTGCTGACTATCTTACCAGAACTAGAAATATAGGTAAATTTAACTTTTAAAAAGTTTCATGGTTGAAAAGTGACTGAATAAGGGCCTAAAACATTGATCAAATCATAAAGGACTCCTCGCACAGCACAATGAAGAAAATGCAATTTCTCGTGGTTGAGAGCCATCCGCGGTACTTTTATTGCCATGGGATTGAAAATCCATGGTATTTGTTTGAAAACCAACCTTTTGTAACTCTCGAGAGTGGTGAAAAGCCCATGGCCTATTGTTCCGTTTGAATAGAGTCCTTAAGATTTGATCGATGTTTTAGGCCCATTTTCAGTCATTTTGCAACAAAACAATTTTAATAAAGTTGAGTTTACAAATGCTTCTAGTGCTAGTAAGGCAGCCAGAAAAATCTAAAAAATGCTTGGATATCTCGACTTTTAACTGAAATTTGAATTTGAATTTATACGGAGCACTATTTCCTGCTCTGCCATACTTACGCTGCAGATAGACTTGATCTTCTCAACAGTGTAAACGCGATATTGTTGCTTCATGGTATGATAAATCTTTCAAATGAAGAGTTGTTAAAAATCATCCTATATGGCCATGAACAGTTACCGTTTGATTCAAATGCGAAAATTCTCACAGCAACACTAGAATATATCCAGGCCTCAAGGCGATTTGAATAAGTTGGTAATGAAAACTTGTAAACTCTCCTCTCTCCTTAAAAATTTTTCTTTTTCGTTTATTTGTAAGATCGTTTTTGTGTGTCGTATGATTAGTCGTATTTTAGATCTTCTATGTCAAACGCCAGGGGGTAGCCATGATATCTTGCTCCTCCTGGTATCTTCCTTGTAGTGTGGTACAGTAGTTCGTAGTTAGTGTCTTAGGTAATTTCGTTATTGTAAACTTTTTAAATTGAATATGAAAAAAAATTGGAATCATTCAAATCTGTGATGTACCCTTGGTGCTATGAATTTGTAAATGTGGGAACTTTTTTCTGGCTCACCCGGTATAACATTATCACTTTACTGTACATTTAGTTCGTACTTTAGACAACACCAATTTCTTGGTTAAGAGCAAGGATATAACATCTTCATTGTAATGTAAACTGAATACTTTTGATAGTTTTTATGTACAAAAAGTAAAGAGCATCATCGTGATCATCTGATTGTAAATGTAATACCCTAAATGATACCTATTCCTATTTCTAGGTAACAAAGAAAGCTATATAATATTATCATATTACTACAAATTGAATACTTCGATAATACGTATTTCTTGGTAAAAAGTAAGGATATACCGCCTGACTCAAAAATGCCGCCTGTTTGGAATATCACTGCAGCAAAAGTAGCCTGTGTTCCAGACCCCATACGAAACAGTAGATAATTTATTTTTTCTGGAGTCTGGTACACAGGCTACAGCAAAACTAGTTAGGCGATAATCATAGGGATTAATTTTTTCTGGTAGCTAAATGTTTGAAGTATTTTTCCGTACATTTATGGTAATTTTCAAAGTTGTTAGTCTCTTGATAAATTCAATACCAGAAAATTCAGTTTCTGAAAACAGCCGCAAAATGGCATAAAACGTATGATAAAATCTTCCAGTTTTTAAAGATCGGTTCGAAATCTTTTTGTGAATTAGCGTGATTGAGAAAATCATGAACGGCAACTGAGATGGAAAATGATTTCTATATTTCATTAATTGTTCCGAAAAAAAGAATTATTGAAAATAGTACAACTGACAAGCTGTGTTTGTTTTATTTGAATATGCTCTCTTTCATGCATCTTTAGGCCATTTTCTGAATGTTGCACAAGATAATTTATTTAGGATCTTTCACATTAACCACAGTACTACTATCTTGAAAATTATCGAAACAAGATAAAAAATGCTTAGGGAGCTATCATAAAGAATTAAACAGAGGGGGGCGGAAGGGATTTCAAAATTCGCCGTAAGATTACGTAGCCCAGTGCAAGATACAGAAACTGTTTAGATAGCCCCTTAAACATCAGCAAAAATTATTTGACGACCCCAGGGCTTCAAAATGAACTCTGTAGTTCAGAAACTTTTTCAAGAAAAATTTTCAGCACTTTACAGTTTAAGTTTTTGTCTATGCATCATGTTGTCAATACCGTATCTGCAGGACCCGGTATAACGTTTAAAGAAGGTAGGGAAGAACATGAAGATACCCTGTGTCAGATACTGAGATGGAGAACAATATCAATGATCAAGAAAACAGCTAAGATGCTGCTGACAGTGTTTAAAACAATTGTAAAACATTGAAAGCAAATCTCGAAACAAATATAGCTTCATGGCCCATGTTTGTCACTTGTAATAGTTTGTTAGCCCAACATTTTCCATGCAATAATTTTGGTGACCCTGTCAAATCCCTTCCGCCCCCCTCTGTTCCATACTTTATGACAGCTCCCTTATCCTGTAGGTTTTGGAGAAATCAACTTTGACGCCCATGGTGCAAGTCATTTTGCTGCAATAGTTTTTCAAACCGGGGGCCATTTTTGTGACTCACTCGGTATAACACGGTAATACTACACACCAATTTAATGATATTTTCGATACTACCTGTTTCCTAGTAAACAAGTCTTGAAGTATATAACATCATCATTCTATTGCAGATTTAACCCTGTAGTGGCTCGGCCATTTGATAGTCCTATTTTGTTGGGAGGGGGCAAAAAAGCCCCCCCCCCTACCCAACTCTTGACTGGTAATAGGTAGAACGACCAAATTTGGTGTGCGAAAAGCCTGAGGTATTTACTTTCTGTAATTATAAAAATTAACCTAAAATTACCCATCATTTTTGCTCACGTCAGCATTTTCCATTGTGTGGTCAAGAAAAACGGAAAAATTGGCAAAAATCAGGAAAATCGCAATAAAATTAAATTTGGAGCACATTTTCCATCCAAACATGATACTTGTGATAGAATGCATCAAATAAAACTACGTTACAAAAGAAATTTGCAAAGAATTCCACTTCTGCTCCCCTTTCGCGATAATTGAGAGCTCAAATCTTTAAAAAGACGGGTGTAAAATTCTCGAATGTTTTTCTTTGAATCAGAGTGCTTGAAAGGAACTTTGGGCAATTTGCTGTAAATCTGCCGTGGCAATTTTTTGATATTGTGATTAGCTTTAGAATGGCGGCATTTATTGATTTTGAGGTTGTGACGTCATCAAATTTCTAAGTCCCTAACCAGAAGAGCTACAAATTTCTGCTTGCAATCATGTTGTAGACCTTCATAAACTATGGTTTTCTTGAAGATTGTGTCAATTTTCCTCAAGCAATTTAAGAGTTACGATGATTTTCATTTTCTCAAATTTTTTGATGGATTTTTACGAAAATAATCAAAATGCCGCCATTTTGAAAATAATCAAGATATTAAAGAATTGCCACGGCAGATTTACGGCAAATTACCTAAAGTTTCTTTGAAGTCATTCAATTCATGGAAGAATTTGATACAATTTCACACCCAAGTTTTTAAACATTTGAAAGATTTGAGCTCTATGCTCGATAATTGAGGTTTGAAAATTCGCGATTTTTCCTGGGTCAGTCCAAGAAAATTGTCTCCCGCCCCCTCATTTTCTGAAATATTTCAATGAAACTTTTTGAGAAGTTCCACAATAAGTAGTGACAAAAAGTCAAGACGTTTCATGGCTATAAAATTCTTCGTGCCAGAGTAATTTAAAAAAATCTACTAGGGAGCAAATTTGCCCCCCCCCCCAACCAAAATAGGGTTAATATACACGTATTTTTTATAACAAACTGTTTATAGGAAACTCAACAGTTAGATCGCCATAAAATCAAGAAATTGCAGTGCTGGGGAAATATGACTTAAGAAACTATTTGTTTTGATAAAGGAAATCTTTGACATCTTTCTATTCTATTTTTACTTGATTCCTGTATCATGTTACTCCGAAGGCACTTGAATGATGCCTGAACATGGGAAAGGCTTCAATAAACATTGTTTTGAAATGCTCAGCAGGGCACATGTAGTGAACACAAGGATTGTTATGAAACCTTAAAGGGGCAGGGTCACGTAACCGTAAACAAACCTGTTATCTTTAGAATCTATATCATTAACTACACGTGGCCATTGTGTTATGCACAGATTTTGGTGGATGGGGTGAATCCACACTACAGTTGCTTCTAAAAATCCGCCGATATCTCTGCAAGCGTACAACATATGAGTGGTTCATTTGTTCTCTTCGAAGTACAAGAGTCCGTCTTCAAAGTAACACTTTCATTTTGAGAAAAGTAGAGGAAAATCACTGTGATATAGCCAATCAAAGATACTGTAAAATCATCGTTTCGAAAGAAGTTTGTTTACATAACGTGACCCTGCCCCTTTAAGAAGCTCGTAAGAAACTTTGAGTACTCAAAATCTGATAATTTTAATAATCTTTCAGTACCGGCCTAAATTCTTAGTTTCTTACAAAAAATAAGTGTACCTGATACTTTTCAAAGGCAAGGATACGAAATTATCATGTTATTGTAAAATGAATTGATAATATCTATTCTTTGACAAAAAACTTACAAGTTTATAACATTATCTTTTTATCAAATTTGATATCTTTGGTGATACCTATTTCTTGTGAAAACGTAAGGCTATAGGCTTACCTTTTTCACAAAAAATAGCTGTTTCTGGAAGTGCAATTTTCATCAAAAAGTAAGGAAGTAGGCGTACATTTTTGGAAAACTTAGCCGTTTCTGAAAATACAAATCTTTCGTAAAACAGCAAAGCAATAGGCTTATCTTTTCTCCAAAAGATGAACTGTTTTTGAAAGTGTCACTTTTTCATCAGTAAGTAATGCCATAGGCTTAAATTTCCCCCGAGAGATTAACTGTTTCTTCATACAGAAGTAAAGCTATGCGCTTACTTTTTCCCCAAAATTAGCTGATTCTGAAAGTGCCCATTTTGCATCAAAATGAAGGCTGTAGGCCTTCCTTTTTGTAGAAAGTTAAAGTTTTTTTTAAGGTGCCAATTTTCAGCAAAAGTGAACACTATAGGGAAAAATTAGTCGCTGAAAGTGTGAACTTTCCATTAAAGGCAACACACTATACGGTTACGCTTTTCCTACAATCAAATGTTTCTGATTTTCATCAAAAAGTAAGGCTTTCTTTTTCCGGAAAAATTAGCTGTTTCTGAAATTGCCCATTCTTCATCAAAAAGTAAGGCTTTTGGTTTACCTTTTCTTCAAAAAATTAGCTGTTTCAAAAACTGCCGATTTTTCATCAAAAGGGAAGGGTACATACAACCTTACCTTATTCACAAAAATTAGCTCTTCAGGACAGTGCTCAATTTTGTCAAAAATACGGTTTTAGGCTTAACTTTCTTGTAAAAATCGGCATACTTTAATAAAAACTAAGACTACAGGCTTACTTTCCCCCCTAAAATCAGCTTTTCCATTATTTGTTTTAGATCTGCACTTTCCGGAATATCTAATGCTGATAAAACGCTGGCCTACAACGTGCTAAATTTGTTCTAAAATTCAGTTTCCCTTCAATATTCTTCGCATGTAATGTATGCCAGTATAATATGTCTTAGAGGTGCTAGATATGGTGGGTTTTATTTGTTTGATACCTACAGGATAACTGTAGATATGTATGTATCTTTGTTTAATTTAGTTTATAATTCAGTTTATTGTAAATATTCGAATTAGCTTAGTTTCTTTCATTTTATATCTCAGCAATAATGTTCGAATGAAAACAACTTGACATGCACACTTCATTGCAGCTAAAACTCAACGAGAGAATGTAAAAAGTAAACGATGGGTTTCGGGTATAACAAACACTAGATGATGGTTATATCATATTACTTTCTAAAACAATGCGCACTGCTTAATTCTGCTCAGCATAGCCATCTAATCTTCAAAATGACTACAGTAAAGCCCGCCTTTAAGAAACTCATTACACAAAGACAGCCTGATTGGTTTCTTATGTCAAGATATACTTCTTGAAAACAGGGTATGTATACCATGGCATAAGAAACACTTTTATACTCCAAACAGCTGTCAAAGTTTTTAAGAAAACGTTTTGAAATGTGCACTGTTATATGAGGATCTATTGGTCTGAGCCAGTATTGAAGGATTCTTGAAATCGTAATAATTTGGGCTTGAAACTTTCATTCTTGTTTCTAGAGAATTGAGACCTATTGGAGTCATATTCAAATATAGGCCTTATAATATTGCTATGTACCATTGTATAAGAAACTGAGCATGAGTCAGCCTGGATAGTTTCTTGCAAAGAGGTATTTTATTCAGCAAAATCAGACCTGAGTTTCTTATAATGCAGGTTCTTAAAGGCGGAACTTTACTGTATTTTTCTTTGAACTAAATGACTTGAAAGGGATTTAAGGAACTTTGCAACAAACCTACCGTTGAGCTTTCATGACGTCTTCGATACATAAGACTCAATACAAAGTCCCAGTTACAACAACAGCAACGTTTTAATAATTGAATTTCATTGTTGTTGTTGTTGTTCTTATTGAACGTACCGACATTTTTCATGCTCCTGTGCAACAAAATGCTTCCAATGCAATGATCGTAAAAAATGGAATGGAGTGAAAACATAAGGCGAGTGTATTCGGTCTAGTAAGGCCCTGCAATTTAAGAAACCAACTGAAAGAAACTTTTAGCCTACTTAATGATAATTAGCCCATTACCTGTAAGAAACTCTTGAGACTCACACCTAAAATAAAGTTTCTTATCCTTTGAGTGACACCAAGTACTGGTCTGATGGTCTGGGAGCATAATTCATACAGGGTTATGAAGAAATTGCTAGCAAGAAATCTTGGATTTCACAGACTTTTACCTAGATTTTAACTGATCTTTGATAACATACATATATGGCTAAATATGGCCAGTTTATCTAGAGGTAACACCACTTCGTTGTAACTTAATTTTCTAGGGCTTTCAAGAAGAGAATTTAGAAATTAGAGAAACTTGAGCCTAAAAACATGAGAAGAAACATTTTAGGCTAAGGTGTGAAAAAGTGGTTTCTGAAATGCGGGGCTTTACTGTATTTTCAGAATGAGAGCGTTTTTCTTCTTGTTTAGAGAATTCAAGAAGCATTTGAAAGAAAAATTAAAACCATTATACCTCTAAGCTTTTTGAGGATAGATTGAAAGTTTTCGAAGAAAGGATAATGGAAGAATGTCTAAAATTTGGTATCAACAGAGGTCTTTCGCTTTTCTGGTTTACGATTTAGCAATTTTGATGACGTCACAATTTCAAAGGAATTGAAACCTAACGAAGCAAGTTTAAATTTCTTGAATACGAAAAATATCTCGATCTGGAAAAAAATGTCAAACAGTAGACTTAATAGAATAGCGTTCAAGTCGTTTAATGAAAAGAAAATTGTTAAGTCATTTGCACTAGCCTATTTAAAGAATAATATCCATGCTATTTCGCTCGGTCAATAAATTCTGTTATTTCAAGGTAATCGGCAGGGATTTCTATGGGTTTTTATCACTGAGATCAGTGGTTTTTATATGCATAAATAACAATTCAATTCAATAATGACATGCGCAGTTAATTTCATTGACACTGATCACATAAAAGCTTTCGTTAGGATGATTGGTTGTGGAAGAAAATGGTTGATAAATTCATAAATACCTCTCTTGTTACTTCGGGGTTTATAAATTTTTTTGGATTAGGCCAACCATAATAGACGATTGCGCTAAAGATGGCGGCAAAGAATTCTTTACCAAGATGCATTGCGTTCTAATTCCGAATCCTTAACAATTCTATAGAAATTCGAATTCTATAGCACTGAATTAACAAGAGAGGTATTAATTGATCACATGAATACATGCTTGAACCATCTGATTTGTTAAAACAGATTCTCGATCCCAGCCCCATGTTCATGAACACATTTTTAATCCTACCGATTACCTTTAAGGGGTAAGCTTTGTCATTTAAGGGGTGAGATAAAAACCCTGCACCTTTCAAAGATTTAAGATATTGGTCTAATACAAGGATCTCAAAGAATCCTGCCTTCATCAATCGATAAAAGTTTAAATTAGATTTAGAGAACAAGTTTAGAGTTCGGAAATTAAAATACTTCGAGTTGTCAGTGTGAATTCTGTAAAATCTTCTAACTAGCCATCGGGAACGAATCACTGAACAAAGTAACCAACACCGTATTTAGAGTGTGCCTATTTAACACCTGTGTCTTTGCCTCTGCTTCCTGAGAAACTCTTTTTCGAATTATGAGAAATTCAAATACAACGCAAACAGCCTCATCATTCAATATCTATTTTATTTTGAGGCTCTTGGACAAAAAGTAGCCATCTTCTTAGATTGGCCCAAACTCCGGCTCTAGGGTGAAGCACATCCTAATGGGCCTGTATAAAAATGGGAACTGAAGTTACAGCTTCTCCACAGCAACCACACAAACCTGGCAAAATTTTTGGGAAAGATTGTATACACTAAATCTGGTATGTAACTAGGAGAAAAGGCA
Organism: Aurelia sp. 3 sensu Dawson et al. (2005); assembly: GCA_964020215.1. Classification (NCBI taxonomy): domain Eukaryota; kingdom Metazoa; phylum Cnidaria; class Scyphozoa; order Semaeostomeae; family Ulmaridae; genus Aurelia; species Aurelia sp. 3 sensu Dawson et al. (2005). Next base: position 12,465,754 of record OZ026593.1, on the reverse strand, counting down.
TGAAATCTTTCAAAAGAATGAACGGTTAAAGCATCGTTCATTTGATTTAATGACTTCAAAAGAACTTAATGTATTTTGTTACGCTTTTTTATTGGCAACCTTTGGTATTTTGATCAGTTTCAAAATCACGACAGTTGCGATGTTTAACCCTATCTGACCTGGGTGATTTGAAACACTCAATGCCTGGGGGGGGGCGGACCCCCTGTTTTTCTCTGTTGTTGCTTGAGATATGGCAACCAAATTTGGCACAAAGGTTGTTCATTATATAAACAATGAATTTTTGAAACAATGGTTTAATTAGCATTGTTGTTGTAGTTGCTAGAGCATAATTAATATTATGACGTCATATGACGTCATAAAAATGAAAGTGTGTTAAAAAGTCGTAAAACTTTAATTTCTGTGTAGAAATGAAATATATAGATCAAAATAGATGTAAATTCATAGTTTAGGCTTTATTGGACCAATTCCAAAGGATTAAGGCCCGTTTTATAAGTCGTGCCGCGCCGCGCCGAACCAAGTGAATTTCGATCAATTTTGCCTGGTTCGGCACGGTGCGACTCTTATAAAACCAACCTAACACTTGGTTCGACTAAGTCGAACCATGCACCAAAGGTCTCTCGACTGGGTCGACCCGGTGCGACTTACAAAACCAATTTCAGTCGCGCCGTGCCACATCATACTCACACGTGCATAAAAGAACTGTAATTATTTCAATAATGTCAATAGCTTATGAAATTAAAAGAAAATTTTCTTAAGTCAGTATTGTGCGCATTCATCATTATGGTTCGGCACAGCACAGCACGGCAAAAGTTTTATTCTTATAAAACAGAAGAGTCGCTCCAAGTCGAACCTCAGTCGAACTCAAAGTTCGATGGTTCGGCGCGGCGCGGCACGACTTATAAAACGGGCCTAAGAGAGCTAAACAGAGTGGTGCACGAAAACTTGGTTACCATGGAGACAAGGCTAAAAATAGAACACCGAAATTGCTACTGTTTCATTGCTATATGATAGAAAGTTAAACTTGCTAAATCTCATTCAGCAAACAGGGAGAAACGTATAAATTAAAATGGACGAGGGGGCGGAATCCGCCCTCCCAGGTCAGATAGGGTTAAACAAGTGTTTTGGGTTGTGACGTCAAAAAACTACTAAATGGTAAACCGGAGGATCTACAGGTTTCGCCAGTGGTGTAACCGACGGTGGTTGCCTTCAGGGCGTACCACGAAGGGCCCCCAATGATTAGGGGCCACCAACCGTCAAATCACGTCATAATGAAGTTATTGCTTTCAAGATGAAATACAGTGAGGACCCACAAAATAGAAACCATCTTTTTCAATCGGCCCGTTTAGTTTCTATGAAAACTCATCAATTCATAGAATCGATAAACCTGCTTCAACTCTGCCTGCTTCAATGCTCGTAGGCAGAAAATAATTGGAATGTAGAGTTTTGTATCTGAAAATTAAGTAGTAACTATAAACCATTGAAATTTTTGATGCTGTCTTATCTATAGGTATGTGTTATGTTATGTAGTTACATAGTGTTTTGTTATATTAGCTGAAGAATGAGGAATGTAAGGCCTTCTTCAACGATTTGTCGGAATGGAATATGACAGACGACATTTATGATGCTGGTAAAAAGAGTAATGGGAATGCGTATGTCTTAAAGTACATATGTCATGAACCTGATTGGTTGACACGATGCAATTCTCTCTATTGTTTATTACAAAGCACAGGATTGCGGCTAAATCTTCATTGCAATGAGAATTCGCGAAGCAGAAATGAAAGATCACAAAACAATGAAATTCCACTCCACGCTTCTTTGTTGTAACAACCAGGGGGGGGGGGGTAACTTCAATAGGCGGGTGACGGGGTAGCCTAATTCACTCACAGACCAAACGAGGAACTCGAGTTCCTCGTTTGGTCTGTGAATCAGGCTAGTGACGGGGGTGTGCCATTTGACGTCTGAAATCGCACCCTAAAATTTATAAATTTTCGCGAAAACGATACCCCAAAATTTACAGGCCATTGAAAATGTATACCCTGAAATCGTGACAGCCATCCACAATTTTAACCAAACGAGTGAAATTTCATCAAAATCAATACCCTAAAGAGTTATTTTTCTAAAATGACACCCACAAATTTATGACTACTTGTGATTTTACCGAAAATGATACCCCAAAATTATTTTCTGCTCGAAAAAAGGCACCCCAAAAAATGGCACATCCCGTACCTGCATAAATGGTAGTTACCCCCCGGGTGCAACAACCAACTGCTTACGTGACATATGTCTTTTACATATTACCACATACATTTGCAGTTTCCTAGTCCCTTTAAATAAATAGCCATAGGTAAAGGAGACCCCACTCCCCCTTCTTCACTAAAGGGCCCCATGCACCTCTGCAACGCCACTGATTTCTGCCTCTCACAATATTGTGCCAGGTGACTCAGAAAAATGTAACTCAGGGAAATCTGTTATATTGAAAGAAACGTAAGTTGCCAATTGAAATGATCCAAACGTTGTTCTGTTCCTAAAAGACTAGCCTACGTTGCAGGTATTTTGCGCAATTTTTTCGGCACGTTAAGTTTCCCGAATTAGGGATTTGTGGATAAGGGCTGGCTTGATTTTCTCAAAAATCGTGAAAAACTGGGGATCGATTTGCAGCCATTTGAGATCTTTGAAACAACGAGGAGTCTGTTTCATTTCACCCTGGGAATGGGAACTCATTTGAAAATGTTCATAGAAAGATTATAGTTGCTAGATATCTAAAATATTCCCAAGGTGAAACGAAAAACGCTCCTCGTTGGTTTGAAGATCTGAAATGGCTTTAAATCGACCCCCTATTTTTGATGACTTTTTGACGAAATCAAGTACCCTAAGTCCTTTTCCACAATATTCTTAGTTCGGGAAATTTACCGTGTCAAAAAATTGCGAAAAATACTCATAACTTAGGCTAGTCTTTCAGGGACAGAACAATATTTGAAAAACTTCGATCAGCTACTTACTTTTCGTTCTAAAATAGATTTCCTTGGGTCACTTTTTTCTGGGTCACCAGGTAGATCTTAGATACCTATGCTTGTATTGGAAATTGAAATTATCTATCCTCTATAAATTTAGGATTTACAGTGATTTTAAGTTTTTCAAAGGCCTCCGTAAATTCTTTCAGTTAAAATGGAAATTCTGAAATCCTGAAAAGAATCAAGATATCAAGGCTGCCAGCAACTACCCATAGCAAGGTACCTGACGTTCCTTCTGAGCCATTACACCAATGGAACGATATCATTCATCGACCAATGATGTAAATATTTTTAAAGATGTTCGCTGTGTACCAAACATTGTACCGCATTTGTGTGGTTGCTGCGGAGGTGTTGAAATTTCTATCCTCCTGCTCTTTGTATAGTTGCATAAGAAGTGCTCCCACCTAAGGTCGGATACCTTCAAAAGAATTTGATATATACGCTGCAACTGGAAAGACTTAATCAAAAGATTCAAGAAAGAATCTCTAAATTGCTCCTTTAGATAGCTTAGGATCTAGATCAAATCATTAAAAAAGGTGGGTGTCAAATTCGATCACATTTGTCTCTTAATTAAAGTGCTCGAAAAGAACTTTGGCTACGATGCAATAAATCAGCCGTGGAAATTTTGTGATATCTTGATTGGTTTCAAAGTAGCAGCATTTATCATATTTCAGTCTGTGATGCCATTATATTTCTAAATCCTAAACCAGAAGAGCTAAAGATTTCTGATTCCCGCCATATTGTACACCTTCACAAACTATGCTTTTTCAAGTTTGTATCATTATTCTTCCGCTGACATAGGACTTACGATAATCTTAATTTTTTCAGACTTTTTTCATGAATTCTTTTTCAAAAATAATCAAAATACCGCCATTTTGAAAGTAATCAAGATATCAAAAACTTCCCTCGGCAGGTTTACAGCAAAGTACTCATACCTGCTGTTGTTTTCGGTATAAAACAGCCGGTCGTGTTATTTATCTGTTCTTTGCATAAACGAAACGGAAGAGTGTGCGACGAAACGCGTATTCGGTATCATAATTTGGTATAATAACGTTGTTGGTAAGTAATTACTTGATTTTCTTGCAGGTTTAACAGTTTTACTCTTTCGTTAAAGATTCCTCTTATATTTTGATTATTGTTCTTTTACAGGAGTTCACAGTGTTTTCCTACAGGTTACAAGTTTATTGTACGTCTATGGGTTTATTATGATGAGTCCGCTACTCAAGGTTATTTCAAAGTACGCTTAGTTCCTCTCAAGCCATACTATTCCAAGAAAAATGCAGTAGAATTCTACAGCCACCTATCTAAAGATCAGAAAGATTTGAGCCCTGGTCAGCTTTTACATTTTCAAGACGGTGAAATGTCTGCGATTCGCTCATTACCGTTTGCTCTTAAAACAATTCCAAATCAATCACTATCAAAGGTAATAGAATTAACGATAGTACTTATTGCTCCTCCCCTGTAACTGCCTCGCTTTTTCTTGGTCTTCTCATGTCTAAATGATTTGCCTGAAATGAGATGAATACGTGTAAGTCAAGGAGACGTTGCGATCCCGAAGCTGAGTTCAAATCCTTTATCTCTCTAATCTATATTGTTGCCCACACGTGCCAATTGTGTTCTGCACAGATTTTGGTAGAGAGGGTGAATCCAAAATAAAGTTACCTCTACAAATCAACCAATATTTCTGCAATCGTACAACATAGGACTGTTTCATAGATTACTCTGCGAAATTCAAGAGCACATCTTAAAAATAATATCCTATTTTGAAGAAAGTAGTGGAAAAATCTCTGTCATATGGCCTATCAAAAAGCTGCAAAATCGTCGTTCCGAAAGAAGTTTGTTCACTTTACGTGACCAAGCCCTTTTAAAGACCTATTGCTAACCATGAGCCTCCCTCACACCAAAGTCGACTTTCGTATTTTCTGAAAGTTCTTTTGAACCTGAATTCCTTTGTCTTAATTTTCACACGACGCACACAGCGTGCAATGGGTCTTTAAAGGACAATTCTGGCCTTGGTAAGATTGATGATAAAGACCCGTCGGTTGCTGATTTATGGCAAAGAAAAGGGAAAATAAGTGATTGCTTAACAACGGCATTTTTATTGCTCTCCAGCAATGTCAAAATAAAGTAAATGTGCAAAAGAAAGGGTCCTAGCGTCGTATCAAAATTTTCGCTAAAATCTTAAAGGGTTAGAACTTTAAGAGACTATCGAAACTTCATAAAACCAAAGACAGGATTCAATGAAGGAGTGATTTTAGATTTTATTAATAAGACTGACAGTTATTTTGATGTTCAAAGGTATGTGGTGGTATTAATTGATGAGATGAAGCTCAAGGCAAACCTTGTATTTGATAAGAGTACTGGAGACTTGATTGGGTTTACAGATTTAGGAGACCCAGAACTAAACTATGCAGCAATGGAGAAAGTTGACGAACTTGCTTCTCACGCAATGGTTTTTTTACTACGAGGTGTCTGCACTGATCTTAAATACTCATCTGCCTACTTTGGGACAGATGGAGTGTCAGGAGTTGACATTTTCTTGTTATTCTGGGAGGCTGTCTGCATCCTGGAATGCACTTGTAATTTGTGGGTGATTGCAGTTACATCTGATGGGGCAGCACCAAACCGGCGATTCTACAGCTTACACAGGCAAATGGGTGATGACATCAATAGACCTGTCACCTACTGCACAAGGAACTTATATGCACCAGACCGATATATCTTCTTTTTTTCAGATGCCCCGCATCTGATTAAAACAGCACGCAACTGCCTGTATCAGTCTGGATCTGGAAAGACCCGGTATTTGTGGAATGCAGGCCAGAACTTGCTGTGGGAACATTTTGCCCGGATCTATCATATGGACAGTGAGAACAGTTTGAAGCTTCTGCCGAAAATCACGTATGATCATATCAAGTTGACCCCATATTCAAAAATGCGGGTCAGCCTTGCTGTTCAAATTCTTAGCTCAACCATGGCCACTGTGCTTCGAAAGTATGTAGGTGGAGAAGCAAATGCTACAGCTAAGTTTTGTGAAATGGTTGATGCTTATTTTGACTGTTTGAATGTTCGCAGTAAAAGTGAGCATATACGCAAGCGGAAGCCAAACCTTGCTCCATATAAAGATGTGAATGACAGTAGATTTACGTGGCTAGAGAACGACTTCCTCAACTTCTTTGATTCATGGAAAGAAAGTATTGAAGAAAGGCCTGGCAACTTCACCAAAAATGCGCAAAGCCAAATGTTCATCTCAAGGCAAACCTTTGAGGGGTTTCAAATTACCACCTACTCTTTAACAGAGGCCACAAAATATCTTTTGTCACAGGGCATGGAATTTGTCCTTTCAGAAGGTTTTGTCAGGACCCTTTGGAAGAATATTTTGGGGTGCAACGTCAACTTGGAAGGCGGAATGACAACCCAGACTTGAAGACTTTTGGGTACAATGATAACTGTATTCGTATACAAAGGACAATATCCTGCAACACTGGTAATACCAGGGGACGTTATGATCACAAGAAATCATGGGAAAATACTATAGATGAACCTCTCCCAAAAAGGTATAGAAGTAAAAAGTAGGTTAATCATAGTCATGCACCAGACATATTTTGCTCCCCTGTTTAACCCTATTCCACACTGAATGGAAGGCAAATATACCCCTCCAGAATTTTCACATATAAAAAAATATATATATCATATATATCTAAATCATTTTCAGTTTTTACTCATTCTGTACAAGGTGAGGCAAAAAACTTTAACCGTTTGGCTGGCATATTACTTTGAACAAAAGTAATATGCAACTAATGTTCAAAACTGAAAAGTTAATCTGTCAGTATTCTCAGAAGAGAAGAGCCTGTAGGGGTTTTTATGGGAATCAAGGATTCCACATTTCATTCTGGTCCATGATTTACTAGCACTGAATTAAAAATTCAGTACAACTGTCAGTTGCAGAAATAGAATTTTAATTTCAATAGCAAATAAATCATGGAAAAGAATGGAACATGAAATTCTCACTCCGAAAAATGCCCCTTAAGGCAGTTTTCTAAAATTTTCACATCTAAGTTGGCCTTTGACTGACAGATTAACATCTTTGACTGACAGATTAACATCTTAGACACGATGCCGCCAAATTTTGAAAACGGTGAAAAATTCGACGGATAGGCCTCCTGTTCACACGAAAACGGCACATTTTTTGCCGGCAGATTTTGAAAACGGTAGATTTTGAAAACGGAACTCTAATCGGCACATTTCGGAAACGGCATCGTGTAAACACTTAAAAGTGATGAAAATAGAACATTTTCAGACCCATTTGGAACGAGACTGAACGATTCTTAGGGTTTAGGTACACTTATTTGGCATCAAAGTGTTGCAACGAGCTTTTTACCAGCAAATTTCCGACCGTTTTCAAATTTTTCCGGCATCGTGTGAACGCTAGCTCAAATTTTGCTACCGTCACATTTTTCATCGTTTTCAAAATGTGCCGGCATCGTGTGAACGCAGTCTTAGGCCCCGTTTACACGAGATCGGATCCAAATGGATCCGTACCCAAAGTGTAACGGATAGGCCTTGCGTTAACACGGGACTCAACGGATCCGAACCCATTTGGATCTGCTATCCGTACCCAAACGGGACCACTTTCGAAGGTGATCCCGTTTGGATCCGATCCCAAAAAGGTCTCGTGTAAACGGGTGGGATCGGATCCAAACTGGTACGGATGGGAAATGACACGCTTAAACTGAAAATCTTTCGTTGACATTTCCAAGAGGGGAATCAGAGATGAGACATAGTCTATTAGAGTGCAAAATTTCAGAGGATCTAATTGAAATAAGAGAAAATGTTTACTAGAACGCTGCTAAGAGTTCATAAAATCCAAATGGATCCGATCTCGTGTAAACGCCAACAATTCTGGATCCGATCCCGTGTAAACGCACCTCAAAAAGTGGATCAGATCCAAATGGATCCGATCCCATTTGGATCCGATCGCGTGTAAACGGGGCCTTAGTTTTGAATATCAGCCACATACCTTTTATTCCACAGCCCTCCAAATGGGTAAACTTTTTTAGACTCTTCCCATACATAAGTGTGAAAGCTGCAAATTTCAATTTCATCAGACACATTTTTCCTTGGGACTTTCATCAAACATTTGACTTCCTTGCCTAATTTTGGCAAATTTTGTGGGAAAAGTCATAATTATCATGGAAGGGGTACTTGGCTAGGAAAATGATAGGGGTGTGTGGAAAACCGTTCAATACTCTTTCCCATAAAATTTTGCAAACGTATGATCGATTGTCCTTTTTGCCCATGACACCCTGTACCATAATTTGAATTATAAAACAGTTTGTTACTTCGTAAAAAAATTACATGACTGTTGTTTATGGTACCATACTAAGTTTTGCTGCGTGATCTCAACTTGAAGGTGTTTTTGTAATTTTAAAGGGTCAAATTTTGTATCTCAGACCTGTTGTTTTTCAGACCTTATGAGACCATAAGTGTGGAATGAGGCTAACTGTTCTTAAATGCTAAAGTTAACGTTATACATCAGCGGAATTTGGTGCTTCACTTGACCTCTTGAGTTCCTTGCGTAGCCCTTTCTTTTTTTGGCATGCCTTGTCTCATCTTAAACTTCTGCACAATGTCACGTGCCGATGAAAAGGCTCTCACTCTGACATATAAACTCAATATGTTATGCAAAAGACATTGGGCAAGTTCATCCTCTACTTCAAGCTCAGAATGGGCTAGCAACATATTGAAGTTGATTAAAACATTTTCATCTTTGATTGTTTTTCCAATGATAAACTTTGTATCAATTTTATGTTCTCCTTTTTTAACACACTGTCTGAAATTTTTCTCTGCAATGATTAGCAGCTCGTCAATACAAGGTTTTACCGACCACAAACTACCACGACTCAAAGCTGTTACAAGTGTTTCTTCCCCAGTTTCTTCAGAATTCATTTTACCTGCTTCAAGCAGAGCTATTGATTGCTGTGCTTCATCAGATCTCCAATGTGCTGAGTTCTTCAGCTTTTTGTGCAACTTATGCAAAACATACCCCCCCAATATAGTGCAACCAATCTTTCTCAGTAGCAGAAAGTTCTGTTTGCACAACAGTAGTAACATCTTGTTTCTTTTTCTGCTTGAAAGCCAAAAGTTGATCTGCTAGCTTGGAACTTAATAATGTTGCACTGTTTCTACCAAGCCCTGGGAAATATTCCTTGGCCTTTGCAACAATATTTGCATAAAATTTTCCATAGAATTCTTCCCTGTCATGTCCATTTGTATACGCATTGTATAGTTTTTCCAACTCCTTTTGCAGATCAGTATTAGGCTGTGATACTGCATAATTTGCAAGTTCAGACTTTATTTCCTTTGAGAAACACCCATTTTCACAAACTTTTGATTTCACTTCCTTCAACAGCTCAACCACCAGTTCTGCTGACAACTGATCATCAGGTTCTGCAGCTGAATCATTCACCTTATGAACCCTTTTTATGTGCTGAGCCAAACTGCCTTTTCTTTTATACTCCTTTTGGCACATTTGGCGAACGAAGATACCACTTTTAACCTTTGAATGAAGGAAAGAAACAAAGTTAAAGATACCTTGGCGATTTTAGAATGTTCGAACACCAACAGGTTTTACCCACGGACTGTATTCAATTGTCATACATCGGCCTTCTATTTTCGGAAAGTCATTTTACGAAAAAATCAGTGTTTGGTGTCAACAGGGAAGCAACTACTGGAAGCTTTAAACTACCATCCTTTGAATCATTGGGAATGGCTATGATTTAAACATAGTTTATTTCTATAAACTATGATTTAAGTTGTGGCTTTAGAATCACCCTGGGTAAGTCCAGAGAAGATGTACAAACCCAAGAATTACGACAAGAACATACAGAAATGATAGCCACGCGACGTTAGGCCTTCGCATATATCGTTCTTCGGTTCTTGTTCGAAACAAAATGGCTGTGATTGCTTTAAATGTTAATGGTTATAACTATATTCAAAGCTGAAGGTACTTACTGAGTCAGAAGCTTCCTGGAAGCTGTCTTGAACGTCTTGATCAGACTCGATCACATCCAAGATCGCATCCATATCACCTCCAAATATAAACAGCACGTCGTTCATGGAAGCTATCTTGAAATCAAGTGTGCACGGTCATAATCACGTGACCCTGTTTTTGGCTTGTTTCAACAACACCGCTGCGGCCTTTTAATTACCTTTGATGTTTGCCGCGTTTCCTAACCATGGATTGTCTATAAACTATGTTAAAACATAGATAATTTACCTTTTGTGTGTTTTAAATCAACATTTGCTTTTTCTCCCCAGTCTCCTCTCGCTCCTCTCTGTAAAATAAACACAAGTACTGTCATCAACGTATGCTAAAGATATAAAAAATATTGCAAGTTTTGAATAAACAAGCAAACCAACAGACACAGTTAAAACAGGAGTTCACTATTACACTACAGACCAAATTGCTTCTAAAACTTCAGAAAGTTGCTGGAGGAATGCACAGGTACCGGTACTGGACAAACAAGTAGTAACACGTATGATTCATCATTAAAACCAGTTTCATTAAAACGAGAAAGATTGATAATGTTTATCAAAAAATATTTGCAACGCCATAGAATTAAATTCTGCTACCAATACATCGCCACACGCTTCACTGTTACCTAAATTTTAATTAAAACCAGTTGACTTCGAATTTCTGTAAATCCTTGGCATTCTAAGGAAGTCTGACTTTCTTTCTTCCAGTCGTTTCTAGGTATATTTACAGTATGAGTTCTTGCACTCCCAAATCAAAACATTGTTTATACGGGCTGTGAGAAAAGCCTAACAAATCAGAAATGACGAAAGAATTATTCTGCCCGTTTTCATGAACTTCGTGAACCTGTATCAACAGCGACTTGCAGCAACAAGCTATGCATCCACTCGAAGCAAATTTAAAGGAAATGCAGCATTTCATTCTTCGTAAAATATTTTCCTGGCTTCTCTTTGCAACTGTTCAAATGAGAAGCGATTTGGAAATAATGTGTAACACAACTTATGTCATGTGACAAATGCACTCCTTCCTGAACTTTTTGTCTTCTTTTATAGCATTGAGTGCTATCTTCTCCTCATTGTTTTGGAAAAATATCCATGAAATCGATCAAAACGGTAGGAAAAGTGTAGGATGCGACTTTCCTTGGAGGTAGCTTAACGTAGAAAGAAAAGTGTCTTAAGTTTCACTTGATGGGGGTGTTTCTTGGGGGGGGGGGGTGAAAGCTGTCTAAATCATTCATTGAAAGTGAACCCTTCGCAAGGACGCGATGTCGGCCGAGAATTTGGGTGGAAACCATGCAATATTCACGTAGCCTCCAACTAATTTTTCGTTATGATCCTTAGCTGCTGAAAGCTCAAAGAATATGCAAAAAATATCGTACTCCTGACCCCCATAAAAATTATTTGGGAAGAATCTGCTTCCTCTATGTCTTTGAGTCTTTTGATTTTTTTAGAATATGTCTTCTCAAGTTGGTTGCAGCTGCACGGTTTGCTCGTAAGAATGTGCCTCGTGAAATCTTAAAATTCCACTATTGGACAGGTCTCCATTTCAGCTCAAACTGTCTCAGGTTCAAAGACTGAAGGATCAATGAAAATGTGGGTCACCAGCGGCAGCGAGGGGCACCTCAACACCTCGTCAAAATATATCCTTGTTTGTAGAAGCTACTGACCCGAGGACTTCACTAGAGAGAGAACTTCAAGGACCTCACTAGAAAGGTCTGCATTTTGTACTATAATCAATAATCATGCAAAAGGTGTGTTTAACAAATTTAAAGCCATCTCATGTAATAACTTACACCAAATCATCACCACAAAAGTCTAAATTCTAAATAATAATGAATTTCTTGTTGCTTTAATCTTCCTCTCACACTATTGATTTTTATACTATTTTGCTCTATTTTATAACAATGTTTCAACAAAACTTAAATTCCAGACTACATGTATCTTTTTTGTTAAGAAAAAAACTGAGGAGAAGTCAAGTATTGTAAAAATTCGTAAAAATACTGTTTATTTTACTGAAGGAAATCTTTTGTTCATGTTTACTTTATTTTCACTTGTTTCTTGAATCATATTATTTGAAAGGCATTTTGAGAATATTCAGGATGGCACAGGAAGCGAAAATGACGATTATTAAGGAAACTTTAAAAGAAACTCGTAAGAAACTAGGATTACTCAAGATCTGATAATCGTAAAAAGTTTCAGTACTGGCCTAAATTATTAGTTTCTTATAAAAATATTTGTATATCAATTAATACTTCCTTTCATCAACGAACGAGGCAGTGCATGACAAAAAGTTCAGGAAGGAGTGCATTTGTCACATGACATAAGTTGTGTTACACATTATTTCCAAATCGATTCTCATTTGAACAGTTGCAAAGAGAAGCCAGGAAAATATTTTACGAAGAATGAAATGCTGCATTTCCTTTAAAGTTGCTTCGAGTGGATGCATTCGCTGTTGATACAGGTTCACGAAGTTCATGAAAACGGGCAGAATAATTCTTTCGTCATTTCTGATTTGTTAGGCTTTTCTCACAGCCCGTATAAACAATGTTTTGAGTTGGGAATGCAAGAACTCATACTGTAAATATACCTAGAAACGACTGGAAGAAAGAAGGTTTGTTAAGGTTGGTAGATCTTTAATTATCTACATCTAATATCGATTCTCGACTTGTTGGAAATAAATAAATCATGTCTTGTTTTGGTTGCTACATTGAAACAAAGAAGCGATACAGATGCGATGAGAATGAAAAGTCCTCTTTGAAAACAGATCGAGACGATAACAAATAGCGAGCAAAAATTGCATCAAAAATGAGTTCAAGAATTAATCTTCATCTCCTGAAGGGCATGCAGCTCAAGGAAACGTTAACCCTAAATATCATATACCAAAGATATTTTTTTAGCATGAATGGCAGATGAAGAGATAATCATCAAAATATCTCACAAAATATCTTAGATGGGCGCTTGCAGGTTTCATCCTTTAGTCTAGGGACAGCAAATGGCCTACGCCTTACCTGGATTTTCAAGCTGAAATAAATTTCTGGTAAGATGATACTTCGAAATTGGTGGTCGCTAGAAATATCAATTAAAAGGTAGCAAATACATCTGTCGACAATCACTGGATGAAAAAATCAGCGGTGAAAGGGTTTCTTTCGCTTTGTAAGAAAATTGAACCCGGTTTCTGCAAAGATACGTTAGTCGAAACTTTTCATTGGGAAGGACGACATGTGATCTGAGCTGTTTGACCTCCCTACGTTCATATGCGTTCAGGCAACAGCCTGCCAATTTAAATGCGATTTCAAACACAAATGAAGTGCTTTCATTTTGAATTTCAGCAGATTTCCTCCATTGATCGCAGAATTATGTGCCTAAATGTGGCGTTTGGTCGCAAGGGCCTAGGCATGATTCTGTGATTCTCGAAGCTGCCTCGGGTTTCTTTCTCGTCCCATAAAAAGATTCAGAGGAATTCGATCCACAAACATGTTGCTATTTCGTTATCTCTGAAGTGTAAGGAGTTAATCGATATGTACACAAGATATCTAACATCTTTGTTCGTGCATAGGGAGAGAGGTTTGTTGCGAAAATAAGCACCGCAAAACCTGGCGAAATTCGAAGCTGCGTGGTGTCGAAATCTCCAAATCTCCCTCATTTTCCCAGCATGCTTTTCTTTCCGTGAAAAGGTCTCAGGGCGAATCAAATGGGATTCAAACAGGGTTTTGATAACCTAACTGTCAAGCATATGGAAGCTTTGAGGAAACAGACTCAGTCTCTCGCCGATTATGTTTTGAACCATTGTTTTTGGACTTACGCACATTTTAAAACAAAGACCCTACCAGAAAAAAAGCTATCGCTTTTTATTCTATTTTTCTTATGAATAAATATCTATTGACATATAAAATCTTATAAATTTGCAGGTCTGATTAGCAAGATACGAAAAAACCATATATGAAAAGATAACTCATTACGTGATAGTTAATTATTTTGGCTTCTTGATGAGGTTATCAGTCACTCGCCTTATGATCCTATTCGTTGTTTTCGCTCCAGACTTCTTTGATTTGAATTCACATATAGGCACACATTTTGACTGATGACCTTACTGTTCGAAACTTGGATATTCGATGAAATTTTTGGATAGAGGCTGTAAACAAGCGCAACGTTATTCTCAAGTACTTGCAAAGCATCTTCAGAGCAGTGTAGAGGAAAAGAGATTTTGCAATTGCGTGTCTTTTTTGAATTGATGCTTACCCAAAATGGAGGAAGGCCTCAATACTTTGACAGATGAAGTCAATTTGACATATTTTCAGTGAGATTGTTTACCCGAAGACATCAAGATGTTATTGTTTTTGCTGCCACTGGTGCTCGCACTTAGTATTCTTCGCAATACTACTGTAAATACCAACCTTAAATATTGATATTGATTGACTGATAGGAAAACGCTTTGCTTTGCATTCATTCGCAATACCTTCCAAAGGTATCAGGTGTCCCACAGAAGTATCCCCCTTTGAAAATCACAAACATTCTATTATCGAACCATTCATAAAGTTTTCTTTTTGATCTCATTTCTTAATGATCCAAACTTTTCTAAGGATGGTAAAATGTTTGTTTAAAATGCTTAAAGGGTGTGAAATAACCCATTGAAAAACTTCATTCTGAGCTATGCCCTTTAAACAACATCCTTTATCTTCCCTAAGAGACGAGTTGTTCATTTTCCTTCAGGACTACCGGGTGAGCCAGAAAAAAGTTCCCATTTTAAAAAACTCATAGCAACATGGGTACATCACAGACCTGAATGATATAAATTTCAGTTAAGAGCCGAAAGAATGAAATATTTTTGTGATTTTTCTCGCTGTCTTACCAGCACTAGAAATGTCGGTAAATTTAGCTTTATAAAAATTTCATGGTTGCAAAATGACTGAAAAAGGGCCTAAAGATCGACCAAATCGTAAGGACTCTTTTCACACAGAACAATAGGCAATGGGCCAGTCACCACTCTCAAGAGTTACAAGACGCAGGTTTTCAAAAAAATACTATGGATCTTCAATCCCATGGCAATAAATGTACCAAGGATACCTCTCAACCACGAGAAATCGCATATTCTCCATTGTTCTGTGCGAGGAGACCTTTATGATTTGATCAATGCTTTAGGCCCTTTTTCAGTCATTTTGCAACCAAGAAATTCTTTAAAAGTTAAATTTTCCTATATTTCTAGTGCTCGTAAGATAGCCAGAAAAATCACGAAAATGCTTCGATCTTTTGGCTTTTAACTAGAGTTGAAATCATTCAGATCTGTGAAGTACTCTCGATGTTATGAATTTTCATAAGTGGGAACTTTTTTCTGGCTCACCTTGACTTGCCACAAGCCTTCGTTTCCTTCATTTTCGTATGATGTGTAGTTCGCACGTTCGTACCGCGCCGAAGGCGCAACGAGCGCGTACGAACGTGCGAACTGCACATCATGCGAAAATGAAGGAAACGAAGACTTGTGGCAAGTCAATGGCTCACCCTGTATAATGATAGCTTGCGTTTCATTCTGATATTTATGACCAAACTAGAAGCTTTATGAGCAAAATACTCCTTATCTGGTAATTAGTTTATTCAGCCTGATTCAAATTCAGATAGCCCTACAAAGACCTAGATCTACTAATTTAAACACCAATCACTGTGCCTATCAGCTATGCCAGGAAAAAAAATTTGGTCATTGATGTTCTTTCTAAAAAGAAATTTGGAGATCGACATTACAACAAAACTTTTCGAACTGGAGTACTTTTTTGGGACACCCGGTACAAAATTGGTTGTCCTCATTTTTGAACAGTTTGCGCATGATTAACTTTTGAGCAGTGGTGGGTGGTTGTTGTTGTTGTATGGGTAAGTGAAGGGCTCTTATTATAAGTCTCATTACTCACCTTCCCTTCAAAGCTATTGTCTTGTAATGTTGCTCGAACTTCAATTTCCTCAGAGACAACTCGTCGAAATGGCACATTTGGTGTTAAGGTCCTCTGCCAAAAGAAATCAATGAAATAGTAAACAAGGTAGTAAACAAGGATTCAGTAAATTTTCAATTTTTCTCGTTAATTCTATTGACAACATCTCTAGAGAACGAGAAAAACGGAAGGCATACAGAATGACACAAACAATTAAACTTAGAGACACTTCCAGTCAAAATAAACAATTCAACCGAGATTAGTGATTCAAATATTGATTGGAAGCGAAGTGGTTCGACTACATTGTTACCAAGCCAATTTGATCAAGATTGATAACAGGTGAACGTAAGAATTTAATGAATACAGTCAGTTCGAAGACCCATCAATATTTCTTCAAAACAGTAATCGATTTCTATCGCAGGCATCTAAACGACACAATGCGTATATAATTCTTGGAATAAGCAGCACAGATTGAACACATTCGAACAATTCCTTGAGATATCAGAATTTTCCTCAAAGAAATCCGTTTTCGTCAGGGGCCGCATACAAATCAATTCTTTCACGCATAACGTCCATTGGACGTTTTCAAAATATCACCAATTCCTTCACGCATAACGTCCATTGGACGTTTTCAAAATATCCCCACTCCCCTCACCTAAAACCTCCAATTGAAAATCAATGTAATTTTTCCGATCACGAGAAAATTTCATATCGTTGTTTTGCTGCATATCAAATGGGCCTAAGTGATTATGCAGTCGTCAGTGACGTGCTATCCATGAGAATTTCGACAGCAGTGAAACTGCACGGACAAGATACTTTCACTGCTGTCGATATTCTTTCGCACTAACAAAATGAACAGCAAGCGAAAGCTGCAGAATAAAGTTCCTTGCAGAAAATTCTCGGAAAAAATATCGATGAAACAACAATTTTGAAAATGTCCGGCCTTTTTACCCCCTCCCCCAAACGTCCACTGGACGTTTTGAGTGAAAGAAATGATTTGTGTGCGGCCCTTTACTGAGGATTGTTTGCATGCACTGGGAAGTTCAAACTGAAATGCCTGTTCACAAGCTAACCAAAACGCATCCCTAGTTGTTTCTACTGATCAAATTGATTCCATGCTTCTCATAAATGTTGACAGGTTTCAGAATTGTATGTTTTCACTAACTCCATGTTTTTGCTAATTTGCCATGTCAATAAAAATAGCAAAGAATAGTAAAAATGTAGCCAAGCCTTGTGCCAACCAAACAGCGTTTGAATCACTAATTTCTGTTGATTACTCTTTTGTACGTAAACAGCTTTTGCGGTTCACATCTTTAGGTCACACAGTACAACTCTACAAAAAATCTTGTACGCCTCTGGCAAAAATCCTTTCGTTTCTAAAAACATCTCTAAGGGGTAATCGAGTTTGCACTGATCACACAAGGAAAATACTTCGATCATGGGAAAATCTGCATATCAGGGGACGCTGCTCTCATAATACGATGGTATGATGGAATCATTTGATAAATCATAAGCTCCCTTCTATCAGCTAAAATATGTTATAAAGAATATCGAAAATACAGTAAACTCGATTGACGTTTCGCTTTCGCTTCATCAGAGTAGCAGGGGTGGAAAAAATATTTTAGTTTCTGGGACCAAAACAAGTCTTGGAAATATTTCTGTGTGAATCGCTTCAAAAAGATATGTAAGGAATACGGCAGAATCGAGGGCTGATTATTTGTCTTAATCACAATCGTAAATATACTTTTGGGCAAATTGAATGATGTTTTTTGTGTGAAGTTCCTATGTCTCGTAACAACCTAATTAATAACGGCTATCAATTAAGCCTCTACAATTTTGACAAAAACTGACTTTCCATTTTTTTCACTTTTCCGTATTTATCTCCTTTCCTTTCTCCTTTTCATTCTTTCTGGAGACCTGAAAAAATTTCTTGGACCATTGGGGCTGTGGTCCACTATTTTTTCCACCCTTGCAGAGTAGACTAACAACAATTCAGTCCCAGCTTTCGTTTTATTTATTGAATTGGATGATGGTACTCCGCTTCAAGTGGGACTGATAATCGAACTATGTGAAAACCCAGCCAAAATTGCCGTGAAACTGGCGAGACCAATGAGACCGCAGAGTTCCGAACAATAATTGACAATGATACTCATTAGTCGATCATCAGAGCATAGAGCTCAAATCTGTCAAATCTTTAACACGTGAATGTAAAATTGTATCAAATTTTTCCATAAATCAAATGACCTCAAATGAACTTTGGGTAATTTGCTATAAAACTACCGTGGCAATTTTGCGATATCTCACTTGTTTTCAAAATGGCAGCATTTTGATTATTTTTGTGAAAATTCATCACAAATTTTGAAAAAATCAAAACCATGGTAAATCTTAAATTGCTTGAGGAAAACTGATATAATTTTCACGAAAACCATAGTTTATGAAGGTCTACAGCTGGGTTGCAAGAGCATACAAGTCAAATCTTTCAATAGGGCACAGGGAAACCCATAAATCTTCCATTTTCACGCTTATCAGCCAATGGTGTTGCCGCATTCTCGTCACATGACCGAAAATAAGCTCTTCGAGATGAATTTTCGAGTACCCTTACGAAAATCAAAATGGACATTCGAGTAATAAAGATACAGAGCTGCTTTTGCCACGAGTCGATTCTACAGGCCCTACTCCATATTTTACGTTTTGTATTTCAAGAAAATCTCATCAGGGATCAGTACTACACCGAATTTCATGCAACCGAAAATAGGCCTATATTCAAATATTATTTTTGAACGCAACAAATAAGATATAGCTTCCAAAATTTCACACCTTACGTGAATTATATCAAGGAATAAGCTGAAGATGTTTCTTTGCTTCACTTTCCCAAATCCTTGACGAGTCTCAGCTATTTGCGACGAAGAAAGCTATTGGGCCTACCTTCATCCACTGCATAATGCCATTATTCTGTTTCAAATCGGCTTTTTGCTGTAGCAAGGTAGCAGAGCTATTCACCAACAACATAACACCAATTTCCACTATTCTCCGCTGAAAAATTGCCATCAACTTTGGTAAAACGCGATGAACTTTCAACAGCTCTTCGTCACACTATCAATTCCAAGTTTTGAAACAGTGTGCTCACGTGGAAAAAATTCTGTTATTGTCAAAGCGCTCATGATGTCATGGTCAAGAGGTAGGTCTCGTATCATCCTCCCTCTACAGAGACTTGGCCTTTGTTTTAGTATGAAAAAGTGGAAAGGATTGAGGCCGGGCTTTCAAAATTATCTGTATTTCTTAAAAAAAGGAAAATGGTGAATGCATATTTCAAAATAATTTGAATGAATATGAGAGTTTTTTTCATGGAAGTTAAAGGGTATTGGAGCTTGCGAAGATACATAGGCCCCCTATCATTTGAATAATTCAAATTCATTTGAAATATGCATTCACCATTTTCCTTCCTTTTTCTTAGAAAATAAAGATAATTTTGAAAGCCCGGCCTCAATCCCGTCCACTTTTTCATACTAAAACAAAGGCCAAGTCTTTGTAGAGAGGAGATGATACTAGACCTACCTCTTGACCATGACATCAAGAGCGCTTTGACAATAACAGAAATTTTTCCACGTGAGCACACTGTTTCAAAACTTGGAATAGATAGTGTGGCGAAGAGCTGTTGAAAGTTCATCGCGTCTTACCAAAGTTGATTGCAATTTTTCAGCGAAGAATAGTGGAAATTGGAGTTATGTGGTTGGTGAATAGCTCTGCTACCTTGCTACAGCAAAGAAGCCGATTTGAAACAGAATAATGGCATTATGCAGTGGATGAAGGTAGGCCCAATAGCTTTCTTCGTCGCAAATAGCTGAGACTCGTCAAGGATTTGGGAAAGTGAAGCAAAGAAACATCTTCAGCTTATTCCTTGCTATAATTCATGTAAGGTGTGAAATTTTGGAAGCTATATCTTATTTGTTGCGTTCCCAAATGATATTTGAATATAGGCCTATTTTCGGTTGCATGAAATTCGGTGTAGTGCTGATCCCTGATGAGATTTTATTGAAATGCAAAATGTAAAATATGGAGTAGGGCCTGTAGAATCGACTCGTGGCAAAAGCAGCTCTGTATCTTTCTTACTCGAATGTCCATTTTGATTTTCGTAAGGGTACTCGAAAATTCGTCTCAGAGAGCTCATTTTCGGTCATGTGACGAGAATACGGCAACACCATTGGCTGATAAGCGTGAAATTGGAAGATTTATGGGTTTCCCTGTGCCCCATTGAAAGATTTGGCTTGTATGCTGGTTGCAAGAGGCAATCTGTAACTCTTCTGATCAAAGATTTAGAAATTTGATGACATCTCAACCTCAAAATTAACAAATGCCGCCATTTTGAAACTAATCAAGATATCAAATTATTGCCTTGGCAGATTTACAGCAAATTAACCAAAGTTCATTTCAAGCACTTTAATTGACAGAAAAATGTAATAGAATTTCTACACCCACCTTTTTAAAGATTTGAGCTCTATGCTCTTCATCAGAAATAAATCTAATTTCATTTTATTTCTGATGAAGCGAAAGCGAAACGTCAATTGACTTTTCTATATTTTCGAGATTCTTTCTAACAGAATTCTTTGTATGATCTTATTGTCTCACAATATGCTCACAACAAACCATTAAGCAAATTTCGAAAAGAAGGGATAAAAATTTAGATCAAGGTAACAAAAGACATTGCTGAAAGTCCTCATGTACCTGTTTCTTTTTCTTTTCTTTCATCCCAATTTGCGGAGCAGACTTTGGGGTCTTTGAAAATGCATCTGAAAGAAGTAAACATAATCATAAGACAACACAACCAAAGGGGAACTAAAGGCAAGGACAGTATTTCTTCACTTGGTGAGCACGAAGAAGTTCCCACTATTGAAATTCAAGTATCAAGCGTATTTAATTAATTGGAATTAATCGCATTCTGCGTGATAGCAGCGAGGCTAAAAAAAGCATTTGGTGAGTTTTCTCTAGTTTTTATGAGCAATGGAAATATACTTTAACTGCGAACCCTTAACGCATCTTTTATTATATGGTGACAAAGACTTTCCCGATGACCTTAACAAAAATATTCTCGAATTGACTCTAGAATTCATCCATGAAACTGGTCGATTCGATTAGGACCACATCATAGTTTGTTAAACCTCGCACAACCACCAAGTACGTCATCGTAAAGTATCTCATCTGTAAAGTTCTGTTTTGTCGATGTAGATTTATTTCTCTTGTAGTATTCATGTGTATTTTTATATAATGGGTGGGTTGGGGGAGGGGTTTTGCTTGCTCGGGAAGTCGTGATGCAGGGTCACACATTCGACTCGTTCCTAATTCTAATCCCAATTTCTTCAGCTGCCTGGGCATAATTTTGAAATGGCCTCTTTAATGCATCATAAATTCGCAATGAATTGTGCAGGTCGCTTGGTGGCTCTTGGGTGCGACTTTGCGGGCGGGCGGTGCATCTTTCCTGATTCACCCGGTAGTTTTTATTTCTTTCTATGTTAATTGCCACGGGGTTGTCATAGTCTATTGCTCCCCGTGGTATTATCATTCTTGTAGTGTTTCGTAGAGTAATTAGTAGGTATTGTAATAGGTAATTCGTCTTGTAAATTTTAAATGGAATATATAAAAAAATACTTCAATCTGACTTTACGAAAATTCCATGGTTGAGAAGTGCTTGAAAAAGATCTAATACACTTTATCAAATCACAGACAGCTCCTTGCGCAGAACAAAAAAGAAAGTACAATTTTTTACAGGTGAGAGATACCATTTGCATATCTATTGCCATTGGATTGAAAAAACGTCGCTATTTGTTTGAAAATCGAATTTTTATACTCACGAGAAAGAGAGATGAAATGCCCTTACGTGTTGTTCTGCGTGAAAAGGTTCCCTAAGATTTGATCAAGTGTTTTAGGCCCATTTGCAGGCACTTCGCAACCAAGAAATTTTCGTACAGTTGAATATACCCAAGTTTCAACGCTAATAAAACACGAAAAAGCACAAAAATACTTTAGCCTTTCAACGTTTGACAAGAATCTAACCCATTCAAATCCATCAAGTACTGTTGATGCTATGCATCTTCAAAGCGGAATCTTATTATGGCTCCTAAGCTCCAGATAGAATATTAGGCAAAATCTGGTTCTTTTCGAAGCTTACAAACATCGATGCATCAAAGAAAATCTAACGTAAAATAATCAGCTCGATTTCTTGTAAATAAAAAAACTTTTCTAACGTTAGAACGTATCTATGCAGCAAATCGAGTAATATTTGAACACCAATAAAATACAAAATATCAAGTGTTCTGGTACAAAAATACAAGAAGAACTCTTGAATGTAATTATTCGGAATCTAGTTTCTCCAAAAATTCTTAGAAAGTGTGTTATGCGACCACTTCCAAAAAACTGCTTTGGTCTAAAACAGAGGTAGACTACAGTACATAAGTCCCTCTAACTTACGCTCGTTGTTGTTGTTGTTATCGCTTCAGTTGAGGGACTTATGTCAATACAGGGACTAATTAGGCCAAGTCCACCGCTTTGTATGAGTGAGATTAAAACATCAGATTATAAATGTTGGACGAATACAAGGAATCACGTCGTCAGTCTAAAAAAGGTTGGTCCTGGTAATAAACAGGGGTAAATATTTTGCCTACTTGTCAATGAATCAAGGAGTACAGAATTGACTTTGTAAGGACTTCAAGACGGGTTGAAACGAAAGAAGAACGGGACATGCGAAAAAGAGGCTGAAAAGAAACAAGGATGCACGCAAAGAATGGCGAAATCTTCTTATTCTTCTTGGGTGTCAAGCTCTTCTAGAGCGTGGACTATCATGGCTTTCCTTCTACTACGATTTTTTTGTTGACAGCAGTAAGTTTGTTACACTCATGTTGTATTCAATGTTTTGATCATTCTTGTTAGAAACGTCTCTCTTTGTCTGCCTCTGCCCCTCTTTCCTTTAATTATTCCTAAAAACACTAAATTTTCCATCCATGTGCTTCGGAGATATTTTTAGGCAACTTTTTTGGAGATTGTTTCGGCTATTCTCTTCGTTGGTTTCGTTATCTACCATACGGAGTTTTTACTTGCGAGGAAAGAGGTTTGGATCGAGCGTGCAAATCTGGTCAAGTTTGAGAGGAAAAACAGAAGTATGACCCCTGTTCTCATAAGAAACACGGCTTTCTGTGACAAGAAGTTCCATCGGATCTCAGAACACTTTTCCAAGAGTTTATTATCGACTTTTTGGGCAAAGTGCATTAGCAAACGGTTCAGTTTACACAAAGGCAAGTGTTATTGGACCTTTTGCATTGTTTCTACTTATCTGTTTGCTTTGTTCGATAGGTTGTCAGATATTAGTGTTAGAGAGCTTCGTAATACTAATATTAATACAGACCTCAAGCGGTCTCGCCTTAAAATTTGAAGTGGTCAACGGTGCTTTGCTTGCAGAGTGGCACAATTATGGAACAACCTTAGCGCTGAAGTAAGAAAGCACCCACCTTGAGTCGATTAAAATCTGCTTATAAAAACAGCAAGAAATCTTCTCGTTTAACTCGTTGATACATAGTTTTTTTTTCTTTTCTACCTTTATTCTTGCTTGTTATAATTAGAAATATTATGTTTATTGTATTCATTTAAACAGGGCAGTTTAGAATTCAGTATTTATTTAAGCTGTTAGGCCCGTTTTATAAGTCGTGCCGCGCCGCGCCGAACCATAGAAATTTGAGTTCGACTGAGGTTCGTCTTGGAGCGACTCTTCTGTTTTATAAGAACAAAACTTTTGCCGTGCTGTGCTGTGCCGAACCATAATGACGAATGCGCACAATACTGACTTGAGAAAATTTTCTTTTTAATTTCATATGCTATTGATATTATTGAAATAATTACAGTTCTTTTATGCGCGTGTGAGTATGGTGCGGCACGGCGCGACTGAAATTGGTTTGATAAGTCGCACCGGGTCGACCCAGTCGAGAGGCCTTTGGCGTATGGTTCGAATTAGTCGAACCAAGTGTCAGGTTGGTTTTATAAGCGTCGCGCCGTGCCGAACCAGGCAAAATTGATCGAAATTCATTTGGTTCGGCGCGGTGCGGCACGACTTATAAAACGGGCCTTACTAAACCCTGTATAAAGAAGATAAAATCAAATCAATCAAATCAATTACCGTTTAAAGTTGGCTGACGCTTCTTTCAATTGAACAACAAAGGCTCAAAGAGCAAACTTTGATTTGTAAACTCGCAAAATGAAACCCTCGCATGCTCACAGTCTTAAACTGCAACTGTTATACAACAGAGTCAGCTAACAGCAGACGAAAACGACGAGAAACATGGCCAGAAGGCAAATAAAACTTTACCAAATATAAACTAGATCATTCCTAACTCACTTCGAGGAAATTTATCGCTGCTTAGCTCTCTCAAAAGTGGTCTGAGATTCGAAGGAACTTCTTGCTACAGCTAGCAGTGTTTCCACTGAGAGCGGGCGTCATGCTTTTGTTTTCCTTCACAATATTTATCAGATTTGGATACTCGATCCAAACCTCTTTTCCGACAAGGAAAGAGGTCTGTTCTAAAATATGGTCAACTATTTACCAATGAACAGAAGCTCGAATTATGATGATGTTTTGAATTGATAACAATTGTTTGACGCATCTAGTGGCATGATGGCAAGATAGCTTTTACTCAATATTTTATCAACAAAATGATAGCACATCTATCACTGTTCAGATCTATTCAAAGTATATTGTATGATACCTGATTGTGATAACTTGGGAGTGCTTGCTGGTAAATCAATGCTCTCGAACGCTGTTTGATAAGATAACAAATGTTAAGTAAGATCTAGCATCTGACACGTGCTGCCGGTCAGCAAATTTAAAATAACTTCTCAAAGCATTAAAGGGAGTGCGCAATGGTAAAAAGGCTTGTCTGGAAATAGAACGAGGAAAACACTTAGGCTCCTTTCACACGTATATGTCTATGAGTAAACGCATGCTTTCTAATACGTTTATGCCTTGCATCCACACGAAAACGGCGTTTTAAGTTACCCTAAACGCAAGCATTCGAAAACGCTTGCTAAAGCGTATAATTTTGAAAAC
This sequence comes from Aurelia sp. 3 sensu Dawson et al. (2005), assembly GCA_964020215.1. NCBI lineage: Eukaryota > Metazoa > Cnidaria > Scyphozoa > Semaeostomeae > Ulmaridae > Aurelia > Aurelia sp. 3 sensu Dawson et al. (2005). The sequence goes on along the minus strand of OZ026593.1, from coordinate 12,440,711 downwards.
ACTGTTTTTACGGGTACGTGTGGACGGTCGAAAACGCATACTTTCGTAAACACTGACGTCACATACGTCATATTCATCACTCGCTTTCAGTTGTTTTAAAAGCAATATTTTTGCGTTTTCATTAGGATGGTCGTAAAGCATATTTTGTAAACGATGACGTCATAGACGTCACGCTCATCATTCATTTCTAATTGTTTTGGCGTTTACGTGTGAAAAGGTTAAAACGATTCATAAATGATCAGTGGATCAGTGTGGACGAAAATATTCAATGCGTTTACAAAAAATCTATTGTTCAAGGCGCATGTGCAACTTCGACTTGAATGGGATGTTTTTAAATTGCTTTGCTCGTAGCAAATGCAAGCTTTTAACCTTGCATAAACCAGCATAGGTTCCAAATCTTTAAAAAGGTGGGTGTAAGATTCAATGACCTATTTCTTTGAGCTGAATGACTTCAAAGAAAGTTTAGCAATTTAGCTATAATTCTGCCGTGGGACTTCTCTGAAATCTTTGGTATTTTCGGTATCAGGGTATTTTTCTTCGTTTTGATATTGCTAGAAGAATTTCAGAAAAAAACTTCTAACTATCGTAATTGGAAATAGTTTGACAAAAAACTGAAATAACTTGAAAGAAAACCATAGTTTATGGATGTCTACAATATGGTATCAAGCAGAAGTCTGTCACGTTTGTGGTTTAAGATCTATAAGTTTCATGACGTCACATCCTGAAAAGAGCTGAAATATGAAATATGCTGTAACTTCGAAAAAAATCAAAATTTTTGAAATGTACAACGGCAGAAATATGAAAATAGGTGCCTAAAGTGTCCTTTGAAGCTATTTAGTCAGGAGAAATCGATCATAGAACTTTAAACCCACATTTTTACGTCAATCTAAAGATTAGGAACCTATGCCGCACAAACCCTTTAAACTCTGATACAAGGGGCTAAGACACCATCTGGGTTGGGGAAACATTTCTCCAATCATGTTTTGGAACAATTCTGTAAATGTTGGAGACCAGCTTATTGGCAATTTTTGAATTGCAAAACAATTTTAACGCTCTCTGTAGAGTCCAAGTTATTTTAGCACCAAGGCAACAACAACATTTTTTCGTGAATACTATGTAATCAGTCTACCGGGTGAGTCGAAAAAAGTTTACGAGTTTGATGGGCTATGGAATAAAAACTTGATGGCCGATATTCAAAACTAAAATATTAATCTATCAGTCATAGGCTAACTTAGATGAGAAAATTTTGTTTGGGAAAATCAAATATCTTTTAACACCCAAAACTTACAAAAATGGCTGTAAGGGGTTTGTATGAAAATGAAGCATTCAATGTTCCATTCTGGTCCATGATTTATGTGACATTAAACATTAAATTCAATGCCATTGTCAGTTTCAGAAATAGAAGCTTAATTTCAATAGCAAGTAAACGAAAGATCAGAATGGAATGTGGAATTCTCGTTCCCAAACATGCATCTTACCAGCATTTTCCTAACGTCGGGTTCTAAAAGATTAGTGACTTTACCAAACAAAATTTTCCCATCTAAGTTAGTCTTTGACTGCAAGATTAACATTTTAGTATGAATATCTGCCACATACTGTTACAAGACCTTGCAAGAAACCTTCTAGAACAGCCTGAAATCACGATAATGTTCCAAAGCGTGTTGCATTGCAGCAATGACTTCAACACAATTTCGCACGGACTGTGCTCTTCGTCTGGTGACAAAATCATCCCTACGAGCATAACAAACGATTCCTGGGATCCAATATTCCCAAGAGGATGAATAGTGCAGAAAAGTATACACAAAACCGTAAAAGGTATAAACCAAATCTGCATCATAAACCGAACAAGTCACATGCGACTGTTTTAAAGCTACCATTGAAGGGGCTTTCTCCAAAAGCCCCCATTAATTTGTACAAGAAGTGACCGAATTAACGAAGGCAAACTTTAAATCTTATTGAACCTGTCCTCCATTAACTCTAAGGCACTTGTCAATATCATCTCTTGATTTTCAAGGAAAGTGGGCCATTCAAACAAGGAGCGTTTTTACCAGCCATGTATCAAATTTTCAAATACTTATCGAAAGCTGGAAGATAAATAAATGAACATACCTGTAACATTCAGAGGCCTTTTGTCCTGCAAGGAAAAAAGTGGGATATTTTTCATCAAATTTTTGTTGATTTGACAGAGCAAAAATTGCGTACGCATGCACGAAAAATCATAACTTTGAGCTCCCCCCCCCCCCCACATCCCCGCAGCAGATCCCGAAATTAGGCAACACTTGATATTTTCTTCCCAGGGCCTTAAAATCTTGATTTATCATTTCAGAAAGCTTATCTATTCAAACATTTCTTGTCTAAGATTGTTCCATGACGTCACTTTACGCAGTTCCTGTTGTGTCGGTTGATTTCTTACAAAATCTGGAGCTTTGTATAACTGTAAACTCAATATATCAAAGACCATTAACATGGAACCTTGCAGCCAGACTTTGTTTTAAATGCAGAAGCCAGATGTGGAGCAAAAAGTTTATATTTGGAAAAGTGCCCATAATAGTAGCCGTTCGTCGGAAAGATGAATTCTAAATGAATTCTGGCTTGTAAAGGGCTATCCTCGAAATGTCATACTTATTTCAATTCCCACCAAAGTTCTTATATTTTACTTTATGTACTTGTTTATCTTTGTACAATTGCACTACACGCAACAAGAAGATTTTATGAATTCTACCGCCGCGGGCGAGTAAAAAGACATTCCTCGTTAAAAGGCCGCTGCTCCCTTGATATCAAGACGATGATATTGGTAAATACAGGGTGTCTCAAAAAAAATGTTCGACGCTTGATTAAATATTGAAAAATAAGGACAATATGAACAGGCTCATGGAAAGATAACGCTGTTCCTAAGATTATGAAATAATTTTAGAGACTAAAATCGTGCAAATCGGTTGAAAATTCACTGAGTTAAGAGCTCTCGAAGATCAAAAATATGCGATTGCCGAAACCAGAGACCCCCCAGATTACTTATGTTGCAAAAAGCTCGAAGACGGAGGTAAGAGAAACTTATCCAATGTCATACCTCTCGTTGATATCAGAGCAAACCAAATACGATTTCTAAAGTAAATTATTTCTTGCGATCATTCTCAAAATTCCTTAACATTGCATAGATCCAAAAACAGTGGTTGAAGCCAAAATATGCGAGAGACTGAATCTGTTTCCTCAAAGCATCCATATGCTTGACAGTTAGGTTATCGAATACCTGTGTGAATCCCACTTGTTTCGCCCGGAAACAATTGATAAATAACTTAAACGACGGCCTATGGGACTTTTACCAAAAATGCCATTTCGAGGCCTCTGGTTTCAGCTTCCGCACAAACTTGAACTTCAAAAGCCTGTAACCCCATGAATTTTTATCGGATTTGCAAGATTCTTGTGTCAAAAATTAATTCAAAATCTCAAGACAAGGGTGACGTGACCAAACGTCGAACAATTTTTTTGAGACACCCTGTATATCATTAATGATGGGTTGTTATAGTAGTAGTTGTTGTTGCTGTGCCTCCTCATGATGTTTACATACGGGACTTTTGTGAAACTACTAGAATTTAGGTTGTGCATTGTCGTTGAGGTTTCTTTAATTCTTCAGTAATATTCATATCTGTGATAGACCACACAATATGGATATGTTCACACTTTGTTCTGAAATTATGACTGTCTCTGGAAAGCCCCTTGAAGAAACCTTGAAAACGTGCTTAAACTTATGAACAAAATTTCCCAATATTTCTGCTTATAACTATGAATTCTGCGTGTTTCAGCACGCGCTAAACTCTTTGGAGGATGAAATCACCTGGAATGAAGTTAGTATGCTTTGATGATACTTTCGTCCTCCAAAAAGGACAACACTTGCTATAAAGCATTATAAAGCATCTAAAAGTCATTACCGTAAGGCAGAAAATTTCGTCGTGATTTAGAGTCCGTTTTGAAGGCTTCTTCCAAGGATTTTCTTGAGAAGATCCCTCAGTTTCACAACAGAGTGGCCAATTTCAGTCCGGTAGATTTTCAAATACATTTAAACATGTCCACTACTGAATTATATACAAGCCAATAATATTGCCTTCATATCTAGAAAGCAGTGGCCTTTCAAAATGGGACTGTTTTTAATTCATCCTGTATCACTTACCTCACTTTCTGATTCTGACAATTCTGATGATGAATCATGTTTCCGTTTTTCACCAGCTTTTGCCGAGGACGAATTTCCGTTAACTGGTTTCGCTTTCTTGAAGGTTACTTCAGCATCCTCACTTGAGGAACTGCACAAAGAGAAAAAGAAAACTTCCATTTTATGGTGATAAAGGCTTCTCTGAGTGCATAATGCTCATGTAGAAAGAGCCAAAAAGAAGACGCATCTTTGACAGTTTGTTCTGTGGAGAATACTTGAGGCACAGGAATCAATCAAACTTTGCTGTGATTCTAAAACGGATTATTATGAAAATGTGAACTCTACGCTCAAAAAATACACGGAAGACTCAATCGACGTACCTTGATTCATCATCAGAATCGTCTGAACTTGAAGAAGAATCACCTTCCCCATTAACGTCCATTTTCGAGTCTTTCTTGCCATTTGTTATTGGTTTCGCTGAACTTCCATTGGGATTAGAGTCCTTTGTCAAAACTTTCTTCACATTGTTCTCACTATCACTTTCATCAGAAGAATCAGATGAGTCCGAAGATTCTGCTTTCTTTGAATTTTGCGCGGTTTTCTTAGAATTCGTCTTTGCGGAAGTTACATTCCCTTTTGACTTAGCTTCCTCATCATCAGAGCTAGAATCACTAGAGCTCTCTTCCGAACTAGAATCCTTCGTGGCTGTCTTCAAAGCACTAACTACCTTTTTTGCAACTTGCTTTGCTGGTTCAATTTTCTCATCTTCTGAGCTATCATCACTAGAACTATCACTCGATTCAGATCCTTTCTTGCTTACTTTGACAGCATTTCCGCTTTCATCCTTCGATGGTACATTGGCCTTCGGTTTTGGTGCTTCCTCTTCATCACTGGAACTTTCTTCAGATGAGCTTGAACTTTCCGTCTTTTTAGCAGCAGCTGTAGATTGATTTGCATTGTTTGAAACCATGATGTTTGTTTTTGTCTGTTTAGCCTTGCCTTCATCTTCACTAGAACTCTCTGACGACGAGCTGGAGCTATCTTCTTTCTTCTTAGCGTTACCCTGTTTCGAAAGTAGTTCTTTTTTAGGTTCAGCTGACTGGTCTTTCTTGGCTTTTTCATCACTAGAAGACTCTTCAGATGAAATGCTAGAATTCTCCTTTTTCTTTGGTGTTCCTTTTAGCAAAACTCTTGGGACGAATTTAAGTTTTTGCTGTTTCTTGTTGTCTGTCTTTTCTGCCTTAACTGCTTTGCCTTCATCTTCATTGGAGGAAGAACTATCATCTGAGGAACTACTGGAGTTTGCTTTCTTCGCTGTAGATTGTGTCATTGGAGTTGCAGTGACCTTATTAACTGTTGTTTTTGCCATTGCAGTTTTTGCTATTGCTGCCTCAACTGGCTTGCCTTCATCTTCACTAGAGGAAGAACTATCATCTGAGGAACTACTGGAGTTTACTTTCTTCACTGTAGATTGTGTCATTGGAGCTGCAGTAACCTTTTTGACTGCTGTTTTTGCCACTGCAGTTTTTGCAATTGCTACCTTAACTGCTTCGCCTTCATCTTCACTAGAGGAAGTACTATCATCTGAGGAACTACTGGAGTTTGCTTTCTTCGCGGTAGATTGTGTCATTGGGGTTGCAGTAACCTTTCTGACTGCCGTTTTTGCCACTGCAGTTTTTGCAATTGCTGCCTTAACTGCTTTGCCTTCATCTTCACTAGAAGAAGAACTATCATCTGAGGAACTACTAGAGTTTGCTTTCTTCGCTGTAGATTGTGTCATTGGAGTTGCAGCAACCTTTTTAACTGCCGTTTTTGCCACTGCAGTTTTTGCAGCCGCAACCTTTCCAGTTTTGCCTTCATCTTGACTAGAGGAAGAACTATCATCCGAGGAGCTGCTGCTACTTGCTTTCTTTGAAGCAGACTGTTTCGAATTGGTAGTGGCAACCTTATCATTTGCCGTTTTTCCTGTGGCAGTTTTTGTTGCATCACTTTTTGCAGCCGCAACCTTTCCAGTTTTGCTTTCATCTTCACTAGAGGAAGAACTGTCATCTGAAGAGCTACTACTACTTGCTTTCTTTGCAGCAGACTGTTTCACCACAGAAGATACACCCTTATTATTTGCTGTTTTTGTTACTACAGTTTTTGTAATTGGCACCTTTCCAGTGTTGCTGTCATCTTCGCTAGAAGAGGAACTATCATCTGAGGAGCTACTAGATCTTGCCTTCTTTACAGCAAACTCTTTCATAGGAGCAGGGGCAACCTTTTTAATTGCAGCTTTTGCAATTGCAGATTTTGCTTTCGCTGCATTTCCTGTTTTGCCTTCATCCTCACTAGAAGAACTATCATCTGACGAGCTACTAGAAGTTGCCTTTTTTGCATGAGTCTGTTTCACAGCAGAAGATGAACCCTTACTACTTGCTGTTTTCGCTGCCACAGCTTTCATTGAATCAGCTTTTGCAGCCGCAACCTTTTCAGTTTTGCTTTCTTTTTCACTAGACGAAGAACTGTCTTCTGAAGAGCTACTAGAGCTTGCCATTTTTGTGGGAGTCTGTTTCGCGGCAGAAGAAGCACTCTTGATATTTGCTGTTTTTGGAACTGAAGTTTTTGCAATTGCTGCCTTTCCTGTTTTGTTTTCGTCCTCGCTAGAACTATCATCTGAGGAGCTACTAGAGCTCGCTTTCTTCGCAGCAGTCGTCTTAGTATTTGCAGTCCTCGTCGCAGCAGCTTTTGTTATTGCTGCATTTCCTGGTTTGCCTTCATCCTCACTAGAAGAGCTATCGTCTGAAGAGCTACTAGAGCTTGCCTTCTTTGCAGCAGACTGTTTCAGATTTGTAGCTGCATTCTTTTTATTCACCGTTTTCACCACAGCAGTTTTTGTAATAGCTGCCTTTCCCGTTTTGTTTTCGTCCTCACTGGAAGAGCCATCATCTGAGGAGCTACTGCTAGAGTCCTTAGCCTTCTTTGTGGCAACTGGAACAATAGATGCACTAACAACTGGAATGGCAGGCTTGGCTCCTGCATTCTTGCTTTTTTCCTCATCACTTGAAGTGTCTGACGATGAGCTTGAACTTGACTGTTGTTTTCTCTTTGCAGCTGATACTTTTGCTTGCACAGTTTGACCAGTTATACTCTGCACTTTGCTGGTCTGATTTTTGGCATTTTGATCTTTGCTAGTTTGACCTCTTTGCTGCTCAGTGTCACTATCCGATGAAGTGTCTTCTGACCCTGAACTTGAATCATTCTTATTGGCTATTTTCGTGAAATTTGGTTTGACGGCTGATGTTGCTACGTTCGGTTTAGTTGTCTCCTCTTCTGAAGCACTATCCGAGGACGATTCAGAACTGCTGCTCGATTTTGCCTTCGCTCGTTGTGCCTTTGACGCTAAAAAACAAATATGTAATCAAGAAAAATAAACAGAGCAAAAACTAACAAATAAATGCATGATTAAATGAATAAAATAAATATATAAAAATCAACTAAATGAATAACAAACGGGGTGTCCCAAAATGATACATCAGCATTTGCTGAAAAGTACCTGCAATGATTAAACATGGACCATTATCAATGAATCACCAATCATTTTGCAGCAAAAATGTAAACGTAGATGTAGAAATTGATCTCACTAAAATCGTTCATGCCATTGTTGAGATATTGGAAATTCTACTTCAGAAAGTCCATCAGAAAAGGAAAAAGCCACGAAAAGTACGGCACTCGGAAGTGTACATGAAGCAGAAACTTATATAGAGAATATGCGATATTTATCTGGGTGATACTCATTTCTTAGGAGACCAGAGACAGAAAAAACATTTCAATTTCTGGTAGCAAAAACATTTATTTTGAAAAAATTTGTATGAGAACCATATGGTGCTTCAAACAAGTATCTACTACTTGAACGTCGTGTAATGTAATTTGATTATCAATCTTTAGTCATGATATTTGCGAGCAATACTTAGCGCATTTTGTCGACTTTTGGCCTGAACGAGCTATAAACAGTGACTTGAAAGTCCCTTGTTACAGAAAAAAACTTACATTTTTCTCACAACATTCATCAATTTTTCTACAAACCTAGCTTAAAATGCAAAGGGATTTGGGATTTTGATGTCATATCAAATTATCGATTCCCCTTTTTCTTGCTGTCTTTCTTGATCTGCTTCCTTTCTTCTTTCTTTCCTTCTTTCTTTCTTTCTTTCCTTCAATCTTTCTTTCTTTCTTTCTTTCTTTCTTTCTTTCGATTTGGTCTGTCAAAAAAGTTTACCTGTTTGGCGGGCTGTAAAGAATAAGCATGCGACCGATATTCAAAAATTAAATGTTAATTCATCAATCAAAGTTAACTTATACCCCATTTACACGGAGCAAAAATACAGGATCGCGATCCAGATCGCAATTCCGATCCTAAATAAAAGTTGCCATGTAAACACTTGATCGCGATCGCGATCCCCTAAAATTCGATCTCACTTCAGAGGTGGATCGCGATCCGGATCGCAATCCCGATCCTGAAAAAATATGCCGTGTAAACGCTTCTCGGATCGCGATCCCAATCGAAATCCTTTAAGCATGCGCAGTAAATACAAGCGCTATTGTCTTTGTAGTGTTTCTAGGATCCGTAACTATGCACAATACGCATGTGCGAGTGGATCGCGATCCTGATCCGTTTTCGTTTAACGCCCGTGTAAACGCAACTCGAATCGCGATCTCGATCCTTGTGGGATCACGATCCCATATTTTTTGTTCCGTGTAAACAGAGTATTAGACTGCGTTCACACGATGCCGGCAGATTTTGAAAACGGTTAAAAATGTGACGGATAGGCCTCCTGTTCACACGAAAACGGCACATTTTTTGCCGGCAGATTTCGAAAACGGTAGATTTTGAAAACGGAACCCTAACCGGTATAAAATTGAAACAGCATCGTAAACAGATCATTTTTCAATGCTTTTGGATCGAGACTGGTCGATTCTTAGGGTGTATGTACTTTTCTTTAGCATCAAAGTCCAGGAACGAGTTTTTACTATCAATTTTCCTACCGTTTTCAAATTGTGCCGGCATCGTGTGAACGCTAGCTCAAATTTTGCTACCGTCACAATTTTCATCGTTTTCAAAATGTGCCGGCATCGTGTGAACGCAGTCTTAGATGAAAAAATTTCGTTTGGTAAAATCATTCATATTTAAGACCCAAAAAGTTAGAAAAAGGCATGTGAGGGGATTGTTTGGGAATCAAGAATTCCACATTCCATTCTGGTCCATGATTTATTTGGAATTGGACTAAATTCAATGCAACTGTCATTTTCTGAAATAGAATTTTAATTTCAATAGCGAGTAAATCATGGACTAGAATGGAATGTGGAACTCTCATTCCCATCCATAATCCTTACAAGCATTTTTCTAATTTTTAGGTCTTAAAGATGAGGGATTTTACCAAACAAACTTTCCGCACCTAAGTTGACCACAGACTGATAGCTTAACGTTTCAGTTTTGAATATCAGCCAAGTAACTTTCATTCCACAGCCGACCAAACGTGTAAAACTTTTTGACTCACTTGGTAGAGACTTGAAAAATTCCTGGGGCTACTGGCACTGTGATCCATTACTTTTTCCACCGTTGAAAAAGCATACTTTCAGTTCTTGAACCCCCCCCCCCCCCTCCGCGTCATTTAATTTTTTGACCATTTTAGCTATCGTTCATTTATTTCCATTCTCCTTTAACTGCACTTCTCACCACCTCATCTCTTTTCTCCTTTTTCCTTTTCCCTTGTCTAGCATTCTTTTAGAATCTCCCATGGAAATGTTTCGACCTCGGGTCGGTCCTCATCAACTCCTACTTTTCCTTGTGAATTTCCAGAGCTGAATGCAAGGACATTCACCCTTGGCAATAACAGTGCACTTATCTTACATCAATACAGTGTTAAATTATCATCAAATGAAAGAAATATATTTTTCCTTACGTGGTAAGGTTTTTGATACAGGAATCTGCTGCTTGGCCTTCACTTTCAGTTTTGTCTTCTTTGTGTCAGGTTTTTTCGTTTTTGATTGGTCATCTACAAAAATAAACGAGTCAAGACTGACAGAAGAGAAACTGCATAAATGAGGTCATTTTGCCTCCTGACCTAAAGTAGTGCTTGGCCACATACGCTATCTGTAAAGGTATATAAAAACCTCAAGGAAGAAATGTCAAATTTGGCTTTGTTTTAGAACTGTTGCCTGGAACTAGGTGTGCTCAAAGTTATAAATTGTTTGCACATGTTTAAGGGTTTCTGCACGGTTTTTAAGACTATTGTAAAGAAATACCGGGTGAGCCAGAAAAAAGTTCCCACTTTTGAAAATTCATAACACCAAGGCTACTTCACAGATTTGAATCATTCAAATTCTAGTTAAAAGCCGAAAGATCAAAGTAAATTTGTCATTTTCTTGCTGTCCTGTCAGCACTACAAATAAATAGGTAAATTCAACTTTACAAAAATTTCATGGTTCATTGATTACTGAAAAATGGCCCAAAACATCGATCAATGCATAAATGACCTCGCGCACAGAATAATGAAGGAAATGCAACTTCTCATGGGTGAGAGATATCCTCTAGGCATTAATTTCCTTGGCACTGAAAATCTTTCGTATGTGTTTGAAAATTGATGTCTTATAACTCTTGAGGGAGGTGAAACGCTCATGGCCTACTGTTCGATTTGAATAGAATCCTTACGATTTGATCAATGTTTTAGGCTCTTTTCCCGTGATTTTGCAACCATGATATTTCTATAAAGCTGAATTTGCCAATATTTCTAGTGCTGGTAGGGCAGCGAGAAAAATCACAAAAATACTTTGGTTTGATCCTTCGGCTTTTAACTAGAATTTGAATGATTCAAATCCGTGTTGTAGTCTTGGTGTTATGAATTTTCAAAAGTGGGAACTTTTTTCTGGCTCACCCGGTATATATATGTTTTCTTGGCAAAAATGCGACTATGGTCAAAGACAGTTGATGAATGCATAAAAAGAACATCTGGATACGCTTTAGACGACTGCCAAAGGCAATTTAGTATTGAAGATAGAAGTGATCATGAACTGTTTGTTTATTCAACTGTTTGTTGTTTATACTTTTCATTTTATCAACACAATTAACATGAACACATCTTTTCAGTTGTTGGAAATGATTAACAGCTTCTACTGGGTGACCAAAAATTGCAATTGAAGAAAATTAGGATTTGGTGAATAAGACACATGTAAAGCCCAGCAAGTCATTGGGTGAGTGGCAGAGTGGCTTGAACAGTTTTCGTCAGGTAACTGAAGTTAAGCTCGGTCGAGTGAGGTCAAACTCGGAATGGGTAACTTTGGAGGACTGACCTCACAACTTACCTCACCGTCCTTCGGAAGGGACGTTAAACTAGGGGTCCCATGCTTGGATGTGGCATGAACAGTGGCCCTAAATTAGCTTTCAGTAGTTAGAAACTCTGATAAGCCCATTCAAAACAAATTGGAAAACAAAAACAAAAAGTCATCTATGCTGTGTCTGAGTGTTTTTTCTGTTATGTCTGTAGACAAGCCTGCTAACAATAGCACATTCCCTTCAAACTATTAATCTTCCTGTAAGTGAGGGAATAAGGTGCACGGAAATGAAAATTCTAATTTTACCTGATGAACTTTCATCACTACTATCACTTGATGTGGATGACTCCTTTTTTCTTTTCAAAACCATTGGTGTTTGAACCACAGTCGTTTTAATATTTTGTTTTGCAGTTGCTTCATCATCCTCTGAATCAGAAGAGCTGTCTGATGAGCTGCTACTCTTCTTTCCTTTTTGTCCTTCAAGAGGAATAAAGAAAACAATTGCAACAAAGTGGGTACACACTGGAAAGCATTCATATAGCTTTCTATCCAAGAACACACCACTAAACAGAGAATTATTTCCAGGGTCCCTAATGGCAGGAAATGGTATAGATTCCATCCCCAGATCTGCTTTTATGGCTATACTCTAGGTTCATAATGTTGTGACTTGTAGGAATTGACTCTTGCGTCTTGCGAAAATAGAAAGATTTGTGGCAACAAAATGTTGCAATGGCATAATTTACGAGTAAACTTTCATGAATTTCACATTTTCAGAACCTTTGCACAATAAACTTTCGCAAATTTCAGCCAAAGACATGAAACAGGCAGAAGTATTTCCCACAAACATTTTGTCCCTTAAGGAAGGACTAGGGCATTGGAGCACCCCCAGTAACAACCCCGCCGGACATTGAAAATACAGCGGGGGAATTATGAAAACATACATTTTCAGCAGGGATTAGAAAGATCATGACGGGAAATGAACTTTTAGCCTATGATTTATGATCGACTTTGAATAATTTTGACTGGAAAGAACAAAAATTTAATGGCAAAACAACAAAAACAAGGAGGGGAATGTGTTTAAACTCAAAACTAAGCGGAGAAACTAATTTTCTTGGCAGGTCATCCTTCTACCTTGGCAGGGCAATGTTTCAGCAGGGTTCAAGGACCGAGATACGATTTTTTACTTGAGGGGGCCATTGGAAAACAGGGCCACGAGCGAAGCGAGCTACAACCTTGAAGGAGGTCTGGGGGTACTTCCCTGGAAAAATTTGATACGAGGCTCCTCAAATTGGCTTAAAACAACGCAAATTTTTGTTCCTCAATACAGATTGCCTTTACAGGTAAACTTTTTTTGGATGTACGAATGGTTCTGGTGTAGGACAAGTTTGATTGTTTGTACACAACTCCAAAGGGCTTCCTAGACTAGTAAAAGGTAGAAATTGAATGAGATATACATCACAAAATGAAGTACCTATCCGATATTCTGAAATACTAATAAAGGAACAAAGATTTACTGCAGCAACTACTGAAAATTTTTGAGGGGGCATGGCCCCCCTGGACCCCCTATGTCTTGGTCCTTGGAGGGGTTGTTAGTGGGGGGTGTATTGGAGGGAGGGCATTTGAGGGGAGAGCATTAAATTTTGCCCCTCTCCAGGCTACCACAAAATGCTTGGAGGGAGCAGTAGAAAAGATATCCTAAACAATTCAAAAACCAAATTCAAATTGCATTTCTCGAAACCTCTTTTTTGTTTTGTTTTCTATCAAACTCTTGAACAATTCATTTAGTGATGGCTTGCCTGAAAATTACCAGGAGAACCATTTACTGCCCCATGATCAAAATCATATGAACAGTCCTGCACATCATTAGATGTTGTGAACCAGGTACAGTATCGGTATATACTTCTGGTGTTTGGTTTTGTTGCAGCCTAGATATCCAAAAAAGAACAGTATAGCTCTCTCAAACAAACACTTACCTCTATTTGCAAGTTTCTGTTTCTTTGCAGGGGGCTCTTTGGTTGACTGACTGACATTTGAACTAAAAAGAAAATTGATACAAATTCATCCCTTTTTACAAGGAACCAGTTCACAAAACTGCAAGCATCTTCCAGAGAATAAAATGAAAGTCTCCTAGAAGCTATTCAAGGTCAATTTGAAGTTATGGATACCCCTTTGGAACAAACAGCAGATTTCTTCTTGGAAGAAATTGTACTATACCAGTTGCACAAAAAGTGGTTCACATTTCTGTCACACAGAATGCCTGATAAGCTGGAATAAATCAAAGTTTTGTCCATAGCAAAAAGGCCAAGTATTCTTTGTGATTTTTATTCCATCTTTTGAGCATTTGAAATTAGGTAAAATTGCATTTACAAAATTAGTTTGCTGCACAATGTATCAAGAAGGGCCTAAAACTCTTGAACAATTTTTAAAGAATCCCTTACTCATTGCAATAAGCAAGTACATTTTCATTTCCCCTTTTAGAGTTAAAAAGTTATCTTCAAACATAATTGGATCATAGATGTCACTGGCTTTTATGAAATTTCATTCTTAACGATTTATGGTCAGCAGGCAAATTTGGCCCTCTGAATGTCATAGCTCCACCATTTTTCAACCGATTTCTATAGGGGTGGTAGAAAACTTTTATTGAATATCTGAAGAGCAACATCATGTAAAAGTGTCATGTATATAGATCTTTTGTATATGGATTTTTTGCCATTTTGTCACAATATTCATGAATCTGGGGCACAATTTTTTGCAACACCCTGTATACCGTATCCATTCTGATTCTTTCAAGTTCTCTACAATTTTCAACCAGAACTTTATTGCCTTCCTCTCATTCTCCCATTTCTGAATCTTCTTTGACATTGTCCTTGTTTATTTGATTCTCTTTCATATCAAGCTCTTAGAAGCGAGTAGGAAAGAAGAAATGTGATCTCCAAAACGATATGCGGGATTCAGTCCTGGCCGTAAGTAATTTTAGTGGCGCGCGGTAAATCACGCGCCTTGCATATCGAGGCGCGTGATTTTAAGTGCTACATTTCAATCCGTGACCAAAGGGTTTTGGAGGTTGAGGACGAAAAAAGAGTATTCAAGCACTTAGTATTACGAAACAACACTGGAAATGAGTTGAAATAACGAGGATCGATTGTAGTTTGAACGGTTAACATCGACAGAAACAATCGCATTCTCCTTTGTGTTCAGACGCTTGTATTTAGGCCGTTTGATGATGAATGCTTTTCCATGTAGTTACTCCGTATCACTGCAGTAGTCCTGGGATGAAGGGGAACTGAGTACCTTCGTTTCTTCCACATCAAATCATCTCCACATCGTATTTATACATTGAATTTACGACCAACGGGGTCCATGGATTCGGAACACATGCACCCCGACGTCATGTTTTGTCTCCATGTAATCTGACCTTCCTGTGATCTTGTCCGAATTATAACATTATGTCATTGCCACGGACAGGAAATTCTTGGATTGAAAGCAGCTATGATTAGCAGCACTTAATGAATCGAGCACCAATACTTTATTTCATTTGGATAAATTAATTCATTGATTTCCTTTCTGCAAAAGGATATCAGTTTTCAAGAATATCCAACACTCATACAATATCCAACACTCATTCCAGAATATCCAACACTCAACGAAAAAAGAGGATGTGCGTGATTTTGAGGCAACAAGACTTTAGGCGCGCCTCCACGCCTCTCGAGGGCAAGAGGTGCGTGATGAGGCGCGCGTGCGCGATCGCGCGCCACAAACGGCCAGGTCTGGGGATTGGTGGCGTATTCTATTGATCATGCATGCTGCAGTAATATTTTCTGTACAACTTGATACAAAGTTTACACATAATTTGTTTTTCCTTGTATATTCATGTATTTTCAGAATATTCGCAAGAGGAATTTCAAATCAATGGAAACTGAAATTTGTTTTCAAACTTTAACAACATTACTCAAGGTTATACATCTTAGCCCTGTACACTCTGGTTGAATCTGATCATAAAAGGCACTTACCATGCTTCATAATGCTGAATAAATTCTTTCAATTCTGACTTTGTGATACTGCTGCATTTCTGCAAAATGAAGAAAATGCAATTTACAGGCTCTGGGATATCATAACAGGAACCATGGCTCTCCTGCTCATGGCTGATAAAACCAAAACAACTGGACTGGCTTCCTCTGTCGGTCTCTTCTCTTATTCAATTTTTTTTGCAAAAACAAACTACTTGATACACAGCATATGAATGACATCAACCACTTTACAACGGTACAAGGATAATACAAAAGGGAAGCAAAAAACTTCACATGAACATTACATAAAGAACACACAACCAACTTTCAGCTGAACATGCAATCTATAATGAGGCTACACATAAAAATTCAAGACAAATGAATGCTATGGTCAATTTCACATTGGAAGCAGTGCATCATAAATGATAATGCTGAAAAACGCAACAACAGCCAAGTGAACAACAACAACAACTGCCACATCCACTGCTCCTGGCCCTCTAGTCAAGACAATATGCCCACCCCGGATGGGGGGTACTCCCATTGTGGCCAGACAGGGGGGTCCAGTCAGGGCTAAAGAGGGCCAAAGCAAAAATTTTGAAAAATCCCTCAAATGGTAGTATCTTTTTACAAAAACCCTCACATGGTAGTTCATGAACCTGAAAACTGGGTCATTTTGTAGCATTTAGAGATGAAAATTGTCTACGGTTTTTCAAGATGTTTCACTGCAAAAGTGATGGAACAAAGCAAGAAATTTTTCAAAATTCATTTATTATTGATGCTGTAATGACTAAATTGGTGTGCGGAGGAGCGTACCGGGTTGAAACATAATAAATGGCTTCGAATCTTAGAATACCCCCAATTGGTAGTATGTGGTTGACAAAAAGGGCCATTTGGTAGCCAATTGGTAAGACCCTCAAACCGTTAGGCCACAATGGGAGTACCCCCCCCCCCAGGATGCCCACCATATGCTATCATTTAGCTATCAGTTATGTGCTTCTATTTCCATGTGACTGTTACAGTATCAGAATCAGAACCTGACAATGTTTTCAATCATATTTTGCAAAGTTTCAATGGTGGATAACATAAAGCAGTGACAGAAATGGCCTAAGAAGAGGTGCTCCTTCTTATCAGTTGAAGGTTTCTAACGATCGCAATGAAACTGTTAGCAAGATTAAACAACGTTATTGCAATGTTATCGTTAACGTCATCATTATCGTCAACGTTATCGTTAACGTTATCGCAACATTTTCATTGCGATAACGATCGCAATGAAACACTAAATTTTGCATGTCTGTTAAGAGGAGGGGGGGAGGGGTATCTGATGCTAGCGGCTAAATTCTGCTATTTGTGACAAAATGGATTTTTGGATGGCCCCTAAAGAATTTGGACCAATAACACTGAAATTTTTTAGAATCATCAGATTTTGAGTACTACTAAGATTTTTTAGCAACGTCTCTCTCCCTGAAAATACCTGGCGTATGAAAGCTTAGGGCTCAGCGTTCCTTCTTCGGCGTAGGTTTTGTATGGAATGCACGTCCCTGGTTCCTACTGTCCGCAGACTGGAAGGTTTAGTGTGACGCGACTTAGGGGTCGTCCAAAAATCCACTTGTGATCGCTTAGCGGCATTTGGCTGCTAACTTCTCAACCCCCTCCCCCCCTTCTTAGCGGACTTGTGTATTTTCTATTCCCTAATTCTGATGATGCAAGATTCCAGTCATCTCCAATTGTTAATGGGCCTAAATTGTCCGCTCATTATTAGATTGCATAATGTTTTGAAGCAATATGGCAGCAAAAGCAGGCAAAAGCTTGCAAAAATCATTATATAGAGCATCTGAAATTGAAAAAAACATAAATTTTCTTGATCAGGATTTCTCAAGTTCCACCTATGATCCAGATTGGAAAGTTTGAAAACTGCGCGGGGGGGGGGGATTTCCATGCAGGGATGCAAATGGTGCAGATAGTATTCCAATTTTAACTGAAAGTGGGCATATCAGCCTACAACTTTTACATACAATACAAGTAAATATGCAGTCCTGTTAGTACAAAGTTTGCAAATGCGCGGATGACTGCGCGAATAACGTAAAAGTGCGCGGGGGATTAATCCCCCGCGCACGTCAAACTTTCCAATCTGGCCTATGATCACTTAACGGATTTTGATGAAACCCCCTCCCCCCCCCCTTTACTCATATATCACCATAGCGCGAGCCTGTAAATCTGAGGCGCCTGTATATCTGAGGCCTGCCTGTAAATATGAGGTGTCCTGGGAGAAATCAAACACCTAGTGTTATTGTTTCAAGAGCCTTTCAAATTAAACAATGCTGTAAAGAGACCGCCTATTGTACATACAACATTACTCTTCTATGATAACAGCTGCCGACCGCTATTTGTTAGGGGGTAGGCTGTTAATAGAAGTACTTCCAACATAAGTCAGTCGTTCTTTGTCTGTTGTATTTTAGAAGTGAAAATGAAACAAAACCGAAACTAAGATTGGGTAATTAGGTTGGATATTTCGAGATTTGGGAAATATGTCGCATAAATATGAAAAATGTTAAGAAACCGAGAAATAATATGCGACCAAAATGAAAAATAAACTAAACCGATACTAAGATAGGGTTATATGGTTAGATATTTCTAGATTTGGGAGAGATGTCGCATACATTTAAAAAAAAATAAGAAACCGAAAAATAATATGCGACCGAAATGAAAAATAAACTAAAACGATACTAAGATTGGGTTATTAGGTTAGATATTTCAAGATTTGGGAAAGATGTCGCAGACTTGTAAAAAAGATTAAGAAACCGAGAAATAATATGCGACCAAAATGAAAAATACACTAAAGCGATACTAAAATTGGGTTATTAGGTTAGATATTTCAAGATTTGGAAAAGATGTTTCATAAATTTGAAAAAAAAATAAGAAACCAAGAAATAATATGTGACCAAAATAAAATATAAACTAAACCGATACTAAGATAGGGTTATTAGGTTAGATATTTCGAGATTTGGGAAAAATGTCGCACACATTTTAAAAAATTTAAGAAACCGAGAATTAATATGCGACCAAAATGAAAAATACACTAAAGCGATACTAAGATAGGGTTATTAGGTTAGATATTACTAGATTTGGGAAAAATGTCGCAGACTTGTAAAAAAGATTGAATGCGACCAAAATGAAAAATACACTAAACCGATACTAAGGTAGGGTTATTAGGTTAGATATTTCTAGATTTGGGAAACATGTCGCACACATTTTAAAAAATTTAAGAAACCGAGAAATAATATGCGACCAAAATGAAAAATAAACTAAACCAATACTAAGGTAGGGTTATTAGGTTAGATATTTCAAGATTTGGGAGAGATGTCGCACACATTTAAAAAAATTAAGAAACCGAGAAATAATATGCAAACAAAATGAAAAATAAACTAAAACGATACAAAGATTGGGTTATTAGGTTAGATATTTCAAGATTTGGGAAAGATGTTTCATAAATTTGAAAAAGAAATAAGAAACCAAGAAATAATATGCGACCAAAATGAAAAATAAACTAAACCAATACTAAGGTAGGGTTATTAGGTTAGATATTTCAAGATTTGGGAAAAATGTCGCACACATTTTAAAAAATTTAAGAAACCGAGAAATAATATGCGACCAAAATGAAAAATACACTAAAGCGATACTAAGATAGGGTTATTAGGTTAGATATTTCTAGATTTGGGAAAGATGTCGCAGACTTGTAGAAAAGATTGAATGCGACCAAAATGAAAAATACACTAAACCGATACTAAGGTAGGGTTATTAGGTTAGATATTTCAAGATTTGGGAAAAATGTCGCACACATTTTAAAAAATTTAAGAAACCGAGAAATAATATGCGACCAAAATGAAAAATACACTAAAGCGATACTAAGATAGGGTTATTAGGTTAGATATTTCTAGATTTGGGAAAGATGTCGCAGACTTGTAAAAAAGATTGAATGCGACCAAAATGAAAAATACACTAAACCGATACTAAGGTAGGGTTATTAGGTTAGATATTTCTAGATTTGGGAAACATGTCGCACACATTTTAAAAAATTTAAGAAACCGAGAAATAATATGCGACCAAAATGAAAAATAAACTAAACCAATACTAAGGTAGGGTTATTAGGTTAGATATTTCTAGATTTGGGAGAGATGTCGCATACATTTAAAAAAAAATAAGAAACCGAAAAATAATATGCAACCGAAATTAAAAATAAACTAAACCGATACTAAGGTACGGTTATTAGGTTAGATATTTCTAGATTTGGGAAAAATGTCGCATACATTTAAAAAAAATTAAGAAACCGAGAAATAATATGCGACCATAATGAAAAATAAACTAAACCAATACTAAGGTAGGGTTATTAGGTTAGATATTTCTAGATTTGGGAAACATGTCGCCCACATTTTAAAAAATTTAAGAAACCGAGAAATAATATGCGACCAAAATGAAAAATAAACTAAACCAATACCAAGATGGGGTTATTAGGTTAGATATTTCGAGATTTAAGAAAAATGTCGCACACATTTTAAAAAATTTAAGAAACCGAGAAATAATATGCGTCCAAAATGAAAAATAACTAAACTAATACTAAGGTAGGGTTTTTAGGTTAGATATTTCTAGATTTGGGAAACATGTCGCACACATTTTAAAAAATGTAAGAAACCGAGAAATAATATGCGACCAAAATGAAAAATAAACTAAACCGATACTAAGATAGGGTTATTAGGTTAGATATTTCAAGATTTGGAAAAGATGTTTCATAAATTTGAAAAAAAAATAAGAAACCAAGAAATAATATGTGACCAAAATAAAATATAAACTAAACCGATACTAAGATAGGGTTATTAGGTTAGATATTTCGAGATTTGGGAAACATGTCGCACACATTTTAAAAAATTTAAGAAACCGAGAAATAATATGCGACCAAAATGAAAAATAAACTAAACCAATACCAAGATGGGGTTATTAGGTTAGATATTTCGAGATTTAAGAAAAATGTCGCACACATTTTAAAAAATGTAAGAAACCGAGAAATAATATGCGACCAAAATGAAAAATAAACTAAACCAATACCAAGATGGGGTTATTAGGTTAGATATTTCGAGATTTAAGAAAAATGTCGCACACATTTTAAAAAATTTAAGAAACCGAGAAATAATATGCGTCCAAAATGAAAAATAACTAAACTAATACTAAGGTAGGGTTTTTAGGTTAGATATTTCTAGATTTGGGAAACATGTCGCACACATTTTAAAAAATGTAAGAAACCGAGAAATAATATGCGACCAAAATGAAAAATAAACTAAACCGATACTAAGATAGGGTTATTAGGTTAGATATTTCAAGATTTGGAAAAGATGTTTCATAAATTTGAAAAAAAAATAAGAAACCAAGAAATAATATGTGACCAAAATAAAATATAAACTAAACCGATACTAAGATAGGGTTATTAGGTTAGATATTTCGAGATTTGGGAAACATGTCGCACACATTTTAAAAAATTTAAGAAACCGAGAAATAATATGCGACCAAAATGAAAAATAAACTAAACCAATACCAAGATGGGGTTATTAGGTTAGATATTTCGAGATTTAAGAAAAATGTCGCACACATTTTAAAAAATTTAAGAAACCGAGAAATAATATGCGTCCAAAATGAAAAATAACTAAACTAATACTAAGGTAGGGTTTTTAGGTTAGATATTTCTAGATTTGGGAAACATGTCGCACACATTTTAAAAAATGTAAGAAACCGAGAAATAATATGCGACCAAAATGAAAAATAAACTAAACCGATACTAAGATAGGGTTATTAGGTTAGATATTTCAAGATTTGGAAAAGATGTTTCATAAATTTGAAAAAAAAATAAGAAACCAAGAAATAATATGTGACCAAAATAAAATATAAACTAAACCGATACTAAGATAGGGTTATTAGGTTAGATATTTCGAGATTTGGGAAACATGTCGCACACATTTTAAAAAATTTAAGAAACCGAGAAATAATATGCGACCAAAATGAAAAATAAACTAAACCAATACCAAGATGGGGTTATTAGGTTAGATATTTCGAGATTTAAGAAAAATGTCGCACACATTTTAAAAAATTTAAGAAACCGAGAAATAATATGCGTCCAAAATGAAAAATAACTAAACTAATACTAAGGTAGGGTTTTTAGGTTAGATATTTCTAGATTTGGGAAACATGTCGCACACATTTTAAAAAATGTAAGAAACCGAGAAATAATATGCGACCAAAATGAAAAATAAACTAAACCGATACTAAGATAGGGTTATTAGGTTAGATATTTCAAGATTTGGAAAAGATGTTTCATAAATTTGAAAAAAAAATAAGAAACCAAGAAATAATATGTGACCAAAATGAAAAATAAACTAAACCAATACTAAGGTAGGGTTATTAGGTTAGATATTTCTAGATTTGGGAAACATGTCGCACACATTTTAAAAAATGTAAGAAACCGAGAAATAATATGCGACCAAAATGAAAAATAAACTAAACCGATACTAAGATAGGGTTATTAGGTTAGATATTTCAAGATTTGGAAAAGATGTTTCATAAATTTGAAAAAAAAATAAGAAACCAAAAAATAATATGTGACCAAAATGAAAAATAAACTAAACCGATACTAAGATAGGGTTATTAGGTTAGATATTTCAAGATTTGGAAAAGATGTTTCATAAATTTGAAAAAAAAATAAGAAACCAAGAAATAATATGTGACCAAAATGAAAAATAAACTAAACCGATACTAAGATAGGGTTATTAGGTTAGATATTTCTAGATTTGGGAGAGATGTCGCACACATTTAAAAAAAATTAAGAAACCGAGAAATAATATGCAAACAAAATGAAAAATAAACTAAAACGATACTAAGATTGGGTTATTAGGTTAGATATTTCAAGATTTGGGAAAGATGTCGCACACATTTAAAAAAAATTAAGAAACCGAGAAATAATATGCGACCAAAATGAAAAATAAACTAAACCGATACTAAGATTGGGTCATTAGATAAGATAATTCGAGATTTGGGAAAGATGTCGCACACATTTTAAAAAATTTAAGAAACCGAGAAATAATATTCGCCCAAAACGAAAAATAAACTAAACCGATACTAAGATTGGGTTATTAGGTAAGATATTTTGAGATTTGGGAAATATGTCGCATAAATTTGAAAAAAATTAAGAAATTAAGGAGGAACCTAATGGAGATATCTAACCCTATCTTAGTATCGGTTTAGTTTATTTTTCATTTTGGTCGCATATTATTTCTCGGTTCTTAATTCTTTTAAATGTGTGCGACATCATTCCCAAATCTCGAAATATTCAAACTAATAATCCTATCTTAGCATCGGTTTAATATATTTTCATTTTGGTCGAATATTATTTCTCAGTTTCTTATTTTTTTTCAAATTTATGAAGCATCTTTTCCAAATCTTGAAATATCTAACCTAATAACCCAATCTTAGTATCGGTTTAGTTTATTTTTCATTTTGGTCGCATATTATTTCTCAGTTTCTAATTTTTTTTTCAAATTTATGAAACATCTTTTCCTAATCTTGAAATATCTAACCTAATAACCCAATCTTAGTATCGATTTAGTTTATTTTTCATTTTGGTCACATATTATTTCTCAGTTTCTAATTTTTTTTTCAAATTTATGAAACATCTTTTCCAAATCTTGAAATATCTAACCTAATAACCCAATCTTAGTATCGGTTTAGTTTATTTTTCATTTTGGTCGCATATTATTTCTCGGTTTCTTAATTTTTTTTAAATGTATGCGACATGTTTCCCAAATCTAGAAATATCTAACCTAATAACCCTACCTTATTATTGGTTTAGTTTATTTTTCATTTTGGTCGCATATTATTTCTCGGTTTCTTAAATTTTTTAAAATGTCTGCGACATTTTCCCCAAATCTCGAAATATCTAACCTAATAACCCTATGTTAGTATCGGTTTAGTTTATTTTTCATTTTGGTTGCATATTATTTCTCGGTTTCTTAATTTTTTTTAAATGTGTGCGACATCTTTCCCAAATCTCGAAATATTTAAGCTAATAATCCAATCTTCGTATCGGTTTAGTTTATTTTTCATTTTGGTCGCATATTATTTATCGATCTCTTAATTTTTTTAAATGTGTGCGACATCTTTTCCAAATCTCGAAATATTTAAGCTAATAATCCAATCTTCGTATCGGTTTAGTTTATTTTTCATTTTGGTCGCATATTATTTATCGATCTCTTAATTTTTTTAAATGTGTGCGACATCTTTTCCAAATCTCAAAATATTTAAGCTAATAATACAATGTTCGTATCG
The DNA here is from genome assembly GCA_964020215.1 of Aurelia sp. 3 sensu Dawson et al. (2005). Taxonomy (NCBI): domain Eukaryota; kingdom Metazoa; phylum Cnidaria; class Scyphozoa; order Semaeostomeae; family Ulmaridae; genus Aurelia; species Aurelia sp. 3 sensu Dawson et al. (2005). Next base: position 12,416,891 of record OZ026593.1, on the reverse strand, counting down.
GTTGAGTTTATTTTTCATTTTGTTCGCATATTATTTCTCGGTTTCTTATTTTTTTAAAATGTGTGCGACATCTTTCCCAAATCTCGAAATATCTAACCTAGGAACCCAATGTTCGTATCGGTTTAGTTTATTTTTCATTTTGGTCGCATATTATTTCTCGGTTTCTTATTTTTTTAAAATGTGCACGACATCTTTCCCAAATCTCGAAATATCTAACCTAAGAACCGAATCTTACTATCGATTTAGTTTATTTTTCATTTTGGTCGAATATTATTTCTCGGTTTCTTATTTTTTTTAAGAGTGTACGACATCTTTCCCAAATCTCGAAATATCTAACCTAAGAACCGAATCTTACTATCGATTTAGTTTATTTTTCATTTTGGTCGAATATTATTTCTCGGTTTCTTATTTTTTAAAAATGTGTGCGACATCTTTCCCAAATCTCGGAATATCTAACCTAATAACCCAATCTTAGTATCGGTTTATTTCAATTTTTCATTTTGGTCCGGGACAGGGTATCATTTTCAGGAATTTGACTTCGGGACAGGGTAGCTTTTTAGATTTTCCAGCGGCACCTCCCTGTTTGTTCGTAGGGCAAGTACCCCCCCTCGGGGTTCCCATGTATGTGTCAAGAAACATTTATATCTTCACCAGGCCAGTGTTAGCGACCATAGGTTGATAATTGAAGCATTTAAAACAAGGCACAACAAAATGAGAACGTTTTAGTCCTAGAAATGCGAAAGTCTTTATTCTTAATTACGAAACAACTTTCAAGTTCCTTGTTAAAAACATTTATCGCAATAGAAAAAGCATTTGAGCAACATGAGTAATTTCTTAGTACTGATACCATTCAAATCCAGGACATGAAAACAAAACGAAACGAAAGTAAATTGGATACTTGTTCTCACGGATTCCCGTACGAAGTTAATTTTCAACTTTTACTATGTATTTCCTCACTGATTTCTTAACGATTTCCCCCCGGAAAGGCCTATTGTTTCTTTTGAAGCCAGACCTTGTGTTTCACCTTTGTCTGTCTCACAACAGATTATGACTACTCGTCACCTATGAATAATACGTGTGATCTTGCCGACCTCATATTTACAGGCAAAACCTCAGATATACCGGCGCCTCAGATTTACAGGCTAGCGCTACGGTGGACTCTCCCTTTACTAGGCCCAACCAATGCCGCTGCTAGCGATCACAAGTGGGTTTTTGGACGACCCCTACCTAGTAGTAGTAAATTTTGTTTCAGGATTTCCATCCCCAAACAACAATTTTAACGGCTTCCGGTGAGACCCCCTCCCCCCAACGGACAAAATCCGTTAGGGTCGAAGATCTTTGTCAATGACCGTCGATGACACCTTTATTTATGCAATGCAAATTTTGGGCCAAAAAAACCTTTCGTTTTCAATTCCTTGCAATCATTTAATGATCTGTAAGTGTAGAAAAGAGATTTCATTGCATGCAGCTAGCAACTTACCATGCCACTTTCCCTTTGAAACCATTTTGCTGCTCGTGTGAATTTGTTTTCAACAAGATATTGATAAATATGTTCAAGCACTTTTGAGTTGCTCTTAGCAGCCATCTTTAAAATTAAATCGCGTGCGCGTGGTTGCGAACAAACATGACTGTTCTTTTGTACAGCGGATGTTACTCAGAACGAGGTAAGAAACTCGCGTATCGGACGTGGAACATTGAACCTGGAATATCCTGAACGGTTACCAACCTAACCCTATTCAAAAGGAATAATGTTCCTCGGCTATTTCTTGTTTTCGGAAGAGTCTCCCAAAAAGTTGCTGAAGAGGAGAATTCTGGGCTTTAAAGCCCAACCACATGAGATCAATTCTCAGTTTAATTTGGTCCAGTTTAATTTCAAAATTCCATTGCATAAATCCTTTGATAAGCAAAAATAAAGGACATAAATTTGCAACAACAAATCGAGACGAGAGCACCCACTGTTTTGAAAATTCACAGTAACTAAATGAGCAACAAATTAATTAGAGATCGGCTGATGTAAGACCAACTTGACCAATTTTGGTATCACCAAAAGAATCGGGACATGCAACAGATGAGTTTAATGAAATAATCAGTCACACAATGTTGCCTTACTTGGAAGTACGACCAAGGGCGGCGCCACGGGGTGGACTGGGGTGGACATGTCCACCCCATTTTCTTCAAGTAGGTATTCATTCCTTAGCAAAAACGACACAAAAATTGTTAGGTATACCTTCTGGCAATCAATTCTATCTCTTTTCCACCCCACCTTTTCTGGGCTGGCGCCGCCCCTGAGTACGACCACCGGAAGGTCAGCGGTAGCGACCGAATTTTAATGTCATGTTGAACTATGTGATACAGCGCAAAATCGCTATAATGAAACTCCACTATTATTTCATTCGAGGCATTTTGATGTAGCATCATTTAAAGGTAATGTGTCCATACATAAGGATCGGGTGCACCCGACCTGTCAAGTCATCCATCAAAATATCGGGTTATGATTGGTCAGTTCCATTGTGATGCAAAACTGATCACATGAAATGCTAGCCTTACACAGGAATGCACATGCAGAAGCAGATAGCAATAATGGCTGCCTCGTATCAATGTTGAAAGTGATCACATGGAAAATCACATGTTTCTTATTGCCCCCCGCAGAGTTGCTGGCTATCACTGGACACATTGCCTTTAATATAAACTTTTCTGAGATTTGAATTGTGGCCCCTATAATTTGACATCAGAAACTTAGCATTATTTCAAATAAAAGTTAAAGCTATATTTTTCGTTCGAAATTCTCAATTAATTCATATTTCAAATAGGGCCTCATAGGTGAGAAGTCCTCGGAAGGACCCACACCTATCCATTCAAAGGTAGAATTGTATGCAACCTCCTTCAGAGATGAGTTTCAAAGTAACCGAAACTATGATCATGCACGTTAAATTCCTTTACGTATCGTTGGCCACAATAAAAATATTGACAAATGTGGATACAATACAAGATATACTGTAAAGTTAAAAACGTTAATGAAAACATCCCTAATTACAGTGGCAGCGATGACACTGAAGGCTCGACTGAAGGGTCGATCTGACTTCATGTCTATAATGCCTCCATAATGGTCCCCTTATGCTGGTACAACGAAGAACATCAGAGAAAATAGAAATGCACTGTAGTTGTCTTCGGTACAAAACACGGTTATAAGACCAAATATGATCGGGAGAGATGATGGAAGGGTTTTGATAGAAGACATGTCATCTTCCTTTTTCTGTGCATTGAAGGGGAAAAGGTGGGCTGTGGTGGACCAGAAATCCGGAAAAACCACTGGAAAAATTAGTCCCACTTGATTCTAAAAGCCCTTTTACACTTTACCGGTACAATGTTGATCCAGCACACAGTTGATATTGCTCAAGAGCGATTACCGAGCCCGGGCCCGGGGGATAACTGCCATATGTGCTGTTACGGGAAGTGCTATTTTTGAGATACCTTTTTTGAGCAGAATATAGATTTTGGGGTGTCAATTGTGGTAAAATCACAAGAAGTCATGGATTTTGGGGTGTCATTTTAGAAAAATAACTCTTTAGGGTATTGATTTTTATTAAATTTCACTTACAGTACTTGGTTTATTTTGGATTGTTGCTACAATTTTAGGGTATATATTTGCAATGGCCCGTAAATCTTGGGGTATCGTTTTTGCGAAATTTATCAACCTCAGGGTGCGATTTTAGACATCAAATGGCACATCCCCGTCACCCGCCTATTGGCACACCCCCGTCACCTCCCCCCGGGGTTCGAGCAAATTTTTTACAAGTTCGTCTGACAGATTCAATTCCAGCATTTCACAAATCCGCTATTCCAGCATTCCGTAGACAGGAATGATGGAATGGTGGACCCAGGAACAAAAGTAAAGGGAGCCGTCAGACGGATGTAGGAAATGGACTTGGTGCAAGTCTGCACCCAAGGTTATTCAATAGCTAGAAGGAAAAAAAGTGCTATGGTTTGTAGTAGGAACAGTATGAACTGTAAGCCGATTCGTTAAAATTTTGTTATGGATCCACAGAAGTACCGACATGCGACATGGCACGATGCAAACAGGGTCTAAATGTCGTGATTGTTACATCCTATTGTTCAACAACAAAAGCTCTTGTGCTCGTTGATTGACACCTCCTCGGAATTACCCAATCAAATAAATCCATAATGACCATCCAGCTAATGGAAGAAGATGTGATGTTGGCCTAAAATAATGGAAGTTTGGGAAAAGTTTAATTCGTTGATTTTGGGTCAAAATACGATCACCCTACAGCTATTGTAATCTGACAAGGTGCAAAGAGAAGCAAGTGCAGTTAACATCTGACGAACAAATTGTTCAAGTGTTGTTGTGGGGCGTGTACGTATAATTTCCTTTGAATTCGTAAAAAGGTGCATCAGATCAGCACAGCCTACCGTTTAAACAATTTCTCCTTATATGTCACGTCACATTTTTCTTTCTTCTGTATGATGTAGAATAAACTTGCTCTGGAGCAGTGCAAGGGGTCATCTACAAAAGATTTTCGTCCTTTAACTGATTTTGTCCATTAAGATCCTAACTCCTTCTCTTCACTGAACGGACAAACATTTTCACCTAATGATGGCATTGAGGATACGGAGCGTTTTTTGTTGTTTTGCCCGTCATTTAACATTCAACGGCAAGATCTTCTCGCTGGAGTTTCGGAATTGTTACGACCATTTGTCCAAAATCGACACCCTTCCAAACAACGTTCTTGTTCAATACTTATTGTATGGTAATAAAGAGCTTTCTAATGACGTAAACAGAAATATACTCGAACATACTTTAAATTTCATCCACAAAACAGGTCGGCTTGGATAGCTTCAAACTAGTTTTTGTTGATATTTTGTTGGGCTACTTGATATTGAGGACCTTGCAGAGGAGATTTCACACATGTTTAGAAGTTGTTTGTTACCTTTTCTTTAGAATTGTTCGCGTCATGTTAGTATGTAGGGAGCCTATAATTCCTTGTAACTCCGATGTCTGTAGTGATGATGATGATTGTCCCCCAAATTGTCAATTTTGGCTGATTCAGGTCGGTGGGACCGCTCCAACAAACAAAATCCGTTGATGGGGACGAAAGTCTTTTATTGTCAACTGTTGTCAACGTGATCAAAACTGTTTTCAACGTGGTCTTCATCTCCTTCAAGTTCCTGGATCATCAGACATCTTTTCTTTTGGTTCTTTGTCGCACTGGGTAGTCAACCATTCCTTTTGCGTTCCATTGTTTTGTTCTTCACGCTGTTCCATGATCCGCATTTTATTAGAATACGGCACAACCTGCAGCGGAAGTATTTCAGGTGCCTCGTTTTCATTTGAAACAAAAACAGGGGAGGACACACGAGGACGACGTCCAGAAACAAACCTGAAATTGCGATTTTATGTCGTTTAAAACTCCAAAAAGATGGCAGAAAACGTTGCAGAAGGCCCTTCAAGGCCTGCAGATGATAATGTATCGGAAAGAGATCAAAACAAGTCTCCTAAAGTATTGAAAAGAAGAAAAGTAGATGTGAAGTCCAATTTAGGCCCATCTGATGACAAACAAGAAATTGTCCAGAAGCTGAAAAAGAAACGAAAGAAAGATGAAAATCTTGGTATGTCAAGGTTCCTTTCTTTCCTCATGATCTCACCAACTGTGTTATATGTCTTCTCTGTTGGATATGATATTGTTTCCAGGTATTCTTTCGCTGGGAGGATGTACCACATTGGTGCCCTTATCGTTGGCTTTTCATTGGCTGCGCTAGCTTGCATTTTTCTATACAAGCCATTGAAACCATTCATAAAATATTTTGCTGTGGTATCTCTCTTTATTCTATTCATCCCCACCATACAAGTTTTCAGCTGCTCTCCATTGCACCTAAACAACTCTGACATTGGAAAGATGATGCGGTTAAAAGAAGATATTGATGGGTTTTTGAGAATCGCATATCAAAACAGTGGCTGCTCTCAAGGTCAATGGTATGAAACCCCATATGAGTTTTCTATGTATTCACCAACACTAAGAATACATTTGAAACCATACCAAATTATTAACATTGCAATGCAGCATTTTGATCAAAAAGATGAAACATATGAAGGTCCACCAGCAGAGACTCTTCCCTATCAGTTGTATTTGCTGACATCCCAAAGAAGTGTGAAGCGACAGATGTATTACATAAATATGCTAACAATGGTGCCAATGAAAATGTTGGGCATTGCAGAAGTTTTGGATCTTGGTGTTGAAGATAGAGAAAATGTTACAATTAATTTGACTGGATTTTTACGGAAACTTGATAGCAAGTTCAATGACACTAAGACAGAATTAGAAGCCATGGAGTATTTACTTAGGCCACTGGTTTTTCATGTTCAAGAAGTTGATGTATTTGGCATGCCTGAAAAAGATGATGAGGAACCAGGCAAAAAGTCTCACAGGAAGAAGAATAAACATGAATATGATCAGAGTGGAGATGATGACTGATTGTTTTGTGATTTATAAGAACCATGAACTGTCAGCAAGGCAATATTCATTTCATATGTGGACTTCTTTACATCAACAGAATATCCTTGAATCAAAAGAAGTGCTTATTCTTTATATCAATGGAAATTTACTTGACTGAAACAGTGAAATTTCAAAAATGCCAATTACTCAAAAAGCCCAATTCAGGGGGCAAAGATAGACTTCCAAAATGGATTTAGCAACAATTGTACAAGTGTTTGCCATTATTCTGGGTAATTCATGGCTGCATAATAGATCCTAAATGATTGGTTTTTTCCCAAGTATATGTTCTTGAAAATCAGCTTTTCTAAAGTAAACAGAGGTCTTTTTCAATTTGTGTTTGAAGAACATTCTTGAGATCAGGCCTGTAGTTTAGAAGAGACAGCAAAGTATTTTTTCAAATGAAATTGTTTTGATCCAAAGAAAATATGTACACACATCAAGGGATGCAGGCAAGGGTGTTTTCACTCACAAAAATTTTGTACTTTGGTGAAAATCCTTTCTTTCAAAGAAAATTCACCAAAAATCCATAAAATCTTTTTATATAATATAAATCCAGCTAAAAACTTACAATACATATTACCTAATAACACTACTTACAAAATGCTATACCCTACTACTAAAACAATACCATTTTGAGCGAAAACTACGACTACAAAATGGCACATAAAACAGGAAACACGAACATAGCACTATACACGTGGCGACATTGAAAGACAAAGATAGCACATAAACTACATGTAACTTCACTTTAGAACATTTACTAAGAGGAGAATCAATTGACCTAATCGGCGAAGGTTTGTTTCACCCACTTCGAGTCATGCGACCAAACTCTTGGGAAATTGGTTCTGGAAAATCTCATGTTTTTTGAAAGAGTGAAATGCCCCTCAGATGTGGGGTTTGCTGACTGGGTTCCACCAGTTTGCCAATTACAGTATAGATTTTTACTAAATCTTAACAAGATGTTGTGGCAGCCTGTAACTTCTTAACATATCAATTTTTAGAAGAACAAAAACAAGAATACTTGTAAAATAAATATTTTTTGAATTTTCACTCTTTGCCTCTCAGTTGAATATATTGATCCAAAGACCAATTGCAAAGCCAAAGATGCCATCTTTTATTCAACTGCACCTTCCAAATGCAGAAAATTCCACCATAAGGGAAACAGCAGTTCCTTAGAAGCTCCAACCCACTGCAGTTGTGTGATATTTATAGTGTTTCAATGAAACTGTATGTAGGTCAAGGTGCCTTAGACCGCGATTGATTAAACACTTTTTATTCTTTCAACCGTCACATTTTCAATTGGTAGCAGATACATTCATGGTTTTTGTACAATGTTTCATATGAGCATTCATTCCTCTGTCATCCTGGTCTCTTAGTTCAATACCCCTTCTTCCCACATTGAATGTACAAAGGTAAAAGCCTCTTGCATCAATGGAGAATATATCCACCATGTGAAAAGTTCAGCCCACAGAATCTTGCAGCCAGTTTTCAAACTTCTGAATTCAGCATGATGTAGATTTAGTAAAAGTTTTGCCAATCTTTTTTATGTGTTATGGAAATCTAAACATCAGCTTGTACAATCCCTTTGGACTTTCAAGGAATGGTCAAAACTAGGGGTGTATTGGATCAGCATTTTCAGAATCTGGCCAGAACCGGATTTACCGGATTTTTTCATGAAATCGGGCGGGATAATCCGGTCTCATTTTGCCAGATAATTCGGCCGGAACCGGATTTTTCTAAACCAAAAGTTTTTCACTATTCATCCATCCATGAGGATCCCATGAGGAGTTACAAAAGCGAAAAGGTAACAAGTTTAAAGGGACACCTAGCAGTCTTGTAGGCTCCTGCTGCTAAGAACTTACCTTTCCAAGCAGAACAAAGTGGACATACTTTCTTATTCATAGAAGGGCACAGGATTTATCGATGACGATGCAGGATCATTTGAATGAGTACTTATATCTACTAGTTTGTTATGAAAGTTCTATATGAGTAATTCCAGTGCTATTTTGTGCTATATTTTACAAGCACTGACAATTTTACAAAACGAAAGTAAGGTTGCCAGCTATAACAAAGATTCCATTGCTTTGTCTAAGCTACAGCCTTGCACGATTGTAGCTTTTTAAAAGATCATAACGGGACATGACAATTGGTATTTTTAACAAAAAAGTACCTACTTTTACATTTTTGCCAGAGAACATATCATGATTTTTGCTCTCCTGTATGCTTCATTCATATTTTACCACTACTTTTGTCATCTGGTGCAGATCTTTTGCGTTCTCAATGAACTTCTCAAATATCCGGTAGCTGGCCGGATTTCAATTGGGAATCTGGCCGGAACCGGATTTTGAAAAATCGGCTATCCGGCGCCGGATTATCTGGCCAACCGGATATCCGGTACATCCCTAGTTAACACTCCATTGTTCTGTTTGAGTTAGCCAACTACTTTCTCCTCGTTTGTTGAAGATATCGCGACTTGGGTCCTCCACAGGCTATGTTGTGGAGATATTATACGGAGCTGTGGGCAAGTCCTACGTGGAGCGTACATAGAACGGGGGTCCGGGGACTTTGCCACAAGAACAAAATTCAAGTCAATACCCTTCAGATCGTCGGAAATGCAATGAAGGCAGTAAGATTGTACAAAATACTCATATACAGTTTCATTGCCAAGATCATCGATCACCCGCCACCCCTCCATGGTTTTTTTACATCGGAATCGGAAGAATCAGAAAAGTGTTTATGGAGAACATTGGAGGGGCGACCGCCCCCTTGCCTCCCTCCCGGCGCTTCTGTCTTCATTACCTACATCTAAGTGTTTACTGAATTGGTTAGCAGTTCTTTGTGAGCAATGTGATCTACTAGTTACTTTGGTCTCTTGCAGACAGCACAGAAAGTACTCATGTTTATTTTGTAGTATGGCTGCAATGCCGTCGCCCAGTGGCCCCTCATGTGTTATGTGGACTGCAGCGTTGGAGGCTGGGAATAGATTTTTTATATCGTCCCATTAATGTGCGTAATGCCGGTGGTACGTGTAGACGGTCGAGAACCTTGTTCAGGAATTTTCGTGCATTGGTCCTAAGCCTAATAACTTAATTAATGTGTGCTTAACCTCATTTCCATGTACACACATAGGAGCGATGGCAAATATTAGTTTTGAACGAAGACCTCAGTGGCCGAGGTCGTGCTAGCAATTGGGTTTCAGAATGGATTTAAGCACGAAGTAGAAACATGAATGAGGAAAAATCTTTTGTTTTGCAGAAAATCAAAAGATCTCTGGTTCTACCCAAAAATTAGCTTTGCAGACGACTATGATCACTTGTGGCCTAAATGCCGCATTTTCCGACGATTTTCACGACCAGAATTAATTCGTAGGAATTTACTTAGGATCATCCTGGCCAATCTATTATTTGTTAAAGTGAATTTGAACTTTGGATGGATTCCGACGCAGGATTCTCATACTCTGCGTTCACAATGTGCCGCATCAATGCTGCGACGTCGTTTCCTTATGTCGTCAAAACCTCAAAGGAGTTTTTCTGTTTACTGTCCCTAAGTTAGTCGCGTAAGGAAAGCCGCTAGCACCTCACTGGGATGAAAAGCTTGCCAGTGGTAGGTATTCCAACACCCCTCTAACAAGTCCGCCAAACAGACCCGAACAAACCAACCCTCGTCTTTACAGAAGTTGAAATTGGATTCATATTAATGATATACCTCTTGATATAAGGAATAGCCCCACAGTTCTCACATTTAAAAAGAAACTGAAGGACTACTTGCTACACTAGCATTTAACCCAAAGCACGATCCCTAGGAAGAGCAGCACTTACCACGGTTATATTCCATATTATTCTTTGTAGATATAATATAGTACGTTGTTCTTTTTTTTTTCTTTTTACTAGTGTTATTTTTCAAACTATTATCTTGTTGTTGTATAAGCTGATAGGGATTTGTGGATGAATATGATTAAATGAAATGAAATGAAATGAAATATTGAAGACAGAGCGATAAACCATTCCGACACTCTAACAGCCGTTAGTCTCCGGGCAGCTTCTTTTAAACTACGGAAAACCGTGGTTACAGTCACACTCAACTTCATGGCTAAGGCGATTATTACAGGAAACCAGAGTGATGCTTGTTAGATATATGCTATGGCCTGAAAGATAATATAGTGTATCAGCTACCAAGACAAGGAATATTGTCTAACAATCTAACAATCATGCTAACCTTTGATTTTGTGCGCTGTTTCTACCAAATCGACCATGGAGATCAAGAATTCATTCGGTACCTTTTTTATTTTTGACCGAAAGTGTCATTTTTGGTGATGTCAATTGCTGACATTTTTAGAGCAAATATGATCATAGCTTTTCACAGGTATCTTTAATCAACTTATAAATGACACAGTTGAATCCAGCTTGATTAGAGCTTTCGATTGATGTATAATTTTTTGTATTTTGATCAAGTTTTAAAAATAATCATGACGTCATCAGTCCTATGACGTCATAATTGACATTTTCTTACAATTATGTAAACTGAAATTTTTTCGTTGAATTTTACTAAATCGATCATGCTGATTCCAAATCTACAGTTGCCGAACAGATATTGTATAAGGAAATGCCTTTTTGACATATGTCAATTCCTCCAAATGTTTTAGACAATGGGAAAATGATATATGTCAAAAAGGCATTTCCTTATGCAATAACAGTTTGGCAACTGCAGATTCGGAATCAGCATGATCGATTTGGTAAAATTAAACGAAAAATTTTCAGTTTACATGATTGTAAGAAAATGTCAATTATGACGTCATGGGACTGATGACGTCATAACTATTTTTAAAACTTCATCAAAATACAAAAAATCATATATCAGTCGAAAGCTCTAATCAAGCTGAATTCAACTGTGTCATTTATAAGTTGATTAAAGATACCTGTGAAAAGCTATGGTCATATTTGCTTTAAAATGGCAGCAATTGACGTCACCAGAAAATGACACTTCCGGTCAAAAATAAAAAAGGTACCGGATGAATTCTTGATCTCCATGGTCGATTTGGTAGAAACAGTGCACAAAATCAAAGGTTAGCATGATTGTTAGATTGCTAGACAATATTCCCTACAGACATTTGCCTGTCATTTACTTAGACTCTCGTTGCCATATAAGGGCATTTTCTAATACTCTTCTGTTCTAGTCCATACCTTCCAGTTGTCAGTTTCTTCACGCATTACGAGGGGAGCCGTTTGATTTCGAAATGGCATTCATGCTCACAGGGGTGGATCCAGCGCAAAGTTGAGGGAGGGGCAGCCTGGAGAAAGGGCACCCAAAGCATATAGTGAACTAAACGCGCCGAGGAATTTTTTGACTCCTGATTGAGAAAATTCATTCGTTTTCCTACTAAATAACGTGTTGATTTGCATGTTTTGCGCCACATTCTGATTGAAACAGTTAAAAAAGGGTCGTAGGGTCACGAAGAGGGGCGCAAGTCTCTCCAGAAGGGGGCGCCAAGCTGAGCTTTCATGGTTAAGAGAGGGCAGTTGCTCCCATTTACCTCCCTTAAATCTGCCACTGCATGCTCAACTGGAAGAAGAAGAAATTTAATAACTGCAAACATAGAATATGCATCAGACTGAAGCTTTCATCGAAAGCTTCTACCACCAACCCCCGAAAGCTTATACCACCATTACCCCTATCCCAAAATGCAACGTGACCTCCCATTTGATGAAGGAGACATTCAGAGAAAGGTTCCCTTGTCGAATGTTAGCCCTGTCCACAAGTTGCTCGGCAACTTTCGGGCAACTTGCAGTCTTTTGGGCAACTTCTGGGAATTTCGGCAACTTTTGCAACATTGAGCAACTTGGCCTTATTTTAACAATATTACAAGAATTTCAATGATATTTTGTTTATTCTTTGTAACAGTAATGAAATTAGACATGTAAAGCATCTGTTTTCTGGTCAGGCAGGGATTCAACGCCTTGATTTGTGAAGAGCTGGTCTTTGAAATTAGCGATTTCTGATTATGATGATGATGATGATGATGATGATGATGATGATGATGATGATGATGATGATGATGATGATGATGATGATGATGATGATGATGATGATGATGATGATGATGATGATGATGATGATGATGATGATGATGATTATGATAATGATGATAATGATGATGATTATTTTTCGTCAATTATTATTGTTGTTGTTGTTGTTGTTGTTGTTGTTGTTTATGATCAACAAATGATTCTTGCTAAAATTCTGAAGATGTGTCAGATGGGCCCAATAATATTAGCGTGAAAGGCTCAAACTTCCAAGAAACTGCTGCAGTTGAACAAAGAGCATCCTTGGTGCCGCTAATCTTATGCATAGATCTCAGTTATTCATATGTTTATAGTATATGACCTTAAAAAATTACAATAAATGAGCAACTTTTGGGCAACTCTCTGAAAAAGTGGCAACTTTTTGAGCAACTTTTCAGGAAATGGCCCCCACACTTTTCCACTATGCCTGTCAAAAATTTGTTAGCGTAACCTTTTGATGTTCTCTAATATCCTATGATCGTGTACAGTTGAGCAGTAAAACTTCCATGCATTCATTCGATTAAACTCCGGTCCTGTTCATAGCTAAGTGAAATTTCTTGATGGAAACCAACTTCATTGTTGTGCACAATCATAGATGATTTTGGCTTATGTCAAACCCTACACACACGATCGTAGAATGGATTTTAATACAAATTCATGAATTCAGATCACTATGAATTGAAGAATGCTTCAGCCATAGAAACGGTACCAGGAAGCAGATTTTCAATGCAGAATGCACGTATTTTGTGGTCCTAAATCTAAGCCAGTAGGGCAAGTGCTTCTTTCCAGCCAAAGCACTTTCTAAACACTTTCTCAGTAGGGTATCTTTCAAAAAGCTACTTCTCAATTTTGCCAGCTGTAATTCAAAATGGGGGCTTTCGACGCTCTGAAAGTCATGGATTGTCCCAAAAACTTTTCAGGGGGCTGACGTCCCCGGACTCCCATTTTACTTGCGTTTGCATACCTCAGTCACTTTTTCGTCTGGATCCACTCCCATGAAGAGCAGCTTATTTCATTGTGTTGTAAATTTTCATACCAAATTTTGGCCCCTCCACCTTTCGGATCCGGTCGGAGGCCCTGGTAAATCATAGATTCGTACCTTGTCCGTACGGGAAAGACAAGACTGCTAACTTGACTGCTAATTTTTTGACGTGTCTTGTAAACGTCATTGTGACGTCAGAAGTAAATGGCACATAATTTCGCAAAACAACATTGATTTTTGGAACCTTCATGAAAAACTGAGTTTATGGAGAGTGACAAACTTGCTAAATGGGATTCTCTGGATTGCAGTCGAAATGTAGTGTAAATATTATGCAAGGTGACAGGATCATTTTGGCCAGCAGTATGTCAAGAAGAAGACAGGAGCGCTGTGGGCTAAACACAAAGCATTTTGTAACAATTTGGTTTTGAAGCAGTGGAGGGTCCAGAGTGAGGTCATGAATTAAATCACCTTAACGTTTCGATGATGTTAAATCAATAATGGATTTAAGCGATTACAGGATTGCAAATGTAAAACAATATCGCGTTATAGGATTATCATTAATGAAATACAAATATGTATTAAGTGGCTACTCTGCTTTCGTCAAATGCTCATTCTGCCATTCCGATGTCTACTTCAATGCATTGCGTGTGAACTCTCATGCTGAAGATATCACATGCTATGATTTTGAAGCTGGAGGTACCTTCAGGGGGTTTTTGATACCTGTGTATGCCCGAGTTATTGGTTTTGTTTGCGATATTTTGCCCGGGTTACTGGTCATGTTTTGTATTCTCTGGTTATTAGCGTGTTGTTCAAAAGTAATGGTAAATGTTAGATGTTTGTTACATTATGAAATATTATCATTAAAAACGTCAATAATAGGAATTTAGCTCAACCATTGCTATGTGGTGTTTCTCGTTTTTTGTCGTGTTTCGTGTCAAAATCTTAACCCTGGTCATGGAGTTGTATTTGAAATGTTGCTGTGGTTATGGGTGAGGGGCATTTCCCTCCCAAAAATCTCGTACACCTTTCGAAAAATCCTTTTGTTTTTAAGAAAAATCCATCAAAAATCCGTATAAATCCTTTCGTTCTGAAAAAATCTGGTACGCTTTTCTCAACGAGTGAAGTGCCCCTCGGTCATGGGTCCCCCTCTGAATTATCAAAGGAACATATATGCTAACCCTCTATAGGATAAACCCTCCTGTAGAGGTGTTGCGGTGCAGCGGTGTATTCCTCGGAATTTGCTGCCAGAACTGCCAGGCTGAGTGGGTATGATACCCGGTAGGACCCCCCTAACTTGAGTGTTATGACACGGGGTAACGGACTCGATTAGCGCTTAGCTACTTTTGTGATCCCAGCGCTTGGCACAAGAAAATCGCAACTTCACCATCACCTTCACCAACCCCCCAACCCCCCCCCCCTCCTCCTACTCGTATGAATTGCTTTACAGTCACAGAGAATCAACCATAAAAATGACTGAGACCTCTTTTTTGATGCCGGCCAAAGGCCTGACCAATCGAATCGTTCATATAGTTTCGACTACAACTGATGGCACGTTCCTAGCATTTGTTAACAGTGTTGTGTTTTTAAACACCATTTAAATGCATGTCTTCGAGGCTTCAGCAGAAACTTGAACATTGGTGAAAGACACTGAGCTGAGAACCACCTCAAGATTCCTTTTGATGGACGAAGCATTGCTTTTTAAAAATGATGAACTCTGTGATATTTAACATCTCATTTCGTTTGGAATCTATTTCTGCAACCACAGTTTTGGTTTTACATCTGATGAAGCCCATGCATGCATCAAAAGATGATTGGTAGTTCGGCTAGCAAACCAGATGTTCAAAGAAACAAAACAGACTTACACGAATGCGGCTTATCAAAATTCCTAAACAAACTAAGCCTGTTTTATCAAACATCACAAAATCTCCGTCGTGAAGGCTTGGTAAAAACTGATTGTCCGATGGGGTGTTTCAAGGTTAGAGGTTATTAGAGGGAGGGGGCTTTTTAAGGGGGGTCACTGGGGTTCTGCGGATAGCGGATGGCCTATTTTCGGTGCGGAAATGCGGAAATTAAACATCATTTCTGCGGAGTGCGGATATTTGTTCCATTTTTGCGGAATGCGGATATTTCTGCAAAATTAATATCAGTTGCTAAAAAAATCGCAGATTTGATGCTCATTCCGTCAAAATATTGTGTACCATTTACTTAAAGGCACTAAAACAAACGAAAACAATACATATCACAAAGATCTGAAGACAACAGCCACAATAGCAACAACAACAACAAAGTTTTCCGCGCGAAATAATCACCCATGATGACTGCAAAATGCTCGAGTCTGATCGGTCACGTGCAAAATGGAAAGAAAATGGTTTATGTTGTGTTTTATATGAAGTAGGAAGTCTTTGCTCATAACCGTAAAGAATAGCGGAAATAGCCAATTTCTGTCTGCGGATTTGCGGAAACAGGGCAGAAAAATTGCGGAAATGCGGCGGAATTGCATACCCCCCAGTGACCCCTCCCCCGTTTAAAGAGTATGGTAGATAATTAATGCTATATTGCTTTCCTTGTTGACAACGACGTGCACAGCAATGACAGATGTCCCAAATCTAAACTCAAATTTGCAGGAGATGATATTGTGAAGTATCTTACTATCCAATGGGTCCTAATTCAAAATTGAATGCTTATTCGAGGGAGGTTGCTTAATAGGATGGTAGAAGACTGATGATAAACTGTTATCCTAGTGGATAAAGTTTTGGAGAACAGCGACAGATGCCCCCAACTTTGCACTCGTCAAAATGCAGGAGATGAAACTGTGGAGAATCTTGATTAGCTTAACATGTGAGCTCAATACAAAACATTTGTCAAGATGGTATACTTGCATGGGAAAGTCAGTCTTTGTTTAATTCCAATGATTCCTTGGGGGCTTATTCGATGGTGGGGGCTTGAATTGCTATAAAACTGAAAACATTGGTCTAAGGTGGGAGCGTATTCAAGGGAAAGGTTTCACCTCGAGGGTGGGAGCTTGTTGAAGGCTTTGAGTATTTCAGTTTTTAACCGTAAGAACCATTGTTTATGTATGTATGCAATCTAAGGTTGAAAAATTCAACAAAAGCATCTTCATCTTAACGGGGTGAGTGGCCGAGTGGCTTAAACAGTTTTCATCAGGTAACTGAAGTTAAGCTCGGTCGAGTGAGGTCGAACTCCGGATCAGAAAGAAGCATATGGGAAGAAAAAATCTGGGGGGCTGCCGGACTAAGGGCAGAAATTTGCTCGAATGGGGCTGATTTTTGAAAATTTCTCCAAAGTTGGGGGGCTGCCGCCCCCCGGCCCCCCGCCTCGTACGCTTATGCTCCGGATGGGTGACCTCGGCGGCCTGACCTCACAACTCATACCTCGCCGTCCTTCGGAAGGGACTAGGGGTCCCATGCCTGGATCCAGTATTCACAGTGGGCCTAAATTAGCTACCAAAACAAATTGAAAAACAAAAGTAGGACAGTAAGAATTTGACGGACTTTGGAATAGTCCTTACAAAGATACATTTACTGCACCTTATTATGTTAAAATAAATGTATACAATTTCGTCAGATAAGTACGAAATATTTTGCTTGCTTCAATTTTATAAGTAGGGGAATCTTTTAACCGTTCGGAGAGGAAACATAATTACAAAATTAGGCAGCCTTATCCTGTATGTTTAACATAAAGCAAAAACAAGAACTACTTTACCCTGAATGTATATGATATTGTAAGTAGCGGTGTTTGTTTAATGTCAGATAGTATTGCAACATATGAAAGTGAAAAACTAAAATAGGAAAGGGGTAATGATATCTAACGTCAGTAACGAAACATTTTGGGCCGGCCGGCATCCCCAATATCCGATAGTGTAAGGGTGTGATAGCGACTCGAATTACTAATCAACACCGAATTTCACCACCTTCGAGAAATAGTTTCTTCAAAGGAACACTGTCTCGTCTTCAAGTTCGTGTTAGATTTTACGGCAGAGTATGAAGTTGAGGAGCCGCTGCGGCCAAAGGCCGTTACATCAACCATAGTCACTGTAGTGACTATGCATCAACCAGGATACAGCAGAGACCTGAAATGAGATTCTGATTGATGTCTCTGGGAGCAATGGGGCAGGACCAAAAAGGCCTGGGTGCAAGGGAGGAAGAATGCAGGAATTAGAGAACGGGGAGAGGGAAGGTGAAAATTTAGGAGATCGAATCCAATTTTGAAAGGAATTAGAGAACAGGAATTAGGAATTAAATGCAGGAATTAGAGAACAGGGAGAGGGAAGGTGAAAATTTAGGAAATCGAATCCAATTTTGAAAGGAAATTGCAGCTTTACAAGGCCTCCAACAGACGATTTTCTGGACGATCGCCACTAAAATTCTTAACCAAACAAGCACAGTAGAGCATTTTTGATCACTGCATCGAAAAAATTTGCTGGAAAGCAGAAGTAGTTTCTGCTTTTCATTTTACAACCTAATCTGCTGAGTCTTTTGGCCAATCGAATCAAAGAATTTCTCCAGCCTCGCTTGAAGGTGGAAATTTTGGAAAGCGTATTCGCGACGAAAACAACATAAGTGGATAACAGTTGTTTTTTCGCTGATTTTGAGGAAGATCGTCAAAAAGATCGCTTTGTGGAGATCGGTCTTTAAGGGACCAAGGGAACGACAGTCCCATCTATCAAAGCCTTCGCTGAAGTCTTGGGATTTTGTCCAATGAAACTTTTCTACCGTAGAAAATACTTAGTTGGTTATTTTTGAAAACTACTAAAGCTCGATTTGAGCAAATTTTTGTACTTTCAGGCTGATTTTTTTTTTTCTATACTCAATTAAAAATTTGTCAAACATACCACTAATTACAATACCTACAAACTACGTTACAATACTACAGAGACGATGCCACAGGGAGCGAAATACTATGTCTACCCTGCGGCCTTTCTAAAAGTAATTAAAAGCTACATAAAACTACACATAACTATTACAGAGAAAAGGAATAGAAAATACGAACAGAAAATAAAGATACAAGCGAAGGCAGCCTGCAACCAAATACATTAAATGCACGTGTAGATTTGTAGTTTTCTAAAAAATGGTTTAGAACCAAACATGGTAATCTGCAAATTCGATTATTTGGTTGCAAGCTTCCTTAAGACATTACATGATTACAAAAACAAAGAACTACTAAAACAAACACATACAGAAGGGGTTTGGGTGTTCTATGTAGGGATATGTGTAATCTTTAATCAAAGCGTTCTGTTTCGAAGATATAGTTAATTGTTGCATTCAAGATTAATCTGTTGGCTTCCAAGGGCAAATTTTTATTTCCATATAGCAGAAGTTGCAAAATATTGTTGTCCGGAGCCTCAGAGTATCCGTAGGCTTCGAGTACATCATTGACACCAGCGAGAAGACTGCGTCTATGCTCTGCGAAAGAATTGCAAAGCAGCAAGAAGTGCTCCGTATCTTCAATGCCATCGTTAATTGAACACATTGGGTTGATTGTATCTTTAAAATTATGTTTGAATTTGTGGAAATTTAATTTGCTTAGCCCCACCCTCAATTGAGTTAAATATGCAATCCCTTTTGGATTATGAATCCCATATACGGAATTAGCAGGAGGCCTACTCTGCGAAAAAAGTTTCTTCTTAAGGATGCTGACAGAAGGAGATGCTCTTACTTCGGGATCAAGCTTATTCCATTCAAATAAGCAATCGGGGTAAAAACTAAATCTGAATTTTTCTGTTCTTGCCCTTATTTGCCCTACAGCTGGTTGATTTCGAAAAGGGTAGCTAGCTTCATGCAGTGGTGGAATAGGGTCCCTCGTATAATCAGGGGTCAAGTTATTCATGAATTTATAGAAAAGAATAAGACGTCTACTCCATCTTCTAGAGCTTAACGATTCCCATCCAAGTTCATTGTACAGCCTTTCCCGAGATGTTCCTCTCCAAGCTCCTGTCACTGCTATGGCAGCAGAGTATTGCACAGATTCGAGTTTTTCCATCAAGTAATTTCCAGAGCAAGCATCTCTTTGAGGCACATGATAAATTACATCACCGTAATCTAAATGGGGTCTTACGTACAATTTATACAACTCATTCAACGTACTTCTGGACAGATATTTGGACATAAACTTCAGCATTCCGATCGCTTTTCTTGACTTAGCTATTGCCGCTTGTATGTGAGCTGAGAACGAAAGTTTAGAATCTAGTGTTATGCCTAAATGTTTATGTTGATCCACTGTGGATACTGGTACATCATTAAAGAGAATCACAGGATGATCAGCTTTCACATTTTTCCTTGAAAAGACTAATTCAACAGCTTGCTTTCGGGGGTCCGGATTAAAGGACATTCTCCATTATTTGAAGGCGCAAAGAGCGGTTTTTCGCAGTCTTTTTCATTTTTGTCTATGGCAAATTTTGATTCTGTAAGGGAGCAGTCATTTGTAATCCTGGGTACCAGAGCGGAGAATTTTTGCCATGAAACTTTTTTCCTCTATTTTGTGGGGGTATGAAAATATCAAGAGCAACTTTTATGGGGTACGAAACTATTTCGCCTGAAAAAATTTTGGATGAAGACATTGATCAAAGATTGAAAGAAAAATTAATAGACACCTGGAAATGATGAATCATTTAAACGGTATGAAAATCGCCTGGGGCAACTTGGTATCCTTCCATAGATCCATGTTTTTGCACACTTCTGGATGGAGCACTAAACCATTTTGCTGAAAGATGGTGGGGTACGAAAACTGTTTCTTTGTTCAAGATGGGGTATGAAAGTTTTTCTAATGGTGGGAAATTATCCTCTGCCGTGGTACCCAAGATTAAAAGTGACCACTCCCTAGATCGCATCAAACTACAATACGAGAAACTGCAAGGACATCGAAATTCCAAGATATAACCTTGAATATGTGAAAAAAGGCTTTTATTATTCAGCTCTTACTGCATGGAGTAGCATCCCCATCAGTATAAGAGAACTGCCAACCTTCCCGCAGTGCAAAAGAAATTTAAAAACTCATTTAAAGAGCTGAATTAACATGAAACTCGACTCCCTGGAAGAGCAGCAAATAGGCCCTAACAGTTCTTTAACTTATACAACATCTATAGATTGTAATTTTGATTTTTATGACTTTTTCTTCTTATGCTGAAGGGATTTTGTGTAAAAATAATTTAATATGAATATGAATATGAATATATGAAAATGAAAACACCGGCACCATGTTCAGGTTTGCTGTCTCTGAAACTATCCTCAAGCGTTTACCATTCAACGTCGAATATCCTATCTAAGTGGTTTGTTTACTCGGTAATAGTCTTTGTTAAAACCTCTTAGTTCCAACTATGCTAAAAAGTGGTACAGTGAAATAGATCAATACTTTGGCCCGAATTAGCTGTAATTTGACAAGGCAAATAAATATTTGATGAAACATGGGTGGCCTAACACCCTTGGTCTGAAGTTCCTACTTTTCGTTACGAGTTTCGATGGCTTTTGGCTCTTCTTTTGGCTTCAGACCAGTTGTGAGTTTTCAAGTTCGGTTATGGGCAGTGCAAAGTTTATTTTACACCATGGCCGGTGCAAAACATAACTGGGCAACTACTTTTTTGAGTTTGTACACAACTGCGGCTTGAACGGGGCAGTAACTTTTTTTTCAAATATAAAATGGCTCACCTTGAGGACAAAATTGTGAATGGTGTAAGCTGAGAAATGCATGCGAGCAGATTTTTTTGCAACAATTTTTCTTCTCCACCGGCCGAGTAATTTAATTTGCGCTGTCCCTTATTCCGCGTGGTTATTACAGCTGTTTGTGAAATACCGCCCAACAAAGTAATACGCAGTCTGTGGACGAAAATATGCCCAGAAACAAATATGTCCAAACATACTTAATGGAACGACGGTATTTGTAAATGCATATAATTATTTCTTATCAATTTGGACGTCGTGACTGTAACGGATAAATCATCATCAGAATGTTTGGTCCGAATTGAAATCGGCAGTTTTTTAAACCGGAACTAATCAGAACTTTATCCCGGAAAATGTTTTTGGTAAACACGATTTGAAGGAAAATAACGTCACATGGTGCGGCCTTTCGACACGAATGACGTCAGAACTGTACTTTCATTGCTTGAAAAGTAATGACATCATTAGCTAATTACATTTTACATCTTTTGTGCCAAAAAGCTTCGACGAGGGTCCCGTTGTTAAACATCGCGCAGAATCAAAAGCTTGCAAATTGATGTTTCAAACGCACCGCGAACAATGGATTGCCAAAGAAACATTGAGGTGTCTGAGTGTTTTCTTTGTTCTGTTTATGCCAAAACCTTTTTACCATTACACAGAAGCCAGTCCTTGCAGAGGGCTGTTCAGCCGACCCTGATTACGTCAAGGACGACCAACTCTGCATGCAGACCTCGCTACCGTTATTCTACGAGGAGAATGGATTGCGACAAATTTCCCAACGAGCATAATATTTGTAGAGGCGCAAACTCCGTCTGATCGAAGCTTTCCAGTTTTAAGCAATTTTTCTATAGCCTAAGAAGTTTTTGAAGAAAATTGCTTTTGATTCTACTCAGTCGGAATAAACCATAACGAGTTTTTAGGGGCAAGTAAAAAATGCCCTATAGGCGCTGAAATGATCCCTTGAAAAGCCCCTTTCCTGAACCCTTTAGGCAGCTCAGAACAATTTATGCTGACAGAAAAATCCTCTTTTTGAACACAGCCTTGGTAGCATCATTCATCAATGTTATCTAATGGACCCAAGAAAGAAACTGAGTCATGTAATGAGGTCGTATAAGTCTGGTGCTGCTGGAATGATGGACTTGCCCAAGTATTTTCCGCGGACGTGAAATTCCCAGCTTTTTCAGGTGCTGTTTTTGAGGGTGTGTAAACGCGGGAGGGGCTATTTTTATGGGTATAAACGCAGTAGAGACTGGGGCAAATACGGTGGAATGATACTGCAGATTGAAACAGCTGGCACATATCATTGTGATTGATGTTGGCATGAAGCAGAAAATGTGATTTTGGTGATGATGTGCAAGTGAAGTGCTAAACATCCTGAAATTAAGACGGGCACATGATGTGCGTGATATGTCTGGAATTAAACAATTGACACTTTTACAACATTAGTTTACACTTTTGCAACATTATTTATAAATCTGTAAATGACATAGATGATAGAAATAAAGGGGAACTAAACATTTACATCAAATTAATGCAAGACCATGGTGCATTGCAGACATCTTTATTTTGAACGAAATATTTATTTGATACCGCTACCTTAAGTTTTATTCGAGGCTGCTACCTTAACTGAAGTACCTACTACCTGCTACTACCTTAAAGGGTCTGTTTCATCCAGCATGCCTTGCATATGTCGTCTCTTAGTTTTCCTTTGTTGCCGCCATTTTCATGGACCATGAAAATGGCGACGAACAAAGTCAAACCAAGAGACGACACGTGCAAGGAATGCTGGATGAGCGCAGTGGCTAAAGTACCTCTCCGGAGGAGCATCCACCCTTCCGGAGAGGTAGTTCGCTGACTAAACGCAGGTTGTGGTATCAGATAGACATTTCCTTCAAAATAAAGGTCTCCCCAATGCTCCATGGGAAGACAGTCTTTAAAAGGCCATCGTTACCCAGGGACCTTTGCGGGCACGGTCCAAATTTAGACTGTTTGAACTCAAATTTAGCCTAATCGGCAAATTTTGATCCACATTTCAGTAAGAAAAATGGAGTTCAGTCAAAATTATCACTAAGCTCAATTACAGGGGGGTCACTGGGGGATATGCAATTCCGCATTTCCGCAATTTTTCTGCCCAGTTTCCGCAAATCCGCAGATAGAGATTGACTATTTCCGCTATTCTTTAGGGTTATGAGCAAAGTCTTCCTACTTCATATAAAACACAACATAAACGATTTTCTTTCCACTTTGCACGTGACCTATCAGACACAAGCAGTTGCAGTCATCATGGATGATTATTTCGCGCGAAAAATTTTGTTGTTGCTGTTGCTATTGTGGCTGTTGTCCTCAGATCTTTGTGATATGTATTGTTTTCGTTTGTTTTAGTGCCTTTAAGTAAATGTTACACAATATTTTGACGGAATGAGCATCAAATCTGCGATTTTTTAGCACTAATATTAATTTTGCAGAAATATCCGCATTCCGCGAAATTGCAATAAATATCCGCAATCCGCAGAAATGATGTTTAATTTCCGCATTTCCGCACCGAAAATAGGCCGATATCCGCTATCCGCAAAACCCCAGTGACCCCCCCCCCCCCCCAATTACTACAGTGTGCATCCACTTGTTCCCTTCAGGCCAAATTTCATTTTCGGACAGTCTGAAATTTCGGGCAGGCTTTAATCGTAGAAAGTATAGCATAGGGATAAACTTGGGGGCTGAAAATTCCCTATGCAGAATCTTCAAGCAAGCCAGTCATACGGTAGCCTGCGTGCAGACCCCTTAAGAAGGAAGAATAATGGGTCTACGCGTAGGCTAGTCATAAGGCGAACTGGGAAAAATTAAAATCTCGTACTTTGAGGTAAGAACCCTCAAATTAGAACCCACCTATTTCAGACCAGCCTGTTTTGTGTCTATGAAAACTCATCAAAGTTTCTTTTAAACCTTATGGATGTAAGGGTGTTACTTTATCCGAGTAGGAGTTTATATTTCGATGATACGAGTACTGCCACAGAATGAGGCCCCTGCCTGAAAACCTACGCTAAATAACCTACAACTACAAAGACGGGCGAGGGACGGGGGTGAGCTCTCCTACATGGAAATTGCTTATTTCATGGTACCATTTCTAAAAAGAAGTGAGCCCGAGGTGTCTTTAAAGGCGCACGGTCATGTAACCGTAAACAAACCTGCTATCTTTATAATCTATATTGTTACCCACACGTGGCCATTATGTTCCGCTCAGATTTTGGTGGATGGGGTGAATCCACAATAAAGTTACTTCTAAAATCCACCAATATCTCTGCAATCCTACAACATATGATTGTTTGGTTTATTTCTCTAGAAAATCAAAGAATCCGTCAACAAAATAACACCTATATTTTGAGAAAAGTAGTGGAAAATCTCTGTGATTTTGACTATCAAAAATGCTGAAAAATAATCGTTTCGAAAGAAGTTTGTTTACGTTAAGTGGCCCTGCCCCTTTAAAGGTGGCTTTTATTTTGCGGCTTCTTACCGTATAAGACAAAATCATTATTATTTCTCTCGAGGATGTTCTTGAAAGGTTTCTTAGAAAGTTCTTGAGGTTCTCGTTGTTTGCATCGGCGAGGGATGTTCGAATGCCTTTTTGAGAATTTTCACGGCAAACCTTATAAACCATGGTTCCATGGTTATTTTTTGTCACCATAAAATCAACAACAAAAGAAAACTTAGTTATAGTGCTATGTCTGGAGAGAACTCAGGGTTATCGTGCTCCCATTGCGAATGACACTTACAATTCAACGATGATATCTAGCTAGAAAAAAAGCACTGAAAGTACAACATTCAAGGTAAAGTATAAGCTGCTTATACCCTGCACATATTTGCAAGTCAAACAAGCCCTATCCAAAACCAATTACATGAATGCAGAATTTGAATCTTCGTCGTCCATTAAAGAGACTAAAGCTGAGCTTTTGAGCGGACAAATTAACTTGGTAAGAAAGAAAGGGCTGGTTTAACTGTGCACTGCGAAACAGGGTATATTAATTGAAAACAAAGCAGATTTTTAAACGAAATTGAATATTGTACACCGATGAAACAAAGATAAATGGGGGTTGGGGTGCTGCAGTTTCAAAGAGCTTATATCAGTTAAGCCTCTTCGTCGATTCAATGAATGAAATGGTTGCTTCAAGGATAATTCTGTTATCAATTATGTTAAGGTGTGGGTTGCCATAAAGAAGTATCTCACGTAATGATTTGGCATTAAGCTTTGAGATATCTAACCCTGGGATACCCTTTTGTCCGTTTTTCCCCTGCGTTCTTTGATTTGTTGATACCACTTGGTCAAGAGAGGCTCGTAATATTACTATGAGGAAGTGGGCCCAATTTAGGCTCGTGTGGAGCGGTTCCGTATTCGCCAATCAAATTGCTAGAATTTAGTTTTCAACCAATAAGAAGGCCCTGTTTAGTTTCAGTTTCAGTTCATATGTGTTTAGACAGTTGTTGTTGCATATAAAAAACGGTTGATGTGGCCAAGAGCTCTCCTTGCTACGAAGAATCATACAAAAATTTGAATCGTACAAACCAGGCGTTTACTGTCGAAAATGCTGGCAAAATGCATATTTCACTTTGCTTATTTTCTCGCTTCGACACTTTCTTGCAGACAAGAGCAAGGCGTCATGGAGAACAATGATATTCAGGACCACCCAAGCGTACATGCGACGGCTGGTTCCATATTTCTTTCAGGTCTGTCTACAAATCCAACGTCTGGCCCAGCTTTTGATAACCTTACTTTACAGCTGGTGTATGTTTGATGAACGTGAACTGTAAAAACTAAAGTCGGCCCCAGGCTTCTTATTATGCAAGAAATAAAAAAAATTTTGTGCCAAAGTTTAGGATATGGAAGAACATGGAAAATTAGATGGAAAGGGGAAAATTCAGACTTATCTACAACTTGCTGGGTACTTGCTGCGGCGGAACTGTTAGAGGCGTGTGTAGAGCTTACACCCTCGAAACCCTAACGAAACAGCTTCCATATGTTTTATAATTCTGGGATTTGGCGGATGTGTACACGCCCTTAAGAATAACTGCAAGGGTGCACTTGCATATCGGTGTAGAATTTCAGCAGAATTGTACATTGCAGGCCAAGTGAGAAAGCCTTAGCCTTGAGTAGTTTCAAGAGCTACGGCGAGACCATAGCGAACTCTCAAGGATTTGAAACCCGACATGTTTGCGTACAGTAAATCCATTGAGTAAAACCCGCATAAAAGGGATCTGGAACACAGGGTATGCTTGTACCGGGTCAGTCATAAAAAGTTTATCCGTTATGGCGGACTGTGGAATAAAAGGTACGTGGCCGATGTTCTAAACTGAACATTTAATCCATCAGTGAAAGGCTAACGTAGATGAGAAAATTTTGCATGATTAAGTCACTCATCTTTAAGACCCAAAAATTAGTAAAATGCTTGTTTGGGGTTTGTAGGGGAATTCGAGGGGCAAATCACAGACTTTTTTGCGTACACCTTCCTTGAAATCACAAAGAAATCAAATACAAAAATCACAAAAAAGTCACATACAAAAAAGCATTAGAATCACAAATCACTAAAAAATATCTGAAAAATCACACGAAAGGGTCACTAAAAATCACTAGGATCACAAAAAAATCACAGAAAACAATCATGTGATTTTAGAATCACAAAAGTCACAAACGCTATTTTGAGAAGTGATTTGTCCCTCGGGGCAATCGAGAATTGAACGTTCCACTATGGTCCATGATTTATTTGGCATTGAATTTGGAAGTCAATGCAACCGTCAGTTTCAAAACTAGAAATTTAAGTTCAATAGCATGTAAATCATGGAGCATAATGGAAAGTGGAATTCTCGTTCCCAAACATGCCCCTTTGTCTAATTTTAGGTCTGAACGATATGAAATTTTACCGAACGAAATTTCCACATTTAAATTGGCCTTTGACAGATAGATTAACTTTTCAGTTTTGAATATTGACCATTTACTTTTATTTCACAGCCTGCCAAACAGGGGTTTTGACTCACCCAATATAAACAAGATGCTTAATTGAAGATTTTAATCGGCAATATCTGTTTGGGAGCAATAAAACTGGGACCATGAGTGGTGGGACACAATTAGGCTGAATTAGATAGGATTGGATTCTTTGCCTACCTTGAAATGCAATAAAATTTTCTTCCTTGGCAGTGGCAGCCAATCTCTGCCTTTTTTTCTGGCTTTGAACTGCAGAGCTTCGTCACATGTGCTTTTCAGAATGTTTGGGCCTAAGTTGCCCTTTGACATCACCTACGGATATCTGGAGACGTCTGCATAGGACAATAATGCGTAGGAGATGCAGTTAAGAGCATATAATCGCGAGGAGACGTTAGAATCTAAAGGCAAAGTTGTTTTATAAAATCATTTTTGGATTTTTCTTACAATTCTTGGATTTTTCTCACAAGTTTCAGAACTTATTTGTTTGAAGATTTTGACCTCATGTTCTTGAATGTCTTGTTGCCACGGCCCAGACTTCGCTGCATTTGGAACGTTGGCATTAAAGAGCGAAAATGCGTTGGCTTTGGTTCATATCTAATGCCGTGCGTACCAGAGCCTCGTAACAAGCAACAGCTCCATGTCAATACAAAGAGATGACCTTAAATGTTTGCGGCCACTCGTTTTAGGAGTGGCACTGCACTACTCGTACCTTTGAAGATAATAAAGAGGCTTGCCGCCGTTCAGGGCCAGGCGTATTCAAGGTACTCATATATGTATGAAAGACATGCTTGTTGCAGCCCAGTAACACGTGGATTTCGGCTTTGTGGTTTCTACTCAATAATTCTGATTCATATTCAAGATTTTTGTCGCATTCAGATTCCTGTAAATGGCTTCTTTGTAATGTTAGCCTCCTTTGCTGTAGAGAGTCTTATCATACTAGTTATATCATACACGCATAACTGACGAGGTTCCCGTTTAAGGCTTCTACACAGTGAAGGATTTGCACTAGGGATGAATTCTTGGGCTTATTTGAATGCACCTTGTATTTATCCCTATCTGACCTCCCTAGTACATTTTTATTTACACTTTGTTTGTTAAATGCACAAGACCTCTGAGATTTAGTAGTAGGTTAAGCTTTCTATCATTCAGCAATAAAACTGTAACAATTTGGACATTTCATTTTAGCCTTGCCTCCATGGTAACCAAGTTGACATGCCGCATTTTGTAAAAATTATATTAATGGATCCAATTTAGCCTAAAGTATTAAATTAGGCATTTTTGTGAATGCATAGTTTTCCTTTTCACGAAAAGCTACGTTTGGTGAGCTTTTAACATGCTTTCATTCATGTGACATCATACAGCATCATAATGATTATCATGCTCTTGCAACAACAACAACAACAACAACAACAACAACAACAACAACAACAACAACATCGATAATTGAATTATTGTTTCAAATATTCATTTTTTTACTTGATGAATAACCATTGTGCCAAGTTTGGTTTCCATATCTAACATAACAGCAGAAGTAAGCAGGGGGGGGGCAATCCGTCGTTCCCCAGGCATTAGGGACTTTAGGCAATCATGACGGCAACCCCAAAACATCGTCTTGTGTGATACAACCGAGTATAGTTTCCCACAAGTTACCTTCACATTACTTCACACGCTCTTAAACAAGCCATGAAAAAATATTCTTCATCTAAAGAAGCTGGCACCTTCTTTTCTTTGATAATTAAAACATTTAAAATGAGTGAGTTTCAGTTAGAAGACCCAGATCTTAAGAACAGCACGTTAGAAATAGGATTTCCAAGTTTTGCAATTGAAAAGGACAACTTCTAGACTCTCAAGGGAAGCACATTCGCACGGAAAACAAGGAGTCTTTTCAAGCCGAAGTTCGAAAACAACAGGAACATTTGCGTTGTCGTTGCAGTCATCGTCCTAGTTGCTAAAGATCCCTATTAAGTGTTTCAAGACGCCAAAGATTTGCATGGTAATAATAATGGCGCATGAGCAAAGACGATAACTTTAGTCTGCAAAGAGGAGCCTTTGACGACCCATTGTCACCCAGGGTCCTTTGCAGGCACGCTGAAATTTCAAACTGTCCAAAAATCGAATTTAGCGTAGAAAATATGGATCGGCACTGCTGTCGTTAAACTTTTCTTTTTATACCATCTTTGAAAATTTACACTGCACGATACTTATTACACTACTTTGTTTTCAAATTGCTTTTGAGTGGGCTTGTCAGGATTTCTAGCTGCTGAAAGCTAGTTTAGGCCCATTGTTCATCCCGCATGCAGGCATGGGACCCCTAGTTTAACGTCCCTTCCGAAGAACGATGAGGTGAGTTGTGAGGTCAGGCCTCCGAGGTCACCGCCATCTGGAATTTGACCTCACTCGACCGAGCTTAACTTCAGTCACCTGACGAAGACTGTATGAGCCCCGGGGGGGGGGTACTATACATATTTTGGGTACGGGGACGTGCCATCGGGAAGGGTATCGATTTTCACGATTTTGGTATAAGGAACGGTATCGATTTTCACGAATTTGGTAGAAGGAACGGTATCACTTTTCGCGATTTTCACAATTGGTATTGGATCCGGTATCCATTTTCGGAAAATTGGTATAAAGTCGGGTATATATTTTTGAAAAATTGGTATAAAGTCGGGTATACATTTTGGAAAAATTGGTATAAGGAACGGGTATGTTTTTGAAACCTCGATGGCACGTCCCCGTCCAAAATCTGGTCAAGTACCCCCCCCCGGGGTATGAGCCACTCGGCTAGTCATCCCACATACTTACAAAATATTCTACAATCCAATCCTACAAATGATGATACAACGAGGAGCAAGATATCATGTCTACCCCGTGGCAAATAAACGTGTTTGCTAGTTGAAATGATAAAAAAGGCAGCTAAACCATTTATAAACTCAACTGCTAAAGTGAAGAAAATTTGATTTTCTGACAGTGTGAAATTACTTTGTGTACGCAAAGGACCCTGGATGTCTGGCATCTGGCAATAGCTCTTGTAAGAGCGAAGATTTATCTGGAAAGTGAACCATAGAAATGTATTCTTTCGGTTCTGTTTCCAGACAGCACTTGAAACGGAGACTTCAAATCCACCTTGAAGTGTGGTTATTTTAGTAGCAGCTGACATTTGCAAAGTGGGTAATCTGGCGATTCTCACATATATTACGCAATGACTTCGAGATGAAAATGGTGCAGCGAAATGTGCCGGACAATTGTTCATATCATTGTAAGGTTCGGCATTGGTGGGCTTCGGCATTGGTGGATCCAGCAGTAGAGCTGGAAGGATCAACTTCAAGAATATGGGAGTCTGGAAACGAAGAATATTTGTTTGTGTGGTTGGTGCACTAGCTTGTAGGTGGCTTGTAGTTCTGTAGCGGTTACATAATGAGCGGTACGACACCACCTGTGTAGCAGTTTGCAATTAATCATTGCGTTTCTTTGGCCATCGAAACAATCATGATTTCATTCAAAGTTAGTCAGCTGGATCTTTGCTTTGAAATGAAACAATGTTAAAATCTTAAACAATACAATCATGATTGTTTTGATCGCCAAAGGAAAGCAAGGTATATCAGTAGTGAGCCACCTTAACTTTTTTGTGTTTTGAAGTTATTTTTACTTGGTATACAGCCACCTTTCACTGTCTCATAGTTTTGAAATATACTGGCAGTAGTGAGCCACCTTAAGTGCTGATAGGTGGTCGCTCATGATCTAAGGCACATGGTTTTGGAGGGAACTCTTACCGTTCAGAAGAGGTCATGTCCCAGTATCCGTCAACAGCGGATTTAAGGGGGCAGGTGTGGGCAACTGCCCCCCTTCATGATGATCAGAATGTGGGGGAAACGCACAAATCAAGACGTTATTTAGTACCAAACCAATGCATTTTCTCAATTAGGGGGCAAAAATTTTTCGCGCACCTTTTTTCCATTACCCTTTCGGCGCCCTCTCGGGCAGGCTGCTCCTCCTTCAACTTCAGGCTGGATCCGCTCCTGGTCTCCGGTCTCGCACTGGATCAATCCCTTCTCCCATGCCCGGGGGGGGGGGGGGCACTTCGATATTTTCGGTACCGGGTATGTGCCGCTGGACAGGGTATAGTTTTCACCATTATTGCTCCCGAGCCGGGTATCGTTTTCTGCAAAAATGCTCCCAAAAGGGTATATTCCTTTCAAATTTTTGCTCCCAGACAGGACTACAGTGTATTTTCGTGATCCTTTGCTCCCAGACAGGGTGTGGTTTTTTGCCATTTTGCTCCCAGACGGGGGTATTTAAATTGAGGAAAATGCTCCCAGACAGGGTGAAAATCACAGCACCTCAAAGGCACACACCCGTACATATTAGGACCAAGTGCCCCCCGGGCTCCCATGCAATTTGAACTGAAACATGTTTACTTTCAAAATTTGGTTATCTTTAACAGAGCTGAACTGGGTACTCGGCAATCGTACGATTTCTCGCGGTTGATATCGACTGTTACAAGTGGTTTCGAGGATTTGTCGCTCTTAAAAAGCGTATGAGATCCTCTTGAAAATAACAGGACCTTCAGGGCTTTTAAAGGAATTTTTCCAGAGAAACAAAAAAAAAAATTTTTTTCAAAGGCGTAAGAAACAGTCAGAGGCCCCATTGCCCCGGTCCCTCAACTGAATTACAGTAAAACCCCGCAAACAAGAACATATTTTTCTAAAAAGCAGACTGACTAGATTCTTATAAATGAGGTACTTATGACATTTTCAGGGTGTGGTTCTTATCGCAAGGAGACTTGTGACTCTGATGAATATGAAGTTACAGTATAATATATATGTGTTAAATAAACTTGATGGTATAATGACTGCATTTGAATATTAGAGAGCATGGTATTTTTGTTGTTAAAAATCAGTTTATATCATATAGCTTGATAAAAAAACTTTGCATATCCCTGAAAACTGTTAGCTGGTGTTCAGTTATCAAAAGCTAGGAGTTTGTTTACACTGATATGATGAAATTTCTCAATCAAGTGTACCAACTCATAAGAACATTGAAGTAAATCAGTTTGTTTTTGGTTCTTATCTTCGGGTGTCTTTATTGGTAAAATCAGTCTGCAGGTTCTTATTTTGCTATGTTCTTGTTTGCGGGGTTTTACTGTAGTCGAAGGAAAGTTCACGTTTGCCATAGTTCCAGAGAGAGCACGTTGCCATAGTTGCCATAGTTACAGCATTATTGAGATTATGAAAGGATGTACGAGAGGAGGTGTCAGCAGCAGCAGTTTGACAATTAAAACAGAGTCTTTTGAAAATTAAAACGATAAAGCCTAAACTGATTTAGGTAAATCAAACCAGAAATACTCAATTTTGGAAGACCTGCAAGATGGTTGGAAGCAGTCTGCGCTTTTATTTGTAATTTGATGACGTCAGAACTTACAAACCAGTGGAAACTCCCTAAATCCTTATCAAAAATGGTCTCTTTGGGATTTTTCGACGTTGCCTAAAGCAATTCATTTGGATTTGGAAGAAATATGCAACAATCTTGACACGACTAATTTGGAAGTTTTGCCAATGATTCGACTCCTGCGAAGAACCCGTTTACACTTTGTCGGTACGAAACGAATACGGCATGAAAATTTGCCGTATCCGCCTCCCGTTTACACTGTGCTGGCATAGTTTTCACTTGAATACGGCACGAAATGAATACGGCATGCTAACTGGCTTCGTAACAACAGGCATAGTGTAAACGGCAAATATGGCATCATTTCATGTCGAATTCACATGGAAGCGACAATTTGGCAAAGGAGGGCATGCGTCTTGACCAATTTTCCGTCAGCGCATGGTCAAAACCTATCGCATTCATATTTGCCGGTATAGTGTAAAAGGAGATACCATTTGAAAATAAACACCAATGCAGCACTTTTTTGTTCTATTCGTTTGATACCGCATAGTGTAAATGGGCGCTAAAATCATGGGCAATAATTGGCAATAATGAACCATAGATGTGGCTTACATCGTGATCAAAATTGCATTTCTACTCGCTGTACTCTTTCACTCTTTCTCTTCAACGATTGTGATAAAACTTCGATAATGTCGCTATTCGTCTCTCGTCATAACAAGGATTGAACACTGTCATTACAGTTGAAGCTGTTTTCGCGCCTGAGCTCAGAAAGTTTGAGATCGGACGTATCGCAGCGTAGAGTTCAGACGTCGAAACGGTTTGAACTGTGTTTGAACCCTTGTTGTTGAATCCTTGTTGTGACAAGAGGAAAACGAAGGAAACGCAACATTATCAAGTGTTTCTTACAACGACACAGTGAGTAAGAATGCTGGGGGGGGGGGTACTTAACTAGGGACGAGACGGGAGTTGTGTGGCAAATCTATTGCTGAAATCCATTGTTTCGAGGAAACTCTAAACGGCATTTTCCAACATGATACCCTGTCACATAATTTTTACCGTAAAAGGACAAAGGACACCCTGTTGAGCGGCACATACCGTCATGTCAAGTATGAGAGTTACCCCCCCCCCCCGGGTAAGAGTAAAATTTTGATACAGGCCACATCAACGGTACATCATTGCAACTCTGATCATTGCCCGTGGTAAAATGAGCCTACATGCAATTTGAACTGAAACGGGTACCAGACTGTATTAAGGGTAACTTCAGCTCGTGATGGTGGGTCTTTGCTATTCCTTTGAACATTCCGCTATAGTATTTGGTCTACCACAACATCTCGCCAAGAAAATTGGTTAAATCTTGGCAGACAAATAGGTCTGATCGTTTTACCACGTTCAAATTGAGTCAATCGTCTTGCTTTAATTCGATATAAGTCCATAATATGTTTTCTTTCGTCACCTCTTTGGCTTTACATAGTAAAAACCCGCAGTGGTAAAACACGAAGACTGTGAAAGGCCCCGTAATTAGCAGCCTACCTTCGAGTAAGGTTCTCCTCGGCTACTCGTAGGCTATACGGTTTTCCTTGCAAAGAAAGTTCCAGGCCCAGGGGCGCACATTCAAATTTTATTTGGGGGGGGTGTGTCAGCATGTTTTGGACCGACTAAATTTTTTTGGACCGACTGGATGTATACAGGCTGTTCGTACTCTTGATGAACTTTGATACAAGCAGTGCAGATTAACTGAGGGCGCAAAAAGGAGGGGGTGTGGGGGCAAGGCCCCCAGGAAATTTTTTGAGGACACGCCCTCTACTTTAGCTTAGAACACCTCTCCTGATCCCATGTTTGCCACTTCTAAACACTTCTAAAAAGAATTTTTGACATTTTGTGACAGGTTCCTTCATAAATTGGCATCTTCAGGAGATTTCAAGTAAACTCCATTTAGAAAAGCAGATTTTTTCGCAAGGAAAATCAATCGCAAACAAAGCAAAAATTGCTGTAAGAGTGAAAGAGCAGCCCCTCACACTTATTTGCTCAAAGCTTTTTTACTCGACTTTGCCTGTTTTGCTTTTACGGTGAAGGTTTCTTCTGTCAGGCCAGGCGGTGGTGTCCAATTTCCAACGCCATACAATTACCACCACCGACACCAGGCCTGCCGAGAAGTTCTGGAGGCCCAGGAGCAAAACTGCGAAATGAGGCCCCATGCGAGCGAAGCGAGCAAAAAATTTTAGTGATCGCGCTCTTTATATTAGCTTAACACGGCCTAAAATGCATTTCAGAAAATTTCCTACAGTCAGAATGTTAAGATATCTTCAAATATGAGGCCCCCTAGACCCTGGGGGCAAACTGCACACTGTTCCCCTCAGTGACCCTGCCATTATCGACACCCCAGTGCTAGACTGGAAACTTTGAACATTTCCAACAGCTTTCTACTGTACACTTTGACCAATGTTTGGGCAAAAAATACCTTTGCTTTGTCTTACAAGTCTTACAATCCAATGATTGCTTTGCCCAATCATAGACTGGGCACTTCTGCAATAGTATGTCTGGGAAATTTTTTTAAATGCCGTCTTCTACTTTGGCTTAGAACGACTCCCCCGATCACTGTCGAGCATTGCTTGTAAAATTTCCAACCGTTGTCATGGACCGACCTCTGCCTAAAACATTTAGAAGTCGGACAAACCTGGACTCGAACTATCCAAGATAGATCCAAGCTTCGTCATGGACCGACTTTTCGTTTATGACAAAAATTTTGGATCGACTTTGAAAATCTTGGGGGGGTGTCTCACCCCCCCCCCCCACACCCCCTAATGTGCGTCCCTGTCCAGGCCATAAGAAACTTGGCCATAAGAAACTTGGATAAGGCCATTGTGCTGATAGTTTCTTAATTTTAGATGAAAATTTCAGCTTTTTAGAACCAAGAGTCTTTGAATTTGTTTCCTATTTTCTGGATGCATTTAGTTTCTACCGTGGCCTCGACGCAGCTGTTTGTTGAAAGTTTTAAAAGAAAGAGGGTTCTTTTGGACTTTTGGGCTGAAAACATTTGAATACACCACTTCAATCAAAAGCCTCGTTTTGAAATTATTTAAAATTCTTTTATATGAAATTGTAGAGGCCAAACTCGCAGTTAGCACCCACATTTTAGTCTAACTACGAGTTTTCATGCAAAGTTGGAAATCCTTTAATTTGACCACAGGGAACCCAGAAAGTTGTATAACCCCCAATGATAAAGAGGCCTTCCTCTTAACCTCCCTACCAATGATAAAGAGAGGCCTTCCTCTTCAGCCTCCTTTGTGATTGCGAAGCTATGACGTAGTGCTTTAATAAAAAGAGTTATCGCCAGATTCATCAAAATCTTTTGCCTCCAACTTGAAAGGCACCATGTAAGAGGAAGGCCTCTTTATCATTGGGGGTTATACAACTCCTGGGGTCCCTGTGATTTGACCGTAAAGATTACTCGGGGTGTAAAGTTTCAACCCGAACGATTTTTCACGGTCCTTATACATCTTTAAACTTTTACATTATTTTAAAATCAACATCACTATCGCCAGCATTTTAAAAACACGTAGCAAGACTAAAGTTTGAGAGCTAAATCGGAATCAGGATTCCAACCTCGTCCCCAGGGCCTTTTTTGTCTTATTGGGATCCCAGTATGACAAAAAGCCTTGAGGAAGGACGAGGTTGTCAGGATTCAAATTTTCCTTTTTAACAGGAGGAAATCTTAACAAATTTCAAAAACCAGGCCGCTTTATTGAAGTGGTATATTACAGCGAATATTACTCAAAAGTAAAGGCCCTATGACATTTTATCCTTTGTTTTTTCCATCGGGCTCTCTGAAGCTTCTCAAAACTTTTCTGGGGTACAAGAAATGGAGGGCTGCACAAATAAAGTTCTGGGATTTTTAATTCAAATCGATTTTTGTAAATAAAGCCTACGAGGTATTTATAAAGTTAGAAGTTTCTCCGTTTGACAGGAAATCGATCACAATGATACGGAAAATCAGCTAAGAGCATCCCTGTAGCCCCACAAAAATCGAGCTTTTTTTAGAAAGGTATCAGAGATTCCTCGATTCCGTCGCTGTGGAGTATCAGTTTTGGGAGCGGTTAGACAAAAAGGGCATGTGGCCGCTAGAAATCAGGGCTGGCGGCTGCCTCGTATTGACCATGGTATCTGGAGGTCATCGCGGGTTTTGGACCTGTCTCCCAATGAGTAAACAATGAATGATTGCGGAGTTCTCAAAGGATACGACAAATTCTTCAGTTTATCGTCAACGCGAGTGTGAAGTATGTTTGCAAAGTCGAGCTCTCCTGTTGAAAGCAACAAGATACTGTTCTGCTCACGTAAACGTTGTGGCCTTGAACGACTTCGTGTACATGTGTACCACACATTATTTGCCCAAGAATTAACTGTTTAATTTTCAGAAGAATATGTGCGGAAGTATAATTTTCACGTTTGTTGTATATTCATTGACATTATTTGTTATTATGGACAATACTCGGGTTTTTGCTTGTTCGCCGCCTGCAAATCGTTCACGCAGGTCATTTCGCGCCAGAGCTACTTCTGCAGAGATC
This sequence comes from Aurelia sp. 3 sensu Dawson et al. (2005), assembly GCA_964020215.1. Taxonomy (NCBI): domain Eukaryota; kingdom Metazoa; phylum Cnidaria; class Scyphozoa; order Semaeostomeae; family Ulmaridae; genus Aurelia; species Aurelia sp. 3 sensu Dawson et al. (2005). The sequence goes on along the minus strand of OZ026593.1, from coordinate 12,379,759 downwards.
GTTGTGTTTGCAACAGTAGTGGAGAGTCCGGCAATATCACGGCACAGCACGAAGGGCTATTACCATGCCAAATTATCGCTACATTGCATCCTGAAAGGACCCCCAATGCCCAGAGTTATAGAAGTAGCAGGATTTGGAAATGATGGTGGAGGGTGCTCGAGCACTCATGCAGTTTTGCACAGATCATACATCATGTTTTTGAAGAAAGATGGCAAGGGTTTTACTTTGCACAATGTTGAGGTTGCACACGCTGCAAAAAGAGCTCGGGAGAAACTTTTATTGCGAATGTTGCCGGATTTTTTGAACACTTCTCACAGACCATACAGAAGCTTGAAAAAAGTGAACAGATCTCACCACTGTCCGAAGTGGAAAAATATAAAACGTTTACTTCGGCAATCGATGAGGAAATACATCCGATCAAAGCCAAGATTGTCGAACAAAATGGAGCAATTGAAGACTTGGCTAAAAGAGCAGAGAAAACAAAGGAAAGCAGCTAAGAATGCACTGAAAACCGACCACATTACGATTTCGACTCCTCTAAGCAACAATGTCGAAGCTATAGATCAACACAAATCTAATAAAGAGCTAAATGGAGACGATTCATTTGGGGTCAAGCAAGAGAGGAGCGGTTTGTTCAAGAGATCCAACACTAAAATTATGGTGAACAAAGCTGCTTTCAAGCGAGCCCTTAATTCTGCAAAAGCCGTCTCCATTAGCTTTTGCTCGATAAGTTTCGCGTGGTTGGTCTTATGCTTGTTCCCGAGCTAAATGATAGGTCGTGCTTCGTTGCAATTCGAAAATGCATCACGCTACGAACACACCCTAATTCCTGAACGCAACCAAAGTTCAGCGTAAATGTGCAACGGAACGCCTTGTTGCTCAGAGGAGTGAAAGTTGTAATGGTTCCGACTATGTTACAGGGTATCGAATGAGGGCATATCACCAGGGGGTTTGAGATCGTACATACTCGTTTTAAAAGTCAAATGATTAATCTCTTGAATGAGAAATATCTTTTGAATTCATTACAATATCTCATGCCATTAAAACTTGTGCGATGAATGCGTAAAGTAAATGATACTAAAACCATGCTAAAACTTCCCAAGAGGATGGTCATGTGGCTTTAAATTGGAAAACAAACAGACAAACCTTGGCCGATTTTGTTTATTTAGCGCAAATTCGGCACAATCTCGAGTACATGATTCCTCTCGACGATTTTTAGTCCCTTGAAGACCCCAAGAAACCCCCCCTCCTCGATCCCTGTTTTATGTAACTTTAAGATCCTATGAAAACCGAGGGGTGTATCACTCTTACAAAAGGCGTATGTGACTTTTTTGGAATAATAAGATTTTGAGGAGGGATTATTTTCTCGAAAGAAGGATTTTATCAAAGGTGTACGAGCTTTTGGAGAGTTATACGCCCCTCGATCAAAAGTTTTTCACCAAACACCACATTAGGAAAACGGGACAAAAAGTTATGCTCTATCCTGTGTACTTGCGGCAGAGAGAGCCCCTCCCCCCTTAGAAATTAGGAAAAACTACTAGAAATTGTTCCTCATTGCTCCATCGCAGATGGTGCGTTTCGCCGTGTCTTACTCGCAGAGCTTTTTCCTGCTTTTGAAGGGGGCTCCCTGTGCTTGCAGTACTTGCTGCTGTACCGATGATTAAATTTTTCATATTTTCTTCTCCGCAAATTGCTTCCCTGTCCGTTTTTCCGTCCGAAAACGGCTGCTAGAACCATACACCTTACTGACGAACTGTTACGTGCCTCCGTGATTTGGAGTGGCCTGCAACTTTGTAAACCTATGAAAAGCTCAATAGTTTTGATTATTCGCCCATACAATGACACTTCTAATTAGCTCTTATGCGCTTGGAAACAACGCGGACAATATTGATTTGGTTGTGTCTCCCCAGAGACCTTCCATTGTGACGAAGGGAAAACATCTGAATGGATGTGAAAGATCGTCACGAAACAATAACTGTGGTAGATTTGTACGCTGTCGTTACAAATGTAATAATGTAGCATTGTTGGCATACAACGAAATGAATTATAACGGCTCTCGAGGCTGTTTGCTTTGAATCTACTGCATTTGCAGCACAGGGAGTCCCCTTAAGGTAGTTACACTACAAATAAGCTAACTTTTTCATTATTTATGGTATGAACCTACTGTTTTCAAATCATTCTAAGAAAGGTCTGTTGACACAAATTTTGACAAAAAAATTTCATAAATTTGCATAATTATGACATAATTTGCATAACAATAGATGAAAAATACTAACATTTTCATGCCAGATATTTTGGTAGCTGGTCAACCAAACTCTACTATACTTGGCAAATATGTTGGAGAGATTGTGTTCTAGGGACAAGACTACTCATATGTCATTATTTCAATATTTGTTAGAATTATGGCTGATTTTCCAGTTTTGTGAATTTTTACCGCTTGCATCATCTGAATAATTGTGCATAACAAGGTCCATGTAATTCCCAAGAAAAAAACAATAGTCTTGTCCCACAAGGAGGAGTACCTGATGCTATATTGAAAATTTCACAGCATTTCATGGAGGGGCTTTGGAGATATCTGGCATTAAAAAATTAATGTTGTGTGAAAACAGGCTTTCCGGAAAAAACAATTTTAAGTTTTGTCTTGCTTTAAACCTCTAATGTCCACCAGCTACATACGAATCCCCACCCTCCTTCTCTTTCTCTTTGTCTATGAAACCTTTCTTGATGCTCCTTAGTTGCTTTCTCCTTCTTTTTGAAATTTCAGACTGTCTTTTTTCAGTTGCCTTGACCCTCTTCAACAATTTTTCTGTGGACTTTCTTCTGGTCAAGTAACCAGGTCTGACATTAAAATGTGAAAGCACCTTATAAATCCCCTTTGGGCCATCATTAAACTCTATGGTTGCTGAGTTTACACCAATTTCTAACACATTTCTTTCCACAAAAATATTTTTTGGACATTTTGTCCAAATAATGTTATTCAGGGCCTCATTGCAATTTTGAGTTTTGCCATGGAGACACTTTTCAAGGAGTTCATCATCACTTAAGTCTTTGAAGATTGGCAGTAGTAGATCATGAATCCATTTGGGCAGATTTATATTCTTCTTGTACTTAGAAGTCCCATTGTCTTGATCTTGCCTCCATTTGCACCATGAGTCTGGACCAACTGGGCAGTAGCGATGCCGATAACTGTCATCTTTGAAGTCAGTACAATGCCACAGTATAGCGCCTATTGCCTTCTTCATTCCATAAAGGTTTCCTTGATTCTGCCTTATTGCCAAACCAAAATAATTCTGCATGGCATTGACTATTTTATCAGTCAGCTTTCCTCTACCTGAGAGTGGGGTTTTACTGTTCTTGTACAGTGTCCTTAAAGTTCTTAATCTGTTGCCCAAACGTTTTTGGACATGGCCAATACACTCAAGTTTCTTTGGCGTGACTCCATATTTCTCATATGGTTTTGCTTCCACAACATCTTTGAATGATGATGTATCACCATCACCTATGTAATCTTTAAATATAAGATGATGCTTGTCAGCAGATGAGCAAAAGATATCTATTGCTCCTGCAGCTTCCATTGCCCCTGATGACTTATTGTGATTTATACGACAATCATGATCCACTTTCCATATGTCATACTCTGGTGTTCCTTTCCTTGCTTCCCATCTTTGGCATGCTCTGCAATGTTTTGAGTAAACTCTGGCATCTATACACTTGCCATTTGATATTGCAGTTACAACACCATTTAAAGATGAGTGTCCCCGCTTTTGCCATGAGCCATCAAGAGAACATTGACAAATGGTATTCCCTTGAATGGTCTCTAGCTCAGATTGTCTGATCTTCATTTCATTTCATTTCATTTCATTTCATTTCATTTCATTATCTATCAATCCTAAATACAATTTAACAAAAAGATACACTACTACTAAGATACATACATGATTACTACATTTAACACCAAGAACTAACAACTAACAATATTGAAAATAATAATTAATGCTACTTACATGATTGTATTTAAGATTGATAGATTAAGGAGGAGCTCTCTAAGTAGATAAACTAATCGAGAGAGAGCCCCCCCCCCCCCGTAATAAGACAAAAGAAACTAAAAAAAAAAAAAAAAATTATTTTAAAAAATTAAGCCAGCAAGCAATAACCAGATTGAACCAGTGGGATAGATCATGAGTGGGTGAGTTAGTTTGAATCAGTTTTGTGAATATGAATCAAGGAAATAACTTTTCAAAGCAGCTTTCTTTTGGCTAGCCTCTGCTGCATTTTCATAAGCATCATAGAGGTCCTCATATAAATTTAAATATGCACTTTTTGATATTCCATGTATGTTCATGCATCGTGCAAAGTTTTCAATACCATTGTGTCCTTTACCTATTTCCCTAAATGCAGTCACCATTCGCACATTCACTTCATAAAAGTTTCTCCCACGTCCCTCCTTAGTTGCACATTCTCTGGACAAATACCACCGTTTTACCCATGAGCAAGAAGTACAGCAGAATTGTAGTTTATTTGCAAAGCCCATCCTCGAGGAAAGAACATCGGTAACCTCAATCTTTGCAGAGCAGTCAGGGCATTTTGATAAACTGCTGAAAACTTCCTTGAGAAGGCCAAAATTTACCAAGAGGAAGTAATCACTATCATCTTCATCTCCATTGGCGTTACCAGGCTCTGCATCTTCAGTAGACAATTTTTGCCTCTTAGGAGTTGATTCTACGCTTTCATCAGCTGTCGAAGGCAATTCATTGGGCCTAACAACATTTGATGGCCTAGGCCTTTCTTCATCAGCATTGACAGCAGTTTCTTGGCCGTGATAGTTGGTCTCTTCCTTCATGAATCTGTTTCCAAAGAACTTCCTTTTCTTGAATGCCGTTCTGCGAGATGATGTACGACTTTTCTTTGAACCCATATCATATGTAACCTATTTTCGTAACAAGTAATCAGTGAAAAAATTGAGCGACTAGAAGAACACCAGCTTTTACTTTCACTCTGTTACGAATGACTAAGTTATCCACGAAAGTGAGGCTATTGTAAATGAAGGAATAGGGACATGGATAGCTGGCTTCAAAATCATGGGCTTCAAAATCATTTTGTAGCAAAAATTTGGCAAGGATCTTGAAAGTTTTAGCCAAAACATTGGTTGCTATGTGGTTGCTAAGGGTTAAAAACGTGGATACTACCAATAAATTCGTGATTTTTGTCAAAACTGCAAATAGGAATCAATGCAGATGCTATCTACATGAAAGATCAATAGTATTACGATGCTTTGGTGCGCAATTTGAAATTTCATAAATATGACCGAAAATGGACATTATTTGTAGTGTATCTACCTTAACCCTATTTTGGTTGGGGGGGGCAAATTTGCCCCCCCCCTAGTAGATTTTTTTAATAACTCTGCGAGGAAGAATTTCATAGCCATGAAACTTCTTGACTTTTTGCAACTACTTATTGTGCAACTTCTCAAAAAGTTTCATCCAAATATTTTCAAAAATGAGGGGGCTGGAGACAATTTTCTTGGACTGACCCTGGCAAAATCGCAAATTCTTAAATCTCAATTATCGCGAAAAAAGGAGCAGAAGTGGAATATTTTGCAAATTTCTTTTGTAATGTAGTGTTAAATGATGCATTCGATCACAATTATCATGTTTGGATGGAAAATGTGCTCAAAATTTAATTCTATCGCGATTTGCCGGATTTTGGCAAATTTTCCGCTTTTTTTGACCACACAAAGGAAAATGCTGACGTGAGCAAAAATGATGGCTAATTTTAGGTTAATTTTTATATTCATAGAAAGTACATGCCTGAAGCAATTAGCGCACCAAATTTGGTCGCTCTACCTATTACCTGTCAAGAGTTAGATAGGGGGGGTTTGCCCCCCAACCAAAATAGTACTATCAAATAGCCCAACCGCTATAGGGTTAAAAAGAAGCGAAAACCAGACAAAATGTGTCCTCTGCCAGTGACATCTGCGAAGGAGCAATGAAGAATGAATGGAGAACGGAGCGCTGGACAGCAAACGCTAACGCGCTCCAGCACTCCGGTCTCCATTCATTCTTCATTGCTCCTTCGCAGATGTCACTGGCAGAGGACACATTTTGTCTGGTTTTCGCCACATTTTAAGGGGGCTCCCTGTGTTTGCAGCAGCCAAAAAATTCATGGGCAAATCAGCATCGAAATTAATAAAGTAGTTGTCAAAGGAGTGCCCCTTCCGAGAACGTTTTGATGCAATTCCGTGGAAATTATATCCATATCTTGACAAAAGTCATTTCATTCATTGGAAAAAGCGTACGAGGTTTTTTTCAGAACGAGAGGATTTTACCCACGGGGGGACTCCCAATTAGTAAGTGACGGAGGGGGGGGGGATCAGACATTTTTGGGGTTTGTAAAACGTTGTCTAGTATACCTTTGGGTAAGCTTTTTGGTGCATAGTTGTATATTTTTGGGTTGCTGATGAGAAAATTTGACAAGGTGAGTGCTAGGCAGAGTTTTCACTAAAATATTGCAGGGCAGATACCAAAAATACTATACAGCCTTTAGTTTTCATGTACCATGAAGCTATGGGTATATTTTTGGGGTCAAAAAATGTCCCAAATGTAGTATATTTTAGAGTTTTTAAAAAATATACTGTGTCTGACCCCCCCCCCCGCCACATACCAATAGAAGTCCCCCTGGGGATTTTTACAGATTTTTTGAACGATTTTTCTTGAAAACAAAAGGATTTTGCCAATATGAGCTTTTTCGGGAGTGAAATGCCCTTAGATAGGAACCTATTTATGAATAGTTTGCTTGCCCCCTTACCCCTTCATCGCTGCCCCTCTAACAAAGATCAGTCCTCTATCGCTGGCAGTGGGTATCAGAAGTCGGAAAGTCTGGGGGTAGAACTCTTGTGTGAAGACTTTCCTCTGTGAAAGTTTCCGCCATACGTTGTAAAATATTAGCCTTCGGCATAGAACAGTAGAAAACGTTGTCCGAGGTAGGTTTTTACGAAAAAGGCTCATTTGAAAACGGATATACTCATCCCACTGTCGCAAGAAACTGTGTCAGATGCCAATTCGAAGACAAGGAACCCCGGGGGTGCACTACGTATATTTCGTGTACGGGGACGTACCATCGGGAAGGGTATCTATTTTCCGGATATTGGTATAAAGAACGGTATCAATTTTCACAATTTTGGAGCAAGGAACAGTACCGATTTTCATGATTTTGGTATGAAATATAGGGTCGGATATACTTTTTCAAAAAATTGGTATATCGAACGAATTTTGAAGCCTCAATTGCACGTCCCCGACCAAATTGTGAGTAAGTGCACCCCCCCCCCCTCCTCCGGGGCAAGGAACTTTTTATCGCCATTTAGTTATGGGTTGCACTGTTTAAACAGAAAGAGTATCACCACCCCAAAGGATGCTGAAAAGTATATTTTTTATCATTTCGTTCTTCATTGTAACCCTTGGTGCAAACAAGCATTCCTCGATGGACCTTCGCCGATAAATATTATGAAAACTTAAGATTCTACGAGAAACGTTTGCAAGGACAATTGGGACCAAAGTTAAGAAGACTTGTGCAAATTTAAGAGCGAAGTTTCTTATAAAAAGATAAGTGTATTTCTGACATTGCTCGTTGCCCAAAAAACAGTAGAACAAGAAACAGTAGAATTAGAAAGATGTCATTATATTCGTTATTTTATTTAATTTTTATTGTAGATTACAGCAAATGTAACGGCTTGATGCCGGTATTGTATACGGAAAAGGCCACATTTATCTGAGTAATAGCTTTTAAACTCGCTGCCTTAGCTGCCCCGATATAAAATTCTGGAAGTCTCCAAATAGAGTAAATGGATACTCTGGTTCCAAGGGGTTTCATGGAATCATTTTACCTTCATTTAGGCCCAAAATATGCCATTGTCACCCATAGTCCTTTGCGAGCACGCTGCAATTTGAAACTATCAACATACCAAATTTGGCCTAAGTGGAAACTCGATTTTCAGAGCATCCTTCAGACAACATCCTTCATCCTTCATCCTTCATCCTTCAGAATGTCAACTGGCAACAGTGAATCAGACGATTCTGCGGATTCTGATTGTGCCATTGAGGATTCCTTCTTCCTGAGCAGCCCTAAAATATCATCATTACATTACAAAAAAGTCCTAACAGACGTAAAAAAATTAGGCAAGGAAAACGCGATTCTCAAACAAGAAAGAGTTGACCTCCGATTCAAAATTGATCAATTAACTGCAAAGCTACTTGATCAGGAACAAAAGATAGAATACCTCTTTAATAAGCTGGGTTATCCTCAGTTGCAATCCTCTGCAAAGCAAAATCCCGCATCAAATACTCATATATTGAAAGAAAAAGCTCCAATTCCGGGAAAGAAACCAAAAATTGAAATATCAACAGGTCAACATGCGCCTCCACAGCACGCCACAATACGGGGAGCCGCGAACGTCGATGAAAAGAACAATTTGCAGGGTTCTACTAAAGCTGCAACGGAAAGCCCTGTCCCCGACAACACAAGGCGTCCATGGTCAAATATTTGCAAGAACTACAATAGAGGCATCTGTCATCGAAGTGATTGTAGATATATCCACAAAGTTGTTACAACATGCAGATTCTACAACAATCCATCAGGCTGCAAAAAAGGCCAAGAATGTAACTTCCTCCATGTGAAGAAACCAAGTGGGGGTAATGGCCCAACAAGAGATCCCCAAATTCAGAGAGCAGATAGTGACACACGACAGTTGGAGTCGATGAAAAATAATATTCATTCTTTTTTAGAGAATGCCCTCGAGTCGAAATTGACGAAAGTCCTGCAGCCTGTTATCAATGCTACTCCGCACCAATTCGTGCAGTCAATCCCGTCCTATCCCGTCATGCCATTCACCAATCACACGCCTCAAGAACAAGTTTACCAGTTCCCAGCACCGCAACCTATCTACGAACCAATCCGACAAGAAACAAATCGACAAGGATTGTACCCAATGCCACAGCATTAGAAACAAATTCATTAAAATGTCTCTACACAAATGCAGATTGCTTAAGCAACAAACTACAAGAACTCGAAATTAGATTGATTCAGTCAAATACAGATTTATGTGCAGTTACGGAGATACTACCAAAAATGATAACTGCCAAATGGAAAGAAAGTAGTTACGTTATCAAAGGATATAAAATATTCACAAATTTTGAGAAAAGCGAGTCAAGAGGAGTAGCTCTTTATGTCAAAGATAACATAAATGCAAGGCTCTTAGACTATAGCGTACCCTCCATTGAGTCAGTCTTCGTTGAAATATCAATAAATAAAAATGATAAGATATTGTGTGGCGTTGTTTACAGAAGCCCCTCACTTGATAACCACGAGTCACTGATTACGCTAATGAAACTGGTTGCATCTAGTGATTATCATACCAGAATTTTAATTTTTGGTGACTTTAACTACCCGGAGATTGACTGGGGACACCATCTTGCCAATACTGACGTAACTCATCCCGCTTATGCATTCCTTGAGGCAATAGATGATTGCCTACTTACTCAGCACATAGATAAAGAAACAAGACATAGACAAGGCCAAAGATCAAATTGTCTTGATTTGATACTTACAAATGATTCCCATTCTGTTCAAAAATTACTATACAAAGAACCCCTGGGTTCCAGCGATCACCTCTCCATAGAAATAGAATATACTGTTAACGTTATTAGACAACATAATCTTGCATCAGATTCGAAGAGATACGCTTATGATCGAGGGGATTACAAGTCTCTGAATAATGAATTGAAGAGCGTCAATTGGGACAAGGAACTAAACGATATGACTCCAAACTCCATGATGTCTTATCTAGAATCTAAACTAAATTCGGCAATCGATAAATTCGTTCCTGCATATCGTATCTCAAAAAACGTCAATAAGAAACAGCCACCTTGGATGAATAGATCTATCCTTAAATCGATAAAAAAGAAACATAATGCCTACAAACGATGGATTATGACTAGAACCGGTAAAGACTATGAGAGATATAAAAGACATAGTAATACAATAAAATCGAAAGTTCGCAACAAGATAAAAGAATTCGAGAAAAACATCGCTGCAGCGATAAAAACCAATAGCAAGAAGTATTGGCAGTATGCAAATTCCAAATTAAAAACAAAATCACAAGTACCCGATCTGAAAATAAATGAAGCAAATTACACTAGCTCCGAACAAGAAAAAGTCGACGTCTTGAATGATTTCTTTACCTCAGTATTTACAAGAGAAGATCTATCAAACCTTCCAAACGTACCCAATCTCAATCACATTGCTGTGCTTAAAGATGTTGAAATTACGGAGGAAGTGATTCTCGAAGTTCTTAAATCCTTAGACACATCAAAATCTCCTGGACCAGACAACATACATCCAAGAGTATTGAGGGAAACAGCTGAGGTCATTGCCCACCCTTTATACTTAATCTTCAAAGGTAGTCTTGACGTTGGAGTTCTTCCTGATACCTGGAAAATAGCTAATGTCTCTCCTATATTCAAGAAAGGCAACAAACACGTTAGAGAAAACTATAGACCGATTAGCCTCACCTCAATCGTATGCAGAGTGATGGAAAGAATAATAAAAAACGCAATCGTAAAACACTTAGACGAACATAGCCTCTTTTCGCCCGACCAGTTTGGATTCCGTCGCAAGAGATCGTGCGTGCTGCAACTACTTCATTTCTTTGAGGAAGTAACTTCTATGTTAGACGAAGGAAAATATGTCGACGTCATCTACTTTGATTTCGCGAAAGCATTCGACTCTGTACCTCATCAAAGATTGTTAATTAAAATTAAATCTTATGGAATCGACGGAAAAGTCTTTAACTGGATATCTTCCTTCCTAAGTAATCGGAAACAACGAGTCGTTCTAAACGGATACAAATCGGCTTGGAGTGACGTATTAAGTGGTGTACCACAGGGAAGTGTATTAGGCCCCTTACTTTTCGTACTCTACATAAATGACTTACCTGAATGCTTAGATAAATGCAAAGTGAAAATGTTTGCTGATGATTTGAAACTTTATTCATCAAATGACGGGAATAAAGTCGAGATCCAATCTGATGTTTCAAACATTGGAAAATGGTCGAAACAGTGGCAGCTGCCACTTAACACAAACAAATGTCACGTGCTTTATCTTGGCAACCAGATAGACACATCCACAAGATATCATCTTCAGGATGAAAAAAAGAATTACGAAGCAGACATCTCAATAGCCGCTGATGTAACAGACCTTGGTGTTGTCGTTGATAATAAGCTAAAGTTTGATAAACAAGTTGCTGAACGTGTAAAAAAAGCAAACGGAATCCTTGCATCAATAAAACGTACAATCAAATTCATTAACAAAGAGGTATTCTTAACCTTATACAAGAGTTTAGTTCGACCATTACTAGAGACGGCTGGAGCTATATGGAGCCCTAACCTAATCAAACAAGTTAAAATGCTAGAAAGTGTACAACGTCGCGCCACGAAATTAGTGAAAACAATCAAGGATGAATCGTATGGCAATAGACTACGAGCATTAGACTTACCATCACTCGAGTATAGAAGAAAGCGTGGAGATATGATTTTAACGTTTAAGCTGTTAAATGGTTTCATGGATACTGATCCATCCTTACTCTTCGAAATGAAGCAGAATAATACAAGAGGACACAAATTTAAATTGTTCAAGAAATGGTGCAACCTTAACATTCGCAAAGCATTCTTCACGCAAAGAATCGTTAATGACTGGAACAATCTAACGATCGAGGTCGTCAATTCTTCAACAGTGCAGCAATTCGAACGTGCATACGATAAGCTAAAACACGCAGATAAATTCACGTACACATAGATGCAGACTAGTAGTAGAAAGTAACAGGGTTTCATAGGTCTTTCTGACCTTCTACTCCCTTATCTCCTTATATTATTATTATTATTATTATAACACTTACAGCTTCGAAAATCCAACGAAATAGAGCTGAGTTTGAGTGCCGAGTACATCTCTGCTGTTTTGCGAATAATGCGTTTACTGGCTGTGGTTTATTATGTATTTGTAAGGCTCTCTATTGTCAGGGATCTGCATCTCCTGCCTTTCTACGGCAGCAGATTCATTTTGCGCACTGCTTAGAGAAGAAACCTTCCCAACCCCTGGGACAATTCATATGACGAAATCACGAGCATATGCCGTGGGAAAATAATTTTGCAGGCAGTTCTGGAATAACTGGAGTTCAAAATGACATATCATGTGTTGAAATTTTCCGTCTGCGAGGCGAAAATCTATGGTCTCTATGAAAAAATAATTGCTCATTCAAGAAGGAAATGTGCCTGACTTTTTGGCCCAAACTGATTCAACTAAGTGCAAAATGCTAGTAGAAGCTGTGCCTACCGAGAGCCACTCCTGAGCTTGCCGTTGAGTATGCCTTAGTTAAACATGGTATGTGGCGTTGCACCCTCGGGGGACGTATAAGGTCTGCAGGGTTAAAATGAGTAGGCTGGGAGTAGATGGGTAGTGTTGATTGCTGGAAAACGATAGACATTGAATTGATAAATCAACATTAACAGTGTTAATGAGGGTAGCTGAAACAACTAGAGAAGGTCTGTGAAAATACGTTTTTCAGGATTTTGTGAGCGGTTTCTTCTGCCCATTTTACCCCCCAGCAGACCCTATCAGATAATCTGTGTTTAAGGCTCCTGTGTGGCATTATGCTTTCGCAGGAGCTCCATGCTGTATCAATTATTGATGTAGTAACGTAATGTATAGAGATTGTATATATAGTAGGTTCGTTTAATGAGCAATATTTTGAAGGCAAAATGAATGATGGTGAATGTAAACAATGTGATAATGTTAACAATTTGGAAAAGAATCTTTGTCTGTGCCTCGTTGTTTCCTTGGTCGAGATGCATCTGTACAGCATAAGGGACAGGTCATTATTTCTTGCCAGGGAGGGGGGAAGACATCATGGAGGGGTACCAAAATGTTGCCTACCGAAAGAGGGGAGTTGATAAATAATGCAAATTTCAGATAATGGAATATGCAAATAGTTTGAGATAAGTTGTGTCATTTTTTAAAAAGCTAGATCGTCTGCAAGTAAGTCTTCGTCATTTTAAAAGCAATTTCTCACCTACTCGAGACTCTAATTTTCTTTCATGTGCTGTTTTAACGATGTAAGTCTTCATCCCATTGAAATCATTACTGTCTATTGACACAGTTACCATATACATAAACCTGTTCAGGGGAGGATGAAAATATTTTATGCAGTTTTGGAGGGGGGTACAAACAAGTTCATGAAAACCAGAGAGGGGCTACGAAAATTCTATCACGTATTTGTCAATATCTTTCTCTCCTCCTCCACCTCCACCTCCTCCCCAGCAAGAATTAATGACCTGTTCCCAAGGGCTCGGATCTTTAAAAGGGTGGTTGTAAAATTCTTTTATATTTTCTTTGAATCAAAATGCTTGAAAGGAACTCTGGGTAATTTGCTTTAAATCTGTCGTGGCAATGTATGATATCTTGATTAACTTCAAAGTGGTGGCATTTATAAATTTTGAGGCTGAGACCATTTCGGAACTTACCATATCGAATATTGAGCGTCAAGATAAAAGACATCACGTCACTTGCCATTTGCATGTCACGGCAGTCCGCCATTGAAGGTTTCCATCTAAAACGCGTGCTGCTGCATTGCGGGAAGGACAGCTTATCCTCCTTGGGCTGAGACGTTAATTTCTAAATCCTAAACCAGAAGAGCTACAGATTTCTACTTGTCAATATATTGTAGACCGTCATAAACTATGGCGTTGTTGAATATTGCATCAATTTTCCTCCAGTAATTTAAGATTTACGATGATTTTAATTTTTTCAAAGTTTTTTAATAAATATTTAGTTACGACAAGGTCGAAGATGAAATGGTATAAACATTGAAAACTGATACCAAGAAATAACAAATATAAATCAATGAAAACCAAGGAAGGGTAATGCCAACCCCACCCCCATGGACTCCAAGCAAGTCATTACTAATGTTACATGTTTGTGTGTGATAAGTTCCAGTAGATGGTTTTTGTTAAGTTCATGAAGAGGGAGGAGCCAGGGGGGGGGGGGTTTGCAACCTCACTCCCCAAGGGGCCCATGGTAAATTGTAGCTGTTACTGTATAATTTTGTAGCATAGGTTTCAAATCTTTAAAATGCTGGGTGTAAAATTCTATGACCTATTTCTTTGAACTGAACGGCTTCAAAGAAATTTGAACTATTTTACAGTAAATCTGCCGTTGGACTTTTCTGAAATCTTCAATATTTTCAGAATTACAGTATTTTTCTTCTTTTTTAAGAATGCAAGAAAATTTTCGAAAAAAACTTAAAACTATCGTAATTTCTAAACCTGTTGACAACAGATCTAATGATTTTCAAGAAAACCATAGTTTATGGATGCCTACAATATGGTATCAAGCAAAACTCTTTCACTCTTCTGGTTTGTGATTTAGAAATTTGATGACGTCACATCATAAAATGAGCTGAAATATAAAATAGGCTTTAATTTCGACAAATATTCAAGATTTCTGAAAAGTCCAACGGTAGGATCATAGAAAAATGGCTAAAGTTTTTTTCAATTCATTCAGTTAAAAGAAATAGGTCATTGAATTTTACACCCGCCTTTTTGTACCGATTTAAAGATTTGAAACCTATGCTTAATTTTGTGTGTAGTTGGTCAGTATCAGTTGGCGTATGCTGAAATTAATAACCTTTCTTGCCACCGCAGACTAACAGCGAATTACCCAAAGTTCCTTTCCAGTCATTAAATTCATAGAAAATGTGATACATTTTTGCACCCACCTTGTTGAAGATTTGACTTGAAACATTTGAATCCTATGCTTCTATGTACCAAATTTGTCATTGGCTAATCAATGGAACGTGCAGTTTGAATATAAAATGCAGCCTAGCCACTACACTTATTTTCAAATTATTTTCATGAACATTGCAGGTTTTTGCAAGTGTATAAGTTGACAATTCAATTGGCATAAACGGTTAAAAGTTGATAAACTGGTAAGAAGTAATCACGCTTTCGAACGTTTGGAGCCGAACTTGCTCTAATATCTGCAGATTAGACTCGATTACATGTCGTAGTTTCGCTCTATGCTCTTTGCTTGAACTGATAACGCTGCTACTATGACTCATTCCCATACAATTGTAGAAAGGGTAAGCTCCAGACTGATTCTCTATACGAAACCTTTCAGCTACTCTACAAACAGTTCGATTTAGTGGTGTCGGAGCTTCTATCACTATTGTGTACATTCGAACATTTAATGTATCAATCTGTCGTTCGATTGGCATTCTTTTGTGGAATGTAGCTGAAAGATCCATTGGGCCTAAATCGTGTGCTGCTTTTTTCTCACAAGCTTGCGGGGTCTAAAATGCCCTAAAAATCAGTTTTCTAGAACTGCTGTACCATAAGGTCAGGTGTCAGTACTTCGGTAAAGCATCGTTCTTGCCACAAAGCAAAACCCGTCTTGCTTTTAAGCCACATGCTGATCGGGTGATCGGTAGACGATGGGACGACAGAATCTCGTCGCCGATTGAAATTTTTTACTGTTTTTATGGCTCTATGCTCTGGGAACAAGGCCCTCACAAAAACAACAACAATTCAACTCAATGAGATAAGTGTACTTGAGGGTCCAACGTAAATCGAGATAAACAAGCAGAAGCCACTTTTCCTTTGCGCGGGGGGACTCAAGGCCTAAGCCCAAAGGGATACAGCGGGAAAACAAAGCCAAAGGAAAACTGCGCGATTTGTGACTGGCTGTTGACAAAAACACATTTTCACGAATGAAGCTAACTGCATCGCATAAAACCAAAAAGAAATGCAAGTTAACACTTTTGTCAGTATTTGACAATCGTTCGTGGAAAGTAGGCCTAAGTGGCTCTAGTTGTTGATTCAACGTGATGCCATAGGCCCAAACAATCTATATGTGTCTAGTCTGATAGCAAACCTACATTTAGTGCCGGGAAGCCCACACTTTTCATGAAATACCACATCGATCGATTAAAAGAAGACACCACTAGACTTTGATTCAAATCAAAGGGATCAACTGTTAAAAGAAAAACTGAATCACAGATACACCGTAAACAATCGTATAAAAATCGCTAAATCTGCCCATCTGTAACAGGTATGCCTGGCAAAACCTCTCCGTAGTGAAATCTTAAGAGTATTTTTACTATTGCAAAAGACATTTTCAGACCTATTATTTCTGCACATTCAGGATCGTAGAACTATCTTCAAAAACAGACAAACTAGGCCGTATTAACAAAGTCAGGAGTCGAAGTCATTTAAAGTTATTAATCATAATTTCATTTCTGCTTCACGAATTTTCATTGCAATGAAAATTCAGCCTCGATCCTGTGCCTTGTAATAAACAATAAGAAAGAATTGTATCGTGTGAACCAATCAGGTTCGTGACATATGTGCTTTAAACTTTAAATTGGTTTAGATAAAGCTGGTTTAACTGTGTCACTTTGATGCAGTATAAGATAACTATCTACAATCAAGCAACTCTCAGAAACCATTCTCAAGCTACCATTTTGGGCCCGGCCCGGGGGGGGGGGTAACTTCAATAGGCGGGTGACGGGGTTGTGCCATTTGACGTCTGAAATCGCACCCTAAAATTTATAAATTTTCGCAAAAACGATATCCCAAAATTTACTGGCCACTGAAAATGTATACCCTAAAATTGTGACAACCATCCAACATTGTGACCAAGTAAGTAAAATTTGATCAAAATCAATGCCCTAAAGAGTTATTTTTCTAAAATGACACCCCAAAATTTATGACTACTTGTGATTTTATCAAAAATGATACCACAAAATTTATTTTCTGCTGGAAGAAAGGCACCCCAACGAAGGGCACATCCCGTACCTAAATATATGGTAGTTACCCCCCTCCCCCCGGGCTTTTGGTATCTTTAGCCAAGGGTCAATTTGGAATTTGTAAAAAGCTATTTCATACAGCACTTGTATTAAGCGGCCGCGTGTTGGAAATTTAACAAGATTCCTTCCCGTTGTTCAGATCAACATTTCGAGCTCAGATTCGCATTTAGCACCCGAACTTTAGTCTAGTGATGAGATTTTAAACTGTTGACGATTTTGATGTTAATTTTCTGATGATGCAAGGTTTAAAAATTTACCACTGAAAAAGTTAATTTATAAGGGATTTGATCGTGAACATCGTTCGGGGCGAAGTTTGATACCTAGACCCGGAGCCATTTTTCACGATCAAATACCCTGCAGGTTTTCACTCTTTACATTGCCATGAACTATAACTTATAGTAAACCAATTTCTGGCTGCTGAAACTGAATTAGGCCTAAAAACTTTCGTATCAAAGAATTTTTGGAAAATTTCCAAAACGAGGCTAGCCTCGAACTTCGAGATCTTCGTTATTTCCAATATCAGACTTGCACCCTCCCTTTTTACCTTCAAAAGGAGGCTAAAGGAAGTCATAGAGGGTTGATAGTCTTTTTTATGTATTTCCATTTGAAATTTTCCTTTTTTCTTTTTGTAATCAACGATTGTAAATTAGGTTTTAAATTTGTAAATTATATTTACTTTTGCACGGCCCCCTGCAAAGCAATCTATGCAGATTGACGGGGCTACCATGGTTAAAAAAATGAAAATGAAATGAAATGAATGAATGAAAATGAAAAGTCAATGTCAGGAAATACTTTTTGAATCAAACTTGGGTCTGATCTTTGTCGCAGTCGCCTCTGAACGTAATGCCCAATTCTACTAACAAAAGTTTCTTTGCAGAGTGCCCTAGCCACTAATGAAACTGAATTTCACATTTTTCAAAAATCAGACTTCATCGAGGACAGCTTCTGATCGAAGATTTACGAAATAACCAAATCTCGACTTGTGACGATGAGTCCCGTGCATCCCTGCGGTAAACCTTGCTCGACAGGGACTCATAATGAAACAGTAAAAAAGCTGGCCCTGTTTTCTGTTATCATCAATGGAACTATGATGGAGTCACGGCTTCAAATCTCAATCCCGCGGGAGTGTTTTCAATTCTTCAATCGAATCGAAAATTCGGTCACATTTACACCGTAACGACAGTAATTCACAAATCTGGTAATCTGATTGGTACTCTAAGAATCGCGAAGATTGGACCTAAATAGGGCCAGATTTGTCAGAGTAATATTATGAGTCTCTGTTGGCCGAAATGACATCATCAAGTCAAAGAGCACAGGTAAGCAAGTGACTCATCGCCATAGCTAAGTCTAGAACCATAAGCGTACGGGAAGAAAAATCTAGGGGGGCTGCCCAACACAAAGCCCATTGTTTGCCAGTATTTTAGCCCGACTAAGGGCAAAAAATTGCCCGAATGGGCCTGATTTTTGAAAATTTCTCCAAAGTTGGGGGAGCTGCCGCCCCCCGCCCCCCCCGCCTCGCACGATTATGTCTAGAACACTTTCTGTCAAACAAGTGAAAAAGTTTCTTAACTTCGCATTGACATCTGATAGATTAGTGTTTTTCTCGTTCCAGGCCCATTCTAAACAGATGAAATGTCCATTTAACAAGAAATTTTTTACTACCAATCAAAATTTAAATTTTCATAATGAAATTTTTGTGATTTTTGAAACAGGGATGAAAGTGATTCATCATTTTTGGTCGCCAGGCAGTTGGACCAAGTAAGCTGATGAATGCCGATTCAGATGCCTGGAAAATACCAGAAAGATTCGTACTGACGCTTGAAAATAGACATTTCGCAACTCGAAAGCGTCAAATCGCAAAAAATTGGATAATGCAGGACCACCGCCATAGTACATAAATGAGAAAAAGATGATTTCACATATATATAAAAAGGTTGGTTTCACAATTCTTTGACGTCCAGGAAATTTTATTAATTTGAGAATTCAGCCCGAGGCAAATTTCGAACAAATTTCATTGCCAGTGAAATTTAATTCACCATTTTCGTAAGTCACGTAGCCATGGCTAAGTCACCTGATAAGATCCATCATGGGAAATCGTGTGACCATCTCTACTCAGAAAATTCCAAAAATTAGACGTTACCTATTGATTTCAAAATGCTGCTATTGGCTAGCATAGGTTCCAGATCTTTTAAAACGTGGGTGTAAAATTCAATAAAGTATTTCTTTCAATTGAATGGCTTCAAAGAAACTTTAGCTGGTTCGCTATAATTCTGCCTTTTTTAAAATCTTCGATATCTTCACCATTGGAGTGTTTTTCTTCTTTTTCGAAAGTTCGAGGGAAATTTAAAAAAAACTTGAAACTGTCGCAATGTCTAATTTTTTGACTAAAGTCTAAGCATGAAATAATTTTCAAGAAAACCATATGGATGTCGATGTCTACAATATGGTATCAAGTATCAAGCAAAACTCTGTCGCTTTTTTGGTTTATGATCTAGAAATTTGATGACATCACATCTTCATATCAGGTGAAATTTTGAATGCGCTGTAATTTCGAAAAACATTCAAAATTTTTACAAAGTCCAACAGTAGAATTTTGGATAGGAACCTACTTGGATAGGAATTTTGGATAGTTTCTTTGAAGTCATTCAGTTTTAAGAAATAGGTCATACAATTTTAAAACCCACTTTTTGTCACCAACTCAAACATTTTGAACCTATGTTCTCTTGGCTAGTGTAATGACCAGTGTTATCTCAAGAGCAACGCGTTATCAACCTCGTTCCCAGGGTGTTCTTACGTCATACGCTGATCACGAAGCCGAATGAACACCCTGGTACACTTCGATGAAATGCGCACAGAATCTGGGTGCATTTGGAAGCCATTATGGATTTCACCGTTGGCTAGGCAACGCCAAGCGACGGAAAATGGCCGTTGCTCTGGCGCTAATTCTGCAGAAGATGGAAGGAGAAATCGAAAACAAACACTTTGAAGACCTTATTTGAACCGTTATGCAGGTATTTAAACAATAATCTGGGGTCGGCAAGTTTGTTTAATGTGAAAATAAGCTCGGTTTGTTTAGAGCAAAAATGGGCCTAAGTTGCAAATTCGGGAAACTTTCACCGCAGCTTCAAAAATAAAATGGCTCGTTATTCTTCGAATTTCGGAAATAAGTTGCAAATGATGGTCGGTGTAGGTAAAGAATGTGGTTTTACGTCGAATTTTGACATGCCGAGGACGTTTACCCCGCGCAAATCGGAGTTACAGCCCAAAATGGCGTACAGCCAATCAGATTGCCGAACGGCCTCTTGTATCCCAGAGTAGAGGTAGAGCAAGGAACTCACTCTGGGGACGAGATTGACGCGTTATGGAAGCAAAGAAACAAAAGTAAATGAAAACATACGTTTGAAGTTGAGTTTTGCAAGTTAACTATTTGTCACATTCTCTAAGTAATTTATGAAGGAAATGAGTGAACTTTTTGTGCACGGGGGTTCTTCCATAGTAAAGGTACCCGGGGATGTGTCGCCCGCAAGGGTATAATTTTTCAAACTTTCTAGTCTAGCATAGGGTATACTTTTTGCCAATTTTAGTCCATTTAGTCTAGGCAAGGGTATGCTTTTTGTTAATTTTAGTCGATTTTAGTCTGGGCAAGGGTATGCTTTTTGGAAATTTAGGTCAAAGAAATGTCAAACTTCGGTAATTCCTGTAAAGAAACCCAAATATTTCAAATTTTGGTGCAAAGAATGCAAAAAGTTGGTAAGTTTTGTCTAGAAAATGCCAAATCATGCCACTTTTAATGTAGAACTTAGTCTTGCCAAGGGTATCATTTTCACAAAAATTGGTCTAGCCAACGGTACCAGTGTGAAACTGTAGGCGGCACACCTTTCACGAAATTTAGCCACCCCCCCCCCCCGTGTTTTTGTGGTGGCCTCACGAAGAGTTTGGCCATAGTTAACTATGGTTTGGCCGAGCGCAGTCAGTGAGCCGAACCTTTTGGCCACAATCTTGAGCAGATTTGGCCGACAGCCGCATTGTTCAGCACCTTTGGTAGACGATAGCGCAAAATGCTTTGAAATTGTTCAAGTCAATCATGAAAATTCTAAATGATTAAAATTCCTTCAAAATTGCTTTAAAGAATCTGCAAATCGTTTGAAATAAAATCGCTTATTGCTAAGAAATTTCCCTCTTGAAAGCTAATTCTGAAAACCAAATGAAAAGAAGTTGCCGAAACAAAAATGTCAAATTAGAGCAAGCCATCTTAAACGAAAGGATAAACATCGTGTTAAAGCGACGATAAGAATTATTGGCAATCTCTGAATTTCTGCAAATGAATGAAGCCAAAGAAACAACATTGTATCTACATGGGTTTTGGGATATCTAGAATCTGTTATGTGTCGTTAGTGTTATGTATTTGTTGTAAAGCATTAGAAGTATTAGGCCTATCTTTGTGCATCGTCTGTGTACCGATAGTATCTTCTCTCGTCTTGATTTTAAATGTTCAGATGCCCCCTTTCCCAAATCGACTTCACTCGCACAGCGCGTCAGAAGGAGCTTGAAAAACACAACAACTTATTCCATAGACGATTACGCTAAAGATGGCGGCGAGGATCTTTTTACCAAGATTCATTGCGTTCTAGTTACGAATCCTTAACGATTCCATAGGAATTCGATTAAAGAACGCGATGCATCTCGGTAAAAAGTTCCTTGCCGCCATCTAGACTCATGACGTAAGTCCCTCTAACTTTCGCTTGTTGTTGTTGTTGTTATCGCTTCAGTTTTTCATATACCATTCCAGGCTGCGGCAAATTGCCGTTTTGAGAACTGCAAGTCCATAAGTCTCTGTTGTAGTGACAAGTCTGCAGGGGGAGCGAAACAAGAGAATTTTGGAATGAGTCTAGCCGCCATCTTTAGCGTAATCGTCTATTCCAATATGAGAACCTCTGCGTAGGAGAGTAAACGGAACAGCAGCGAAAGAGCCGTTTCTTGAGATCACAACGGCTGCGCAGCGCAGTGATTCTACGCAGGAGGACATTCTGCTCTGCACTCATTAAGAAAAGGATAACTGTACTAAACAAAAGGTATAACAGTTGTTTGATGGGCACTTTGCAGATGGCGGAAATATGATCGATTATTCGTGGCCTGCATGCATTTGTTTCGTGCTTACTTTCTTATTAGATTTTAAAATTCTTGATGAGTAATTTAATCAATTTGATTTCAATCCAATTAGTAAGAAATGATCTGATTGATATCAATTTGTATCGCAGTTTGAATCAGAATCAACAAAATTATCAGGGTGGTATGGTTGCCAACTGTACTACAAAATGTAATTACAAAACTACAAAGGAATCTGACGCTTCCACGTCGTAGAGCTCACTCTAAAAGGCCGAACGCGGATAGGAGGAATCTCCGAAGCCCAAGCAAAGGTTAAAAAGTTTCAACAACATCCAGTATTTCTGGCTTGAGATTAGTCTCACTACGCAGTCTCAGTTATTGCAACATAAGCAACGATATGATAGCAGCGCGTCCATCAGTCTGTTCATATGGTCTATCAATAGCGAATAACACAGGGGTAGGAAACTGGGGCCAGTTGCAATTCAAGGACTGTGAGTATCCAGAACGTTTGTGCACTTTTTTTCGCACGTGACCACAGTGTCCAGTTTCCTTTACAAATGTTAAAGCCACCGCTAAATATCCCCGCAACAATCCAATACACCCCCGCTCCCCCAAGACAACGCAGCATTAAAGATGCGTTATTCGATGGTATATTCCCCGTTAATTTCCCGGCATGTCTCGGGGGAGGGGGGCCGGGGTTTTAATTGACTAATGCATAAACAAATAGCTTCATGGCCCATGTTCCTAACATTTTCTACCCAATAGTTTTGCTGATCCTGTCAAATCCTTTTCACCCCTTTGTGTTCCATACTTTATGACAACTTCTAATCATTTGCAATGATCTGAATCATTTGCAATGATAAAGTCAACTAAGATGTGAAAACACACATATGTTTACTAGTTTTGAATCTAATTCCAAAATTTAAGTATTGACAGAGTGCATGTGTCATAGGCCGCTATCGGCCCTGTTCTTTGCAGTTAGGCCGAAACAACGAGAGTTTATATAATGCACCTCTGGTTGGTCAAAAATCTTGAGTCAATCCCGTTTCGAGAATCCTAAACTGCCTTCCATATTTTAGCCACAGCTGTATGTTTGCTGACATTGCCAAGTCAGCGGCGGGTCTGCTGCAAATGGCTTCAAATCTTGTTACGTCTAACCCAGTTTTGGACCAGTCACTTGATTACATATGGCGTCAGAACGAAAGTCAGAGGTCTTATTTCAACTGGTTATTATGGATAACCACCTAGCGTACATTACATAATTTTGTTCCACTATGTTTATTTCCCAGTATGTCAGCTCTAGTGGGTTGAAGTGTAACCATGCGTGTCTATGAAATCTTGAGAAAGGGGGTACAACTTCCAATGAATTTAGGAAACAGAAGCCAAGAAAAAGGGTTGTGTTTTTTTCTTTAGAGTACAGGCGTTACATGTTTTTAACAATACATCTTTTCTTAGAATTCTTTGATTAAAACCTGCTTCTAATCTTCTTCATACCTCTGATGAAGTAGGATTTGATATGTTCGCCCAAGTATTCCCCACCCTGCTTGATATAAGCCCTATTTTATATACTTTTCAGAGAAATCCTGAGGAAGGGGGAATTATTTTCCACATTTTTCAAAGAAGGGCAATAAAAGAGGTTGACTTTTTCAAATAAACTTTGAGAAAAAGGTCAACTTAAAATGCTTACACTTAGATCCGCAGAGCTGACCCACGGGGGCTGTCGAGTGCTAGTTTACCTTTGCTCTATGGGAGCAGGTCCTAGGGGGATCTTCAAGGAAATTTTTTATGACTATGCCCTTCAGTCTCCCTGAAAATGAGGGAAACGCCCCCTTTGGGACTAATTTATTCCGAAAATTGCCTAAACATTCCGTGTATAGGTTATACAAACGCTTTATTTATGAATCTAGAAAATCGTTTTATGTTGGGAAGCCCTAGTTAACACCAGATAGTTGCAGTTGCTGGAGGTGTTAGACGGAACGAACGACTCAAAAACGCCTAAAAGATTGAATTTGAACCAGGGTTGCCATATTGGCTTTTTTAAAGCCAAATTTCACGATTTTGGCTTTTTTCAACTCTTTATGGCTTGGAAAATTCGATTTTGGCTTTTTTCTTAAATTTGGCTTATTTTTGGCTTTTTTGAAATTCGTATTTTCTTTTCAAAAGTTTCATTGTCTGGGTGTTTATGGTAGAAATAATGATGCACCATTTTAGCAAATTAGGCCATTCCTGGATGCCATATTTAGTTCAACGACACAGGAATTCTAAAAAAATTGGCTTGTTTGGGCATGCGTGGCGAGGAAAGCCAATGATGTAATGCACAGTAGAAACTATTGAGCGTGCACAGTGAAGGAAACAATGACGTCATGCACTAACTTTTCCGCTTTGGCTTATTTTCCAGCCATCTGGCTTGTTTTTTAGCACATTTTGGCTTATGTTTAGAATTCAAGGGTCTGTTTCATCCAGCAAGCCTTGCACGTGTCGTTTCTTGGTTTGCCTTTGTTGTCGCCATTTTCATGGCCCATGAAAATGGCGACAGACAAAGGCCAGCCAAGAGACGACACGTGCAAGGGATGCTGGATGAAACAAACCCTTTCAAATCTGGCAACCCTGATTTGGGCATAACGGAAAAACCAGACCCAGGACCAGTAGGACCGGACCCTAACGGACCGGACCCCGGCAGGATACCCATTCATTTCCATGTTTCCAGATGACTGATTGGGTACATTGATAATGGGCTACTTGCTTTTTTACACACTAGAGCCTATTTCTTGGTTCCTAGAAAGCCCCCTGAAGTTTAGCAATGTATCATCTTAAAATGAAGAAAGCTAAGACAGTTGGTTGTGGTAATTTTGTTTTGTATTAGATTTTGGCATTGTATGTTATCTAAATCTTGTTCTGAATGTCAATGAGAATCTTGTCCTTGGGAAATTGAAGTGAGTTACAGGGCCTTGCTAGAGTTTATCATGCGTGGATCTTCGTGGGTCTTCTTTCCTATTAACTGGAAGTTTGTCTGTTGATTAGATGATCAAAGTAGCATATTGTGCATTCTTGCAGTTTATGTGGTATCCAGCGTTTAGTTATTTCTTTTCAGCGATGATTGTATTGGCCTTGTCTTCATTTTTGAAATGAAACTTCTGTACCGTCATTACAAACTCACGACGGAAAGGAATTGGCATTCACAGGGGTCTGGTCCGCTAGGGTCCAGTCCTATTGTTCCTGGGTCTGGTTATTCCGTTATGCCCCTGATTTGAACGTTAACTCAACGACCCTACGACACTACTGATTCGCTCGGACAGAACCAGTTTCTATCAAATATAAATGTTAATGCGACCGTTTGATTTGTAACATGTACAGGGTGTCTCAAAGAAATTGTTCGACGTTTGATTAAATACTAAAAAATAACGATACGCTGAATGGACCTTTGGTCAAGTCACCCTTTTCCTGAGATTTTAAATTAATTTTTGACACAAGAATCTTGCAAATCCGATAAAAATTCACGGGGTTACAAGCTTTTGAAGTTCAAGTTTGTGCGAAAGCTGAAACCAGAGGCCTGGAAATGGCATTTTTGGTAAACGTCCCACAGGCCGTCGTTTCTGTTATTTCTCAATTGCTTCAGGGCGAACCAAGTGGGATTCAAACAGGTATTCGATAGCCTAACTGTCAAGCATATGGATGCTTTGAGGAAACAGATTCAGTCTCTCGCCGATTTTGTTTTGAACCACTGTTTTTGGACCTATGCAATGTGAAGGAATTTTGAGAATGATCGCAAGAAATAATTAACATTAGAAGTCGTATTTGGTTTGCTTTCTCTTACCTCCGTCTTCGAGCTTTTTGCAAGACAAGTAATCTGGGGGGTCTCTGGTTTCAGCTATCGCATATTTTTGATCTTCGAGAGCTCGTAACTCAGTGAATTTTCAACCGATTTGCTTGATACTGGTCTCTAAATTATTTCATAATCTTAGGAACAGGGCTATCTTTCTACGAACCTGTTCATGTTGTCTTAATTTTTCAGTATTTAATCAAACGTCGAACAATTTTTTTGAGACACCCTGTATCCTATCGTCAAAGTCTATGGTTCTTGCAGAGATTCTTTTAAAACAAATATATTGTCATGAAAATGCACTACAGGAATGTAGCCTGTAGCAATGATAAGCCTTTATGGCACAAAATATTTACGGGTCCCGGACATTTTACCCCCTCTCCCCCCTTCTCGACGGTCCTACCGGGGTGTACTTCTGCTGTGGGCAGTTCACTCCTAAAAATCTAGTGGACCTTTGGCAAAAATCCGTTTGCTATCAAGATCTTTTCAGTCTTTCAGTCTTTGCAGATCATTTTCTTTCAAGAACTATGAAATAAGTTTTCCTTGTCACGGTTTATTGGATATCTTGCAAGTTCTCTTTATCTGGAGAAGCATTCAGGGCAAGCATTCTGTCTTGTTGGATTGGCGATGCCAAGAAAAAAAATTGAACTCTGGAGAACTGCCCACTAAAAGAGCGTGTGATTCATTCAATGATATCGGAAAAACATGGAGTTCAGCCAAGTAAATTTTGAATGAAGTTATCTGAAACGACTGAGCCTTGAATGGATGTGTAATCGCCTTCTGCTAAGTGTTTTCTTGAAGACAACGCTGGTGATGAGTCAGTTATTTATATCTTTCGTCATTAGATCTATGACGTCAGTAGGATATGGAAGGAATAAAAACAATAAGAGATGTTTTGGCGGACGTGTTCTGCCCTCATTCGATCTAAACAGAAAAATTGGAAAACGAGATTTAGGAAGTGTAAAGGAGCTTTAAATGTGGTAATGGTAAACGGAAACTCAACAACGTCCAGAACTTCGGGTAGGTCTGAGGCAAAGTGGCAAGGACAAGGGCAGGGGCAGGGGTCATCAATGGGTAACGCGGCCAAACAGCCAGCCATCAAATCACTGTGTCCCGGAAAATACAGCTGCATTGAAGATTACGTGATGAAATACTGGGTGAGCAAGAAAACAGTTCCCACTTTTGAAAATTCATTCCACCAAGAGTACTTCACAGATTTCAATGATTCAAATTCTAGTTAAAAGCTGAAAGATTAAAGTATTTTTGTGATTTTCTTGCTTTCTTACCAGCACTAGAAGTATCGGCAAATTAAACTTTACTAAAATTTCATGGTCGCAAAATGACTTTAAAATGGCCTAAAACAATGATCAAATCTAAAAGGACTCCTCGCACAGATCAATAAAGCAAATGCAATCATTCATGGGTGAGAGATGTCCAAAGCATATTTATTGCAATGAGACTGAAAATTTTTATTATTTATTTGAAAACTGATGGGGTCTATCTCTTGAGAGAGGTGGAACGTTCATTGGGTATTGTTTTTGCAAGGAGAATCCCCCGGGGGGGGGGGTACATGACTTGCGGATGGACGGGGGTCTGCCGCCCGATTTTCAGAAAGGTACCCTCTTCTAATTACCGAAACTTGCGGTCATACCCACTTTTATGATGAATTTTGGCGGAAAACCACCCATTTTTTGCTATTTTTCGCCAATTTCTGGATAACCCACCCTTGTTTAAGGAAAATCTGCCGAAAAAGGGACCCTTGTTTAGAGAATTTGGGGCCCAAAAGCCCACCCTTATGGGCGGCACATACCCGTACCCTCAACATGTTATGTACCCCCCCCCCCCGGGGAGAATCCTTACAATCTGATTAATGTATTTGGTCATTCGTCAGTCATTTTGCAACGATGAAATTTTTGTATAGCTATGTTTTGTAATACTTCCAGTGCCAGTAAGACAGCAAAAATATCACAAAAATGCTTCGATCTCTCGGCTTGCTATTAGAATCTGAATCATTCAAATCTGTAAAGTACTCTTGAGTCCATGAATTTTCAAAAAAGGACCTTTTTTCTGGCTCACCCAGTATAGTTTCAGATCGTTTGCGTCAGAAAAAAATTTTGATTGACTTGATTACTGAAATTCTGCTCCCTGCACCTTGTTTTAGTAGAGGGCACATCTCGGGGGGGGGGGGGGTAACTCAACCTATTATGTGACGGGGACGTGCCATTTTGCCCGAAAAATTGGTACTCATAATCCCGTAAATTCTGGTGGATTTTAGGGCCACGATTCCACAAAGTGAATAAATATCTGGGCCATTATTCCGGAAATTATGAAAAATCCCCTGAAAAGAACACCCATAATTCCGTGAAATTCAAAAAATTGTGAAAATGATACCCATAATTCCGTAATGGTTTGAAAAAAGTAGCCCTAAAAATGGCACGTCCCCGTACCACGAATTAAGGTACCCCCCGAGAGGCACAAACCTGTCAGTGACGATGAGTGTAACCCCCCCCCCCTCCCAATTCAATCCACATCTTTTGATTAGTTAACTCGTCGGTACATATGTGTATGTGTGTATGCGTGCCTAGAAAAAATTCGGCATTAGTTGATCCAGTACATTTAGACTGCGTTCACACGATGCCGGCACATTTTGAAAACGATGAAAATTGTGACGGTAGCAAAATTTGAGCTAGCGTTCACACGCGATGCCGGAACAATTTGAAAACGGTTGGAAATTTGTCAGTAAAAAGCTGGTTGCAAGACTTTGATGCCATAGAAAGGTACCTACAACCCAAGTGTCAATCAGTCTTCTTCCAAAAACGTCGAAAATTGTTCTATTTCAAAATTTTCAAGTGTTACACGATGCCGTTTCCAAAATGTGCCGATTAGGGTTCCGTTTTCAAAATCTACCGTTTTCAAAATCTGCCGGCAAAAAATGTGCCGTTTTCGTGTGAACGGGAGGCCTATCCGTCGAATTTTTCACCGTTTTCAAAATGTGCCGGCATAGTGTGAACGCAGTCTTAGATTACATTTATCACGAGTGGGCTACCAGTGCATACCCGGTAAGCCAGAAATAATTCCCATTTTTTGAATTTGTAGCACAAATAGTAGGCTATTTCACAGATTTGAATGATTCAATGTTATGCTCCTGCACTAGCCTGTTGTGTTATTCACCAACACCACACGAACAACAAGAGCTATCACTTATCAACGATTTGGGTTCTTTTGTCAGAATCGAGACGAATAAAAACCTTGGTTCAACGAAAGATGCTTTTCTCTTTTTAACAAAACACAATTCAACCTTCATTGTCAACTTGCAACGTTTTACGTTGTTTGGCACGAGGTGGCCTCTTTTCCAAAACTCAGAACGCGGGTAATACAAAATGGCGGCTACCATATTTCAGTCTCTTACACAAATTCCAGTTAAAAGCCGAAGGATCGAAGTATTTTTATCATTTTTCTCGCTGTCTTGCCAGCACCAAATGTATCGGTAAATTTAAATTAAAAGAATTTCATGATTGCAAAGTGGCTGAAAAAGGGTCTGAACCATTGATCAAATTGCAAGGACTCTTCGTACACAGAACAATAGGCAATGGGCGTTTCACCTCTTTCGATAGTAATACGACATCAATTTTCAAACAAAAACGAAAGATTTTCAGTCCCATGGCAATAAATGAGCAGTGGATAGCTCTCATTCATGAACGATCGCATTTTCTTTATTGATCTGTGCCAGGAGTCATGTATGAGTTGATCAATGTTTTAGGCCATTTTTCAGTCATTTTTCAGCCATGAAATGTTTGTAAAGTTCAATTTACCTATATTTCTAGCGCTCGTGAGACAAAGAGAAATATAACAAATTTTTTTTTGATCTTTCGGCTTTCGACTAAAATTGGAATCATTCAAATCTGGGAACTACTTTTGGTGTTTTCAAAAGTGGGAACTTTTTTCTGGCTCACCCGGTATATTGTTAGCTACAGGGTTGAATAGAAGTAAAATAAATTTACAACAGCAACGACAAATAAAACACAACAAAATAACCTTTAGAAACAGAAATATGGAAAGCAAGCACATCAGTGAACAAGATTTTCTGTAGGGGCCAATACTCATCTGATCAGCACTACCTCATAGGATGCTGTATCATGAGATATTTAGCAGGGGCGGAGCTAGGCTGGGTTGACAGGTTTGAATCAACTGGTGAGGTTTCCAGAGAAACGTTTGACCAATTTTTCCTAGAATCGGCTATCATTTGAAAGGAAAATTCCGGGGCTGGGTAAAAGAAAATTTCGTGGGCACACTATCGTACAAACTCAGGTCAAGTACCCCTCCCCCCTCGGGACATCACAAGTTTTCATTTTCATTTTATATTGTTTAGTATATTCTGTAATTCTAGTAACAATAGTGTCCGAACTGTCCATGGTTATTTGATGACGTCTGACTAAGCAGAACTGGTGCGTGCTTCTTCATTCTCGCTGGCAAGCTTATACAAGCTAACGATGTATCAAACTGACCGATTATTGCAAGTGGTTAATACACATTGATACCGGAAATTTTTCACATTTGCACAGGAAAACGCTTTATTATCGAATTTAGCAGAAGTTCATTCTCAAAGACATATTTACAAGTGAATGTAAGCTGTATTGCGTGGAAATGCAAGCAACTCCTTTTTGCATTGCAACAGCTTTGAAATGGGTTTAGCGGTCATGAACAGAACCCGGGGGGGGGGGGGGGGGGGGTACATGACTTGCGGATGGACGGGGGTCTGCCGCCCAGTTTTCAGAAAGGTACCCTCTTCTAATTACCGAAAGTTGCCGTCATACCCACTTTTATGATGAATTTTGGCGGAAAACCGCCCATTTTTTGCTATTTTTCGCCAATTTCTGGATAACCCACCCTTGTTTATGGAAAATCTGCCGAAAAAGGGACACTTGTTTAGAGAATTTGGGGCCCAAAAACCCACCCATATGGGCGGCACATACCCGTACCCTCAACATGTTATGTACCCCCCCGGGGAACAGAATTGCCTTTGACTGAAAAGCAGCCGCCAGAGGTTGGAATGGCGGCCACGAAGCTACCGGTTGAGCGACAATGGTTGCCATGGTCATCAATATGCACAAGTCTGTCATACATCGGTTTCTATTTTACGTGCCGTGTGCCGACCAGATTTGGAAAACGACCATACTATTCAAAGTTTGACACATTATCAGTCTTCATATAGAGATATTCATATAATTTTGGGCCTGTTTAGACCCAGTGAAGATCCCTTGGCAGCAAATATCTCCAGCTCATAAAGTCATCAATTTGGGCAAGTGACCTGAGGTGATGTAGTCTTCAAAAATTTTTTGAACTCATGCTAAACTGACTCCTTGAAATGCATTTTGAAATTCACGAACCAGCTGCGCTCGTGACAACATTTTATTTCTTTAAAACCCAGGCCAGACATCTAATGTCGGATAGAATCTAGTTTAGTATCCATTTGTTTTTAAATCGTAAGTAGTACAGTCGTATGTTTATTTAATGTTGTGTGTCTTTTTTTATCGGCTATGGGGTAGTCATTGTCTTTCGCTTCCCATGGTATAGTCCTAGTGGGTTGGCTTCGCTGGCCTGTTGTGGCTTCGTTGGCCTTTTGGCTTCGTTGGCCTTTTGGCTCGCCTTTTGGCTTCGTTCGCCAGGGGCGAGCAAGTACTATAAAATATTTGACCCAATGTTTGTCCGAAGGAATTGGAGGAAATAACCGGCTCCTTTATAAGACAGGACGACTTTCCTGCCCAAAATAACCAGTTTTTGGGACAAAGGTCGAATCTTAAAGTCAGTCTTCCTTTTCCATCAATTTCTCACAAAAATAACGTTTTCTCACCTTAGTTCTAATCAAAATCCTGACGCTTACCTGTAAGCTGGCTCTACCTTTGCCTGCCAAATTTTTCCTCAGAAGACCAGTATTTCACATTTCCACGTAAGCGATTCTACCGTTGTCCGCCAAAGTTACAAAAAAGACCAGGAATTCCATATTTTCACCAAAGCGCTTCTACCTTTGTCCGTCAAATTTACGGAAAAAAATCCAATTTTGGGACAAACCAGAAGAAATATCAACGAAGTTTTTTGAACTTTGGAATTGGCGATTGGAGGCTACTGTTTGGGACATTTATATAGCTATAATAACGACAGTAATGATACATGCAGGATGATCTCTTCTGGATTCGCTGCCAACGTCGTGGGATTATTGTGAACAAGAAAAATCGGTTTTCGGGACAAACATCGCCAGTGATGTCCATCAAATGGAAGAAAAAAACAACGTAAATTTACCATCAAAAATGATAAGTTAAGTTTTCAGGACAAAGATGCAGAAAATTTTTGTCATAAAGTACCGGGTTTCGGACAAAGGTAGGGACCATCGTTCTCAGTTTGACATCCTGCACTTGGCTCACCTGGTCCTGTTTGCTTCGTTGGCCTAGTTGGCTTCGCTGGCCTGGCTGGCTTCTTTGGCTTTATTGGCTGGTTGATTGTGTTTGCTTATTGTGCAATTTTATGTCTCTTCAAGAGTTAATGATATTTACCTAAATTCGCTTTCCATTGGCCAATGCTTTTAATTTTTGATGAGGTGGACAATATACCTACTATTTCCCAATTGCTTCATTCTACTTTCGTGGGGGGAGGGGGTGCTTCTGCACCATATGGATGCCTTCCATTGGCTTAATTGGCCTGTCCAACCCAAAGCAACCGGGAAATGACCTTTCCAAGACCATGACAGGTATACTTCTCATATCATTTTCCAGGGACCGCGGAGCCGCGGGGGCTGGGGGGGCTTTAGCCCCCCCAATAATTTTCAAGAGATAGTTTTTAGCTTCTCAACAAATTTTGTTTTTATTATTAAATATCGCCATTTGCTTTATTAAATTGTTAAAACCCTTATTTGCGAGTGTCTGTATACCTCCACAGTACCGTTTCTCATGCATTTATCATAAATCAAGCTAAGCAGGATGTTTTAAAAGGTTTTGTCTCAAATGAAATGCGTCCAATAGCATTATACCAGTTTCATCATCGTAACGACCGCTTCAAATACCAAAGGTTTAAAAGTTTTAGCAAGCGATAAGTAAAATGCTTTCATGATAGATGATATGCGGCTATTTTTAAAGCGAATTTCAGTTCCTGAAAGATTGCTGATGAGGGAGTTCTCCACACATATAAATCGCAGAATGTTAACCAGGCAACGAGTGCGACGATAAATTTTTTTTAGCAAAATGTCTATCAACTCAGTTTCGCTCTCTGGAATGTCCAAACAAGTATAATTACATGAAGAGCACAGAAAATATAAACACTATCGATGTTCCAACTAATTTTTATCAAAACACCCAACAACGACATACAAAATTTTCGAAAATTATAAATAGGATTTTTTAGTGCTACAAAATTAAGAATTGAAACAGTGTTTGCGTTATTAGGTTCTCTATGTTTAAAATGTTTGCTTCTGAAAGTAGAGAGCCTGTGTTTCCATATCATTATTTTTTTTCCGGAGATAATAATTCCACGAGATTGTGAAAGTTTTTTTTAACTTTAGTCCTTTCATTCTATTCTGAGCCTTTTCGCATGCTTTTTAAGGTGATTTAGTGATTGGATATGCTGATGATAACTGTCTTTTCCAAGGCGAGTTTGCCTATGGAAAGGGGCGTTGGTCGCATTTAAAGCCAAAGTAGAGGGCGTGATCATAGAAAATTTTTCTGGGGGCTTCGCCCCCAGACCCCCTTGCATCCTACATTACTTTTTAGCCCCCCCAATCCAAAATGTGCTCCGCGGTCCTTGTCATTTTCAGCAAAGGGACTTTAATGTTTGTGGCTGGAGTTGCCATCCTGGTTTCGTAAAGCTCAACCATTCTGATTTACTCCGCGACCTGTCAAGGGTTCCAATGTTCTTTCTCATCAATTTCAATAAGAGATTAATGGTTCCAGGTGGCCTTGCTATCCTGGTTTTTACAAAATCTGTTATTTCATCTCAGTACTGACTTTGTTTGGAACACTATCAGTGAAAGCCTTTCGGATTTTCACCAGAAGAGCCAGACGCCCGTCCAAGCGCTTTGAATTCTGCGCAGTATCGACTTCAAGGTCATCGCCCTTCATCGTTCCTTTGTGAAATTGCGTATGTCCACAGGGAAACCAGGATTGATTGGTAATGAATAAAAAGAATGAATAAGAATAAATAATGGCAAATAGAGAATAATTAATTCCATATATGTCCTCTGCGCAGAAATTTTTTCTGAACTGCGAAGGAGCGTAACGCTGCGGGCAAAAAATTTCTGCTCAGAGGACATATATGGAATTAATCATTCTCTATTTGCCATTATTTAATAGTTATTTATTCTTTTTATTCATTACCAATCAATCCTGGTTTCCCTGTGGTATGTCCCAAAACGCTTCGCTTGTCCCATTGATCACCGAGCCAATCATAGTTAACGTCTTTTCCGTTTTGATTCACAAAATGGAAATTCGCTGTGTGACCGGATTTTGGACCGAACCGGTCGTTCAGCCGGTTGTCAGTTCAAAGGTGTTTAACTCACTGATCAACCTGTCAAAGGGTGACATAGGGGTTCTGTTGCACCTTTTCTCATTTCTCAGCTTCATAGTGGTGGTCAATGATTTCAAACACCTTTAAAACAGTATTGACACTTGAGGTGATTTGATTGCTCATGTAGATCACACTTCTGCCAAAGGTAAAATCCATCTCTTCACAAATAAGATCAAGGCAGAGTAAAAAACGTTTCGAGTGTGTACTCATCATTAAAGGTGTTCGATCCAACAATAGATATATATTTGAACGAAATGTTCTGTGTTTGAATCATTTGCAATGCATAGGAAGTGAACGCTACGAAACTTATTGGGAAAGAAATGGAAAATTGACATGGAGCAATTATTCATGTTGATACATCTTCTGGCAGCCATAATTACATGTATGTATATTTTTGCATAAATTTTTTCAAATTCTTAACAGCCAAGCGTTTATCCAATATTTAGAGATTTATCACAAAAGCTTGCATTCAGTAGATCTCAAAAATGGAAGCCGTCTTATTTATGATATGCATTGAGCTTAAGCAATGGCATAGACTTCTATTTCTTCATCTGTAATAAGTATATGACGAAATAGACTTACAGCAAGTCTAGCATTGGCACAACATTATACGTATGGTAAGTAAAAACAACGTCTTCACTATTTCAAAAATAGTCAGTCGTAGAAATGATACTTTCGAAATATTGTAGCAGCAATATTTTCAAGGTCACAACTCAGCAGAGCCGAAATCAAATATCTCAAACTGCAGCCAGTGTGAATCAAGCCAGTTTCATTTGATGTACTATTTATGAGCACATTAAAAGCCGAAATTTCTGACGCTGATATTTCGGACAATTTGTACGCCCTTAAATTTCAATGTGCGAAAGTTTTGTAGTCCGAAATTTAACAGCATCCAAGACTCACAGCAAAATATTTCCGCTGTTTGTCCCATTGCTCATTGTCCCCACCCCTCGAATCCCAAAAGTCGGCAAAAATTGTCAAAGAAAAATACCATAAAATTAGTTGGGCATACCTTTAGATTTAAAATTTACGTCAAAATCAGCATACGTTCCCAATCTTTAAATCGGTGTAAAAAGGTGGGTTTAAAATTCTATGATCCATTTCATTTAATTGAATGGCTTGACAGGAACTTTAGCTACTTTTCAATAATTCTACCGTTCGACTTCTCAGAAATTTTGAATATTTGTCGAAATCACTGCCTTTTTCATATTTCAGCTCATATTATGATGTGACGTCATCCAATTTCTAAATCGAAAACCAGAAGAGTGAAAGAGTTTTGCTTGATACCATATTGTAGATATTCATAAACTATGGTTCCCTTGAAAATTACTTGATCTTTCGTCAACAACTTTAGAACTTATGATAGTTTCAAGTTTTTATCGAAAATTTTCTTGACTTCTTAAAAAGAAGAAAAACATTGTAATTCAGAAAATATTGAGGGTTTCAAGAAAGTCCAACGGCAGAATTACAGCGAAATAGCTAAAGATTCTTTGAAGGCGTTCAGTTCAGAAAAATAGGTCAGAGAATTTTATACCCAGCTTTTTAAAGATTTTAAACATATGCTGTCAAAGTCGCCCCCTCCCCCATTTCTCTCGGATTTTTCAGAGCTGGCGCCGCCACTGCTCACCAATAGCTTTGCACAGAAAAGGGATCTGGTGCGAGTTTTACTCATAAAATTATCATATTTTCTTACATTAAATGCATCTTAGCAATCAGTCTCGTCATAGTCATTTTTGGAAATTTCTAAATAAAGCTCGATCTACAAATGTATGATATTTTAAGAAGGAATAAGCAAAAAACGGCAAAACTGAACTGAAAAATTTAGGCCCCGTCCACACGTATCCGGATATTTTTGAAAACGCATCTTTTTTATGGGTTAGCGTCCACACGGAGACGGCTTTTTCGGTCTCCAAAAACGAAGCTTTTCGAAAACGCTCTCCAGAGTGGATCTTTTTGAAAACACCGTTTTCATGTTGTCGTGTGGACGGGTAAAAACGGAGCTTTTGGAAAATGCGGACGTCACAAGCATCAATTTACAACTTACCAGAACATGCGCACGGATCTTTGGGGATCACGCAAAGGCATTTTGATTGTTTGTTTTCATTTATAAAAGTTCGCACAGAGGAGTTTGAAGACAGCAGCGTCTTCGTGTGGACGGGGATGTTTTCGATACGTGTGGACGGAGCCTTGTAGTGCTCTTGTCGTCTCAAATTTCTGTAAAAGAGTTCAAAATTCCGTGAAAAAACGTTCGAAAATTTCTGTTCGAAAATATTGAGTTTTAAATTCAATTTTCCGAAATCGTTGGCTTTGTATTTGTTTGAGCCTAGACAATTCAGTTCCGGAATGCTCGCTACGGCCTGTGTAGTAAGTGTATTGAGGACATTCTGCAAAGCAACAATACAAAATGGCTGCTACTGCTACTGGCATTTATCTTATATTTTCAAAACAGATTGCAACTTTATCAAAAACAAAAAATATGAAATAAACAACGATTCAATTTTGAAAGATTTTGCTATCATTGATTAACCAGCAATTTCCGAGGAATGATTTGAAGTTAGGAATAACATAAAACAGTAATTTAATTAAAACCACAGATGATAGTGAGAAGCATAACTAAAAGCCACTACCTTGTTCGTATATTTAATGAATTAATAATGCGGATAAACTTCATTAAAATGATAACTGTCTAGGAATAATGTATTCCTAAAATTTGTTTCAAAAGGACGGCCAAATGACCGCTGACGGTCGTAATGGATTACAAAGTCGAGCACGTGGGACGAAGGAGGCTTTGGGGTACTAGAACCTGCAAATCTGGACTTAAATTAGCAAAAACCCGAAAACCTGCAAGCAAGCAAACAAAAACCCGAAACTGCACTTCTGAACAAAAATGCACTTTGACTATTTCTAGCATTGTCGTTTTCACCGACTATCCTGCATCTCGTTTTAAGTATTCGAAGGCTGGTTCTTCGATCCCAGTTAACTGCATGAAGTGTATGACTTCGTGCACTCGAAAAATAGGAATTTGTGAATGAAATACCCGAAACACGAGCACACAAAAAATGGCCCAGCCCGACAAATCTCAAAGCCCGAAAACGCGTACGATTTAAACGTAAATCCCTACACCCATGGGGTAAAATTGGCCAAACCCGCAACCCGTGAAACTCCAAAGTTCCCCCGGAACTTCGAGCCTGTCAACTGCCGCTTGTCCTAGAAGAACGAAAGTAAACGGAGTTGGTTGATCCTCTGATAAGAATTTTAAATTATCAATAGCCAATATCTTCAAAAACACATGTAAGCATTTCGAAACCAATACATTTTCGTAAAATCGAGTTTACCCTTATTTTCGGGGCTCGTATGGGAGGAAAATTACAAAGTCTTTGGTATCCCAGATTTTAACCAGAATGTGAATGATCTAAATTGTCCAAGAGCCCAAAAAAAATGAAATTTCGAAAATGGAACTTTTTCTGGCTCACCAGACAAAATCTCCTGACAAATGTCAATTTTTTATCACCCGGTGTACAATGATATCTTTATTTATTTCAGATTCAAGAACAGAGTCTGGATTGCAGTTTCATGGCGTCATAGATGCTGAGCAGGAGCAAGTGGCTAGCACGAGCTATGAATATATGTTGCCCTATGCAATAGACCAACAAGATCATCATAATTCTGTAGGCACTGATGATAACGGGGTAGCAGGAAGTGCGGCAGAAGACAGGGAATTTCATAGATATTCAGGAAAACTTGCAATTCAGTCAGAGGACGAAAAAGCTAATAACCTTGAAAGTTCCTATGATATAGATGATGCAGAGGACCTTCAATACCCGTCTAAGGTTTCTTACCATCAGGACGCAGCTCATCGTATAGAAAGCCCTCCTTACCGTTCAGAAGTTCACGCTCCAGACAGATCTCATAATATAGGTGACCCTCGTTACCGGTCAAATGCTTCCTACAGTCCGGACGGAGCTCATCGTATAGACCACTTGCATTACCGCTCAAAAGTGTCTGACCTTCCGGAGGGAAGTCAGCGTATGGAAGACACTGATGAGCGTTCAAAAATTTCAAATCTTCGCGACGGAACGAAAGGTGTCAATGATGGGCCTAGTGCAAGCTTGCCTAAATACAACGACTACACTAGTAGCAATAAAGAACACAGCTCAGAGGGTAGCAAGTCAAATGTGTCCGTATCCAGTCTTGCCAGCGCAGGCAGCCGGCTCGATGTACATAAACAAGGCCTTGAGGGTTCTTTTGTGGAAGCTAGGCATGACGAGGTCATGCAACATGGCCCGACTACTCTACCACCTGACCAAATCAAGGCTCCAATGCCGGGTTATAAACCAACAAACAGTCTCCTGAATGGAATAAGATACCCAAAGCCAAGCACAACTCAGACAAAATGCCACTTGAAAGATGGTGTAAGAACAGGGAAAATTAACACTGGAAAAAGATACGCCCATGATACAAATCACCTTTCAGAACCAATGCCTAACCACATTGATTACAACGCTTCAGACACCAATGCAAACAATACTACTCGACGTGAAACGAAAGTAGCTAATTCCTCTTCCAAAATTGTCTCTCTGTCACATGATAGGCTTTTCAAACAGAATCTTGATAATCTACTTGAACAAACGCAACATAGATTAGGAAAAGGTAGTAGACGGACGGCAAACAGGCGCACTAAGAAGAAGCATCATAAATGTGTTGAATTACCTAGCAGCATATTGCAATTAATAAAAAAGAAACGGGGAATCAAAAGGACACATAAAAAGAGAACCAAATATTTCCAAGCTTTAGTGACTCCTCAGGATGTTCTTGCACAGATTGATGGAGGCAGTCTAAAAGAAAGTGAGTTTCAAAAATTCTTAAGCACGCTGCACAATTCAGATTATGCAGCTCAAATGAAATACTTCTTGAAAGAAGACTCCAGAGTAATGAACTTTTACAAAGGAATCGATTCCGACACCGGCACGAGCAAACCAAAATGGGATTTATTGTCGGACAATTACGGTGATCATAACGGGGTACCTAATGTGGAAGGAAAGGAAAACTGGAACAGGACCGATGATGAAACAACGGGACAAGAAAAGAGAGACAAGAAAGAAATGATACCCGTTAACACTGATATAAGATCTGGTCATGCTGAGATAGAGCATCGAAGGTACCAATTGAGAGAATCAAGGCCATACAACTTTCAGATGGGCATCGCTGCCGGGCCTGTTTGGTCTGGACAGAATTATTTCAAGGCAAGGGATGCAGTGAATTTTTCTCCCAAAGTCACCCAGACGTTGCTCCATAGTGGTAGAGCCTTGAATTCGCACCATAAAAAGCCTTCTACAGCAGGGAAACATACATCAAGAACAAGGAAAAGACGGCTTGCAAAGGAGCATCCTAAACGTAAAACAAGGCATCGCAAATATCCGAAATTACCTAAAAATATATTGCAGCTAATCAAAAAGAAACAACGTGAAAAGAATACCCACAAAAGGCAGACTAGGAGTTTTCCACATTAATTGAAGCAGGATTTTCCTGCACAGAGTTACACGGGTAATTAATATTGTATAAATAGCATTGAAAATAATTATTAGCTTTATTTCTTTTTTTATTAATTACATCTAACGATTCTGATTAGTTCGCTTGTACATATGTATCTAGCTGACTAGAAAAAGAAGGAATCAATCGATGTAAAACAAAGTCACAACAACAACAACAACAACAACAACAACAACAACAACAACAACGGGTGATTTAAAAACAGTCCAGTAAACAAATTCTCGCGCAGTCAAATCAGTTCAAAGTGCCTGACTCATTCCAAAGTTTACTTGAAAGACAAGAAAGAAACATGCCCTTTAACATTGGCATGAAATCTGATTATAAAGCGAAAGACCATCGAATGTACCAAAGAGGGTCAGTACTGATGCCATATCTCTATAATTTAGGCCTAACTAACGGGCTTGTTACGTCTGGAAAGAATTATTCAAAAGGATGTAGTGAATTTTTCCCCAAAGTCACCAAGACGGTGCTCCATGGAGTTAGAACCCTGAATTCGCACCATGAAAAGGCTGCTAGAATGGGGAAACATGGATTACAAAAAACGAATTGATGAGCTGCAAAGCGGCATCCTAAACATGAAAAAAGGCATCGCAAAGATCCGAAATTATCTAGAAGTGTATTGCAGTTAATCAACAGGAAACGACGAAAAAAGAAGCCGCATAAAATGCAGAATTTTTTAGATTTATCGAAATTTCAAGATCTTCCTGTGAAGAGTGATAGAAGTAATGTACTGGCAGAGTCGAAAATGCCAGCCGACATCTGGCACATAAAAATAAAATCAGAATAATCAAGCCATTTCCTGCACGCCATGCACCACCCCAAAGAAAAAAATGCCCCCCCCCCCCAGATGCAAAGAGCCACCCCAACGTATGCGGTGAGACAGAATCCTCACACCCCAACAACCCTATCATAGGGTGGGCCACAGCGCATCAAAGCACTTGGAAGGTAGTTTGATAGCCAAAACACGATGATTCTGTGTCTTTTTTTGGTACGGATGATACACTTTTTTTATTGAAAGCATTGTGTTTAAGTTCTATGATACAAATGTTTTTAAAAACTTACTGTCGCTAACTCCATAAATTCACTATGTCATTCGGGCACAGCATTCTTACACCCTTCGGCATCAAAAAACAAGGGCAGATTTTGTAATACAATAGCATCAGTCGCTTTGGTCCACACCTTAATTCAAAGCGATTAGCGAATGCAAACAAAAGAAATTTTCCCAAGCAGAAATTCAAAACAGATGAAGCCGCAAAGTTGCCCTTAAACCAGTACGGCAAACTCTCGTTTGGTGCGGGCGAGGGGAGGTTTTTAAGAGAAGTTATGTGCTTATAACGAAAGAAGATGGGTAAATCTAAAGTTCTGTCTCGCGGATTTTGATTATTTGATTCAGGAGCTGCGGAGTAACTGCGTACATATGAGCAATAAATATGCAAAAATTGTAATTCCCTCTGCTCGGTTTCTGAATCAAATAAACAAAATCCGCGAGACAGAAATTTAGATTTACCCTTCTTCTTTCGTTATAAGCACATACCTTCTCTTAAAAACCTCCCATCACCCGCACCAAACGAGAGTTTGCCGTACTGGTTTCAGGACAACTTTGCGGCTTCGTTTGTTTTGAATTTCTGCTTGAGGGAAATTCTTTTGTCTGCATTCGCTAATCGCTTTGAATTGAGGTGTGATGCTATTGTATTACAAAATCTGCCCTTGTTGCATCAAAATCAATTCTGAAAAAGACAGAACGATATTAAATAAAAATATGAGAAAAGATTACTTTAAGGGGGAAACCCCCTCAAATTACTAAATTTGAACTGGGCTGTCCAAGGTAGCAAACAATACCATAGTTGTAATCACCACAATGCCTAGTTAGGATTTTACATCTATAATTGTACATAGTTGCCATGGTTACCAAGAACAAAGGATAAATTCCGACAAAAGTGCCTCCAAAAGTGAAGAGATTTCTCTACTTTGGCTTCAAGGAGAAGCACCAAAGTTATGTCACATATTAACATAAGGTTGGACTGTGATTTAAACCTCAAATGGTTTTATTTCCTGCCTCTGTTCTGCTGTATAAGGAAATTTTGAAAAAACCTAAAATTTTCAGATGCGCTTCTTATTTTGTACATCCGCCATTTTGAAAATATTGAAACAAATCAAAATATTTGAGGTTCACATCACATCATAGTGTTAGATTGATATTGTGTCCAAATTTCAACTTCATATCTTTAATAAACTCAGAGATAACTTTGTACTTTCTAAGCTACCAAGGCAAAATACTGAAACTGAGAAAAAGCCATTTAAAGTTAATACTTATGGTACAAGAACAAATTTTGTTCAAAACTGCCCATTTGTCATCAATAAACCCTATTTTAACTATTTCATTGGTGATATGCACCTGATTCATAAGTTGTGCCTCTTTTTTAAACATCCTGGTCCCTCTTTCTCCTCAAAAATCCATAAGCAACGTTTTTTCTCATTTTTGATTCACCATTTTTTGTACTCAGCAAGTCCAAGTTGCCTCTTGTTTGGTATCACGGCCTCTTTGCTGTCTGTCTTCCAGACTATATGCCTCACCTTGATAACATCAACAATGATGCCTACTTGTAAATGTTAAATTTACAGCCGAGTCACAGGTTCCCAATTGCAGCTGATTAAATGATGTAAAGGAATCCGCTCCCAGATGATAGCATTGCAGCTTTCATTCTCAATTTGGGTTTTACCATGCAAGCATTTATCTAGAAGATCTGAGCTGCTAAGAGCATTGTTTATTGGATTTAACAGTAATGTCCAGTGGAAGCCAAGGATGTGGCTTGTTGGTGCATTTGCTTGCTCTTGTTTTTAAGAGCACCAACTAAACTCTTTCTTGATAATAATTGTACCAGCTGTTTTTCAAGCTGATGCCACATGAAATAAACCAGCATGAATGACATGAAATATGTGAGAATCACTGCCATGAAGTAAAATTGACATTCACATGCTACCTCCAGACTTGAGGCTAAAGACCCATTCATTATTGTGATTCTTCTTGAGACCTCTCCGTCAGCATGTGTCTAGTTATATAATTCACCAGCAAGAGCAAGGCACAAAGATATGATGCCATTTGCTAAAATGACTGTATCCATTAACCTGTAGCAAAGACAAGAAACTTCATGGATGTGCTGTACTTTCTGGAATGATGCAGTTGACGAGTGCTGAGATGATATTGCTGTTGTATTGGTAAAAAACTGAAGTTCCATCAGGCATGGGCCTAAATAAACCTGCCTAAACCCAACTATCATCATGCTGTCCATCGACGTTTAAACTTTCTCTGGCACTTGTTTCTTTGGATTTCCTTTCAATTGCCCTGTCTATACCCATCATGTCCATAAAATAAGTGCTTCTTGAAAAGCTGAGTATGTTGTTTTACTCTCAGTATCTTTGCTATAGCAGAAGAAACACGAAATTGCAGCAATCACAGGGACCCAAGAGGCATACTGACTTCCTCCTGTCGCCTCTCATTCAAGTAGAGACAAAACTATTGGACAGAGGAGTCAAGAAACAAGGACAAGTTCATCTAAAAATTTTTTCCCAGTGGTTGCTATGCGGTTGCTAGGGAGAAAAATCATACTACTCCTGACAAAACACAGATTTTATGAATATTCAGTGCCTGAGAACAGGAATGGACCAAATACACATATTCACAAGTTAATGAACTGTTGAAAATTGATGAAAAAAAATTTTCCATTTTTTGGTCAAATTTTGAGGGGGTTTCCCCCTTAACACCATCGCCAAATATGGTAGTCTATTCAGCAAAAAGACCTGGAAACTATTTATATCAAGATTGCAAAAGTAGCTTCTGGTGAAGCAATGTTTCTTTGACTTCTGCAAATCCTCTGTCCTCGAAGAAAAGCTCGAAGAAAAGTTCATAGTTTAAAGGTTGAAAAGATTTTCAAAACAGAAAGTTTTCACTCTTCTGTCTCATCCTTCTCTATCAATCTTCTTATAACACCATAAATGTATCGTAAATGTATCTATGTTACTACAGACTATACCAAAATCTGTCAACTTTCAATTTCGATTCAATAGTAAGAAAAAAAAACGTCTGGCGTTTAAAAGGCTACTGCTTCCTGAGTATATAAGCAATGATATTTTGCAATACCTGATTGAATAGCTAACATGTCCAACTATTTCTGACTAAGATCGGTCATTTCGTTCAGATTCTGTAAGCGATTTTCTAAAATGTATCCCTTTGAGAAACCTTAAAAAAACATGCTGAAATTACAAGCTAGAATCCCTAATGTGTTAACCTCGCAGCGATGACTTTCAGTACGCTTTAGCACGTGCCTTCCTTTTTACGGGTTTAAAAGTCTTCCCCGTAGTTTGGATATTTTATTCAGAGGGATTCCATTCTCTCATGAGGACGAAATACATGAACACATCCAAGAGTCATTATTGCTAGGAAGGAGAACAAAGGGAAATCTTGCTTGGTGTTTTCACTCGTTTTTGCAGGTTTTCGAAAGGGG
This sequence comes from Aurelia sp. 3 sensu Dawson et al. (2005), assembly GCA_964020215.1. Taxonomy (NCBI): domain Eukaryota; kingdom Metazoa; phylum Cnidaria; class Scyphozoa; order Semaeostomeae; family Ulmaridae; genus Aurelia; species Aurelia sp. 3 sensu Dawson et al. (2005). The sequence goes on along the minus strand of OZ026593.1, from coordinate 12,335,325 downwards.
CTTTTTGCAGAAAATCTCTTATTTCTATGGGAAGGAATGGCCAATTAAAACCGGGAAAATTACTGAACCTAATTTGACACATCGGGGATCAAATAGGACAGTTTTAAATATCATCGCTTTGATATTAAGGGAGCAGGATTTTTTCAACACCGGGCAGTTTTATTGACTCACCCGGTAGTGTCATCTATATCTCTGTGATAGAGCTAGTTCTCCTCAAAGCGAGACCAAGAGACCTTTGGTATAGCCTTTGGGTAGCTGTATTACTATTTGGTAAGGATCATTTTAGGGTAACCATGCTCCAAATGGTATCGTTTTTATAAATTTGTTTTGTTCAGTCGTACACTTTTAGATTGTGCATAAAAACAACAGTGACATCTATACGTAGAAGATAGTAGATTTCATGCCTTCCCAGGAATGCAAACTAAAACACAAAACACACAACATAGTCCGAATACTACTTAAAAAATGAGACAATAGCAATCCAATTTAAAAGTGAGGCTCGTAAATACTGCTGTTAAGTACGACATCAATAGAATTATGTAATTAAAATCATTTGTGGGGCGACAGGATTTCTAGTCACTTAAAGATAATTTAGGCCCACTACGCATGCCGTAGTTAAACTTGATACGCCTGCTAAGCCTGCTAACACACAGTTTAAATTGGCCAGCTGCAAGTGATATCATAAGGAGCGAAACTACTATACTACTACCACGTAAAAGTCGCTAACTATACTATACCATACTATACTACACTGTACTATACTTTGCTATATTATACTACAACAATATTTTACGATAACATACTATACTATACTATACTATACTATACTATACTATACTATACTATACTAAGCTATGCTATGCTATACTATACTTTTCTATACTATACTATGATATACTGTAATTTGCTATACTATACAATACTATACTATTCTATACTATTCTATACTATACTATACTTTACTATACCATACTATACTATACTACTGCAACGAACAAATCGTTTGAGATTGCTTAAGCTTGTAGCAACCATCCCCCTATGCGATTGTACTCCCCAGTATTTGATGGCTCGCACTTTGATGGCTCCACATAGTTAAGTAATTTTATCAATAACAGAAACAACGTATTAGCCTGAAACCCCAAAAGGACATAAAATGAATAAACATTTACAACAAAGAGTAATGTTGCCTGACCAAAAATGCGTTTATCGCTCACTTGTCAATTTGATTCGTGCGGAAAGAAGCAGAATGATACAAGCAAGCCGATTTAATACCTGCAAAATGAATGAAAATCGAAAGCCACGTGACAATAACACTAAGGCAATTATTGACAAAAATAAGAGATGTCCCGTCACGTAGCCAGCTGTGTTGATATCCGTGTTCATATCCAGCTGTGTTGGGTTGTCGGTCATCATCGCCAAATCCAGGCACATGTTTATCTGGTAAAAACTGCCCACTTGGTTTTATCGTCTCTTTATCCGCTGATTTGCTTGAAAAGTTATGAAGTTGGCTATCCTCCGATCCATTATGGTCGCTTTGTTCAGGGGGAGGTCGGAGGTATGCAATATCTGGGGACATATAGTAATTGTTTCGTGTAGCTGGTCGTTCTTGCTCTGCATTGTCACTGCTCAACCGAGAGGATGTAGACTGTGTACTTAAATCTGGAATAAATGAAGCACTTTTATCATCATCATCATCATCATCATCATCATCATCAAATCAGAATCTGGAAAAATTAGAATCTGTTCAATATTCTGCTGCTCTTGCTGTAACAGGAACATGGAGGGGAACATCACGAGAAAAACTGTATGCAGAGCTTGGCTGGGAAACACTAAGTTCTCGTAGATGGAGTAGACGCCTTACTTTGTTCTATAAGATTATAAATAACCTCACCCCATTGTATACAAAGGAGCCAATCCCACCACTTCAACAGCCAAATTACTCTCTTCGCAATCAGGATGTTGTTGGGCAGATAAGGGCAAGAACAGAGAAATTTCTATCAAGCTTCTATCCTAACTGCATTTCTGAAAGGAATAAACTTGATCCAGAAATCAGACTTGCACCTTCTGTTGCTGTTTTTAAAACAAAGCTTCTGTCAAAAATTCGCCCCAGTGCAAAGTCTGTCTTTGGTATTCATGATCCAATAGGCTTGAGTTATCTTTTACAAATAAGAGTTGGTCTTAGTAAATTGAATTTTCATAAATTCAAGCACAATTTTAGGGATACAGTGAACCCAATGTGCCCAACGAATGATGGCATTGAGGATACGGAGCATTTTTTGTTGCTTTGCCCATCATTTGACATTCAACGGCAAGATCTTCTCGCTGGAGTTTCGGAATTGTTACGACCTTTTGTCCAAATCGACACCCTTCCAAACAACGTTCTTGTTCAATACTTATTGTATGGTAATGAAGAACTTTCTAATGACGTAAACAGAAATATACTCGAACATACTTTAGATTTCATCCACAAAACAGGTCGGCTTGGATAACTTATTCAAACTTTCTTTTTACGCCACACAGCCACTAGGTACATTTTTCCCGTTTCTTTTGTAAGTCCGTTTCACATTTGATGTTAGGCACATGAAGCAAAATATGGGAACTTATCCATGCTAACCAAAAGTATTTGCGCGGTGTGTTGAGGGGTGGGGGCCTGGAGGAGGATCAGTGGCGATAGCAATTGCTATTGCTGTTGTTCTCTCTTTCGGGGTTCCTGTTGTTCAGCACATTCTCCTATGCTGGCCTGACATCCAATGTGAAACGGATTCGAGTAATTAATCGTATATTTAGCGTTTTGTCGGTATTTATTTAGTTATTATTTGCGTGTCTTTATGTTAATGGCCACAGGGTAGTCATTGTCCTTTGCTCCTTGTGGTCCTGTCCCTGTAGTGTTTGTATAGTTTGTATAGTAATTAGAAAGTATAGTAGGATGTAGATGTAAAATGTATTGTAAAATTTTAGATGAATATAGAAAAAAAAAAATCATCATCATCATCATCATCATCATCATCATCATCATCATCATCATCATCATCATCATCATCATCATCATCATCATCATCATCATCATCATCATCATCATCATCATCATCATCATCATCATCATCATCATCATCATCATTCATCATTAGCCGCTAAAGTAAAGAATCCTGATTTAGATATTGGTGGACTTGAATAATCTAGCGAATGAGCGTTAAAATCTTACATATTTTTTGGAAAATCATCATAGTTTTGTTGCATTATTGATTTTGAAAATTTCTTTATTTGTATCAGTTTTGAGGACCAGGTTGATTTTAGATACTGAGTCTCCAAATACAAGGATGCGGATTTGATTTTATCCAGCGATATGAATTTAGATCTAATCAATGGCTAACCACTCTCAAACCGCTCCTAAATTGTTAACTTGGACATAGTTAGGGTAATTCGTTTGTTGGCAGTGGTGCGTTGAGAGCCAAAATATTTATCTCAGAAGCTGGAATTTCTATCCTCCTTAAGGAAATTCTTGGACTCCGAGCCTTCTCTACTTTCTGAACAAGGTTGATAGTGCTGTCTTATGGATGACAACACTATTAGCCCTTTTTAGAATGCAGAAATACTTTAGATACAACACTAGCGCCCTTTTTTGAAAATTTACTTAATTTTGACAATGCTGGAAAACAACAGAAGTGCCGTTTGGAGGAACCACATTTTGCTTTTCCTGGGCCATAAATTAGAAACCCACTGTCAGATTGACTCCCACAAGGTTTCAAATTCTCAGTTGATGCCTGACTTATGCAACTGTGTACAAGCTGAGCTAGTATGATTTTACAGCTCCTCCACCGCAGCCACACAAATGAGACACTGTTTTTTATGGACACCCTGTAGATACATTTTTTAACGGACCCAGTATGTGATTAGTTGTGATTTTGGAGAAGTCAGAAAATTGTACAATAGACCGAGCGACATTCCTATATATTATTCTATGTGAAACTTGATGTAGTGAGGTTCGACAGCGAAAAATGCCAAGATAGAATTTAACACACCAATGCGTTGTGGACTTGTGTCTTCAGAGTGTGATTTTTCATCGAATTACGCTCCTACGAGGACACAATTCCGAAAGGCCTCGGTGTGTCATAATGTACCTTAGCATTTTGATGACGATTAGAATGAAATTCTAATCGGAGTTAAAGCAACGTACATGCTGTTTATTGTTTATTACAGATTTACAAATCTGGCAATTTGAAGTACCATTGTTTTTGACTCTCTAGAGGTGCAATGTTTTTTCATCAGCTGCGTGTTCATTGATAGTCGTGCATGCGGCATGGTTTCGTCCATGCAGTATAAAACAGAGTTTGATTTGAGAATTTAGTAAATTTTGCACACTCGTGCTGAGTGGTTGCAAATCAAAATGCTAAAAGTCTCGACAGCGAGTCGAGCAATGTTGGTTGAAATGGCCTTCGGGCTTTGCTTTGTTGGTTGAAATGGCCTTCGGGCTTTGCTTGTGTTTGTGTGTTACGTGTTTGTGGCCTTCGAGCCATGTTTTTTTCCTTTTCAGCTACGTTCGAGCTGGCCATTTTGTTGGCCAGTTGTAATGCACTTCTACATTGGTTTAGCACGAGGCATGGAGCCTCAGATTTGGTGAGAAATTTCTTTTTCATTTATATCATTTGTACTGTCGCCGCTGGATATAGCAATGCAAGTGTTTGGAGGTATCATTTTAGCTATCGCTTACAGGGGTTGCATTTTCTCATCTTATTTACGCTTCGACCCTATTTGGCTTCGGGTCTTGCGCTTTTTTTTCTCCTCTTGGTTTGGGGTTGGGGGAACACTTTGCTTCGTTTCATTTAATTTCCTCGCTTCGTGTTCTGTGGCGGGAAAAATGCAGGTTTTCCTTCCAACCCCACCTTCGGGAGGGTTATTTGCTTTTTCGGGAGATGGGCTAGTTCCCTCAAAGCCCAAATTGCCCTAATGACGAGAAAATGCAACCTTATGTTTGTCTGATGCTTATGAGGAAAGATTTACAAAAAGGTTGAAAATATCTGAAGGGCAGCCGAGCCCCAGCAGCCTTGGATCTATTTATGGGAGTGTAGCTTTAAATGACGATTAGAATGAAATTCTAATCGGAGTTAAAGCAACGTACATGCTGTTTATTGTTTATTACAGATTTACAAATCTGGCAATTTGAAGTACCATTGTTTTTGACTCTCTAGAGGTGCAATGTTTTTTCATCAGCTGCGTGTTCATTGATAGTCGTGCATGCGGCATGGTTTCGTCCATGCAGTATAAAACAGAGTTTGATTTGAGAATTTAGTAAATTTTGCACACTCGTGCTGAGTGGTTGCAAATCAAAATCTCCCACCCACCCGCCTCTATCACATTTTCATGTTGGATCTTCTTTCTTTTGCAGATGCATCTGGAAAGTTTTGTCCAACATGGACGAGGGGACTAGTTTTGCGGGAAAAATGCAGGTTTTCCTTCCAACCCCACCTTCGGGAGGGTTATTTGCTTTTTCGGGAGATGGGCTAGTTCCCTCAAAGCCCAAATTGCCCTAATGACGAGAAAATGCAACCTTATGTTTGTCTGATGCTTATGAGGAAAGATTTACAAAAAGGTTGAAAATATCTGAAGGGCAGCCAAGCCCCAGCAGCCTTGGATCTATTTATGGGAGTGTAGCTTTAATGTCGTTCAACCTCTTTACATCATGTTTATACTAATACATTTTACCAAGTTGTTCTTTCAATATACGAAATGTTGCATTGAGTTGTGTTAGATTTTTTTCACAATTTTTTAAGTTAAGAAATTTCACAAATACATCGTTCGATTCTGACTCTCTTGTCAAATACCCGAAAGGTCTTCTGAAGTTTCAAATATGAATTTTACGAGGTATACATACGTGTGATAAGGGCTGCAAGTAACCACAGAAATTTTGGGAGTGTGTAATCCATGTCAATGATAGAAATTTCTATATCTGCAGTTCTGCTTCTCTTACCAAAAATTCCGAGATATTGCCTGAGTGACAGGTTACGCCGTATCGGTGACGGTACGGGAAATTACATGCCGTCGTAATCAGATTGTATTCGTTTGGCCAGCATAGTTTGTGAGAAGCATTCCGTAATCTGATTTAGGTCAACAGATCGTTTTGGGCTAAGTACTCCTTTCTTTATGTGCATCCAGGTATTATGGTGCAGGTAATGTAATTTCCCGTACCGTCACGGATACGGCGTAACCTGTCACTCAGGCAATATTTCTGAATTTTTGGTAAGAGAAGCAGAACTGCAGATATAGACATATTCAATCATTGACATGGATTACACAATCACAAAGTTGCTGTGGTTACTGGCAGTCCTAATCACACGTATGTATACCTCGTAAACATTCATATTTTAAACTTCAAAAGACCTTTCAGGTATTTGACAAAAGAGTCGGAATCGAACGATGTATTTGTATATTTTCAGAAATCTGTGAAGTTTCTTAACCTACAAAATTGTGATAGAAATCTAACACAACTCAGTCCAACAGTTCGTACGGAAAAAACAGCTTGATAAAATGTATAAGTAGAGGGTTGATGTAGAAACACTGGGCGACAAAAAAATGCTAATAATTTTGACACACCGAGGTCTTTAAGACTTGTGTCTTCATAATAGCGTAATTCGTGATGATGATAATAATTGTGATGATGAAAGTGTTTCATTTGTTCCAGATTTAAATAAACAGTCTACATCCTCACGGTTGAGCGGTGACAATGCAGAGCAAGAACGACCAGCTACACTAAAGAATTACTATCTGTTCCCAGACGCTGTAGACCTCCAAGATTCCCCTGAACAAAGCGACCATAATGGATCGGAGGATAGCAAACTTCATAACTTTTCAAGCAAATCAACGGACAAAGAGACGATACGACTAAATGGGCAGTTTTTGCCAGATAAACACGGGCATGGATTTAGCGATGATGACGGACAACCCAACGCAGCTGGATATGAACACCGGAACAGGGCCGGTAAAATAGAAAATGGAAAGATCAGAAAGCAACAGAATGACGAAGCATCGAAAGAACATAATTCAGTTCATCAGTTTGCATCGGAACAAAACATGAAAAGCTCATTGAATAAAGCGGATAGTATGGAGAGCGACGCCGGAACACCTGAATCCACCACACGCGACCAACCCGTTTATCATAGTTACCTTCATCCATACTATTATCAGTACAAGGTCATAAGTAACTTCCATAGTGAAAATAGCGATATTCATTATGAGGTTCTTCTCGATGCTAAACCATCTATACCGCATCCCAAAAAGAATTACGGAGCCAAAAAGAAGGGTTTACGATCTTGGACTGGACACGCTGCAGAAGAATATTCCAATTCCAATATTCCAATTCCAATATTCCAATCGTCAACAGAAGCAAAATAAACTTTCCAAATCAACTGGAAGTAAACTGAAATTTGGTAAAAATAAAGGAAAAATAGGATACATGAAAACAGAAACTAAGTTGCGAGGGCAGCACTAAAGCCTTCTCTAGTATGACAATAGACTGACGACGTGATTCCTTGTATTCGTTCAACATTTATAATCTGATGTTTTAATTTCACTCATACAAAGGACTCACGACCAAACAGATTCTAAACAGGGACTAAAATCTTACGAAAAATCAGAAGAAACTTAGAACATCTTCCATCCTACGAACGTCGAAAGAAAAGTCGAACGTCCCTTCGAACGTCATTTCGAGCGTCGCTTCGCTTCGAGAAATCGAACTTTGAACTAATGAGCCAATCAAACGCTACAAATAGGCACGTGGGTTGACCATATTAAGAAAGTAGCGATCTGATTGGTCGCGCCGTGAACGCGGCGGACTTGGCCTAATTAGTCTCTATTCTGAAGCGTAAGGACATAAGTCCCTCAACTGAAGCGATGACAACAACAACAACGAGCGTAAGTTAGAGGGGCTTATGTAATGTAGTCTAGTATGACAATAGATCTTTTAGCTATTCTAAAAAAGAATGTGGATTGAACGATATTTCATTACATTTTGTAGAATTTTCGAATGTGCACAATACTGATAGAAGCCCTAACGCCACTCAATCGAACGTCGTGTATAAAAATGTATAAAAATAACGATCGATCCAGACTCTTTTGTAGACTAGCTAAAAGGTCGATTACATTATTAACATAGACGTAGGAACCGGGCGGGGTGCACTGGGGGCACATGCCCCCAAAGATTTCGCAACAAACAAAAAAGTACCCTTTTTATCTTTAGCAAATGCCCCTATTTTCCTAAGGAAAAAAGTGCCCTCGGAGTGTCGTGCCCCCAAGTTTGAGATGCTTCCTACGTCCCTGACTTGTAAAGTTGACCTGTAACAAGAACAGCAATAATATGATAACTTCTTTATTTTAGGTAGGCTCCTCGTTTAGCTACAACAAAGAGCAACGTTGAGTAACCAAAACGCGTTTCGTTGCACACTCGTCAGTTTGGTTTGCGCGAAGAACAAACTAACGATACAAACAAGCTGATTTTGTCACCAAAACAACAAAAGAAAATCAAAAGCTACGTGACGGGACTTCTTTCAGTTTTGCCAACCATTGCCTTGGTGCTATTGTCACGTGGCTTTCGATTGTCATTCATTCTTCTGGTATTAAATCGGCTTGCTTGTATCGTTCTAGACTTATGACGATGAGTCTCTTGTTTCCCTGTGCTCTTTGACTTGATGATGGTGCCTCTGAGCAAGGTTTACCGCAGGGATACAAGGGACTCATCGTCATCAGTCTAGCATCGTTCGTGTTCTTCTCGCACGAACCAAATCGACAAGTGTGGGATGAAACGCATTTTTGGTCATGCAACATTGCTCTTTGTTGAAGAGACTTACTCATATGATGTCCTTTAAGGGGTTCAGGTTACTACGTTGTTTCAGTTACTGATAAAGTTACTACAACTACACGATGAGAAGCAACTCCCAAACCATCAAATACCAGCGAGGACAATCGCAAATGCTGACCTAGAGGCAGAGTCCCCCAGGCAAGGTTATCTCCAAGATAAGGTCCCTTTTTAAACTCTAGAAACACCTGTTTTTCCAAGGAGAAGCCCTTTCTAGTCCCACGGAAATTAGCATGAAGTCAACTGGAGGTTGGACGAAGGGAAATGCGGCGATATTCAAAACAAAAGATTTTTGGCCTTCCTGAACACTCCCAAGGATTGTGGAAGTATTTTGGAAGTGCGACTAAATGCAGTCCCTGTAAACACTGAAGTCTTGGTTGAAGTACTAAGCTCATTGGAAGTTTAATTTTTTATTTTACCAGTGCTAAATTGGTTTAAATCTAACGGCTCCAAACTAGAGATCTGGTAGTTATCATCAATGCTGTTGTTATCAAGGGTTGGTCACGTGTTGTTTGTATTAAAATTGACTCTTATGACTGAGACCAACCTAATTGTTTCAGTACATTAAGTCTGTTGAATATTATCGATTGTCAAAATCATGTGGAAAACCATCATTTGCATTACCTCTATAACTGGAATATCTTTTTAAGAGTACCCAGGTGTTATATCTTGGGTGAGTCAAAAATGTATTCGCTGTTTGAAGCAGATCTTACAGTAAATAATATGACGTTTATTGACGAAATACAAACCCCACTACCTGGCGGACACCTCAGCTTGATTTTGTGAATTGTTCATGGCAGATAAAGGACTTCCGAATAAATGATTTGCTTGTAAATAGATCTGAATGCTCTACTTAAAGGGGCAGGGTCACGTAATGTAAACAAACTTCTTTCGAAACGACGATTCTGCAGTACATTTGACAGGCCATCTCACAGTGATTTTCCACAACTTTTCTCAAAATGAAAGTGTCATTTTGAAGATGGACTCTTGAACTTCGTAGAGAAACAACCGCAAGACTCATATGTTGTACGATTGCAGAGATATTGGTGGACTTTGAGCAGTAACTTTCTTGTGGATTCACCCCATCCACCAAAATTTGTGCAGAATACAATGAGCACGTGTGGACCACAATATAGATTCTAGAGATAACAGGTTTGTTTACGGTTACGTGATCCTGCCCCTTTAATCTGTTTCCGTTTTCGAACTTTCAGATTGGTAAAATACTTTATTTGCAGGCAGTACTCCTGCGCTTGACGATGCAGACTGCGAATGATGGTGATGACGATGATGACGATAGTGCTAAGGGACCGTTCATTATTTACACAGGGGTTGGTACTGAAGAGAAATGTTTTCTAGTTAAAAAAAACTTGTTATCCAACTCAAATGGGGACCAAAAAACATCTACCAAACAATTTTTAGGTAAAAAATATTTTACCCAACCCCACCTATAAACGCGACATCATCATCATCATCATCATCATTATTATTATTATTATTATTATTATTATTATTATTATTATTATTATTATTATTATTATTATTATTATTATTATTATTATTATTATTATTATTATTATTATTGTTGTTCAATGCTCACTCGGCGGTGATGTTGATTGCCGGTTATCTGCTGGATAGCAGGCCAAATCCCTCGGCTTTAGGTATCCAGCACTTTTCTTAGTATCTTTGCAGTTCCTAACAGGCAAGCTTTCTGTAAAAGTTCCGTGTTGCATTCTATTTCAATTTTCTTCAGCCAATTCTCAAAGTTCTTTCCAATCGTTCCCAGAGCTCCAATGATTATTGGTACTATCTTGACTTTTCTTACATTCCATAGCCTCTTGATCTCTCTCTTCAAGTCTTGATATACCTCAATTTTTCCTTTTCTTTTCTTTCAATCCTGGTATCGAAGGGGCAGGATATGTCAATCAGCAAACACGATCGATCCTTTTTATTTTCAAAAACGATGTCTGGTCGGTTATGCTCCAGTCGATGATCTGTCTGTATGGGAAAATCCCATAATAACCTTAAGTCTTCTGTTACGATCACACTTTCTACTTTATGGTTGTACCATCGATCTTCATGGTCTAACCCTAATTTCTGACATAACTTCCAGTGGACAATTTGAGCTACCTTGTCATGTCTCCAGCCTTTATATTGTACTTGTGCTAGCTGCTGACACTCAGATACAATGTGCGCAATCGTTTCATCCGCTTTTCCACATAGTCTACATTCTTTTGATACATTTTCTTTGTAAATTATGTTCTTTACGGCATTTGTTCCCACTGCTTGCTCTTGTGCCGCAAATACAGTACTCTCAGTTTCTTTCTTTAATCCTGCATGTTTTAACCAATTCCAGTTATTATCCTTGTGCATTAAATCTTTTGTAGCATTAACTGTTTGCCCATGTAGCGGTTTATCCATCCAACCATTCTTATGCTGTTCTTTATTCTGTTGTTTCCACATTTTAGGGTCTTTGATTTCGTTTGATCTCAATATTCCTTCCTTTTCAATCAATCTCATTATATCGTGGTCGTTATTATTATTATTATTATTATTATTATTATACTTCATAAAAGCTACTTCAAGCCACTAATTAAGACTACCAAAGTTTGTTAGCCTATTGATTTTACAGTGTACACGACATATACAGTCTAAGTTCCAAATGTTCATTTCGGTTGCACCACTCCCGACAGTACTTTCCTCATAATTGATTCACTGTCCATTAGCACTGTCTTCTGCATTTCTTTCACTATTCTTTCAGCCTCAGTTTCAGTTTCTATCACTTTTTGAACATTCTTCCACAATTTTCCAATTCCTCCACCCAAACATCCAACAACTAATGGAATAACTTCAACTTTGTACCCAACCAAATTTTCCCTTGTTTCAAAGGCTAGCTGCTGATATTTATCCAATTTCTCCTTCACCTTGGCTTCAATGTTATTTTCCTGTGGGCATGCCATGTCACAAATCCATATTCTTTTTGTTTCCTTATCTTCAAGTGTTAAGTCTGGTCTTCTAGCCGAACTGCTTTGTCTCAATTTGTACTCAAAGTCCCATACTAATTTCCCTTTCATATTCTCAAATACTTTTCCTTTCTCCCACTTCTCTTTGTACCACACTATGTTTTCATCGATTATTTCATACTTCTTTGCCCATGCAACAGCGAGAGCCATCAATGCTTTGTTGTGACGTTGTAAAAATTCTTTGCCAGCTAACATTTGGCACCCAGCTAGCAAATGATGAACTGTCTCTCTGAACGACCCACATAGTCTACACATGTCTCCTCCATCTGCTATTCCCCTTGAAACTTTCCACGATTTCGTTTCAACCATCTGTTCTTGTAAGTTCACTATTGCAGCCGTTTTCCTAGGATCCAAGTTACATTCCAGCCAAATATGGCACTCTGTTTCCTGCTTGCTAAACGTCTCGCTTTGAAATTGCTTTTGTTTGTATCTCTCAATCAAAAACATTTCGTTTCCTTTCTTCAAAACATCCCCGATCCCCCCCCCAACCCTCCCCCCAGTCTCCAATTCGCAGTACCCCATCCAGTTCCATACCTCCATCTTTAAACTTCAATGCGTGTCCAGTCTCACTTATCATTTCCTCGGCTGCAGTTTTCAGCGAGTTGTATTCTTTTGACTTTTCCAGCTTCCATGCAACTTTTATCCATCTGCTGTCTGATGCTGCCATATAGCAAGCCACCCTGATCTTAGTTTCCGTGTATACAACTCTTAGAGATTTTAATCCTCGTCCTCCAACTTTTCTTTTTAAATATAACCTCTCTTCACTTGACTGTCGTCCTAACATGTTGTTACTTCTGAGCTCTCTTATTATTATTATTATTATTATTATTATTATTATTATTATTGTTATTATTATTATTATTATTATTATTATTATTATTATTATTATTATTATTATTATTATTATTATTATTATTATTATTATTATTATTATTATTATTATTATTATTATTATTATTATTATTATTATTATTATCTTTTACACTGAAGAAGATTTTAATCGAAACGTATGTCGGCAACAGTTGTGTTTTTATATTTCTATTTCTGTTTGTTCAAGAGGATGGTTTAGTTTATTATTACTAGCTGTTAACGAAGCTAAGTAAGTGGTGCTGAAAGCTTTAGTCTACATGATACTACTATTTCTGCAAGTTACTTGTTACATTGATAGCAGTAGTGGAAATGGTAGTGCAGTTCACAGCGACAGTTCACTATAATACGTAATATAGTTGCCTCACCTTCAGATCGAGTATGGAGGAGGTCAGTGCGAAGAGAAAACCGCTTCGTCTTACAATGCTATGTTTTACAATAGCAGGGTCAGATACGGAAAGAAAACAAAATTTACCTAATTACACTAAAACTACCGGGTGAGTCAGAAAAAACGTGGGGCGTTTGGCGGACTGTGACATCGCATTTATCCACCCAATTGTCGTGAACTAAATCTTTCCATGCAGCCAAGAGTTTAACTTAGATCGTAAACCTTTCCCCATCGAAATCGGTCATTTGATGCATTTGTTAAAAAACATTTTCTTTGTAAGACCTTGTATGGGCAAGGGCATGATGACGATATTCAAGTGGCCTAAGCACTTGATCGTCCTAAATTTTGTTAATTCGGGTATCACAATAAACAAGATGGCTAAAGTGTTCATTACCTTGATTAGTTGAGCAAGTTGATGGTGTTTTCTCTGCTTCTTCTTCTCTGTTCTCCTCGATACAAGCAGTTTATCACTACTGCCACAACGTTTTGACTGACCGCCATTGCAGTTTCAATCGAATATGTCATGTGACAGCCCACAAGGGGACAAGGGAGAAGGGAGAAGAAAGGAGGAAGAGAGGAGAAGAAAAGATGGGTATGACATAGATCCGAACTGTCCAATCAGAGCGCTGCATTTCAAGGAATCCTTGTGCAGAGGCGAGAAATGTGATCTATTGTTCTTTTGCTCATCCAAACGAGGCTGCAAACCCAAGCTTGAAGAAAATCCGGGGGTTACTGTATATAAAATTCGTGCAAGTTGGCCGATTTTGCAAATCGATAACTTGGTCACAAAAATTATTAGTTTAGTCGTTTTGAAGATACGTTTTTAACAAGAATGAAATCGACTCTCCCCCGTAAATATCGCTTTGGCGATTCCCCAAAATCATGAACTGATGTCAAGCTGAGGGGCATGGCCACTACAAGGGTGATAGGACGGTATCCGGCTGGTGGCTTTCGAAGACAGCAGGTACCGTTGGAATAAGCAGCAATCTTTTCAATCGCAGTCTGCTGTTTTAAAAGCAATAATTCATTGTTTTTATTGTCTTCTTAAGATTGTCTAATTCTTTGGTACATTTTGTGCTTATGGTGCCCTCTTCTTTGCAAATTCAGAAGCTGCACGGCCAGTGAGATTCATATAAGGTATCCTTCGTAACAGACCAAACGAAAACGAAATCCGAGGGGCATTTCACTCCTAAAAATCTCGTACACTTGTTTTCTTGAAAAATACATTAAAAATTCGAAAGATCCTTTTGTTTTGAAAAATCTCGTACCCTTCATCGAATGAGTGAAGTCCCCCTCGACGAAATCGATGTCCTTTCGTTTGGTTTGTGACGCAGGCGAAGAAAAATGGAGCATGGAAAAAATTGATTGCTATAGAAAAAATTTTTACCTCATGTTTGCTTTTTCGTTAGTCAAACGTCAGCCGGTAATCAAATATTTTATGATTTTGACGAAGGACTTCCGCGGAGGAGCATTCTTCCTTGGCTGCATCGGCTCCCTGACTTTCCTAAAAAAGTTGTCCGGACAAATTTCCTTATATGGCATATATTTGTTTCACGCCTCGTGCGAAGCCGTTGAATTAGCAAAAAGTTAACGTCTCACCCATACTCTTTCCTTCTTCGTTATTTTTCGCGCAGACATTTACTTCGCTGCGCAGGAGAAGGCTATCAAATGACATATTCGATTGAAACTGCAATGGCGGTCAGTCAAAACGTTGTGGCAGTAGTGACAAATGCTTGTATCGAGGAGAATAGAGAAGAAGAAGCAGAGAAAACACCGTCAACTTGCTCAACTAATCAAGGTAATGAACACTTTAGCCATCTTGTTTATTGTGATACCCGAATTAACAAAATTTAGGACGATCAAGTGCTTAGGCCACTTGAATATCGTCAGCATGCCCTTGGTATGGGAGTCTGGCAAACTGATGAAATCTTTTGCAAGCCCCTTCCGCATTTTATTTTGGCAAAAGTTGCAGGTGCACGTGGTATTTTCTGGAGAGAATGAAATAGTCAGGTGATAGTATTTTCTCCCCTAGGATATCTTATCATGACTTGCCCTGCGTACAGAATGTTTGAAAGACATCAATAATGCGTGCTTCTTTTTCTTCTGAAGAGGTTTCTTTCAAGCAGATCAACGTTCTGTAAATAGCAATGGGACGTCTTCTAGACAATACTTTTTCCCAAAGCCTGGTTCACGCTAGGTCCTTTGAGTCGTTAGAGTCATGCAGAAAGACACAAAAGACAAAGGACTGAAACTCTGGGTCTTTGTCTTTTGGTTCTTTCTGCACGATCATAGCGACCTATGCGACCTAGTGTGAACCAGGTTATATTTTTTCTGTATCTGCTGATAATACAATGTGTACCTGTAACTCTGGCAGGGCTAAAATGCTGAAGGGGCTTGGTCAAAGATTTCACCAGTTTGCCTGAATCCAGGGCCGCCGCGAAGGAAGCTATGCAAGGGGGGTGTAATGGTCTAAATTTGCCGACAAAGGGCGTGGTCATTGGGTGTGGTCATTACAACTAGTCATATCTGAGAAGTGTGTTTATTTATTGGTTCTCTCTCTTAACTCGAATTGACGCCATGCTCTACTTGGCATACATGAACGAGATCTTTTGCTTAGATACTAGCTGTCGGAATTAAAGCAAATTGCAAATAGTGTGTTGATTTCCAATTGCTACTCCCAATTTTTCGAACGGCACCAACCTGTTTTCCCTTTTATATTCTGGGTGGAATCTCTCGTTGTGATCTTTTCTATGGTCGTCGTCGAAAGCTCTACCACACACAAGCCATTTCAGTTTCACACGTTTTCGTTTTCTGGTGACATCGGTAGTAGTAGGCTGCCACTCATTTTGCCCCTTCTGACTTTTGCCCAACAAAATCAGCCCGAAGATCGACCAGAAATCAAATATCGTCAAGTTGGCCAGTAAGAATTTAAAGACAAAGAACAACAAGAAAGGCATATCCTGTACCTCAAGATCATTGTCGAATTATGACACATGCTTATGAATGAGGCGCAAATACTTTAGTTCCCTTTTTACTCATTCCTTTCTGTCGTAAAAATAATTTTGTTTTGGGAATAAGATCAAAGCAACTATTTATTTTACCAAAGATTGCAAACAATAGTTTACACGGCTTTGTGATTTAATTCCGGTCTCAATTTATACAATAACTCACTGTTTTGTGAACAATTTGTAGTTATTTATTGCCGACTAATTATTGCCGAGCAGAGATTGCCCAAATGTTACCAATTTGCCGAAAAATGCAGGTTTGAGGGTTCATTTGCCGACTGATGCTTTTTTCAGGGGGGTGTCACACCCTCACACCCCCACGTCGCGACGGCCCTGCCTGAATCCCATACAAAGTCTTATGAAGAAAATATTTTTTAACAAATGCATTAAGAGACCGATTTCATTCGGGAAAGTTTTATTATCTAAGTTAGACTGTTGGCTGCATGGAAAAATTTAGTTGACGATGATCGAGTGGCTCAATGTGACGCCACAGTCCGACAAACGCCCCACGTTTTTTCTGACTCACCCGGTAGTTGTTGATATTGTTAGAGGAAGTGTTGCTCAGCAGGGAAACTTTTGCTTCACCCAGCAATTTGTTACAATAGAGACAAAATCTAATTTATGTTTGGTACGTAGCATCATTGCTTTCGAAGTTGTTTGGGAAGCTCGAGCCCCCTGCTTCATGTTGACATGTTCAGCGTTCATTCCATATGGTGCAATTTTTGGACAAGCTTTCCTTCCTTACAAAGAGAGAAACATCTTCCACCACAATGCAGAATTATTGAATAATTGAGATTATATTGCCAAAAGCTATTGTTGTGATAATGATACTTTTTTGTGAAAATTTATGTGCCCAGACGTCATCTGTAAGAGGTTTTTTTCAGAATGTTTTCTTGCTCGTAAAAGACTTTTGATACGACATGTTTTCAGTTACTTGCAATAGCAGTTCTGATGAGCTTCCTCAGACTGCTTACAATCATTCCTTGCCATTCTCGCTTTGTAATCATGTTGGCATTTGATAAAAATGTTGCATTCAAATGTCTCCCTTTTCTTGAGCTCACATGTAGCTCCGACTTCGAAAACTAAACCATCGACATCATCATTTGTTTCTATATCATCGTCAGAATCAGTTTCCTCCGCCTCGATTGCTTTTATGCCTTGGCGAATTTGTCTATCAAGTCGAAAAGGCACTAAAAAACATAGCATTGGAGAATATACTTGACAAATGTGCGCCTTAATTCATTGTACACATTTTTCACAACTTTATGTGAACAAATTAATGTCCTTCTAAACTTCGGCTCACTTAATTTGGTAGGGGGTTTATTTGAGTGTAATAAGGTATGCTTTGAAATTGTAAATGATGATTGTTAATTTCATCCTGAAAGAGACATCAGTGGTTGATGAGTCATTCGTGCAACAGCGAATGATCATCAGATGAGGAGACGTCTTGAAAACAATATCTATTTGGCAAGTTGGACTTCCTGTGTTGAAATATGTGGTATCATTAATGTGAAACTGCCATTCTGTTGTTGTTGCTGTTGGTCATTAGCTACTTTTTCTTTGTTGTTATATCCAATCACAAGCATCGATTAGTCTATAGATTATCCTTTTGTTCTCTGGTAACCATGGTGATACTCCTACCATTGCCCCTAATTTCTTGATAAACTCATCTAGAAAGCTAGAAAGCTAGAAACTCATCTAGAAAGCTGCTTCACTACGTTCAGCAGCAATGAAAATTGCATGGTACTCAACTCTGAAAATATTTTCAAGTGCTGTATGCAAGGGAATAAATGGTGAATCATTATCACTTTGTGTATCATGATTGAAAGAACCTTGAGAAATATTTCCAAAAGTAATTGAGCTTCCTGGCAGATTAGATTCATTTAATTTGCTGTTTATTTCAGTTTGTGGTTTTTCAATTCAGTCAGCAAAGAATGCCGGCATGAATCTGTTGTTGCTGTTTCGTCCCTCATTTGCACATAGACCGTCCAACCAAACGGACACGGGAATCTGTTTTCAAATTCGTATAAATGGCTACTCGCGCATGCGCACTCGCAGCAAATATTATTATTATCATTATTATTATTATTATTATTATTATTATCATTATTATTATTATTATTATTATTATTATCATTATTATTATTATTATTATTATTATTATTATTATTATTATTATTATTATTATTATTATTATTATTATTATCATTATCATTATCAATTTATTTATAGTAGGCGTTAAGGATATCTACTACAGCTAATTGATGCCTACTAAAACATAAAACAAACATTAAGATAAAATAATTACAAAGTGCAAAGTAAAATCTAATTAATTTAACAATAAAATGATATCTACATATAATACATATTTACAGGTGTGTTTTCAAAGTAGATAAAACTAAATTAGTTCAAGAACCCAACCTGTGCTACAAATGTCTTGCATATCAATGTCGAACGATGTAAATTGTAAATGTAATACTGTAAATATTTTGAATAATGATGACAAAGGTGAAACAATGTAGGCACTGAAAGTGAAATGGATAATGCTGATGATGTTAATGATGAAATTGATAATTTGAACTTTAACATTTAGTATTGATTGGTGGGAACTTTGTTTACCCAACTTTGAAATTACATGAAAAACTATTTACCCATCCTTCTCATGTCAGAAAATTCCTTTTACCCAACCCATTTCTCTCCAGTACCAACCTCTATGTAAATGATGATGATGATTCCTTCCCTAATGATGATGATAATTCCTTAGCGATGACATGGTAACTGGTAAAATTCAACTATGTCCTCCAATATATAAAGTGGAAAAAAAGAAATGTCTTTTGTCAAAATCTGCGTCGCATTGAGAAAGCAAATGTTTCAATACCTTTTGGGAGTAGTAAGATATCCCAAACTATCATGGCAAAAATAAAACAATCTAAAATTTTGACGAAGTAGACAGCTGCATTGTTTCTAGCTTGTTTTGCAACGGGAGTGGAGACAACAGAGACAGTGCAACGGCATATTTCACGCACCATGTTAGGTCTGCTTCTTTGAAGCTGCATCACAACCTTGATACGGTAAAATACTCCCCCGTCGATACTGATTGGTCGACGGTTGAGATCGCGAGAAGACCGCTTGGGGGCATGGGAACGAAGTTGGCTTAATCATGCATAGGGGTCTTCCAAATGTACGACGAAGCGTCGAAAAATGCCAAGAAGGAGAAGGAAGGATGACTTAAGTGAATGAAATGTCAATGAATAAAATCTAAATGAACCAATCCCTTCAAAGTTGTAACTTTACGTGCAAACGGGCGCAGTGTATGCTCTATCTTCGTGTAATGCACATATCCATATCATAGGCATTGCATACAGGGCTATGTCGCAGAGCACAAGGAGTTGAGGTCCGAAGTGGTAACAGGGGCCCGATATACTTAGTATAGCTACTAGTCTTGCTCCTTCCTGACTTCTGGCTAGTTTTAAACTCAAATTCTTCACCCCCTAATTAGTCAACCTAACGAACTGAATGCACTTGATTTGTTGAAATTTAACCCAATTTGATTGAGTTAGAGCGAATGAGGTATTGTGAGCAAACCGTTAATTTAAGCGTCCAGCAGAAGCACTGTATTGTACCACCAATCAGAGAGAAGCATTTACAGTAGAGAGAGAGAGGGAGTCAATACACATTTGTGGGCGAGTAGCACTAAGGAACGAGCTCTGAATGGTTGTATGAGTTGTCATGACAATAAAGCCAACATTCGTTGGCTGTCTCAGCTTCACGCAGACTAACCAGGTCTCATTACCTTCCAAACAGGAAGAATATCGCAGAACATTTTAAGTAATTAAGGTTTTTGCATAAGCGGAACAATACTGTGAGCATAATAATATCTAAAATAGTTTTTCCATCTTTAGGTCACGAAATGTCAAATTTTAAGCGTCATATTATCAGAGTTGGGCCTGCTTAGGCCTGTTGGTGGTCGTTTCAAACAACGATTAGATTATGAGGAGTAGCTGCAGCGGAATATGAGGCTCCCAAAGGGGGGTCGCTGGAGCCCTGGAGCCAGTGGCGTAACGCACGGTGGTTGGGGTTAGAGCAACTCCTAAGGGCCTCTGAGCTGCAGGGGCCTAAAAGGGGCCCCTTGCGACCTTCATTAAAGTAATAATTTAGGATTGGAAAAACAGCGTATCAATTTGCTATGTATCAATAATTTAGTGCCCCCATTCAAGATACCCCGACACTCCTAGTGAATCTTAATAGCTGTGAATGGAATGGAACCGCAAATTTAGCAAATTAAGAAATGTTGTAACTTGCAAACTTGGCAAAAAAGAACATGAACGCATTTTGCAAATTAGTTACTTGACAAATATTCAGTTTCTGTACGATGCGGCTCAATTTTCAAAAATTTCCTGAGGAAGCCTGTCGCCAATCACAACCTTTTTCTTCACTCGGCAGCGGATATTCTTTGAGAGATGCGCCTTCCGACAATTTTAAGAAAAGAGCACTGCTTGAACAATCTTTCCGAGCTTGCTTCTCTCGCATTCAGTATCAGCCATCCTTCCCATTATATTTCTTGTACCAATGTATCTTCATAGGTAAACCTCCATAAACTCCAGCTATGGAGGTTTTGATGTGCTGGGCTTGCCTTTAAGATGATTTTGCCGAAAAAAACACGATCTTGATTTTGGAAATTTGGCAAACTTTCATTGGTGTATCTGCCGCCCTCAAGGGTCCCTGCATAGCCAAATTTCTAAGGGCCCCGAGCTCCTCCGTTACGCCACTGCCTGGATCCCATCATTTTGAAAGCTTGGAGCCCTGGGGCCCTGACAATTCCCATGGCAGTTTTCTCAAATTTTAAGAAATAGAGCCCCCGGAGCCCAGAAGAGCATAAAATGGAGCCCTGGAGCACAGCAATTTGTCTTTGGGAGCCCGGAGCCCATTAAAACACGCCCTGGAGACTTGGGGCCCGAGATCCCTTAGGGGGCTTCGAATATCAGTCCAGGCAAAGAGCGAGAATTCAGCTATGAATAAGTCTAGCCTCTCGCTTCTCCTTCGATGATTGTTACGAAAACGAGGCTGGAAATCTCCTTCTGTGCGACCCGTTACCAGTGCGGCTTCTGTCGCTGGTTTTTGATCAGAGCTGAATACGCACCTGATTTCGAGACTAATAGGCATTGTTAAACAATCAGATCAGAAACAAAGGAGCCCTTGACCGGTTGATCAGTGAGTGCCAACACCTGTAACACTACGATCGATTCTGTGCGAACCATGTTATTTTGCGCGTGACCGATTTGCAATGCACATTCTATTCATAATTCATGCTTCACTGGTCACGGGCCTCTGATGAGCGAAATTCGCGAAACTTGAGGAGGAAACTCGAAATTGTAATTAAAAAAAAATCAATCTTAATTTTTGGCTTTGTTTTGAACACAGTTTTGTGCAGCAATGGACCCGATGTGAACGCTCGAAAGAAACGTGAAATGAAGTCGTTCTGGCAATTTTTGAGATTTTTACTGGAACGCGTTGAGTTGAAATAAATAGAGATAACAGATAAAAAGATTTTTAACCATCGACATGGAGTATGTGTTCCTAAAATTGCTGTGGCTGCTGGCAGCCATAATAACACGTATGTATATTTGATATTTTCATGTTTGAAACTTAGCTGTATGATTCTCCTACTCTTACGATAATCCATAACAATCTTTGATAAAAACTTCGCAAATCCAAAAAAGAACAGAAAGAGCAGTTTCAGATGCGTTTGTAAAAGCATGGCAAATCTGAATTGCCTGTTTGACTAACCCTTAGCTTGTTTTCTTCAAACAGTGCAGAAACTGGCCTTAGGCCTTATTGTGCAGTCGTAGCATGTCGAGCGCAGTCACAACCAATGAACCATAGCCAGGCAAGGGCTTAGGCCGTACCAGTGCAACGCGAAGCACGAACATAACCAAAAGATAGAGATACTGGGCTTAGTGTTATCTCCTTTAAGTCCAAAATAACGTTGCATATATAACGGAAAATGAGGCAAGCGATGTCGACTACTTCACACTTTATTTCACTGGCATTCTATGTTGCAAGAAAATACTTCTAGTCGACAAATCCAGTCAGACAAATATTAGCAGACGAATGTTGAACAATGTTAGTTGACAGAGGGCCGAAGCCAGTGGGGAGCGCCTCCCCCCAGATGGCCATTTGTCGGAGATTCTGCTTACCCTGTCGGATTTTTTGTGATTTACGGGCCACATTTAGAAGATTTTATTAGCGAAATGATGAAGAGAAGATGAACTCATTGATTTTCAAGGATAATTTATGAAAAGAATTTGAATTTGGTTTGCCTCATATTCACTAAGGTGTTGTGGCGCCGTGGTGTAATCCTCTGACATTGCAGCCAGAACAGTCAGACGGAGTGGGTTCGAGTCCCAGCAGAGCCCCGCCACTTGAGCGTCATGACAAGGGGTCGCGGACTCGATTAGGTCTGCTCTATTTCTGCGATCCCAGCGCTTGGCGCTGAAAAACTCAACTTCACCTTCACCTTCATATTGACTGCTCCAACGTTGAAACTGCAAAATAATTACAAGATCTAGTACACCAGCCATTTCATGAATGATTTTAACATATGTTGCTACAACTGGTGTTGTTGCTGTTGCTGTTGTTGTTGTTGCTGTTGTTGTTGATTTTTTCATCGGGAAATTTTGGTTCTTTGCGACCCCCCTCCCCAAAGAATTTATGGCTGGTATCGGGCCTGTCGAAACATCTAGCTAACTGACAATATTTTGCAGCATGAAATGGCAATAAAATGAAATTGAAAATGACTGTCGTATCTTCCCTCAATCTCCGTTTCCATCCAGCTTTCCATCGAGCTATCCACCTAGTTGTGTCTATCTACCTCCAAATTAGCTAGCCACTCGTTTGAAACCAAGACGAATTTCTCATTCTCATACTCCTATGAAAATTGTAGCTAGCTCCCAAACGCGAAAGGTTAATCAAATCGAAATCTTTAACTGCTGTAACTGCCGTGACGTCTTAATAACTGACGCTCTTATTACATGAGCAGCGGCAGCGATACCTCAGTAAACGGATATTAAATGTTGTTTTCGAATATATGAAGTGACTCATCTTGCGGCTGCAAAGTGATTTTGGGGTGGGGTGGAGCGCGGAAATATAATCATCGGCAGTGTGGTCGCTTGGTGCACGTGGAAAGCCAGCCGTGTTTCGTAAAGCAATTACGCAAGGAAAGCATCATTTAGAAATCATTTTCAACGAGGCCAGCTCCATGATGCAGAACTGAGATCCTTGCTGCTAGCGAAGGCCCAATTTCCATATAGTCGTGTTGCAGATTTATCACATGTTTTCCATTGACAAAGGGATCTCGCCTTGAAAATTGTTCACCTCGAATAAGAAGGCCAGCCCCTTCATGTAATCAGGCCCCAATTGTCTAACAAATACTAATATCTTCAAGACCTTGCCCAACTTGAACCGTACAGTGTAACTAGTCTGCCCAATCCCTTTCATGCTTCTTCAATTGCAGAAACATTTTTAAAAGGTGAAGAAGGGATTTCTAGAGGAGAATCTCCAGTTGTCACTGTTCATTTTCAGGTAATATTTCTAGCAAAGTTCACATTGGATTTTATAGACGTTGGTTTAAGAGACATGTGATGCAAACATACAGAGCCCAGCTACTAATTCTATCGAAAATGTCCCAAGATACCGGGTGTCCCAAAAAAAGTATACAGATTTGACTGGGTCGAGTGATGTGAATTTAGCTTCAATAAATGGACAGTCGCTCTCAAAATGTTCCTTGATAGTTAAAGAGTCTGTTTCATCCATCATGCCTTGCACGTGCTGTTTTCTTGATTTGCCTTTGTTGTCGCCATTTTCATGGGCCAAGAAAATGGCGACAACAAAGGCCAACCAAGAAACGACGTGTGCAAGGAATGCTGGATGAAACAGACCCTTTAACTTGAACACAGTTTCCTTGCTTATTGATATTGTGCTTCGAGAGTAAAAATACTAATGCTGAAAGCTCAAATTTGCGTCCACCCCCAAACCAGAGCTTTAGCTTTTTCGCCTAAGCAAATTCTTGAATAAGATAAAAAACTGAAATTACAGACAACTCAAGAGTCTGCACGATGGGTGACACCTAGCAAACAAAATACAATATGATCTAGTACTACCATTACCTGACTGAAGTTTCAAAAACGAGGCAATATAGAATCCCGCAATTCCTATTGTTTAATCGTAGATTTCCCGCGGGTTTCCCGTAGCCTTGCATAATATGATACAAGGACGCTGCTCTGCACAACTTCCAGAATAACTTACTGTACGAAATTCACAAAAACAAAAACAAACGATGGCAAAGGCTGCTGGTCTATGTACTCCCTTTAAGCCTGTGAAATTTACAATAAACTCAAACGATATGACAGTAACAAAATATGTTTGACTAACTGATACGAGTCAAAATTCGAAGCTATCAGGTAATAAAACTCATACTAACCGGTTTTGTCGTTTCAGTCTGTACTTTTAAGACCTCGGGCTTTTTATTTTCCTGTGCAACACAGAACTGGTTGGTATGCCCATAATATGGTTCATCAAATGTTATCAAGGCTATCGATAGTTTATTCGCAGTGCTTCAAGAAAAAACATTGTTTCAGTTCAAGACGCCAAAGCTCTGGTTTGGAGGTGGACGCAAACTTGAGCTTTCAAGGTAAACATTTAGCACCAATACCAAAAAAAATGAGGTATCTATGTTCAAGCTAACTATAGAGGAACACTTTGAAAGAGATTATCCATTGATAAGAGCCTAATTCACATTACTGGACGGAAACATATCTGCGTACTTTTTGGAACAGTTCGTTTTAAGCTTCTTTAATTGCAGGTTCAAAAACACAGTCTACGTCGTCTTCACAGAGTGGTGACAATGCAGAGCAAGAACAAGCAGCTACCATAAACAATTTCTACATGTTCCCAGACTTTTTAGATCTCCAAGATGTCCCTGTACAGAGCGACGGTAGTGGATTAGAGGACAGCGAATTTCATAACTTTTTAGGAAAATTCGTCATTTTGCCTGAAGACGAAGAAGCTAATATTCTAGAAAGTTCTTTCGATGTACAGCATCATGTAGAAGACCCTCATTACCGGTCAAAAGTTTCCTATGCTGCGGACGGAACTAAAGTAATTGAACATGAACCTAATGCGACCGCGCCTGGAGTCAGCGAGGGACCTAACAGTAATGAAGAAACGAACTCGGAAGAGTCAGCATCAGATATATCAGCACCCGGTCCTTCCAACGGGTTTGATGTGCACGAACAAGGACTTCAAGTATCGTATGCAGCAGATGGGACGAAAATAATACAGCATGCTCCTACTCCTGTACCGCCTAACAAATATAACGTCACAACCCCCATACCGGGTCCTAAACCGACCCTGAGTATTCATTATGGAATTAGATATCCAAAACCAAATACAACTCAACAAAAATACTACTTAAAAGATGGCACAAGAATTACTCAGTTTAATACTGGAATTAAAACGGATAACGGGACGATGAAACCGAAATGGCAGTTCTTACCGGACGAATATGTGCCTGGATTTAGCGACGATGATGGGCCACCTAATGCTGCTGGATATAAATACCGGAACAGGGCCGGTGAAAAAGAGAAGGGGAAACTAATAAAACAACAAATCAAAGAAGCATCGAAAGAACATAATCCAACGTATCAGTTTACAGCGGAAAAGGATATGGCAAACTCTTTGACTAAACAGGGCAATAACGGGAGTGACACCGGAACGCCTGGATCTACAAAGCGTTACGATCCGAGTAAATTCACTCACTCTTTACAAACAGCAGTGGCAAACAACCCAGCAACAACAAACAATAATATCACATACGCAAGTAAAACAGTTGAATTTTCTCCAAAAGTCGTCCACACCGTTCTGTATGATGTGAAACCCTTGATACCACACCGCCAAAAGGATTATGAGACCAGGCAGAAGGGTTCAGAAACTGGGTCCAGACGGGCTACAAAAGGGCATTCCAAAACTAAGAAGAAATATCACGAATTTGCTAAGCCATTTACAGATAAATCGAAATTGGGTAAAAAGAAAAAGAAAAAGAGTACTCATAAAAAGAAGAATGAATTTACAAAGACAGCATTGAAATCGTCTCTTAGTATGATGCCACAACCAGCAGTACAAGATAACTCTTCAGTAACAGGTAAGCCATAACAAGGGCGAATTTCGGCAATAAACGAATGAGGTCTCCGTGTCCAAGTTGCCTTTCTGAAGAATGAATTTCACACCCCTAAATGCACTAAATCTGTTCTTCAGGACCGTAAATCTCTGTGTTTTATGAGAGACATTTGCCTTGCTGTAAGCCATGACATTATCCTTATTCAAAACTGTTTACGCCGTGACAAAACGTGCAGCCACAAAATTGAATAAACAGGAAAGGCTGCGTGATCGATCCTTGTGGAACACCATGGTATGTTTCTTTCCAAGTACTAAGAGGAGAGTTATTTTAGGTTGTCCTACTATATCTTGAAAGAAAGAATAGTATATCTGCCAAATTGTAAAGAACCAATTTGAAACAGCTAAAAGCTTTGGACATTGTGTGTCTGTTATTGTCAGTAGTTGATTAATTTATCTTATACGCAACTTTACGAAGCTTTAAAATGCAAAATATCAAAATTTAACGTGAAGGTTGATGATGATCAAATGGTATATTCCAACATGAAGTATGCAACATAATAATGAAACTTATCTTCTATCTCATTCAGTTAGCTACAATGAATCTGACCTGAGACGAGCACTTCAATCTCTCGTCTTCAAGAATGAACCAGGGATCGTGAAAAAGAAACAAAATTTTGCGTACATCTCTCAATGTGGATTATATACTGAACCACAGAATGTTTCTCAGGTATGTGCTTTCATTTATGCAGACTAATTCACGGTAGCAACGCAGTTGGATACAGTGTTTAAACGGGATGTCCAAGTCAGACCCAGACATGTAGACCAAAAAGAAATTTGCGTAGACCCAGACCAAAATTCTTTAGTTTGACACAGACCCAAAATATTGAAGGTAGTTTTGTGACAGGCCCAAAACTTTACATAATATTCGTAGACCGATACTATACTATACTATACTATACTATACTATACTATACTATACTATACTATACTATATACTATATACTATATACTATATACTATATACTATATACTATACTATACTATATTAGACCGATACTATATTATTCGATATCCATAATATCTAAACAGACCAACGAAGAAACTTCGATATTATGCAGTTCAAAATAATCTATATTGTCGTTATATTAAAGTCCTTTTTATCAAACTTTTTTTGTCGTGATTTTTTTCTTCTTTCGTGGCAAAGTCTCCAAAATTGGGCGTTTTCCAACAATCTGAAACGCACGGTTTGTGGAAGGTTTTCCCGGGGCAAGCCCCCGGACCCCCAGTTTCTTCCTGCGCTCCCACCGAGTTTCAACTCCCCTCTATAAATTTCGCTTCAAATGACCCTGTCTAGATTCACGCTGGTTTTAATGTGTTCGTACACATTTTCAGGTTTTCAATTGATCAAGAACAACATTGCTTTATCGATTTGTAATCTTGGATCCGTTAAAACTCTACAAAATTCCTATCTATTTTGCCAGAAGACTCAAACTTGGTTCATCTGTAGACCAAAAATCAAAGAACCTAAATAGTAACAGACCCCAAAAAATTTACCCTAGACTAAAAAATTATTGGTAGACATGAGGTATCTTGCAAATCCATTGGACTTTCACAGAGTTACGAGCTTTTCAAGTGTAAGTTTGAGCGAAGATGAAACCAGAGGCCTGTCAGTATTATTTGTATGATAATAACGATAATTTATTTATTTTAAGTTGGCGTCTGGTCTACCTAAAGCTACTTAACGCCAACCGAAAGCAACAGTTGTGATAGTAGATTTGGGCTAGTTGTGTTGTTTCTCGTCAGTTACACCGCTTATTAGATGGTATCTGGAAAAGAACTTTATTAACTTAATTTTACCGAAAATTAAATCAAGGTTGTAGATGCTTTAAGGAAATCATTTGAGCAAAGTTTAGAATGATTCAGTACCTTATCAATTAAGTTTTCATCTAGATTTTTCGTTATTTGCATTCAGAAGGGAATTTTGGTACAGGTAAAAAGAACTTAAATTAGAACATCCACTTGGTTTGCTCTGATATCAACAAGGGGTATGGATATAAACAAGACGGATGAACTTGGATTACGCGCTAAGAAACTAAGAATTTTGGCCAATTCTTAAAGTTTCTTAAACTATCAGATTTTGAGTACTCAGAGTTTCTTATGTGGTTCTTAAAGGTTCCATAACAATCTTCATGTGTTTACTTGCTGCGCCCCCTTGAACTTTTCAAAACAATGTTTCTTGACAACTTTCCTATGTTTAGGCATCTAGTACATTCCGAGTAATATGATAAAGGAAACAAGTGAAATAAAGTGAAATATTTTAAGGATTTCCTTTGTTGAAATCAATAGTTTCTCAAGTTATATTTTCCCAGTACAGGAGCTTCTTAATTTCCTGGCGATCTGAGAGTTGAGTTTCTTATAAGTAGTTTCTTATAAAAAATACGTGTACCTTCTTTTACCTTGTTTTTGAGAGGTCTATACAAATTAAGTCACTTAAGGGTTTGGGGTTTTAGTTTTTGCACAAACGAGAACTTTGAAAGCTCGTAGCTCCGTCAATTTTCAGCGGATTTGCAAGAATCTAGTGACTGAAAATAATGCAAGATCTTAGTAACATAATTTTTCTGCTATGGAGTCGGTTCATTTTATTGTAACTTTCAAAATTTGATCAAACATAGAATACGTTTTCCTTCTTGGAAAGTTCTGTGATCATCTTCCCCTATTTTCACAGGTTCAACACGCATGGGCAACAAAAACATATTCACCTTACTTCTATCTGTACGAGAAGCCAAAGAACTATGAGCAATGCAAGCCATCTCCTTGGTTGAATGGCACAGATATGAGAGGAAATGTATTTATCAGTTTTGAAGTGAAGTCAATTCATGGAAGTAACATGGAGAATAATGCAAAAATATGCCAGAAGTATTGTTGTAAGGAGCCAAGATGCGCTGCATGGGTTATGAGAAAACAGAATGCAGCCACTGTAAATTGTCCAAAAAGTAAGTTTGAATCTATAATTGCTTGTATTGACTGTCCTTTATCTAACACTTCCAAATGAAGCGACTCGCTAGAAATAGAGCCGTGTTTTGTATTCCAGCCCTTCTATCTTCAAAAGATTGGTAGTGAATGGCTCAGGTGGCATCGTTCAAAAACAATGGCTGCGGTCACACTGGGTGCTTTATCCCGTTTTTTCTTGTCGAAACAACGGGTTTACAACGTTGTTATATGTGACGGCTTTTCCTGTTCACAAAACAACGCTGTTACAACGTTCCATTCCTTGGTTAAGAGTTGTTGAAAACTATACTATCCAAAACAACGGGATAAACAAGGTGCCGACCTCCATTGCAGCGTTGTTTAAGCAAAATTAACCAATCATGACTAACCAAGGATACGGAACACTTTTTGCTGCTCTGCCATATCTACGATGTGCAAAGACAGGATCTTCTCGATACCATAAACCCTATATTAGAACCTCAAGGCTTATCAAACCTTTCTAATAAAGCGCTTCTCAAAATCCTTCTTTATGGTGATGAAAGGTTGCCACTTAAGTCAAATACCATGGTCCTTGAGGCTACAATTAAGTATATATACGCAACAGAACGCTTTGATTGAACCAATGCCATCTTTTCTTTAACATATATACAGTGTCCTCTCCGCATAGCGGATCCGCTGTTCAGTGGACCCTCGTTTTAAACACCTACTTTCTAGGGACATAAGCCCTTGCAGGCTTCTGCAGACCCCTTGTTTAACGATGATCTAGATTCATCACGGGTTCTCTGACGGTTTCGTTGTGTGGAGTGGTCACTGTAGTGGTTCTTTTTTTCTTCATGTAGTTCCTGTTAAATTATTTTCCTGTATTTGTCTTAGTATCTTTAGCATTCGCATTGGTATTAGTATTAGTATCTATGTTAATAAGTATTTATGTTAAGTGTAAATATGCAATTAGTGAGTAGAGTAACAACGTAGTGTGATGTTAAGTGTAATAGTGCAGGGTTGCAATGTTTTTTCATGATCCTTGCACTATCGTCTTGTAATGTAAATTGCTCGTTAGTATGTTGCAAATTTTAGATGAAGATATAAAAAAAACCAAGTTCGATCACGTGACGATTTCTTTCGTGCCAAAAAATTAGCCACAACACAGGCAGCTTTGCCAAAACGGGACGGGCACAGTGTGACCAGGTGTCTTTGTATCGTTATGATTCCGTACTTTCTGACATCAAAGATATTCTTTAAGGAAGTGAAACAATTCAGATTATAACGGGATGAGATTCTAGTGTCACCGCAGCCAATAGTTCCTTGATGTGACCATCATTAGCGGAATTTGGTATAGATTGATTACATGACCGAAGTTATCGTTATTGATGGGTTTGTCGGACGCTATAACAAAATAAGGGGCCTCGGTTTGGTACGAGTCTCATTTTGATGAGGGATTACTGGAACTCAGCGTAATTAGTTTACCTTTGGTATACAAACCACACAATAGTTTGATATTGCGCTCACGGGCCTCGGAGCTGAATCATACAAAATTTTTTGCTTCATGTGTTTTCTATGTCTCACATTCTATCCTCAGTCAACTGAGCAATAAAAGCCCAAATGATGGAAGACGCTGCGGGGGAAAGGAGAAGGAGTATTAGGAGAGTGGAAAGCCTTCCTCTCTCTTTCTCCTCTGCCTTTTCCTTCTCCCTTACCCCGCAGCACCTTTTATCGTTTGCATTCTTCTTGCTTAGTAGACTGAGGAAAGTAAGAGGTACATGGACAAGTCCAACGTTTTTCCAGAAACTGGGAACTATCTTTAACATGAAGCAGGGTAAATGAACTTCCACGCCAATCATTTTGATTTAAGCCGATTTGCAAGTAGATATATGGTTAAACTGAGAAAACTTACCAAGTCTTCGCTTGATGTCCCGAAATCTGCAGGCAGATAATGAATGCATCAGCTGGTCTTCCGTAATACCTAATGACCTTTGAGGTGTAGGCTGCTTCCTTTAACTCTGTCAGTATGAAAACAGAATAAATTTCAGTCAATCGTGTGAATTCTGGCAGCAAGGCGTTAGACTTATGACGACGAGTCCCTTGTATCCCTGTGGTAAACCTTGCTCAACAGGTCTGTTGACCAAAGCACCATCATCAAGTCAAAAAGGACGGGGAAACAAGAGGCGCATCGTCATAAGTCTAAACAAAGCGTGTGCCCAAAAACTCTCAAACTGAGATCAGCCTTGATAGAATATGTACTTGATTCATGGAAATTTGTTTGTGACTTAAATCATACGAAAAAAACCCTTGCCCTAACCGGTATGTTTTTCTACCGTGTGAGTAAACAAAACCGGTCACAGTTTGAAAGCCTCCTGCTTCCCGGATATCAAGGTAATAATATTGGAAACTGCTGTATATCATTCAATAGCAGACATGTTATATGAATTTCAAAACTTACCTGACTGAAATTAGCCATTTCGCTCTGAAATTGTGAAGGACTTTCTCAAGAAAGCAGCTCCAAGAAGTTCTAAAACAGGCATAAAGTCACGATGAAATTTCTTGTCCTACAGCAATGACATTTACATACTTTAGCACGTGTTATCCCTTTGGGATCATAAAAACATTATCGCGGGCGAGCACTGATGTCACTGCTGAAAGGCAGAAACGACAGGAAAATTAGGTCGTGGTTTTCGACTAGACTGATGCCTTTTCGTCCCTTGTTTCCCTGCGTTCCTTGGACAAGAGGGACTAATAACATTACTCTTAATAAGTGGGCCCACTTTAGGCCCGTGTAGGATGGTTCCGTATTCACCAATCAAATCGCTAGAATTCAGTTTTTAACCAATCAGGGGCCGCTATTCAGAATGCTGTTGTTGTTGCTCTCAAAGAACGGTTGAAGAAGCCTGGAGTTCTCGCAGCTTCGATGGATCTATTTTGCTTCTACAGAGGAAGATTACTGTCTGAAAGGTTTGCATTTTGCGATTTATAGGTCAAGACAACATCATTCTTTTTACTAAAAGTTTCCTTTTCAATGTTCGAGCTCTTTAAACCAGATTTTGAAGCGATTTTATTGAGTGTACGAGAACTCCCACCTTTTTAGGCCATTTTGAAAAAGTGGGCCCACTATATAAGCGTAACATTATGAGTCCCTATTGACCAAGTGATATCAGCAAGTCAAAGAACGCAGGGAAACAAGGGACAAAAAGGCATAAGTCTAGTTTTCGACCTGCTGTATTCCTCAACTGAGGCCTGCACACAATTTTGTTGAAGCCTCTTCGACACATCGTTCAAATCGCAACGAATTATGCAAATCGGTTGGGTTGCTCTTGGGTGCAGCTTGTGGGCGGGTGGTACATCTTTCCTGATTCACGCGGTTGCTTCTAATTCTTTCTATTGCCCCATTCACACTGCAAGTTAAACCAGTTGAAACTGAACCAGGTTTTTGAATAAGGCCTTCTGATTGGTCAGTCCAAAAATTCCAGTAATTTGATTGGTTGCAATTTAGACTGGTTTAGATAAAGCTGGTTTAACTGTGTCATTGTGAATGCAGTATATGTTAATAGCCACGGGGTTGTCATAGTCTATTGCTCCACGTGGCATTATCGTCCATGTAATGTTTCGTAGAATAATTTGTAGGTAGCGTAATAGGTAACTTGTCTTGTAAATTTTCAATGGAACAGAAAAACGAAACAACATGCTTTGAAGCTATTTTAAGGGGTTCTCGAGAAAATACCCTCATAATTTCAGAACGGAGAGACTAATTTCAGTCAGGAAACTTTTAGAATCAACTGGAATATATCCACCATCACGACATTTGCCAATATCCATATCTTGAAATCCAGCGAGCAGCAGTCTCTAAAACGAGGACTGTTTTCTGTTTTACCCAGCAGCATCAATTTTCTTTGAATTTTCTAATCTTACAATTTTCTTCCAGACAGCTACTGTTGCTGGCTAAAGTCGTCTGTTCCCAAAAGAGAACCTAATGAAGATGCTACATCAGGAATCATACATCGAGAGCGTTATCGGCATCCTCCTACTGGAATGAGATCAGCTGTACCACTTGGGGGTCTTGGTACAGGCTCTTTTGAGCTTCGAGCTGATGGTAATTCATCTCTTTTATTCTTCTTCAGGGACACACTCTGGGCTGAGTTTTTTCCTCTGATCAGTTCACAGGAGGCCCAATCGCCTACTATGGGGCTTACGAAGCTTTTCCATTGACGTAATTTCTGCTGCTGCTGCTGTCGTTTCTAACTGCAACATAAAGACAGCAGTACCTTTTCCGTGGGCTGAACAAAATCGACATTCATACCATCTAATGGTATGAACATGGTATGAACATAGACATACATAGTTTGTGTACTGTGTCTTTCCTCGTGCTCCATAATCATGCCAAATACAACATCCAACCGCAATAACAACATCAGAGATTCTGTTGCTGTTGCTGTACTACAATGACGCAACATTATTGGCTGTTTGTGTATTGTAAAGTCTATAGTATTAAGTAACTAGACTGTACAATACACAAACAGCCAATAATGTTGCGTCGACATAATAACTATAATAATAATAATAATCAATTTATTTCAAGTTGGTTACAACTCTAGTTCTACATTAATCTGATGTGAACTAATTTACACCAACTATTTACAATTTTACACAAAAAGAAACCTATAATACAATACAATAAAATGTCTGTAATCATTATCTACAAATTTTGCACTTGCATCTGTCTCCACTCCAATTTTTTATGTTTCTTTTGAATATAGCAGCTGATGAAGCGCTCTTTATTAAATCAGGCATGCTGTTCCACAAGAGGCTGCCTCGAAACGTTATAGAATCAATGCCAAACATAATGCTGTTCGCTGCAGGAATTTGCAATAAATCTTTCGTCCTGAGGTCATATTTAGTGTCCTTTCTGACAAAACACTCCTGCATAAATGACGGGTTAGTACAATTGAGTGTTTTGTATATCTCAATAACAGTACAGTACAGCAACAGTACAGCAATACAGCAACAGTACAGCAGTACAGCAACAGAATATCAGATGTTGTTGCGGCAGGATTGGAACGATATCCCAGCTAATATTAGAGAAATTCAAACACTAGGGCGCTTCAAAAAAAGAACTAAAAGCGCACCTGACGAGCTGAGAATGCCAAGAAAATTACACTAAAACACGACCCTCTGGAAGAACATCCAATTTTTATTTAGATATTACTCCCATTTTTTTCCTTTTATAATAGAAACATTGTACTAGGTTTATAGCTGAAGAGGTATTCGTGTAATAATAATAATAATAATAATAATAATAATAATAATAATAATAATAATAATAATAATAATAATAATAACAATGATGATGATGATGATGATGATGCTGTATTTGGTGTGATTACGGAGCATGAGGAAAGACACAGTACACAATCAACCATGGTATGAATTTCGATTTTTTGTTCACGTCAAAGAAAAAGTACTGATGTCTTTATGTTGCAATTAGAAACATCAGCAGTAGCATAAATTGCTTCAGTGGAAAAACTACGCAAGCCCCATAGTACGCGATTGAGCCTCCTGTGATCAGTTATGACCATATTACCTTTCTCAAATTAGATGTCACATAAAAAGTCCGTCGAATAAGGGGCAGTGCAAAGTTTATTCTATAACATGACCCGTGCAAAATGTAACAGGGAATCTACATTTTTTGAGCTTGTACAGAACTGGGTCAACACATTTTATTCAGCAAATATGAACGGGCTTGAACGAGGCAGTAACTTTTTATTATGAGCTCAAGATAGGATGAACTTTTAAATATAAAATGGCTCACCTTGAGGACAAAATTGTGAAACATGCAAGTGGGGAAAAGGGAAATGCATGCAAAGATGAGTATAAATGACGTCAAATTCCTTGTTAGTTTTTTGCAAGAAGGATTCATCAGTTATTGACAAAGACTCTCATAGAGATGAACTGCTTTTCTTGTGGTCTTTGGCAAAGTCATCAGTGGTACTGTAGTACTATACAACATCTGCTGTTCATGATTACGGGGCATATGAATTTTTTAAGAAAAGGTGACAGGGTAGTTGTATTTTTGTAATGATTTTATACAGGGCGAGCAGATTTTTTGCAACAATTTTTCCTCTCCACTGGCCATGTAAATAATATACTTTTTGCGCTGTCCCTAACAACGATTAAAGAGTTTTGCAAGAATAATTTCGCGATATTGTAAATTCATGTGACATCTAACTTGAGACAGACTTCAATGAATAACACCGGCATACCTGGCCCTGGGCCCTGTGTAAGCACTCTCTGCAAAATTATGTCGTAACAATCAGATGTGGAAAGAGATCTCATAAACAGCAATGAGTTAAGCCTAGTTTCCATAATGATCATAACAGCCGACGACCTACTGCGACACATCGGCGACGTGTCCCCGATCAGTCGGTGACATATGGAAAGGATCACTGTTACAATCATATGGAGACCAAGCTTTAAACTCATCTCAACTCTTTCGATGCGTCCCGCACTGTCCACGTCTGATCGGTGACGTCGGAGACATCACTCAGAAAATGTTCCTATTCAAAGCTACTGTCCCCGATGTGACCCTAAGCCTGCCTTGGCGACGCGTCGCCGACTGTTACGACCATATGGAAACCAAGCTTTACTTCAAATTTTGATTTGTTTGACTAGATTTGGACAAGTTGCTTTGGAAGTTGTTAGCGAACGAAACGCCAGCTTTCAGTTTTCGAGAAGCATAATATACCAGGTGCGCCAAAGAAGTCTAGACTTGTGAAAAATCGTGGTACCTACAAGAGAGGTTGGACTTAAAATGAATCGACTTTTGCTTTAAAGCAGAGACCAGAAGGTCTTTCGGCAAACAACCTCGAGTTCCCTAAAATCTAGTCAATTTACAGAATTAGGCAGCAATATTTTACACGTTCAACTGAAAAGTTTTTGCAAAGATTCGAGCCCTATGTTCATAAACATAACACCTGGTAGGCAAATTCGACTTTGTGAGAATTCGTTCGTTGCAAAAATGGCTGAAAAGAGCCTAAAACACTCAATCAAATCGTTTACATAAATCATTTCTCATTACTTGCATACGCAAATGGAGGTCTCTGTCTTCTAAACCATCAATAAAAGTAGCGATTCCCGATGTGAGAAGAACTTGACTTGGCACAGTCTATTCAGTGGTTTCTGCTAGACGTGTACAAATCAAGTCATTTCATCTGAAAAGTTCCCTGAAAATAATTCCATTGAGATCTTATGCAATTTGGGGTAGATTAGTTATAAGTATCAATGCTACAAAATTACATTTTAAGCATTGACTTTATCAATTGTCTCTAATTTGATATCATTTCTCGTTAATATAAGACAACATACTTGTGGGACCGCAATAGTGGCCCGTCAGGACAATGATGAAGGGTTTGAAATAGAATTGTGGCAAAATTTCGGGTTTTTTTTGTCGGAGAATTCTGTCGGCGTATTTTGCGACTCTGTGTCCAAGTAATCAAATTTTGTAATTGACTCAGTTTGTTGTTTGCCGCCATTTCCAAGTAAATGAGCCCCCACACCAACACTTAACTTGATTTCACTTCGTACAAATTAGTTTTACCATCACTGGCCTCACCTAAGCTTTTTCAAGGTCGGTCGTTTGGGTTTAGTAATGCGGCTTGTTGGCCCCTTTCATGGCCGCTAACCTTTCTGACAGTATCATGCCGAGGAGGCTCCGACTGGAGAAGGTCGGGTTTTACTAGGTCGGGTCCTCTTCTCCGACTGGAGAAGAGGGGGTTTTAGGGAACGAAGGCTACTCACCAGTATAAGGTGGGGACGAATAAGTAAAAATACTACTCTAGCGGGGCCAAATTCATGGATTTGAATAATTGGGAGCAAGGGGACAAACAAAAACATGACTACGGAAAAGGGATTTCTGGTCCTTCTGAGGCCCTCCGGAAACGTCGCAAGAAACTGGATTACATGAGAAACCCACTATGTAGTCCTTTGGATGTGCAAACGAGACTCTTACAACATTGGAAATGAGAATTGCATGAATTTCAAAGAGATTTGTAAATACCCTTGTCTGAACTTGTCTGTACTGTCCTGTCAAAGAATGTATGACGTTTATTTCTACTTTGGAGGATTCCTGCTATCATTGCAGACATGACAAATGTGGGGTTGAGTCAGGCTTTTCGAATTTTTCACAATTTCTACATAGTGTTACAAAAATTCTGCTCCTTTGAAACGCCGGAATCATTCTCTCACGGGGTATCTTAGCACGCTGGTGGTATGGGGACGTGCCACTTTTAGGGCAGGGACGTGCCTAAGCAGTTGCGGAATCATGGGTATCATTTTCAGAGATTTTGCAGCATTATGGATCATGTTCTAAGGAAAAATTACCACAATAGGGTCTGCTTGGGGAAATGAGTAAGCTTGGGGTAAAATAGGTGGGATAAATGTCGAAAAGTTTTGCTAAACTCTTCATCCACAGGCTTCCTCTTACTTAAGCTGTTTGGTCTTATATTTCATATTTATATTTCATTTATTTATATTTTCATATTTAATTCTTTTAAGGAAGGTTGCCCTTCAACAAGTTGATTTTCAAGGGACCCTCCGATAAAAACATTAATTACAATATAATATAAAAGGAAGAAAGCTGTTAATCAAATTAAACTATAAAACCTTATTTACAATATCTAAAACCTATATACCCTCCTTGATACTGTGAATGTTGATTCATAGGTTCCTGGTTTACCGTTTCCAGCAGTCAACACTTCCCATTTTACCCCTCCCCCCCAGCCTACTTACGCTACTCCTGCAGACCCTATAAGATTTTCAGGAAATACTTCGCAATTTGCGGAATTATTGCCGTAAAATTCCTAAAAATTTGCGGAATCGTCGGTACCAGTTTGTGCAGAATGGCACGTTATGGCATGCGAAAATCACCAGATACACCATAGTGCGGCATTTCTAATTATTGGTTTGTTTTGTTTGTTTTGTTTTCAATTTATTTTGAGTGAGCTTGTCAGGATTTCTAGCTACTGAAAGCTAATTTAGGCCCACTGTGCATGCCGTTTCCAGGCATGGGACCCCTAGTTTAACGTCCCTTCAGAAGGACGACGAGGTGAGTTGCGAGGTCAGTCCTCAGAGGTCACCCATCCGAAATCTGACCTCACTCGACCAAGCTTGAAGGGAGTACAAAGACCAGCGTGCTTTGCACAAAGTCAGCGATTTGCTCTCCACAGCTTCCGGAATAACTGACTGTACGAAATTCACAAAAACAAAAACAAACGATCGCAAAGGCTGCTGGTCTTTGTTCTCCCTTTAACTTCAGTCACCTGACGAAGAATGTATAAGCCACTCGGCCACTCACCCCGCGTAATATATTTTTATCTTGCAAATTATTTTATAAGTTGATTAGCTGCTTTTGTTTTACATAAATAGAAGCTACTGTATTAAAGTTGTTTTCGACATGAAATACGATGACAACAACCACGTTTTTCCACAGGGAATCCACTGCTAAGAATGCCCTCTGAAAGTAAAATCCGATCGTTTCCTTCGTAACAGATTTAGATCCGTTTTTTCGTTTCTTTCGTCAATGATCAGATGATATGCGCGATTTTGAAAATTTCCTTTGTTTTTCCTCTGCGATGGCGCGGTGTGAACGGGCGGGAAGTGCGGAGGTGCAAGAGTGGAGATTGTGGAGGAGAAAGACGAGGAGAGAGAGAGGAAAGAGACTCTTTCCTCTTTCCTTTCTTCCCTTCTCCTCCGCATTTTCCTTCGTCTTTCTCCTCCACAATCTCCACTCTTGCACCTCCGCACTTCCCGCCCGTTCACACCGCGCCATCGCAGAGGAAAAACAAAGGAAATTTTCAAAATCGCGCATATCATCTGATCATTGACGAAAGAAACGAAAAAACGGATCTAAATCTGTTACGAAGGAAACGATCGGATTTTACTTTCAGAGGGCATTCTTAGCAGTGGATTCCCTGTGGTTTTTCTCGGATAAACCTAGATTTTCTCCGGATAAACCTGGTTTATCCAGGTTTTTCTCCAGAAAATTCTAGTTTTTGGAAAACCAGGTTTTCCTGGATCGATTTTCTACTGAAAAGCATAGTTTTTTGAAAAACTGTTTTTTGGAAAACTTGGTTTATCTAATGAATCTCG
Organism: Aurelia sp. 3 sensu Dawson et al. (2005); assembly: GCA_964020215.1. Classification (NCBI taxonomy): domain Eukaryota; kingdom Metazoa; phylum Cnidaria; class Scyphozoa; order Semaeostomeae; family Ulmaridae; genus Aurelia; species Aurelia sp. 3 sensu Dawson et al. (2005). The sequence continues at coordinate 12,295,908 of OZ026593.1, read as the reverse complement.
CTATCGTTGCTACGTAGCCACACGTTTCAGAAAAACTAGGTTCATCTTGGAGAAACCTGGTTTATCTGGAGAAAAACTAGGTTTAGCTAGACAAAACCTGGTTTATCTGATTTTGCTGATTATCGCGAGCCATACACTCTTCCGAGTAGAACTTTCAGGGAGCTTTAATGGTTTTTATTAAACAAAGGAATTTTACTAAAGGTGTATGGGATTTTTAGAGAAAGTAATACGACCCTCGATGATGTGCGGGATATGATTCGTAAGAATCTCAAGATCATCTACATCATGGAAGGGCTTTCTCTCAAACTGTGGTGGGAAGTGTCATATAAAACCCTAAAATGGTAAACTTAATCTCACAAACTTTCACTCTAGTGCTGCATGAAATTTTGTTGTCCGATTGTGATCTGAGCTTGTTAAAGTTTGGAAAATTGGGAAGGACCTTGCGGAAAAATGCTATGGTTTCTCTGCGGATAAACATAGCTTTTTTGACGACCTCACTTTCACTTAGATGAACCTGGTTGTCTCGATGAGCCTCGTCTTCAGTTAGAAAAAACCTGGGTTTTTCTAATGCCGTCTTGCTTTCCGGGGAGAAAACCTAGTTTATCTTAAAAACCAAAGCTTATCTAAGAAAAACTAGGATTATTTCAGATAAACCAGATTTTTCTCCAGCAAAGTGAGGTTCCTTCAGAAAAACCAGGTTTCTCTGAAGAAAAACCAATTTATTTGAGAAAAACCTGGTTTAATTTTCGCATGCCATACACGTTATTGTCGTTGCTGTGAGGTAAAGGGTCAAGGTACTCACCACCCCCCCCCCCCTCCCGAGATCGACCATGACCAATTTAGCCGAAAGTCTTTCAATTTATAAATTTGATTGCAGGAACATTTCACGAATGGACTATCGAGAATCAATCGCCCGGAGGTGCAGCAAAGCTTAGTAAAACAGCATTGGATCTGATGTTATTCGCAGTTCGACTGGAACAAGAAGATAATCACAAAACGGCCGCACTTAGGACGCACGCTCCACATGGATTTGAAGGAGTTGATAAAATGTCATATCATGGAACTTACCCGGTTTCAAAGCTTGAAGTAGGCAAGTGCTTATCTCTTTTCCGATTCAATAATGATTGGACTTCTCCCTCTCAGTCAGGGGCTTTCCTCTGTTTCTGTTCTCAAACACCTGCAAAAAACGAGTCACTTGCTCAAACTTCTGCTATTATTTAGTGCAGTAGTGCATAGGCAAGAACACGTGTTATCGCCTTGGGAAGAACGAATTATGTACTAATGTACTTCAATTATCTAGGGTCACCTTTCTGTCAGTTGATTTTACGTCCCTAGGCAAAGTTTGTAAAATAAAGGATTTAGGTCCCCGAGAGGACAAAGTGATTTGCCTTGAATAGATTTCTTATATCTGAGCGAGCGAGGCCCCGTTTACACAATACCGTTTTCATTTCATAGTGTAAGATTGCCAATTCTTGTAAAACGCAATTCATACCAAAATCCCAGTAGACACAAATTACCGTACCTTACAAAAGAATCGAAATAAAATCTACCGAATGGCAAAAACATTCAGAAAAACTTTTAGCACCTTTCCAAATGATTTGGTGAAGACAAGTCGCAAGTTACCAGAAATCGAAAGCTTTCTACGGTGTCACTCGGTGTCACATCATGATAAAAGTTTAGGCCGAGGAGAATCTGGAAATTGAAGCATAATAAATTATCAAATAATTCTTCGACATCACCTAAACAACTCCTGATAGCAAAGATTTTAACACCCACGGAGTCATGAATCGAAATTCTTAGATTGCGATCACTTAAAAGCGAAGAAGCAAATAGACTCACATTAGGGTAAGGTGGGGTAATTTGGGTCTACGGGGTAATTTGGGTCTATTTGCTTTTTCGCTGTTAAAACGATCGTAAGTTGATAATTTCGATTCATGATTTCGTATAATCTATACTTTCAGGAGTTGTTTAAGTGGTGTCGACGAATTATTTGATAATTTCTAGTGCTTCAGTTTCCTGATTTTCACCGGCCTAAACTATTATCATGATCTGACAGCGTAGAAAACTTTTGATTTATGCCAACTTGCAATTTCTTTTTGTCAACAAATCATTATCAATCTCATGTTCAGTCATTTGGGAAGGTGTTAAAAGTTTTTCGAAATTTTTTTGTGATTCGTCAGATTTTATTTCGATTATTTTGCAAGGTGGGGTAATTTGGGTCTACTGGGATTTGCATAGGATACTGTTACGAGTCGCGTTGTGCAAGAATTCGCAATGGCTCACGAAATCAAAACAAAAATTGAGAAAATACTGCAAGTAAATGGATGATACATCGAAAACAGCATAAGGTACACATTTTTTTTCATGTTTTAGTGGTTTCAGAACAAGACATAAGGATTCACTTCTTTTAAATATCACTTCGAAAGAAACTTTGTTTACATTTCTGTCTTCAAGAATGGGCCTAAGTATGAGCCCGAGGTGGTACGATTTATTTTTAATTTTCTCTGTGCAAGTTTTCAAGTCTTTGGCTGCGAAACTCTGAAAATTCAATCACAGTTATCCATGAAAGCATTCTAAAATTTTATTTTTGTGAATTTACAATACTCCTGACGAAACAGAAAAAGTTTTTCTCGAATAGACCAAAATTTCCCGCCGACAGGTTGAAATTAAACGCAAAAGTGAGGAAAGTAAAAAATTCTAAAAAAATATTCAAACTTCAAATTAAAGAATGGGAACAAGTTTCCAAGAACGACAAAAGATTCAATGTAGGTAAAACGAAAAAAGTTCTTCAATATTTCCAACGACTTTGTGAGGATAGGGTAAACCGGGGTAATTTGGGACAAGGGAAATTTGGGACACCCCTGGGATAATTTGGGACATTGCTTAAAATTGCATAATTATATCACTCATTGCAATCATTTATTCTTTTAAGCAAATTTTTCAACATTTGCATTGATATTGAGTACTTTTTTGATATTTTGAAGCATTGATTTGATTATGACTACTTTACCGTACATTTATGAAAGCGGGAATTTTTGATGAAATTGGAGTGAACTGTGGCAGATACACTATTTTCTTATCCGAATTTGCCATTAGGTTTGAATATGTATCATTTACAGGTGGAACTCAGTGCTGTCCCAAATTACCCCATATAGGGGTAATTTGGGACAGCATCATTTACACGCTAATATATCAGCAACAACATGAATTAAGAGAATCTTTTACTCAATTTCAATTATTCACCACTCAAATGTCTATAAAAAGCTGAATTGGTCTTGTTTAAATATGCAACGAAGCAGTCATACCTCAAAAATGACAAAATTGTCCCAAATTACCCCGGTTTACCCTACTCTATTTATTTCGAAAAATGCCCAATTTAGACCCAAATTACCCCACCTTACCCTACCCCGTGGACTCAAATTACGGAATGGCCTTCTTTTTACACGAGACCGTTTTCATTTCATATCGGATTGGCTTCTTGTTTACACGAGACGGCTCCAGTCCGATACCCTTCATACCGTTTTCGCGTTTTGAAATGAAAATACTCTGCAAGTGGGATGAAACCAATCCGATATCGTGAAAATAATGAAATATCTGAAATAAAAATTTCGATTTTTATTTCATTAAAAATTTCATTTTTAATGAAATAAACATCTTGCAAAATCTTAGAAAAAAACGGACATTTTAGGTTGTCAGTTTGAATTGGAGGCGGGCGTTTAAAGTTCTAAGAGATTGAATTTCAATTGTTAATCATCAGAACTTTGCCACTGCTAGCATCTTCCTAACTTTTGGTCTTAAAATTTATTTCCAAGGCATCAAACCATGTGGTTTTAAACCTGAACTTGGCTCTACAGATCTTGCCGAGCTGCGCGACTCGCGCACGACTTGGTTCTAAAGCTTATTTTACACTAGGCGGAATTCTTTGGCGGAAGCGGAGTATTCTGTCTAAACGTATGCGCAGAAAAATTTCGAAGAGGAATTTTAGCGGAATATTTCAGTGGCGGAAAAATAGGAACCATTTCAACTTTTCCGTGGCGAAAAATTCCGCTTCATCTTTTCCACCAGTCAATTCAAAGAATGATGATAATGTACACTATGCGCTATGCTTTTAATATACACTATGCGCAGCGACTTCGTAGCGACATCGTCGCGAAACCTTGCTTCCGTGCGGGAAAATTCCGCCTGGTGTAAAATAAGCTTAAACGTCGAACTTTCATGTGCCGGACTCAATAGACAATAGCACAAGTGCATTGATATATTCTTGTTTACGCGCGAAAGCAAAACTAGATACTTCATGTAAGAAATACTCAAGTGTCGCTCCTAACTGACTTAGGATCGGCACTTGAGAAGTGCGAAGCTTGAACCAAAGAAATGTAATTCACGCTTGTTTACCTCGGCTTACTTGCCTTTACTTGCCTTTACATATTTGCCTCTTATCGCATTAAGATTCGTTGAAGATGAACCAAATTTGGTTCGAAACGTTCAAAAATTAAGAACATGTTTAAGACAATTATTTATTAAAGTGTTGCTGTCTTTTACTTCGATTAAATCTTGTTCTGTTTTACTTCGAATGTCGCAACACTTGTCACAAAAGGGATTTGGCAATTAATAACCAGGAATGTCAAAAAAATAAATAAAATGAATGAATGCAAATGATCGTCTTTGCTTGCCCCGTTCTTCAATTTTCAAGAATTCCAACTCCTAGCTTTCTCATTGTCTCGTTTACAGAGCTCCAGCAATTCAAAGACATCAAAATGTCCTTGTATGCGCATTCAGCATTCAAACCACGTGACCCACGAGCCTCGTCTGTACCTGCAGTAACATTCAACCTCGATATCGATAACCCAACAAATGAAGACACGACAGTCTCATTCATGTTCAATCTCCCTCTGGGGTACAATGACGATACGATACGCAGAGGTGGAAACTTCGCAGAGGTAGCATTCACAAGGCTTGTAACCGCAGCGGATTGTATGAAAGCTTGTGCTAAACAGCCGAGGTGTATGTCATGGACGACTAACGGGCCTTTTTCGTGTCTCCTCAAAGACAATATGCCATTAAATTCATATGAGTTTGGCATTATATCTGGGTTGAAAGGGAGATGGTCCGCAGATGAGGATACGCTGACTTTTTCAAGACCAGGGTTCTATCCCCAAAGTGGACAGATATCTCTGCGAGTGCTTGGAGACCGCACGGATGAACTCAGCTTTATTACGACAAATGAACCGGAAAAAATATGGAAGACTTTCAAGAAGCATGGTAAGTAAAGTTTGGTGTCCTTTTGAGCATTTCTACTCTTCATTGTTCGGTTTTTCTCTATTTTATGCGTTAAAACCAGAACGAGCAGCAACATAAGTTCCAAATAAAAACACACACCAAATGCTAAAAAGATCAACAAGAATCAACAACGAGCAACACAGAGCACATCAAACAGTGGAAATCAGTTAACCTTGAAATGAAAACGACCGAAGCAGACGAACAACAAAAGCCAGAACGAACAACATGATTACCAAAAATTTTGCACTATCATCACTCATGTTGGCCTGACATCCAGTGTGAAACCGGCTCAAGTATTTATTCGTAATAAAGTCTTTTGTTTTTCTTTATATCTAGCACTTTGCATTTAATATTTAGATGTATTTTCTTAGGTCCATGTTAAATGCCAGGGGGTAGTCATGATCTATTGCTCCTCATGGCACCTTTTTTGTAGTGCTGTATGGTAGTTCGTACGTAGTGTTGTAGGTAATTTTGCTGCTGTAACCCTTATATCGAGTAAAAAAAATTACCAAATACAACGTACTCCAACAACCAAAAAGAGCAAAACGAAGAACAACTAATTATTTATCATCCATTTATTTATCGTTGGATTATAGAAGATAGATATAATAAATAGCTAATTAAATCTTAACTTTAAGACCTTAAAATACAAAATGAGTCCTTGAAATACAAATATTACTCAATAAAAACGTGGATAAAATATTTACATGCCGTTAAAAAATATACAATGTAAAAGCAGGAATCTAAATTGTTTACCATAGAAAGCTCAAATTCGGAATAACAGTTTGGAAACTTCATACAAAAAGAACTTTACAAAAACCTCATTGCTGCAAAATGACTGCAAAACGGCATAAAACATTGATCAAGTCATAAAGGGCTCCTCGCACAGAACAAAAATTGAATTTCTCATTGGTGAGAGATATCCTCTGCAAATTTACATGGGATTGAAAATCTTTTGTATCTGTTTGAAAATCTATGTCTGATAACTCTTGAGAGAGGTGAAACGCCCATTGCGAATCGTTCTTTGCAAGGAGAGTCCTTACGATCTGATGAATATTTTAGGCCCTTTTTGAGTCATTTTTACAACCAAGAAATTTTTCTAAAGTAAGATTTACCGACACTTCCAGTGCTGGTAAGAGGGCAAGAATAATCACAAAATACTTCGACCTTTCGGCGTTTAAGGCCCGTTTTATAAGTCGTGCCGCGCCGCGCCGAATCGTAGAAACTTGAGTTCGACTGAGGTTCGACTTGGAGCGACTCTTCTGTTTTATAAGAACAAAACTTTTGCCGTGCTGTGCTGTGCCAAACCATAATGACGAATGCGCACAATACTGACTTAAGAAACTTTTCTTTTTAATTTCATAAGCTATTGACATTATTGAAATAATTATAGTTCTTTTATGCACGTGTGAAATCCAAAACAGAGCTGCAAGAATCGTAACTAATAGCTCATACGATGCCTCTGCTGCTTCACTAATTCAGAATCTTGGCTGGCCGACTATCAGTAATCTTATAAGAAAAGAAACCGCCACGCTAACATATAAGTCTTTGAATTCGCTTGCCCCAGTCCACATGAGAAATCTATTTACTAAGTATTCAGATGATAGAGAAAGATCTTTGCGTTCAACAGAAACTGATCTTAGGTTACCGTTATTAAAAATTGCCAATGGCCAAAAGGCTTTTTCATATCGCGGTGCAAAACTTTGGAACAGTTTAGAAAGAGAAGCAAAATTGGCACCTTCCCTGAAATCTTTCAAGGAACGACTATAGAGGGCGGTACAACTTTACTTTCTTGTTCTTTTTCATATCCATTTTATTTTATTGTAAATTAGGTGTATGAATTTCTTTTGTTCTTAGTTTAGTCTCTTTTCCTTTAATTTTTTGTTTTAAACAGGTCAGTTTGAAAAGCATTTATTTATAAATGAAACTTATACCTGTATAAATATTTTAAAATGAAATGAAATGAAATGTGAGTATGGTGCGGCACGGCGCGACTGAAATTGGTTTTATAAGTCGCACCGGATCGACCCAGTCGAGAGGCCTTTGGCGTATGGTTCGACTTGGTCGAACCAAGTATCAGGTTGGTTTTATAAGAGTCGCGCCGTACCGAACCAGGCAAAATTGATCGAAATTCACTTGGTTCGGCGTGGCGCGGCACGACTTATAAAACGGGCCTAATTAGCATTTGAATCATTCAAATCTGTGAAGCACTCTTGGTGCTATGAAGTTTGAAAAGAGGGAACTTTTATCTGGCTCACTCGGTATATCTAATAGCTTATATAGCTAAAAGCATTCTCCAAGATTCAAGTGCACTTGCCTTTGTATCTAGGTGGATTTGGCAATGCAACAATAAACGAAACAGCACTTCATGGCACCGCTGCGATCAAGGCGCATGTTCCCGCAGGACAATCAAGAACAATATCAATAATCATGTCATGGTATTTCCCAAATCGAGATGTAGCTGATGAACGCGTTGGAAATTATTACTCAAATCTATTCAAATCAAGTCGTGATGTTGCAGCATACGTCGAATCGCATTTGTTGGAACAAATATCAGATATTGTCAAATTACAAAAAGGTTTGGTGCCTCCAAAGTCAATATTTCCAAAGGTAAGAAATTTCTTTGCAAAGCAACACCTGTAAAGGTTGCCTAAAGTGAAAATATTCATGGATGCGAATGAACATCGTCGAATGATAAGGAATCTTTTCTAATCTTTTTTTGATACACGTATTTTTTCACAAGCAACTAAAAGTTTGAGCCAGTACTGAAAGTTCCTTAGATTTATCAGATTTTCATTGCTTGGAGTTTCCTACGAGTTTCTTAAAGGTTTTCATTACCTGTGCCCCCATGAACATTTCACACAATGTTTTCACCATATCCAAAGTTTTAGACAATTTTTCACCACTTCCAAAGGAAGAGCTCGATTTCATTGTCAGTCCAGGCGAAGGTCTCTTCTCTGGGCATGCTTGCAGATGCCAGTTGACAGAATATTTTTGGCGCCAAACTCTTTATCAACAGAGAGAGCTCCTCCACCAAAACACGAAAGAGAGGTTTTTGTTTGCGCAGTACATAGCAATCAGACATCGTGCAACAGCGACGCAAAGCGGAGCAAAAGTAAATCCGAAGTCGTGTAATCTCTTCGAAAAGCGAAGTGCAACTGCTTCGGATTGGGGTGGGAATCCAAAGTAAAAACTAATACGACGTCGTTTAACTCGGGCCCTAATCAGTTCAAGTTCTAGTAAACCAAGCTCAAGTCAGCATGATCAATCTGCTGATAAAAGTCTTTATAGATTTCGTTTACATGTTGTATGTCATGAATCTCGTCATGTCCTGTCTTGTGTCATTAATACAGAAAGTAGCGTAATACTGAGAGTTCCCAAGAGTATGGTCACACCACATAAAAAGGGTAAAACAAAACTTAAACAATTAGGTCTATTAACATTGACAATCTTTTAGTACAAACAAAATGCATTAACAATAAAACCGTTGAAATTTGCTTGGCGTACATCCTTGCTTCTATGTGTCCTGCAGAAGATTTCGCCCGATACAACCAAGGCACAATTCAGCCAACTTTTCACAAGCTCGCCATTCGCTTCTACATTGAAATATCATGATTGACTTTTTCAGAGTTCGAAACCAAACAAGACTTGCGACTCGAGCATTAATGGCGTCAACATGTTGCCAGAATGTCTGCAAGATATCTTATTGAACAGTTTGAGTTTCTGGAGATCTGGAATGTGGATGGAAAATGGTCGATGGAGGCAATGGGAAGCATTTGATTGTGTCAATTTGGACCCAGTTCACGTCGATTTCCATCGCTTTTTACCCTACCTCATATTCTATCCAGGTATGCCTTTATCAAAAGCATTCTAATTGCAACAATACGAGTTCAAGACATGTTTCTTATATATTCTGAAAGTATATCGATAGTATCAGAACCTCTGTGTAACGAGCATCATACTCAGTTTTCTACCATTTAGAGAGCCCCTTACCATTCAGCAAGAACGGTTTGACGTTGTTCATGGATAAAAGCTAAACTCCGAGAACAGGCTTCAAAAGTTTGCAAACGTTAACTTTCTGAGTTGTCCCAGAAAAAAAATATCATAAATCTAGTACATATGCAAAAATAGAAACTTTAAATAAGATACCCCTCATACTTTCGAGCAGACAAAACTCGGAAGCAAAATAAGTTTTCGACGAGCTTGTATTACAGTGCAAGGAGCTGATGACGTTCATGCTCAGGAAAGACACTGATAATGACTTCTCACAATAGGCTGTGGTGCCCCTTTAACATCTTGTGCAAAGCTTTATCATAAGGCATATGAGAATACGGCTCCTCGGACTCGCAACGGATCCATTTGATCTGTTCATGAACAATCCAAAAAAGCTGTATATACTGGGTGACCCAAAAAAACTTCACGAGCGAGATCATAGCTGGCTTCCTGAAATGAAAAGCTATTGTCAAATGCTTTCTATAACAGTTAAGTTGAAGGCTTGGCTGTCTTTTGAGATGCTGCATGATCACTTCGAGCAATTATTACCATCTGATACCACCCAGATTCCTCATTTTGAGTGAAATAATCACCATCATTTTCCAGTCAACATTTTGTGAAAACACGACATAGCGATGGATTAGAACTCGTCTGGGGAAACTTTTTGTTTGCAAGGTGGTTGACTTATGTTCCTCATTCAAATTTCACGCTCCAAAGCAAATTTGGAATTCAGCTTTATTCACACTTTCCACGAAGTTGACTGAAAAGTGAGGCAATGGTCAGAGAAATGAATGAATTTCCATATTTTTTAAACTGTTTTTTCAGACAAAACGCATACCTTAAACTGACCAAGCAACATCTCAAAAGATAGCAGAGCCTTTCAGCGACGTGCTGATACCTTGACCTTGTTTGTCTTCAAAACATTTGCTTTCAAGAAATTATGTGCGATCTAGCTTGGGAAATTATTTTTGGGTCACCCGGTATATCTTCGTATCTGTATTGGACTGTAGTTGCCTTAGAAGCCAACAACATGGTATGGCGAATTTGAAATCATGAACGAAGTCATATGATATCATACAAAAGCAGCTGCCTTCGAAATGTCCATATATGATGAAATGAAAAATATTCTATAATCTCTCGTACGTCAACCTGTGATCTGAATATTTTCCAGCATTCACCTCGCAACCGTTCAGTAATCGCACATTATACAGGGTGTCTCAAAAAAATTGTTCGACGTTTGATTAAATGTTGAAAAATAAGGACAAAATGAACAGGCTCATGGAAACATAACCCTGTTCCTAAGATTATGAAACAATTTTAGAATTTAAAATCTTCCGAATCGGTTGAAAATGCACTGAGTTACGAGCTCTCGAAGGTAAAAAATGTGAGATAGCTGAAACCAGAGACCCCCCAGATTACTTGTATTGCAAAAAAGCTTAAAGACGGAGGTAAGAGAAGCTTATCCAATGTCATACCTCTCGTTGATATCAGAGCAAACCAAATACGACTTCTAAAGTAAATTATTTCTTGCGATCATTCTCAAAATTCCTAAACATTGCATAGGTCCAAAACAGTGGTTCAAAACAAAATCGGTGAGAGACTGAATCTGTTTCCTCAAAGCATCCATATGCTTGACAGTTAGGCTATCGAATACCTGTTTGAATCCCACTTGGTTCGTCCTGAAACAATTGATAAATAACAGAAACGACGGCCTATGGGACTTTTACCAAAAATGCCATTTCGAGGCCTCTGGTTTCAGCTTTCGCACAAACTTGAACTTCCAAAGCTTGTAGCCCGATGAATTTTTATCGGATTTGCAAGATTCTTGTGTCAAAAATTAATTGAAGATCTCAGGACAAGGGTGACTTGACCAAAGGTCTATTCAGCGTATCGTTACTTTTTAGTATTTAATCAAACGTCGAACAATTTTTTTGAGACACCCTGTACAAGTTTTGGGTCTTACACTTTCAATAATAGAGAGTTTACGAAACCAGGACGGCAACGCCAGCCAGAACGTCATCTGAAATTCTGCAAAGCAAGTCTTGTTTCCGTACGCTATCTTATAATATATCATCCAAAAGGCCAAAATAAGGCCCTCTATAACTCAGAGATGCCTGAAAACGATATTTTTACTTTGAAAACAAACTTTTAAAACGACCGAGTTTTACTTCACAAGCCTAGATCTGCAGTACAGAACGCTAGAAATGCGGTTTCCAAGTTGTGAAATTGAAGAGGACAACTTCAGAGCCTCTCATGGGAAGCAAATTCGAACGAAAAACAAGAAATCTTTTGAATCTAAAGTTCTGAAACAAAAGCAACTTTGCGTTGCAGTCGTCGTTGCCGTCGTGGTTTCGTAAACTCCCTAATCATGTTTTACAACTTCAATTGAAAAGTGGACCAAGATCTTAATCAGCTGCTAACTTAATTCGTTTTGATTACAGAACTGGCGAAGAACGTGATGAGATCATGGGCAGAACATCAGCTTGTAAATGGTATGATACAAGAATCACTTTCACAGGGCTGCCTCGAAGAAGCGACTAGAGAGGGATCCGCAGGCGGACGAACAATGACTGATGTTAACGTTGCTTTTGTTGTGCAAACATATCTTGTTTATATGTGGACTAATGATACAAAGTTTTTTGACGATCTTTATCCAGCTGCAATGCGGGCATTGACATGGTTGGTCAAAGATGCAACAAAAGGTAGGAGTATTTGGTACTTACTGATTACCTAATAGCTGATAATCCTGAAGATGAGCTCTTTCTCAAGGGCTCGGTCGATGCTGAAGACACAAATTACGTTACGTGTATTTCCAAATGCTTTCAAGGACTATCAATTCGCAAGTATCTGACCTTCAAGATATTTCTGAGATCTAAGGTTCTCCTTTGACGAAACGCGTCTTGATATTTGAACTTCTCCCTTCAAGGAACTGATTTACCTTACCGAAAGCCAGACACATACGACCTCTTCGAGCTGGACAAATATGACCATTGCGCATACAACAGCATCTTAACAAAACTAGCATTGAGAGCTGGGGAGGAGATGGCATACCTTCGTAGCGATTTCGTAGCCTTGGAAGACATAGGCAAAGCATTCGATCGAGCACATGTTAGATTTGAAGTTGAGATGTGGGATGACAAAGATGGCTTCTACCACGCATGGTTTGATGCAGAATGGGGATCACCCTCATGGATCATGTCTGATACATTTTATGGACAAGTTTGGGCGTACACACTTGGGCTAGGAGATCTGGTTGACAAAAAGAAGCTGAAATCACATTTGTTGAAAGAGAGAGAAAGAAATGATACTCCCTATGGTCTGAAGGTAAGCCCAGTGATTGTTTCATGTGGAAAGGCGTAATCTCTTAGACTGATGATCCATCAAAATCTATTTGGTTATATTGAATGATCGCTGTCATTCTTTGAAGAACGTAACTCCATCAGCGGACATGAAATGGTCACTACAGAGATTCTTATGAATACACACTTGGGAGTGGTGCAAGTAAGCTGGAAAAATATAATAACCTCTCGTATTTCTTTCATATTTAAATAATTTGGAATACTTCTCCTCCCAGCATTCAGATGCAGCTCAAAAAAGGGTACTTCGTATATTGTATCGGTGGCATACTTGATAAAAACTTAGACTTGTCACGTTGAAAATATATGCAAAAAAGCTGGCCAGAAGCTTCATGCGCTTGCAAGAGTTGCAAAATTCATGGACCAAGAGAAATTGCAGACAGTGTTGAATATGCTTTTATATTGTCTCAATTTAGCTATTGTCCTGTAATTTGGATGTTTCATGATAGAAACGTGAACAACAAAATAAATAAAATCCACGAAAGAACATTAAGAATCGCTTTCAAGGATACGTCATCAGATTTTGAAGAATTGTTGATAAAGGCAGCCTCAGTCACCATTCACGAAAGAAATCTACAGTTGCTAACTACAGAAATTTATAAGACCAAATATGATCTTAATCCTAAATTCATGGGTGAAATCTTTGTCGAGAAGAGCATCTCATGTAGCCTGAGATGTAATGACCACCTGTCAGTACCAATTCCACGCACAAATGCGTATGGTATAGAGGCGAGCAGGTACACTGGACACACACTCTGGCAATCGTTGCCACTAGAAATAAAAGAGTTTCACACCTTGACTGAATTTAAGAGGAAAATAAAAAAACATCATTTCACCAATTGCAACTGTAGATTGTGCAAGATGTATGTAAATAATTTAGGATTTTTATAAAAACATGTAAATAGGACTATATTCAGTTTCACTTTTGTTAAATGGTTGGCCTTAATTAGTTGTTTAGCTATTGTTACCAAGCCAGCCTTAAATAAATGAATTATCATTATTGTTATTATACCTCTGCTCGCACAACAGCACTAGATTCTACATTCGTTAATACTCCTTAAGTAACTGCCAAGTAATAGCATGCAACGCTTAAAATCTTACTGTCGCTATATTGATATGATCATAGCCTCACTTTTATCAGTTGCTTTTAATCGCTACACGAGACGATCATGAAACCCCATTGTTTCCGCAGCCATATTTTTGTACACATTTGTACAAAAGGTTCAGTTGAATGATGGAGCTATCGTGACTCTTGACCTTCCGTTTTGTTGGGTACTTCCCATTATGTTGATCGACATTTTTAGAACCTTTGATTGACATTGACACGTTGACATTTTAGTTGATAGGCGCATTCTTTTAGTTGTTGTAGTTGTAGGGTTCTCGAGCCTTCAGCACGAGGTAGATCCGTTCGAGTTGATACGGCAAGTTTAGGCCTATAAGTTAGTTGTTTAAATGAAGCCGCCACGAAAGGAGCCTTTATCACTTTTGTTCTGAAACTTCTATTGGTAAAATTCAAAGGGCACCGAACCAATTCTGATGACATTCCTCTGCATAAAAACCAAACGAATGAATTACTGGCAGCCAATAATTCGAGCTTTCTTTACATAACGACAGTAAGACTTTAAGTTTCAAAATAAACTCAAATACTTACCGTGCCAGCTTTGAGTTTTTCCCGTGCACAACACATTTCTGAACGTAAGTCACAGCACAACAGCATTAACTTTCACTCCTTGCATTTCCACTGACGTAAGCTTCGTCTCTAACGATTACTCTTGGTACCCAACAATTCTTGCAAAATTCTGCACCCATTATTCAAATGAACGTATACACAGGTATACATTCCTCTGCATTTTCCATTCCAGTCGCCTTTAGCTGAGTTACTTCTGTAACAAAATATGGGTCAATTTAGTGCCAAAGTCAGCTAACGTTTAACATTATCTTTTTAGGCAATTTCAAAGAGCCAATCTGAGAAAACAATACAAGAAGACACCAGTGTAATCCTTGGGGAAGAACCTGGCTGCAAATCATTAGAAAATATTACAAAGTATGAGTCGATATGGATGACTGCAAGTACTGACTGGTCTGTGTTGGAGCTACATTTAGGTAGGTATATACAGATTTTGCATCTTAAACTAAATGCAAGTCCTTGGCACACAATATGAACTCGAACGTAAGGACCACCTTTTAAAGCATTTTAGTGAAAATACAAAGAAATTTGTAGAAAGTAAGTGGAAACTTTAAAGATATATGTTACTAAAGGTAAGTGGCTCAAAGCAAAATATTTCAATTCAACTTTGGAGTAAGAAAATCCTCTTTTCGCACTTTGCATGTGCACTTTGCGAGTGTAGACTTCATAATTAAGAACATAGAAGATCATGTTTCTGACATGCGAGTCTATACTTCCAATTTGTACAAACAAGATTCAATCTCAATTACAATTACAATTACACTCCATTGTGTTTCCATACGATACTGATGAAACTTCTTCAAAAATCTTTCTTGTTTGATTTGTCAAATTCACACTTTTTAATCGCCTTTTTCGTTCAAACTGTCATCTTTTAAGAGAAAACAGAAAACTAAACTTAACCATTCGTTCATAAAAAGATTTCTGCCTTTCCGTCCCTTGTTTCCCTGCATTCTTTGATTTGCTGATATCAATTGGTCAAAAGGGGCTCGTAAAGTGGGCCCAATTTTTCAAAATGGCCTAAACAAGCAGGAGTTTTCGTACACTTAACAAAATCGCTTCAAAATCTGGTGTAAAGAGCTTGAAGATTGAAAAGGGAACTTGTAGTACAAAGAATGATGTTGTCTTAACCTGCAAATAGCAAAATGCATACCTTTTAAGAAGTAGTCTTCCTCTGTAGAAGTAAAATAGATACAACAACTACTGTCTGAATAGTGCCTCCTGATTGATAGAAAGCTAAATTCTAGCAATTTGACTGGTGAATACGGAATCATTTTTCGCGGGCCTAAATTGGGCCCACTTTATATTAGTAATGTTATGAGTCCCTGTTGACCAAGTGATATCAGCAAATCAAAGAACGCAGGGAAACAAGGGACGAACAGGCATAAGTCTATTCGTTCAGTACCATTAATAGCCTAATGGAGTGCTGCAAGGCTCCCTTATTGGCCCTTTCTCTTTCCTTACAAAAGCGATGCTGAAATGTCGGATCGTATCTAACGAATACAGCTATCGTAGCCAACCTTCGTCTCGTATTTGAGAGCTAATTAAAATCTAAATATACCTTTTCAATTTTTCAAAATTTCTTTAGCTTGATCAAGATTGATTCATACAAAATTTCTGTCCCCATATTCACATTCAGCACCCTAATTTTAGTCTAATTCGAAACTTCACAATCTTAGTGTTAGCGAATTAAATTTAATGAGGATAACCAATGAGAAAATTTAAAAGGGATTTGACTGTGAATAATGACTGAGGGTGTAAAGTTACACCCCGAACGACTTTGACGGTCAAATCCCATATAAATTCTTAAATTTATTATCGCCATGAAATCGAAATCACAGACTCTAGGAATACGAAGATTTTCAATTAGACTAAACTTGGGGTGCTGAATCCAAATCCATGGTCAGAAATCTCGTATCAAGAAATTTTCAAAAATTTCCAAAACGAGGATGTTAGATCCAAAGAAGGCCAATTTCATTCTTGCCATGAATAAAATATGAGTATACTGATCACTACGCATCACGCAGGTATGGCTCCAAAGATCGCATTACATCAAGCAGAGAAATCACTCGATCACTATCGATCAACATTAAAAGATCAATGGAACATCCATGGTTTAACATCATCAGAACATTACGGGCTTGATGGCTTACCTTGGGCAACGAGTCATTATACTTTCCATTTGATGTTATGGCATCTTCCTTTGGCATTATCTGGGCAGCAATATAACGCACCAAACGCATCACTGGTATTCCAGCCGAAGTTTGATGTCCCGTATTGGCTGCCGTTTTACACACCAGTGGCATTGGGTAATATTGAAGCCAGTTACTCTGAAAAAGATAAAGAAATCATGTATAAATTCACGGTATCGTCAGGTAAGAATTACGGATTACTTCATCATTGCTATCACCCTTTGCAATTGGGTCTAGCGCAGTCCGCATGAGGGGGAATCCGGCTATCGTATCCAACCTTCGTCTCGCTTTTGAGAGCTAATTAAAATCTAAATACACCTTTCCAAATTTTCAAAATTTTTTAGCTTGCGTAATACGAAATTTCTGACCCCATATTCACATTCAGCACCCTAATTTTAGTTTAACTGCAAATTAGCCGTTGGGTATCCGCATGAAAAATCTGCATGCAAGAAAAGCTCATCACATTAAAATCGAAAACCATCGGACGTAAAAGTTTCGGAAAAACAATCCAGTAAATGAAAATGGATGAGTCGTTAGATGGCCGCGTCGATCTGGGAACTAGTTCTCAGGTCACGGCTTTCGAATCGTAGCGCAGTTCAAAACATTTAGGCCATGCAGAACCGTTCATAGCATGCTGATGTGCTCCCAGACAAGAACGAGAAGATGAACAGTGAATTGAAGACAAGCAATGGAACGAATACATTTAATCATTGAAGATAATTTAAGCCAGGTATTAGGGAACGATCAACACCCAGATTGTGTCCATAACTCCCATGGTGCTACAAGTAAATGTTTGCACTTTGTTGCTTCAAACAAAGTAAATTTGTTTTTCTGAGATCAAAACGAGTAAACATCATCTTGCATTGTGGGCAAAGCCACATAAACATTCTAAAATAAAATGTAAAATTTACGTGATGTTTTATTTGATGTTTCAACAAAATTTGTTCTTCAGGTGAAATTCGTCTGCGGCACTTGTCAATATCAGGCTCAAAATATGGACAAGGCGACATGATGGTTGCTGAAGGACAATCTGTGATGTGGTCTGCACCAAGGAAAAGTAGCTTAGACGTTAAGGAGCTGCTATCCGAACTGAAAAGGTAGCATTGGCCTAGAATACTGAACAAGACGGCGAGCGTAAAGCCACATAAACAATCATTCTGTGACCTGGGCAGTAGGGTAGACCTTTGTACATAATTAGAACGTCGCAT
Source organism: Aurelia sp. 3 sensu Dawson et al. (2005) (assembly GCA_964020215.1). Lineage (NCBI taxonomy): Eukaryota > Metazoa > Cnidaria > Scyphozoa > Semaeostomeae > Ulmaridae > Aurelia > Aurelia sp. 3 sensu Dawson et al. (2005). The sequence goes on along the minus strand of OZ026593.1, from coordinate 12,278,198 downwards.
TCCCTTTTCAGCCCAGAGGGAATGAATGGCACTCCAGGTTGAATGAAGTATGCCTGAGCGTGTCAACCTTCTTAGTGGAAGCCCTACTTGCAGCCCCCCGCAGGGAGGAAGTACTTGGTCTACGAACTTACGAGGAGGTGCCGCTGAAAAATCTGAAAAGCTACCCTGTCCCGGCGTAAAATTTTCAAAAAAAATGCCCTGTCCTTGAGTTTCTTCAAACAAAATTGTGCGCTGCAATGGAAATTCTTAAGAATCTATCGGAAAATGCGTAAATTTTGCCACCTAAAGGACGTAAATCACATTCGCGAAACGACTTTGTGGAGTCAATGATGCAAAATATGGACCCTATCATGGAGCCGACTATACAAAGTGGTGCCCGGTCCCGGTGTCGGAATCCAGCAAATGATACGCTGTTACGTCCTCGTACCCCCCCCCACCCCCGAACCCGGTATGCTAAAGCACATTTTCCTTGATTTATGACACTGGCAAAATGGACAAATGCTTTGCTACTTTTTATGACAGCCGGTTGTCTGACTGATGTTGTGCGTGAAATTGTCAATGACAATAACCTTTACCAATTAAAGGTGATCTGAAGCGAAAATTTTTATTGATGCAGATGAATAGCACTGTTGAACGATGAAGAATGTCATTAAAATTTATTTGATACATTGTTTCATCTTCGAGTTATCCACTAATTTGTACGATTGGCTGATGACGTCATTTTGTTTGCAAAAAGTACTAGAAAGTATACAAGGTTGACCACGTTTCGAAAGGGAAACAAAGTCAACGACCTTTCCTTCAAATGAAATGCCTTTCTAAAGGTCACATCAGTTGATGAAACAATGTTTATTGCATTTATTCTACTCAGCTGAATGTCTCCTAAAACTGTAACCTTCCAAAGATCAGATACACCTTCTTTCCATATAGAATCCTAATAATTTGCAAACAAAATGACGTCATCAACTGACACTTAAAATTATTGGATAACTTAAAAACGAAATGAGATATCAAAAAAATTTCAACAGGATTTCTTATCAATCGACAGGGCCCTTCATTTGCATCAACAAAAATTTTCGCTTCAGATCACCGTTAAAGTAGCCTCGTACGAAGGGGAAGCATCACACCTAGTGTCTTAGAATTTTATACATGTAAATAAAATAATATCTGAAAAATATTTAATCGCCTAAAAATTGAGAATATACTTACAGAGAAGCATTGACTAGTTGCCTTACTCTCAAATTCCTCAAGATGAGAAACCCTGTCAAAAAAATATCTTCAAACGTGAAGGTGAAGTTGCGGTTTTTAGCGCCAAGCGCTGGGATCGCAGAAGTAGCTAAGCGCTACTTGAGTCCGCGACCGCTCGTCATGAAGCTCAAGTGGTGGGGCCATACCAGGGATCGAACCAACTACGCCTGACTGTTCTGGCTGCAAAGTCAGAGGATTACACCGCAGCGCCACAGCACAAACAAGGGCGTGTGGACGAAATCCATGTGGCCTAGATCAGGCAATGGCCCCGGGGGTAACTTCAATAGGCGGGTGACGGGGGTGTGCGATTTGACGTCTGAAATCGCACCCTAAGATTTATTAATTATCGCGAAAACGATGCCCCAAAATTTACAGGCCATTGAAAATGTATACCCTAAAATTGTGACAACTATCCAAAATTTTAACCAAGTAAATGAAATTTGATCAAAATCAATACCCTAAAGAGTTATTTTTCAAAGTGACACCCCAAAATTTATGACTACTTGTGATTTTACCAAAAATGATACCCTAAAATTTTTTTTTTGCTCGAAAACAGGCACCCCAAAAAATAGCATATCCCGTACCTGCATATATGGTAGTTGCCCCCCGGGGCAATGGCCGAAGTAGTGGTGATCGTCCTAATTCCTTTGGGTTACAAAGAAAGATAGCTAAAGGGCCGATTGCCTATAAAGTCGTTGTGCAAGTGGGTTATGTTTTCTGCTTCTTCTTCTCTGTTTTCCTCAATATAAAACGGTTTGCAGGCCAACTGTGAGTGGAGCAATTGCATACGAGAAGGCTGCTGCTGTCACATGTCCTTGTCCGAGTAACATCAGAATGGCTGCATGCAATTGCATTGCTCCGAGTTAGCCTGTAAAATGTTTCATATCAAGGAGAACAGAGGTGAAGAAGCGGAGAAAACAGAATACCATATTTAAAAAGATTTGGAAATCATGCTATGAGGCTATATGGCTCTTCAAATTTTGTCGGGACTGAGGAACGTGTTTTTTTTAGTTATTGGATTGCATCACCATCACCATGAATTCGCAATATCTATTTACTTTTTGAAAACGATACTGCAAAAGCTATGAAATCGATCAGCAAACACCAACTCCATTGTCTGACTGGGGCCTTAATCAAGTTTTGTGAATCTTTCCATGACCAATGAACGATTCTGCTCGCATAGATAGACGTCGCCACAACTTCTTTTCTGAATAAAAATCGACGAGGCTGGCCTATTCAACTACCCTAATGGCGAAAGATTGTCTTCTAACACTGAATATTGCTTTGTGTTGACAAAGAGCTGTTCTTGCCAACCAAAAGAAGGGAGAGGGAGGGGGGAGGGATAATGCCTTGGGTTGAAATCTGTATCAGAGTAACAGGCAATATTTCATTGTATTTGAATAATTTCAGAAAAGTGAAGTTTGGCTATTAATTAACTCCAGAGACAAGTTCACAGCATTCAAAATTCTGAGAAAAATGTCGAAAATGAACCTAAAGCCCCAATTAAATTGAACTAATTACATCGAGTCTGCGGGATTTTTCAAACAATGAGTCCATCTTTTAAACTTACCCTTTATACAGAGGAGAGGAAATACATAAAAAATTCAACAAGTTCTTCGTTTTCCCGTTTCTACGGAATATATGTGCAGTTTTCATACTTCCACACAGTACAACCAATTTAACACACATAACTACATCCATAGCTTACATAAATGTCTTAAATACCCCAGTCGTCTCTTTAAGTATGGTTTCGGACATCATACATTTAGCAGGTTGAATTTACATATATTAAGCTTCATAATGAAACTTACATTAATAAAATTTACACCCACATTAAAACTTATAATATCTGCGCGAGTTTTTTAAGGATAAATTTTTGACATTAATTATACAATCAAATTTATACAGTCAAATCGGGTAAGTCAGATTCTTCATAAGTCGGATGAAAGTATTAGTTCAAGGCCCATTGGCACAAATCTTTTAAAAATTCCTCGCAAAAATGGCAGTTTTTGAGTTAGATATTAGAGCAAGTTGGATTTCTCGGGGACTACAAATAAATGGCACTGTATCACGGAATCAGCCACAAAAGTAGGGTGCTAACTTTCTTGTTTTGAACTTTGCATCTTTGGTGGGAACACAATCGAAAAATAAAACGCTCCTTGCTTAGTATATGTGCTCTCTTAGATGTGAAAAGCTTGCACTGAGGAGTCGTTTACTTCAGTAGTCCAGATTCTTATTGGACCCTTCATTCCAAAACCCTTAACCCTATTTTGGTTGGGGGGGGGGCAAATTTGCCCCCCCCCCCCTAGTAGATTTTTTTAAATAACTCTGCGAGGAAGAATTTTATAGCCATGAAACTTCTTGACTTTTTGCAACTACTTATTGTGCAACTTCTCAAAAAGTTTCATTGAAATATTTTGAAAAATGAGGGGGCGGGAGACAATTTTCTGGGACTGACCTAGGAAAAATCGCAAATTCTCAAATCTCAATTATCGCGAAAAAAGGAGCAGAAGTGGAATATTTTGCAAATTTCTTTTTTAATGTTGTGTTATTTGATGCATTCTATCATAAATACCATGTTTGGATAGAAAATATGCTCCAAATTTAATTTTATCTCGATTTTCCTGATTTTGGCCAATTTTGCCGCTTTTCTTGACCACACAAAGGAAAATGCTGACGTAAGCAAAAATGGTGGCTATTTTTAAGTTAATTTTTATATTTACAGAAAGTACATGCCTGAGGCTTTTAGCACACCAAATTTGGTCGCTCTATCTATTACCAGTAAAGAGTTAGGAACCAAAATAGTACTATCAAATAGCCCAACCACTATAGGGTTAATAGTCCATGAGATCAGAAGCAAATTTTTGGGTTGAAGGCTCCAGCAAGGGGAGTAATTCTAACAGCCATTTTCTTGTAGAGAATTTATTGCTGATCAAAATGAGGTATGATAGGTTGATAAAAATGGTAGCTATTATGATAAAAATCGTGTTTAATTTCATCAGCCTTTGCCTTTATGGCCCTTCCTGAAGTGCAGTAGGTTCAATAACAAACCTTGATTGTAACTCATTGACCTGTCGACTGATTGGCATGGACGCTTGATTTCATGTATAGACTAGATATGTAAAACTCAAAATGAGTTATTTCATTTAAAAAATGGCGCATGACGTCATGATGACGTCATAAAGGGAGTATCCCATGATATATAAATATAAGTAACAAGTTGTTTCCACTTGGTAGTAACTGAGTATTTGATTCAAACCATATTCATTATATTCACTACTTTCATCATTTTTGCGACTTTGAGGCAATATTTTAATTGAGGAAAAAAACATTTATAGCATGAATTTAAAGTAAAAAACAGAGTTGGTCTCTTTCAAGTAGAAAGGAGCATTTCTTCAGAAAATTTTATGAAGTTTTTTATAATTTTGATATGAAATAGTTTAAAGGCTACTAATCTCAGACAGCCTACCAAGAAGGCTAGATATGCTTGAAAATGTTGTTGTCATAGTAACAGATTGTGAAATTGTAAACAATAACAATTTTCAACGCTCACCTAACTGTTACTGATCACTTTTGAGAAAATTTAATGTTTTGATGTATTGCACATGAATTGTGTGAAAGCTAACTTTTCTGCCATTTTGTGTTATACTTACATGAAGTACCTGCTTTTAGCATGTGAAACACGTGTTCACCAACATTTCGTAATGGCCTAAGTTCTGTTTTTGAGTTATTTTCAAATGATGTATTCGAAAGACAACAGAGAATCAGCTGTGTACCAATTGAGAAGGATTGCGCCAATGTGATCGGTAAAGCTGTAAGTTTTATATCTGGTACACTTTTTGGATAATTTCATGATGAATTATACATTGAATAAGATATTCAACATGATGCTCTGTTCTAATGTTGTTCAAGCCATTAAATTTTGATCTGTATAATCATCTAGAAATATTTGTACCAGCGATGACTAGCTTGCCAGACCGAAATGCTCTTGGATAAATGGCAATCTCTATTCTATTTTTGCTAAAATTTCCACTTAACAATCATTGCCTTGTCAGGGATGTGGTAAGAGACCTCGTCAATTTTGGTTTAGCGAGGAATTTTGTCCTTAAATGTGATGAATATGCCCTGCATATGCTAGGCAACTTTCTTTTTCATGCTTTTCTTAATCAACCAAACAGAAATGGCTGATGAAGAAGATGGAAACCATCTTCCAGGGTGCATAATACATTGTACAGATGACCAGTCACCACTCACAAAATTGAGAGATGGGCAGTCGTGGGAGACGTTACTCAAAGCAGCCAAAGTTCGAGGGCATGCTGCAATCTTGCAGCTGGCTGACGAAACTCCAGATGGCTCCTTTCCTTCGATAACCTATCATCGATCATGCAGACAGATGTTTACAATGAAATCTTCACTTGAAGCAATAATCAAAAGCTCGAAAAGAGAACAAACCGATGATGCTTTTGCATCGCAAAGGACAAGCCTTCGTAAAAAGTGTGCAACTAGCTCCTCTTCAGCCATTCTACCTACAGTTTGCATATTTTGTGAGAAGGATACAAAGTTTATGAAGAAATCCAAGACAAGAGAAAAGCTGATAAGAAGTTGTGAATTGAGAGCTGATGTTACTGCAAGAGGAGCTGCAAAGCAAAGAAACGATCAGCGAATGCTATCAGTCACTGCCAATGAGTTACATGCCAGTGAAGCCTTCTACCATCAATCATGCTATAGGAACTACACACGAGTTCTCTACAAAATGCCAAACACATGTGATGATGCAAATCCAGCAGAAGATCCAAGAGAAATTTCTTTTAATAAAGCCAAGGATTATGTATATCAAAAGTTTAAGGAGCAACAAACAATAGAATTCTTAGCTGTGCGAGCGGTAATGCAGAATGAGCTTGAGCTACTGAATGTTGATATGGCAACTATTCAAACTGCTCTTCACAATTTAAAGCGGTCATTTGAAAGAAATTGTGCTGATGTGCGCTTTACAAAGGATGCTAACGGAAAGCTCTTGCTTTTTAGTAAAGACAGCGACATTGAAACATTGATCAGAACGAATCACAATACAGAAAGGGAATTGAATGCAATGATCAGAAGCAACGACGAGGAAAAGCAGATCATAAGTGCAGCACATGCAATCAGAAAGGAAATTTTAAGCATGGAAGATACGTTACCTTGGCCACCACGCGAGCAGGACCTCACTCCTGAGAAAGTGAGGATAAACAAAGGGCTTGGTCTATTCCTTACCGTTCTCTTAACGGGAAGTCAGAAAAAAGACATCAGTCCAAGAGCAAGTCGGCTAAGAAGCTCCTATGCACAAGATATCATATACGGGGTTTCTAAAGGCAAATGCAAGACACCAAAGAGCATACTGTTACCATCATGCGTTAAATCTCTCACAAATTCAACTGAAGTCATCAACATCCTCTGCAAATATGGACATGGTGTGAGCTACACTCTACTTGAAGAGCTTGAAACTGAGTATGCAATCAGCTTAATGGAAGATGCCCAAAGCAATCCGGAGAATGTCTTTGTTCCCGAGGAATTTTCTGCTGAGAATGAAATAGTAACTGTGTGGGATAACATTGACGACTTAGAAGAGACTCTAAGTGGTTCAGGCACATCACACAGGTGCAATGGAATTGGAGTACAGCTAAAGACACCTGACACCCAAGGATTGATTAGGGGAGAGCCTAAATTAAAGAGATGTCGAAGATCTTTACCGTCAGGAAACTTTGGTGCACTGGAACCATACCTGCATTCAAAGAGAGAAGGCCCAGGAAAATTAACATTTCCAGACCAAAGCAGCTCTGACCTTTTGAAATCTCAGTCTATGAAATATCTGTTGTGGTCATTTGCACGCTGTGTCAATCTCCCAAAGCAAGTTGTTCCAAGCTGGACAGGGTTCTTCATCACTGTCAGAGACAACATCGTCATTCTTGAGAGCACTATTGGATACTTCGAAAGCATCAATGCCCCAACAACTGAGATGTCAACTGTATTCGAAATTTTGAAAAGATCATGCCGCATTATGGAAAAGCTGAAGCTGCCATCTATCGTATGTGTGTTTGATCAAGCCATATATTCAAAGGCATGTGAAATCGTTTGGAAGAAAAAGTCAATGTTTCAGGATGTTGTATTGATGCTTGGAAACTTCCACTTGATGATGATGTACCTTGGAGTCATTGGGAAGCGTTTTGGTGATGCTGGTCTTCGGGATGTTATGGTTCAGTCAGATGTCATAGCACAAGGTTCTATTGACAAGGCCCTCTCAGGACACATGTACAATAGAGCAGCTCGCATGCATAAGCTTATGTATGAATCACTGATGCGAATTTTGTGTAATGGGATGAAAGCCCATGCAATGGGAGACAATGATATTGAAAGTGATAGTAGCCTGCAACAATTTGATGAGATGTTGCAGAGAATGGTCAACGGCCTGGATCAAGAATCATTTGAAGAGACTCTTGAAAGTACCCTTTATAAAAGCATTCAAGATAGATTCAATGATTACAAGAAAGAAGTCTGCAAAGGAGACCTACAGAAATTCTGGTTTTCGTACCTTGACATGGTGGAACTGCTTTTAAATCTGATTTATGCGCAAAGAGCTGGTGACTGGCAGTTGCATTTGGAATGTGTCAAGAAAGTTGTTCCATGGGCATTTGCTTATGACAGACACAACTATGCAAGATACTTGCAGCCCTACCTTTCTGACATGCTAAATTTGCCGACAACTCATCCAGAAATTCACGATTTCTTTTCAAGAGGGCACTTTGCTGTACAGTTGAGTCACAACAATCCATTTGGCAAAAATGATGCAGACAAGACGATCGAGAACACAATCAACAAAGATACGAAAACACCTGGAGGAATCAACAGATTTTCGTTAAATAATAACGCGGTCCAAAGATGGACACTGAATTCAAGAAGAAGAGCAATATTCAGAGCTGTTCTACATAGCCATCTACATTACAAGCCATCCTCCTTTATTCACCATGACCTACTTCCAAGCAGGATCAAAAAGGATGACGATGCCGTTTCAAAGATTACGCAAAACTTGGAAGAAATTTTTGTTAATCCATTTTCAGAGCAAAAAGAGCTGATTAGCATTACGTCTGGCCTCGCTGCAACACCAACCATCAGAGATCATTTACTGAATGCCATCACATATGGAAAAGATGCCATGGAGCTTTTCCGCTCAGAGCGCCTTGGAGCAGAGCCCATTAAAGAATTCTTTGACCCATTAAAGAAGCAGAACTTGCAAACATTTAGCACTTTAAGACCAAAGAAAGTATTGAAGGTCAATCAAAAAGAGATAGTGCTGAAGGCAGACAGAGAACTGTTTGGAAGGATGGCGGTGATTGGTCAAAGTAGGGATATCGACCTGAAGGAAGTGTTTTCCTTTCCTCTTGGCCCGATTCCTTGGAGCTTAGGTGATGAGTTTGGCATGCTCAGGAAAACTAACAAAGCTGTAATAGCCACAGCCTTGGAAAAGAACATCGAGTATGTCGAGTCAGTACCCCAAAACTCAGCAACACTTTTAGATGGCATGGCAGTCGTTCAGAAGTTAAAGATTGACCAATCAAATACTTTTGGAGATATAGCACAAAAATTCAGTGGATCAATTTTGCAAACAGGTTTTACAAGTAAACGGATTGATGTTGTCTTCGATGTTTACATTGAGAATTCCATCAAGAATGCTGAGAGAGAACGTCGCGGAACATCTTCATTGCATTTTGGTACCTTGCTCGACAATTCAAAAGTAAAGCAGTGGAAGAACTTCCTGTCTTCAAGTGAGAACAAGACGCTTCTAATGAGGTATTTGGTCGCCAAACTCAAAGATCCCGTTTTCGTCAACCGACTTAGCAACAAGGAGCTGTATGTCACAGAGGGAGCCAGTTGCTTCAAGATCACTAGAGCTGGATGTCATGAGGTGGAAGAATTGCATAGCATTCAAGAGGAAGCAGACACAAGAATCTTTCTTCATGTGAAGCATGCAGAGATGAATGGCTATTCCAATGTTGCCATACATTCTCCTGATACTGACGTCTACATTATGGCAGTTGCATTCTCAGCAGAACTACATGGCCATCTTTATTTCAAGACAGGCATTGGAGACAACTCAAGAATAATCAGCATCGACGATGTTTCAAGTCAAGCAAGCATTCATGCAAACAAGCTGGGGGTCAGCAACAGAGAATACAAAAGATCTCTTCTTGGTGTTTATTGCTTCACAGGATGTGATACTGTGAGTGCGTTTGCTGGTAAAGGCAAACTAAGAGCTTTGAAGTTACTGCAAGAGGAAAGAGAATTTGTGGCCGCATTTTCAAGGCTGGGATCATCTTGGGTCGTTGATGACAATTTAATTAATGATTTGCAGAAGTTTGTGTGCCGGCTGTATGGCCAGAAGCAGTCCACAGTCAATGAGTTGCGTTATAAGATGTACTGCAGTAAAAATGGCAAAGTCAAGTCTGAGCAGCTACCGCCTTGTCACAATGCTCTCAAACAGCATATACTTCGATGCAACTACCAAGCAAGAATTTGGAGGCTTGCCTTTGAGAGCAACCCAACGTACCCTGAAATTCACAACCACGGCTGGTACTTTGAAAATGAGGCAATAAAGATTAGATGGATGACATGTCAGCCAGCTCCAAACGAAGTTCTGTCTCTCCTGTCCTGCTCTTGCAAGCGTACATGCCAGCTAACAAAATGTAGCTGCATCGACAATAGAATGCACTGTACGGATCTTTGCTTGTGTGGAGAGTGTCAGAATAAGTTTTTGGCTACAAATGCAGCCAGTGATTCTGAAGGAGAAAGTGATAGTGAGTTTGAAGACATCGAGTGAATTCTGCCAAATATCGTTGAACTGTTAGAAGTAAAATGGCTGCATTTGTCTACTTTTGGTTAATTTGAGCCAACGAAATTAAGATATAGCCTTAGAAAAGAAAAATCGAACATTTCTCCAAGTCTTTAATTGTTGGTAGACTGATTAACTTTAAAAAATTCCATCGAGGATAATGTAACTTCATCGCAAAATTTGGGACATTGAGAAAGTACCTGAAGCATCAGCGTTGCCATGGCAACAGATAGTTATTAATGAACACATTGAAGCATTAGTACTCATTAACGTTTGAACATGAACATGACATTATCAAGTTGCTAGTTTACTATAATAATTTATCAAAGTTCGTACTTATCTAATGTACAGGTTTATTGTAAGTCATCATCTTTCAGATGTACAACGCTTTGATTGTGGAATAATGTCGCCCCCCAAAAATCATGAAAAGCTACCACCCCTTGAAGCCTATCATACTTTTTCGTCATCAGCACTAACTAAAAGGCAAAAAAAACATCATCTCCTTTACTCCCTCGCCCGGAGCCTCTAATTTGCCCAATCTCATGGCCTATAATGAATCTAAGGAAATTCTTGAGAATTCTTGCTCAAAAACGTTCTAAAAAAGAGTGGAAAAGCTGGCTAATCCGTACTTAAGGGACAAACTTTGATGAGGCGCATAAGTCAGACCTGAGCAGGATTATCTTTGTATGCAGTTGATTGATACCCCCATATGAAAGTGATAGGCAGTCCCAGATAATGGAAATTCTATCAATAGACATATCAAAACAACTGCAGTAGCAAAAGATTCCCTGAAACCTGTATGTATGGCTGATTGTCTCTTCGTGCAGAAGAAAGTGTATTGCTAGGAGAAGTTATGAGCATATATACTGGGTGTCCCAGAAAAAAAAGTAGACAGATCTGTTCTGGTGCAACGATGTGAATTTAGCTTTAATTAACGGTTAATCGAGTTCAAAATTTTCCCCGATAGCTAATTTTGAACATACAGGGTGTCCAAAAAAAACATGTGTGCCGCTTGAATGGCTACTGTGAAGCAGCAATGAATCCAACTTTCCTGTTTTCAGATTTATAAATAGACGGGACTTCGACTAGGACTTTACACCAAGTTTGAGTAAATCTGAAAAGTAGTTTCTGAATAATGGAGCAAGGAAGTCAAATTTACTGCTGGCCTCAAAACCAGAGGATTTGGTGTTCTCCAACAATGTAAAGATCAAAGAAAATGAGAGAAAAAATGAGTCTAGCTCAGTATCTTAGCTGTTCATAAGTGAATCAGGTAGTCATGTGTGAGATTTTGTGAACACTAATTGAACACTTATAAGAACAAACATATGAAGGGTTGCTGGAAGAGGCTATGTACAGCAAAGTGCAGCAGGCAATGGTATCTGTCAAGCTGTTACCTTTGCTTTACCAAAGTCATAAAATCGATTGAGATCAACAACATTGCTTTCCAAAGAATTCCTTGCAAAGCCAGTAGGTCATTAATTACTTCCAGATGGACAGAGAATACGTTTCCTGGTGAAAATGTCAAGTAAAGGTCCATTTGGTGCTAAAATTCAAGTTATGAGGTTCAGTATGAGTTAAAATAATTTGGTTTTGAGGCAAGCAGTAATTTTGCCTTCCTTGCTCCATAAATCAGCAACTACTTGTCAAATTTACTCGAACTCGGTGCCAAGTTCTAAGTTATAGTCTCTTCCATTCTCAGTTCTGAAAAAAAGGAAACATGAATTCATGCCTCCTTCACAGAAACCATTCAAACGGAGCACATGTTTTCCTACGACGCCCTGTAGATACCTCACTTGTTGATATAGGTGCTTTGAGAGCTGAAACACTAATCTTGACAGTTCAAATTTGCCTCCATGTTCAAGCCACAGCTTTGGCCTTTGGACTACGCAAATTCCTATAGCACATCGAAATTTACAACTAAAATTACAGAAAAAATAAAAAAACTGCTAAATGAGTGACAGGAACAGAATATAATATGGTCCACATTTTGTTCAAATTTTTATCAAGGACTTCGTTGACTTTGTGCTGTACTGGAAGAATTGATTACAGTAAAGTCCCGCCCTTACGAAACTGCATTACAAGAAACTCGGGCCTGATTTCGCTGAATAAGATGCCTCCCTACAAGAAACTTTCCATGTCCATTCATGTTCAGATTCTTTTATAATGGTACATAGTAATATTTCATGGCATATATTTTAATATGTCTCCAACAGGTCACAATTCTCTACAAACAAGAATGAAAGTTTTAAGCCCAAATTGTTATAATTTCAAGAAATTTTCAGTACTGGCCCACACTATCAATTTCTTGTGCAATTGTGCATATTTTAAAATGTTTTCTTAAAAGTTTTGACAGCTGTTTGGAACATAAAAAGTTTCTTATATCATTATATACACACCCAGTTTTGAAGAAGTATATCTTAACATAAGAAACCAATCAGGCTACTTTTATGAAAGGAATTTCTTAAAGGCGGGACTTTGCTGTTCGCCGTAACGCCAAAGCTCTTGCTTGGAGACAGCAAATTTGAACTTACAATATCAATATTTCAACAGTATCAACAAACAAGATCTCAAGACAATCAATGACAAAAATCTCGAAATCGATGAACAATTGACTAAAGCCAAATTCTCGTCGCTAGACCCTACCAAATATGCAAACAATGTTCTGAGATACCTGGTAGAAAAACCTTCAAATGCGAACATTTCTAGGTAGATTGTGTCTAATTCAGAAGCTAAAACAGTGCACATGACAATCCTTGTGTATCAAGGGTGTAAATAAAACACTTAAAGATGATCCCTGGGTTAATGAAATTGATGTAAGGAAACCTTAGCAACTACTGATTAACAGTTGCAACTGTTCTATATTTCGGCATCTATAACGGTTGTCATTGTGTTAAACATGTTTCATAAGATAGGCCAATTGTCGTCTCTACTTTGTGAAATGCTCTCAATGAGCAGCCTCGTTCGCGTTCAAACAGACGTCATAACGCTCTGACCACGGTTCTTACATTGTGCTTAATGACTTCACTACGTAGTTGCCGCAAGTTGCAATGTGGAATTTCACAGAGAAAGGAGAATGAAAGCCATTTACAACAGTATAATCTTTCATTTCATCAACAATCATACAGACTCCGAAATTGTCCTGCAATGTTCAGCATCTGAATTCAATAAATAGAATATACAGGGTGTCTCAAAAAAATTGTTCGACGTTTGATTAAATATGGAAAAATAAGGACAATATGAACAGGCTCGCGGAAAGATAACCATGTTCCTAAGATTATGAAATAATTTTAGAGACTAAAAACAAGGGCAGATTTTGCAATACAATAGCATCAGTCGCTTTGGTTCACACCTCAATTCAAAGCGATTAGCGAATGTAGACAAAAGAAATTCTCTCAAGCAGAAACTGAAAACAAACGAAGCCGCAAAATTGCCCTGAAACCAGTACGGCGAACTCTCGTTTGGTGCGGGCGAAGGGAGGTTTTTAAGAGATGTAATGTGCTCATAATGAAAGAAGAAGGGTAAATCTAAAGTTCTGTCTTGGGCATTTTGTTTACTTGATTCAGGAGCTGAGCAGTGACTGCGCATATCTGAGCAATAGATGTGCTAAAATTGTAATGCCCTCTGCTCGGTTTTTGAGTCAAATAAACAAAATGCCCCAGACAGAACTTTAGATTTACCCTTCTTCTTTCATTATGAGCACATTACATCTCTTAAAAACCTCCCTTCGCCCGCACCAAACGAGAGTTCGCCGTACTGGTTTCAGGGCAATTTTGCGGCTTCGTTTGTTTTCAATTTCTGCTTGAAAGAATTTCTTTGTCTGTATCCGCTAATCGCTTTGAATTGAGGTGTGAACCAAAGCGACTGATGCTATTGTATTACAAAATCTGCCCTTGCTAGACTAAAACCGTGCAAATCGGTTGAAAATTCACTGAGTTACGAGCTCTCGAAAATCAAAAACATGCGATAGCTGAAACCAGAGACCCCCCAGATTACTTCTATTGCAAAAAGCTCAAAGACGGAGGTAAGAGAAGCTTATCCAATGTCATACCTCTCGTTAATATCAGAGCAAACCAAATACGACTTCTAAAGTAAATCATTTCTTGTGATCATTCTCAAAATTTCCTTAACATTGCCTAACTTCAAAAACAGTGGCTCTAAACAAAATCGGCGAGAGACTCAGTCTGTTTCCTCAAAGCATCCATATGCTTGACAGTTAGGCTATCGAATACCTGTTTGAATCCCACTTGGATCGCCCTGAAACAATTGAGAAATAACAGAAACGAGGGCGTATGGGACTATTCCCAAAAATGCCATTTCGAGGCCTCTGGTTTCAGCTTTCGCACAAACTTGGACTTCAAAAGCTTGTAACCCCATCATTTTTGATCGGATTTGCAAGATTCTTGTGTCAAAAATTCATTTAAAATCTCAGGAAGAGGGTGACTTGACGAAAGGTCCATTCAGCGTATCGTTATTTTTTAGTATTTAATCAAACGTCGAACAATTTTTTGAGACACCCTGTATGCCAGTACGGTGCTTTGGAAGATGACTCTTTTTGTGGCATATACTCATAACTTATATTGCATCCTATGAGCGCGGCTTACTGTGCACTTAAATTGATAAAACCTACCAGAAAACAACCCCCTACGACATTGTGATATCTACAAAGTTATAAAAAGCATCTATCTCACTTTGTGCTGAGTCTTTACTGCTTGAAATATGTAAATCACATTCTGGCATACCCAAAGATGACCTCGTATCCATGCATTTGCTGATAACATTTGAGCCATTAACTTCTACTCCCACAGATGGGCCTAAAAAGCAGAAATACATTTCTCCCAAAACGATAGCTGTATGGTTTTTTCATAGACCATATCACGCAGATTTCCAAAATCTTTTTAAATAAAAGCATTATTTGAAGATTGATTCTGGAACTTCACAGAGGAACAAGGAAAACGTTCATATCTTGTAAGACTAAATAAATATCAGTGGATATGGTTTGTTTGTTTGTTTTCAAATTGTTTTGAGTGGGCTTGTCAGGATTTCTTGCTACTGAAAGCTAATTTAGGCCTGGCATGCCGCATCCAGGAATGGGACCCCTAGTTTAGGGATTGTCTCCAAATTATCGTATAGCGTTTATACGAAATGATACGAATTCAATCGTATGCGTGAAAGGTATTATACGATTCAATTCGTATAGCCCAACAAGGGATAAGAATTGTATACGAATTGTTTGATTTCTATACGAATTATGATACGAATTTGATACGAATTTGATACGATTTTGATACGAATTGTGTATACGAATTGCTTATATGATTTCGATACGAATTGTGTTGACGAATTGCTTATACGAATATGATACGAACTGCATGCAAATCAAATACGAATTGTATGCGAATTTATACGAATTCTGAAGGGTGACGATACGAATTAATTCGTATGCGGCTAATAGAATATCGTACCAATATCGTATAATGCTACGAATTCCCTATACGAATTTAATACGAATATTTGGAGATGATTCCTTAACGTCCCTTCCGAAGGACGACGAGATGAGTTGTTGAGGTCAGGCCTCTAAGGCCACCCACCCGGAGTTTGACCTCACTCGACCGAGCTTAACTTCAGTCACCTGACGAAGACTGTATAAGCCACGCCACTCGGCCACTCACCCCAGAAATCTAAGGGTAACTTTGTGGTGGATTGCCCCATCCACCAAATACATCCAGAAAACAATGGAAATATCCCTGAAACAATACTGATCATAGAGTTAAAAGGCCACTTTCAAGTAAAACTGAAAAGCATTGCCATGACAAGCGTCGTTCTGCAAAAAGCGTTGCATTCTGTTGTTAGAAAATAGGTTTGCACGAATCCATGGAAGATCAGTACACGGGGGGAAGGAGCGGGTGAAGCATATTTTGAGCTTATATTGTAGACTTTAATTTTAATTATAATTTATTTTCTTTTTGTATCGTATTTAACTGAATGGATGTTATGCTTAAATAAGATTAAATAAAAAAATGAAATGAAATGTTACTCTGTCTACTTAGGCCGTGTTTACATAAGAGATTCTCAACAGTCGAATGACTATGTATGACAGATAAAATTTTAAGCATTGTTCTAACAATCCTTTAATAATCACATCAAACAAAGTTAGTCACCTCAACTTCCATTCTTCAAAATAAGCTTAGATTTTTAATGCTACAGATTATTTAAAAGGTTTTTTTCAGGACTTTTTATATCAAACTTTTCAAAATGGAAATCTTTCTCTAATTCTATGATGTCATCTTACAAGCCTTACCTTGGTTCACAGCAGTAGAATAATTATCATTCCTGAAAATTCTATTGGCATCTTCGGCAGTCATCGTGACTTCTTTTGTTTGTACAATATCAAAATTCGTCTGAAAATAAACAGAACAATGATTAAACTCTAGCTATTTAGCAAAAAGCTTAAAAAGAAAATCTATAAAAAGTTGGGTGTAAAATTGTGTCACAGTTTTTAAGAACTGAATGACTTGAAAGGGACTCTGAGTAATTTGCTGTAAATCTGCCTCGGCAATTTTTTGATGTCTTGATTACTTTCGAAATGCCTGCATTCTGGATATATTTGTAAAAAATCATCAAAGATGTTGAAAAATTAAAATCATCGTAATTCTTAAATTACTTGGCGAAAATTAAAAACAATCTTCAAGAAAACCATAGTTATGAAGATCTACAGTATGATAGCAAGCAGAAATCTTTAGCTCTTCTGGTAAAGGACTTAAAAATTTGATGACGTCACGGCCTCAAAATTAATAACTACGGCCATTTTGAAACTAATCAAGATATCAAAGTATTGCCGTGGCAGATTTACAGCAAATTACCCACAGTTCCTTTCAAGCACCTTAATTAAAAGAAAATGTAATGGAAGTTTACACCCACCATTTCAAAGATTTGATCCCTATTCTCGAGTATTATGGAACGTAGCATAGGGCTCGAATCTTTGCAAAACTTTAAAATTAACTGTGTAAAATGTTATTACCTTATTCTTTCAACTAAACAGATTGGAGGGAACTTGATGAAATTTTCCAGGATTCCAGAAAGTGCATTTATGATATTATCATTATTTTCAGCGTTTCAACATTCTTAACATTTCTGCTGGTTTTGAAGTTGTGACGTCATCAAAATGCTAAATCGTAAACCATACAAGCTACAGACTTTTGCTTGATACTATCTTGTAGATCGTCAAAAACTGAGTATTTCTTGTATTGGTCATTTTGACTTATCATTTTACAATTTATGGTGCTTTAAACCTTTTTCAAAGCTTCTGATACCTCCCCTCGTACATCCTTTCATAAATCTTAAAACGCTGTAATTCCAAGAGTAATAATGATATCACAAATGCTCTGTCTGGAATTATGGCAAACGACCTGAAGTATCATTCGATCTATTCAGTTGAAAGAATTACTCAACAACATTTTACACATTCAATTTCAAAATTTGCAAAGATTCGAGCCCTATGTTATGGAACGTGGCATTACCCTTCAACACTGATGCTCTTGAACAAAGTGTGACGCTGGATAACCAAAATCACTCGGCAAACCTTCATTTCCTGACGAAATACCTGGTCTCTCAAGCCATTTCCAACAAAGTGACATTAAAATTTAAAATGTTTTGCACAGAGAAGCTCTGGGAAACCTTCGAACAACAAAGTTTGCAATTTCTTGACAGTTCAGAAACAGTTTATTTTTGCAGCTTGGAGGGGTTACATTTGCATTGATTTAGACTGCGTTCACACGATGCCGGCACATTTTGAAAACGATGAAAATTGTGACGGTAGCAAAATTTTATCTAGCGTTCACACGATGCCGGAACAATTTGAAAACGGTTGGAAATTTGCCGGTAAAAAGCTCGTTGCAAGACTTTGATGCAAAAGAAGTGTGCCTACACTTAAGAATCGATCAGTCGCGTTCAAAAAGCGTCGAAAAATTTTCTGTTTTCATCATTTACAAGTGTTCACAGAATATCGTTTCCAAAATGTTCCGTTTTCAAAATCTACCGTTTTCAAAATTTGCCGGCAAAAATGTGCCGTTTTCGTGTGAACAGGAGGCCTATCCGTTGAATTTTTCACCGCTTTCAAAATGTGCCGGCATCGTGTGAACGCAGCCTTAATATCATTAAAAAAATCCGCACCGTCTGCTTTAAGTAACAGTAAAACAAGCAAAAAATCTTGCCAACAACTTTCCAACTTGACAAACTATTCTTTGATTTCTAATCAGATTGTCTCCCTTCTTCTAACAGGAGCAACCCGTTTATTTGAATGATGAATGATGTATTGAATGATGCCTAGTCAAGAATTGAAAACGAAAGGAAATTCAATCAGAATACAAGCATCTCCTGCTTTGCTGCTCTCTTTCCCGGTTCTGCAAAAATAAGGCCCCGTTTACACGATAACGTTATCATTTCATATCGGATTGGGTAAGGCAATCCGATATGAAAATTTCTCCTGTTTACACAATGCCGTTTTCATTTCATAGCGGATTGGGGTTCTGTTTACACGATACCGTTTCGCCTTGCACTGTAATTGTTTCACCGTATTCGGTAATGGTTCCACTGCGCATTCTGCGCAGCTCCCCTAATGGATTCGAGGCTAGTAGAATTGATAATGAGGTTCCGTACTGAGTTGATGTCATCGGATTCAACCATTTACACGATATCGGACTGGTTTCATGCCACTTTCAGAGCGTTTTCATTTGAAAACGCGAAAACGGTATGAAGCATATCGCATTGGTGCGCTCTCGTGTAAACAGGAGGCCAATCCGATATGGAATGAAAATGCTATCGTGCAAACAGAAGGCCAATCCGATATGAAACCAATGCGATATCAAATGAAAACTGTATCATGCAAACTAAATGAAGCTGCGGCATTCTTTATAGCCAGTCTTAGCTGAAACAAGAAGACATTTCAGTCTAATCTATGGTAACCTGGCATTAAGGTTACAAGTTATATATCTACTTTATTGAAATGGATTTGTTATATAAATATATATCAAGTAAAGCCTAAAACTAAACATACCATAAAAATTTTGTCCCATCCACAGCAGGAAAAGACACGCCGTCACCTAGTTCCCACTGCAGTTGGAACTTACAAATTAAGGCACACAATGTATTTTTTTCATATTCAATCAAATTTTACAATACAAGTTACTTATCTAACGCTACTTACAAACTACTTTACTATACTACAAGGACGAATACCACGGAGAGCAAATATCTATGGCAGCTCCGCAGCCTGAACATAGAAAAAAAAATTTAAATATAAAAGAAAAGACAAAAAGGAACTTAAAGTCAACCTCAAATTAGACGTCATAAATTTTTATAAGAAGCAATCAAATGTGCTCCCTCGTGGCAAGTTTGCCCCCCAGGAACACAATTTCCAAAAAGAAAAACCAAGAAACAATCAGAACAACGAAAATGGAATTTAGAAATGAAATCACATTCTTCAAAGAATGGGTACCGGAGAGGACACGGTCCAAGAGCATACAGTAGAAACCCGCATAAAAGAACCTAGGTTTTTCTTGGGCAGTCTGAATAGGTTCTTAATTAAATAGCTCTTATTATAAATTCCAGCCTGCAAGGTTCATAAAGAGGTTATGAGTATACATGAATACACATGAATATACACATGAATGGTTATGAATACACATGAATATACAGTGCTCACCCTGCACACATTAATACTGTTTTCAGCACAAGAAATCTACAGACTTTTTTGAGAATTTCTTAGAATTCTTGAGAACATTTTTAGGTTAGAATTATTGTCCAAAATCGGATAGTCTTTTGCACCACTGAAGAATTCTTACCAGAATGTCAAGAATTCTTGAGAGTTCTGAGGAATTCTGAAGACATGAAACCTGTTATATAAGAACCTCCCAAGTTTCAGCTTCTGAGATGTTCTTAATTAGAGGGTTTAAAATATTGAAGTTCAGCCTAAAGGTTCTTATAAAAATAGGTTCTTCTATGTGGGTTTCTACTGTATTCATTTCATAAATTTCATGAATACACACCTTCTGCTTTAATTCCTTCAAAAATTCCAAGCACCTTAAAGTTGTCTTTCCAAAGAAAACAATCAGGCAAGACTGAAAAAGAAATTTGTCATAATCGTTATTTTCCTCAAGAAATATCTTCCATATTTCTTTCTTAGGAATGATAGCCTGTCTACCTTGCAAAGTATAGTCGGTCTGACTAGAAAGTAGTGGATCATGTCCATAGATACGCCGAAATGTCCATAGATTTACCAATAGAAACTTCTCGAATTGTATATTTGTAGCCAAATATTTCAGTCAAATTCCAATTTAACAACCATTTTTCGTAATTGTTCCATTGTTCGTAATAGTTTCTCGCAATTGTATATTTAGTTGTAGTTTTAGATTAATATTCTTCATGTGGATGGCCCTGGGGTAGTCATGATCTTTTGCTCCCCTTGGTATCGTTTTGTGGTATTGTATAGTAGATCGTTCGTAGTCGTAGGTAATTTGTAAATTGTAAATTTTTATATTGAATTTATATATATAAAAAAATTAA
Organism: Aurelia sp. 3 sensu Dawson et al. (2005); assembly: GCA_964020215.1. Classification (NCBI taxonomy): domain Eukaryota; kingdom Metazoa; phylum Cnidaria; class Scyphozoa; order Semaeostomeae; family Ulmaridae; genus Aurelia; species Aurelia sp. 3 sensu Dawson et al. (2005). The sequence goes on along the minus strand of OZ026593.1, from coordinate 12,257,533 downwards.
CAACGTTCAGAATACATTGTTGAAGTTCTATAAGCATGATGGCTGTTGACCATATGCAGTAAATTTTCATCAAATAATCATGAAAAAATCAAGATGACAAGAACATTGGCATAAATGGGACTTCCTATTTCTAGCACATGTCAATTATTACAATAAAATTCGATCAGTAGATGTGCATCATTTCTAACTACAGAACATAAAAAGTAACTACAAATAGATCTTTGTCTATTGACGTCCCAAATTCCGCGGAAAATATCCAAAAAATGTTTTGAAAAGTTCCTCACTCCAAATATATGTTTTAAAATAGGTTTGTTCTCCTGAAAACACAGCTTGACAACCATATGCTTTCTTTGCTCATCAGGTACCTAATGTACTCCTAAAAATCCACTAATTTCCACTGAATTCATTATAATGAAATTCACTAATTTCCATGGCAGTGAACCGCCTTGAAGTCACCAAATTTCATAACACTTACAAGACTCAAGTTACACTTGCTAAGCTCTTTTAAATGACAACGTGTGTGCAACATTTGCAATAAAATGACAGTTCTATTGCCAAACACATTTTAAACGCCCAAATATTTCACAAAATGCCAGATCACAAACCTCATCAAAATTCTTCTGTCTACTTCCCCTTGTAACAGGAACAACACTTGCTTCAGCTTCAGTGGATATTTTCATGACAGAAAATTCTCCATTAGCGGGAAAAGGAATATAATTCTCAACAGAAGCATTTTCAGGAAGAAGTGACCAATTGTTCTCGCCAGCAACCGGAGTGAAATCATGAATATTGAACCAGTTATTGCTGAAGACACTTAAACCAGATTTTCTAAATTGTTCTGAAATCAGAGAACAGAAGAATGATTACCATGTCCTACAGGATTATCAGGTAAAAAATGTATGCCTTTTTACCACATGAAATTTCACATAACCTTGTGTAATATATCACAAGAGTCAATCAAATGGAGGGATATTTCTTGGGTCACCTAAAAGAGTTCCAAAGCACGTAAACAAAAAGACGAACCTGCACTGTTTATAATCAGAAATCAGTCGTCACAGAAAATGTCAGCATGTTTCATACAATGCAATGGCGTACACTTTGCCAAATAATGGAGGGCAAAGTTATTGTTATAGTTAAAATGCATTGTTTGTATGCATCGTTCCAAAACAAATGATTTTGTCCTAACCAGCATTGGGGGATGATTGCACCCCCTTGCCTCCAGTATCCACCACTGATTGACAAGCTCTTATCCAAACCTTGATTGACACATGTCAGAAGAACAATCAAAGACAATGATTGTATTGTACCCACCTTGAAGTTCAGGATATGAATATTGATAACAACCAAATTTCATTCCAGTTGATGACTCTATAATTGGTTGACTTGCACAACATAGAAATATCTCCACTTTCTTGCAGTCTCTTGTCCTGATGAGAAAAATAAAGTATGACTGATCAACGCTCAAGAACAAGGAAAGATTTTGTAACACAATAAAATCAATTGCTTTCTGATTAATACTACAGGGTGTTTCAGAAAAAACGCAGCCCAACAATGTATAATCTAAGATCTTAAAAATTGACTAAATTTTAGTAAATGTAATGTATACCACTCGGCGATATCAACAAACGAGGTATCTATGTTCAAGATAGCTATCAAAGCATATTTTGAAAATTATTTTGCATTGATTCACACTATATTCTAGTCCCTGGGGTCGACCAAATCTGTATACTTTAGCATACTTTAGCATTAAACAAATGATTGATAGAGGTGAAGTTGCACATGTGAAGTGGATAAATGCAGAACTCCAGATTGCAGACAGCTTGACCAAAAGAGGAGCTTCAAACGCAAAACTCCTATATGTGCTGGAAAGCGGACATTTGATGAAGTCATACTAGGCTGATCCTCAGGCAGATAATGACAAGTGTTACAAGAACAACTTTATTTTATGTTCATTATATTCTTTAAGTTTTGTTGGCCATTGGCATGTAACTTTGATTTTCTTAGTTGTCCACCTGGTGCATTGTATTGTTTAGTCAAAAGAAGAGAGGGGAATCTGTGAACATTCCACAACTAACATTATATATTCCTTCTCATTGAAGATGTCTCACCGGTGAGGTTTAGTTTATAATTAATGAAAGAAGATATAATCAACTCTGTGACTATTTAGTGTGTATCAACTTTTCACACTATAGAGTCCCTTCATCCTGCCATCCCACACCATTTTGTCAGCAGATCCCATTTCCCATAGAGCAAAATATTCAATTGCAGTATTCAACTGTGCTTGTCTATCCCAGATCCTGCTAGCCAGGAACCGTACACCCAAAATCCAGCTTGTCAAAAATTGCCAATCCCGCATCCCGCCAAACCCCTTTTGTGTGCCCTCCCTTATATGTTGGTTTTGTAACTATTGACATAATCCTTACTATTCTCACACTAAAACTTTGCTACAGCCGGGTTCTACTCTTGAATCAGTAAGTCAAGCAGTATTTACATACCTAAACTGCTGGCAAGCAACAACAGCTTGACAATCTTTGCAGTTTCTGAAGAATATACTGAAACAAATTAAGTTCAAAAATTAAAATATGTCTCTACAGTTCAACTTTCAAGACACCAATTGGCCTTGGCTTCATTGCAGTTGATAAAATGGAGGAGGAAAGAAGAACTTGGGTTTGTTTTACAGCCCATTGGTTACAGACATGAGATAAAACCAGAGAAATTGAGAATTAAATGCTGCATGAGAGAACCTATTGTTTGCAATTTCTCTAAGTCTTTGCATAGATAAGAGTATGTAATATATCTCTCAATGTCCTGTCAACTGCAATCTTTGAAACTTTTCCCATCAGTTCAGGCTAATGTATTTCCACATCAATTATTTTCCAGTGTGTACTTTTCATGAGGTACAGTAAATGGAATGAATTATATACTCAAAGTTTTTGGTTCCACAAGTGGTGCAGTGGAAAACACTACAGTTGCATAACTTTCAGGGAATACAAACAGAAAAAGCATGAACAAAATATTTATGTCATTGGTGTAAAATACTAATCTAAAATTTATTGACTTTAGGAAGATTTTTAACAACCAAACAAACAAAAATTATACCTTCCTTTGATGGGCCCAAAGAAAAACTTGCACCCTTCACAGTCATCTACTGTTATGGTGGCTGAGTGGTCAAAGAGAAATATCTGACTGTCCTGAAATTTAGAAAATTGAAATTAACAGATGTCTGACCTTATGATGTGACAGTGAAAGAATTATAGCACAGGCCCTTGGTATATTATAACACTCGCTGTCTTGCCTATAAGGAATTCTCAAGAATTCTCGTTCACAAATTTGCAGTCTACTGAATCGATCAAGAATCCTTGCCTGGACTTTTTGATGACATTCACAGACTGCAGAGTAGCAGATCCACATAGCTGCAAGCTGCCACTATACTTCAAATTCAGTGGTACCAGGGGCAGCTGGAACCAAAAATTGAAGAGGTATTCAAATATTAGGAAGAGCTCTCCCAAGAGAGGGTGAGGAGCATGCTCCCCCAGAGAATTTTAGTTTTAAAACATGCTAAAATGTTGCAGAGAGCCCTTCATAATTTGCTCATGAGAAAAATTTTTCTTCAGCAATCAACCGGGTGTCTCAAAAAATTGTTTGACGTTTGATTAAATGCTAAAGAATAACGATATGCTGAATGGGCACTTGGTCAAGTAACCTTTCTCCTGAGATTTTAAATTAATTTTTGACACAAGAATCGTGCAAATCTGCTAAAAGTTCATTGAGCTACAAACCTTTGAAGTTCTATTTTGTGCGAAAGCTGAACCAGGGGCCTCTAAAAGGCATTTTTGGTTAAAGTCCCATGGGCCATGTTTTTTGTTATTTCTCAATATTTTCAGGGTGAATCAAATAAGATTTGGACAAGTTTTTGATAAACTAAGTTTCAAGCATATGGACACTTCAAGGGAAAGTTCAGTCTCTCCTTGATTATGTTTTTAACTGCTGTTTTTGGATACATGCAATTTTGATGATGATTATAAGGATAAATTACTTTAGAAGTCCTTTTTCATTTGCTCTGATATCAATGAGCAGGTATGACAGTTAACCTTCTTTTACTTCCATCTCTGAGCTTGTTGGCATTACAAGTAATTTGGGGGTCTCTGGTTTCTGCTACCGCATAATTTTTATCCCTTAACGCTCATAACTGAATGAATTTTCAACCTAATTCCAAGATTCTGGTCTCTAAAATTATTTCGAAATCTTAAGTATGGGGTTATTTTCCTATGAGCCTGTTTGTGTTATTGTTATTTTTCAATATTTGATTAAACGTCAAACAACTGTTTTGAGACACCCTGTACAACAGAACTTAGTAGCACATCAAACGTCAACAAAGATATCTAAGTCTTGTAACATTGAAAAAACATGTGTAAAATCCTTGTGTGTATGAAGCCCAGTTAAAACAGCAATTTACAAGCTTCAGGTGAACAGGAGGGAGATAAAGGGCCTTGGGCTTTAAACTATGAGGGATACCATTATAGTCATACAGTAGATCATATTGCAATCAAAACTTTATTGAGATTTAGCCTTGAATAATGGTCCCCAAGAAGGACAGCATCTTCTTATAAATGCATTTGCATCTGCATTCTGAAGCTCCCCATCATATTTTTTAGTACCATTCAATGTTTTTTACAAAGTAAATCTGGTAGAATCTGAAAGTTTATTCATTCAAGATGTTACAACCTTCAATATTCAAGGACCCCTCTATGGAGGGACATTTCAGTCCCAAAAAATTTTCTACACCTTTGGCAAAAATACTTTTGCTTTCAAGAGAAATCCTTCAAGAATCGGTAAAAATCATTTTGTTCTAAAAATAAATCTCCTCCGCTTTTTTGAATGAGTGAAATGCCCCTTGCCCTTTATGACCTATATCCATAGTATACTTGTAGAATTACTTCTATCAGGTTAAAAAGTAGTATCATTGGCCTTCCACTGCACTCTACTCATGAGTGAGATGATCCCTTTCTTTTGATTACAAAAAAATCATTGAAATAGCCCAACGATTCTTGTTTCCCTAAACCAAATCCAGTATGCACAAGGGCAGTTGAAAGTGTGGACACAAGGAACCTCACCATGGTGTTCAGAATGAGAGCTGAGTACATTCAGTTCAGACTCGATTGCGTTGCCACATGTTGAATGGCAGTCAAACATCAAAAAGGGTCACAGAAACATACAGTAGATTAAGGGCCTGTTTACATGGAAGTTTTCAGCCCGGCAGAAACTTCAGACCTGCGAACCAAGGTGAAAATACTTTGCCATTACATGGAGAGTTTCAGCCTGGGCTGAAAGTCTGTCTGGCGCCAAAAATAGACAAAAACGCATGTGTCATTGACTTTTCAGCCGGGCTGAAAAAATATTTGCCATTACATACTCTCGAGTACCGAATAATCGTCCCCTCCCCGCTTATTAAGTTTTGAAAAATTTTCCAACCCCTTGCTCTTATTCCAACCCCCCTTTTATTGATTTTTGGACAAATGAAATGATAGTAAACATAAATTTCTGAATGAACGCAAGAAAAAGTCCACGGAACCAGAGTTCAAAAGTAAATGTATCAGTAACATCATTGTTCACATAAAATAAATACATGAAAAATACGTGTTGACTTAAGAAAACGTCTATTTTCTACAGTATTTCTCCTAGTACCCCCCAATTATTCCTACCCCCCCAATTATTGTTATATTGAACCATTTCCAACCCCCTCCCCCTGATAATTCTCTCCTCCATTTATTCGGTACTTGAGAGTAGGTGGGTGTCATGCAAAACAATGGGGATTAGCTTATCAGTTAAGGGATTAACATTTCATCTTGGCTAGCTAAAGGCAAGCTGAATTTTCAGCCCGGGGTGAAACTCAGCCTGGGGTGAAAATTTTTCCATGTAATGGCAAACTGATATCTACAAGCATTTGACTGTGAAGGAGTGTTGAAGTTTAACCTCAGGTAAACCGGCTGAGATTTCAGGCCGGGCTAAAAACTCCCATGTAAACAGGCCTAAGTATTCAGGATAGCCTCTGAATACCTCCTGGCCGATGGAGCCATTTATTAATCCAGGATTTCAATATTTGCCCCAGAAAAAAAATTCCTCAATTGATTAGTGATTAAACATTCACCTTCTTTGAGACAAAACGGATAGCAACTGTATGTCATTTCTAGCATCATAGAAGGGTCCTTTCATCAAACTGGCATCTCCTGCACAGACGTTCTGGAATCTATATTCAAAGGTTAAAGAGACATGTGGAAAGTTTTGCAAAATACGAATTCAGTAAATGCTTTGAATACCCTTCAGTGCCATCCCTGAGTGATACACTACAGTCAGAAGGTCCTTATACAGTATCTCATCACATTGTTCTTTTTTGCAGTCAGGACAGATGACCTTGTCAGAGACACCCAAAACTACAGTAAGGGCACTGCTGTTCATTTGATCATCATTAAAAACGCAATTTTGCAGTCTAACCTTGCAATTCCTAATCATGAACTGCTGGCCATCAATTTTTCCAGGAAGCCTTCCTTTAGTACTGCCTTCTTCATTTTCAATCGTAAAATCAGCTGGATCAGGTCTGTCTGGTCTGTCCCTGAAAACAGAAAGGTATATTGCATCAGCTTCAAAGGCAGAGTTGGATGTATGGCTTTCATTGGGACACACCCCATAGCAAGCAAGCATATTGGAACAGGCGTCTGTAGTGCCATGAGAGTGACAGATCACACATTACATATACAGTATATAGTAACAAATCTTTGGTGAAATGCCAGATTGGAAAGTTTGCAGAATGCGCGGGGGATCTCTCCTACGTCCAAATTCTTTGCGTGGCTGCATTTGTGTCACTAAACAATAGTTCTATTGTTTCCTTTTGTTGTTTTACGAAAATTTCGCGGCTGGAACCGCGGCTGAAATTTAAAGTGCGCGGCAGAGAAATCAGCCACGCAAGGCAAACTTTCCAATCTGGGTGAAATGTGAAATTACCTAAACATCACATCTTTTTAACTGACTGAAGATTCTCTATGTATACACGTACTATATAAAAATATACATAAGAAACAAAGTTCCAAGGCTGGCAGGCAGTTTCTTAAATATTGGGGCCATTTTGTTGCAAAAATAATTAATTTTGCTTTACAGACAGAGAGATCAAGTTTTAATTCAAAAGCACTTTGGTTGAACAAAATGATAGTCCCCACTTACTATACTTACTTTTTAATATCTTAAGGGTTCATCATAATTTGTACTTTGGCCTCCTCAAACATGGATCGTATTTGTTGTGCAAATCAAGATGATCTAGGTGGCCTTGGCCTGTTTCGTACAATCAATAATACTATGCAAATTTAAATAACTTTTTACCAGCTGTAAACGTGCTCTTGTTCATTTGAGCTTCGGCCAGCATCTTCACTCTTTGACTGCAAGCAACCCATTTCTTACCAAATGATGTTATTGTTAATGAATTCACGTTTTTCTCAATAGAACGCAACACTTGGCGCTCACAACCATTTTAGGCCAGACTGAAGTTGTTGTCAGGTGCATATTCAGATGTACTACCAAAAATGCCACTTCATTCATACCTATTGAATTGAGTTTATGTTGCTGTTGTTGCTGCTACTTCAGTGCGGTTGCAGTGACGTAGGATTCAAGAACGAGATACTACCATGAATGTAGCAAGTCTACTATGTCCAGAAGGCCGAAGGGCGTCTTCCCGCAAATATGAGGCAACAATACAGGTGGCCCGGCCCGTAAAAACATTCAGAACATGAAACATTGCAACAGTCAGTCGTTGGGTAGTCGTCATGGACGACAATAACCTATTGCTGAAGGGACTGGCACTCACACTCCTCTTTTACTATTGATGCAAAATAATGTTAAAAGATCTCATGAAAGCAAAAATGCATTTAAACTATTGCGCTGCCTTATAATGTAAACAGTAACTTCCAATTTGTGTTAACGGGAGTACCCCAAGGCTCGGTCCTAGGCCCTATTCTTTTCAACTTCTACAATGATGATAGTCAACTTTTACATTTCATTTCTTCTTCAATGGAACAGCTCCAGCTTATGCTAACGAAATATTCAATCCAGTCGACCAAGTCGAAATAACACGGAAGTCTAAGCTTAGACCAAATGACCCTTTTCATAAAAGCAACACCCGGCCAATAACGTCTTTCCTTCCAAGGGCACACGTTTACAAGATCAAAGAAAAGTTTTTTGAAAATTTACAGAGAGATGAAGATGACGTAGATGCGTACTGCTGACACCTCATATCCTCCCTTACATTCATATTTCGGTCCTACTAAATCATATTTAAACAAACGCACTTCAGAGGTTTTATACTTCTGTTCAAGTATTTTTCCTTTTTTCCAAAATATCTTGCATTTTTCATTTCTTTTAAGCAACCACCTCTGACGGAACCATTAAGGAGATAAGATCCGCTATCCTGCCACCACAATTAAGGGTGTTTTTGCCAGTATTCCTTTAACCTGTGTTAGAATTGTAATGCATCTATTGATGAAAATTCTAGCAAGCATTACTCTTACCTCGTACTCTTACGTGGCTCGATCAATATGAAATAATCGCTAACCCAGAAAAACTCTACACCCTTCGTACAAAAGATCAAAAGGATACCACAAGACACAGCATTTCAGTTCTAGGGAAAACCTTTCAATCAAAAGTTTGACCAAAGTTGCTCAGTCCAACAGAGCTGAAAATATTTAAACCAAAGTTGTTTGGTCTGGCTGTAATCATTTGGATGACGTGACGGTCATTAGCGATGCTATGTTAGAAAAAATTATCTTTAATAGACTTTTTTGGTCGGTCTGTAGCAGTTTCAAACATCTCAATCCCAAAGGTAACGATACGTCACCATGTATGCATTGTAAATTTGCTTGATTTACAAAACAGTTCTTCAAAAGGCGAATCACAGTCATCGTAACGAAATCGCAGGGCTCGCTCTGCATTTTGTCAATCTTACCGATAAATTTTGCTAGAGAGAAGTAGGCCCGGGTGGGGTTAGGGTTAGCGGTCGCGGACTCGATTAGCAATTAGCTAATTCTGCGATCCCAGCGCGCTTGGCGCTAAAAACCGCAACTTCACCTGCACCTTCACTTCATGCTATTCACTGATATTAGACTTTTCAGTAGATCAGCAAAATATTGGGACTTTCAACGTAACGAGTCTGGTCTATGAATGCAGTTGCTCCACTGTCGCTAACGCAGGCAGCAGTTTCAAAATTGTTCCATAAAAGTATAATGGAGCCTCCATATAACAGACACCTGTGGGACCAATTCCACTCTCCGCTGTAGAGAGGATTCCGTTGAATGGATGTGCTGGGACAAGAACATTTGTCCGTTGTTAGGAGGTGTCCGAATTATAGAGGTGTCCGTTAATGGAGGTTCCACTGTATCTCAACACTTTAATTAACGCTACTAGGAGAAAAGTTTGGAAGAATAAAAAAATAGTGTATCATTTAGTATTGAATCCAGACGAATCAAAAAAGAATGAGCACGATCGGTGACCGGTGGAATAAGAAGTACGCGGCCGATACTGAAATCGATATGCTAATCTATCAGTAAAAGGCTAACTTTTATGTGAAAACTTGGCTTGGTAAAATCACTCATAGAATTCCATGCTCGATTCTGGTCCACGATTTACTTGCCATTTATTTCTATATTCATATTCTTTTCCTGATACTGGCAGCATAGTCAGGTAAATCATGGACCAGAATTGAACATGGAATTCTCGGTCTCATCATAGACTACATTACATAAGCCCCTCTAACTTACGCTCGTTGTTGTTGTTGTCATCGCTTCAGTTGAGGGACTTATGTCCTTACGCTTCAGAATAGGGACTAATTAGGCCAAGTCCGCCGCGTTCACGGCGCGACCAATCAGATCGCTACTTTCTTAATATGGTCAACCCACGTGCCTATTTGTAGCGTTTGATTGGCTCATTAGTTCAAAGTTCGATTTCTCGAAGCGAAGCGACGCTCGAAATGACGTTCGAAGGGACGTTCGACTTTTCTTTCGACGTTCGTAGGATGGAAGATGTTCTAAGTTTCTTCTGATTTTTCGTAAGATTTTAGTCCCTGTTTAGAATCTGTTTGGTCGTGAGTCCTTTGTATGAGTGAAATTAAAACATCAGATTATAAATGTTGAACGAATACAAGGAATCACGTCGTCAGTCTATTACCAGCATTCATCCTCATTTCTGGTTCTAGAAGATGAGTGGGTTTACCAAACAAAATTTTCCCGTCTAAGTTAGTCCTTGACTGACAAATTAACATTTTGACTTCGAATACACAGGCCACATACTGTTCATTTCGTAGCCTGCAAACAGTTCAACTTTTTTCTGACTCACCTACCAGGTGAGTCAATAAAAACGCCTGGTGTTTGAAGAAATCCTGCTCTCTGAATATCAAAGCAGTGATATCTAAAACTGTCTTGTTTTATCCTCAATACGTCAAATTACGTTTAGTAATTTACTCGGCTTTCATTGATCATGTTTTTTTAAGGTTTCTCAAAGGGATTCATTTTAGAAAATCGCTTACAGAATTTCAACGGAGAGAACGATTTTAGCCAGGAAAATTTCTAAAAATAATTGAACATGTTAGCCATTCAATCAGATATTGCAAATACATTTTGCTTATGTACTCATTGTGGTCTAATGTATCCGCCTTTTTCTCGACAAGGAGAGTCTAAAAATTTCCTTATGCCCTCTCGTTTACGCATACCCTTGGTACCAGACTATCTCTAAAAGAAAATTTATTTCATAAAATTTCTTTTAGAGAGTCTGGTACCCATGGTATACCTAACGATTTGTATGTCGTTTTTGCTTAGGAATGAATACCGACCGGAGGAAAGTGGGGTGGACATGTCCACCCCAGTCCACCCCGTGGCGCCGCCCTTGATACTCAGGCAGCAGTAGCCTTTCAAACACAGGGCGTTCTTTTTACTCACACGGTAGCATACCTAGCCTGCACACAAACATATCCTCCTGAGGTCAGAAATATTCTAAAACTTACCCAAGGGGCTGGCCATAGAATCCAAGTCTCCTGAGAGTGAGGGATGGCCAACAACCACATTCTTCTGCAGTCATCCAGCCAAACAAACCCATCAATCAAAGATCTGTATGAATGTCATGAATAACTGATAAGGTCATCAAGCTGAAAAACTTTAAAAAGGATGCGCCCCCGCAGAAGTAACTTTGATTCATGGCACTGATAAACCGCATGAATATAATGGCTATCAGTCACATTCATTTTGCCATACCAGCAGATTAAAACTGATGCTCAATATATATATTAGGAACAAGAATGAAAAAGAAAAGGCTTGATATAAATCCTATCTTTAATTCGGAGTTTCCTAAATACAGCTTGTACACCTACACACATACACAGTTACATAATGTGAAAAAATATCATCTCACGGATCAGACTTCGGTTCTGCAGCCACAAGATACTATACATTTCTTAGCTCTTCTAGCCTCTGGATCATCCAAATTAAAATCTTAACAAAATATCCCACCACATCTCAAAAACATAAGATCCTTTTGGATGATTACAAAGTCCGTCCTGAGCTAAACAAGCATAAGAATATCTGATTATTGATTTCTTCATAACCCCAAATGATCGTTGATTCTGTTTTTTGCTACAGTCAGAGAGATGAGTGTTGCTGCTAAAGTCGCCTTCAATGGAAAATCGAGCGCCTAGTACAAGGACAAGAATCGCCTCAAGGTCAAAGGCAATATTTTGGTCCTTATGTGAAACGAGAATGATACGCAAAAATCAAAAGTCATTACCCCTAGTTTGCTTATAGTTCGTGCACAAAACTATTGGTCCATCTGTGTCAAGAGATGTCATGTGAGATTAACGATAACGCAAAATTATCCATGCAGAACCCTACAGAACGTTTCAGTTGTTGCTATTCGCGGGCATCTAATTTGAGACAAGCAGTCACGAAGATTCCTCTGTGCAGAATGATATGCATGAAGATGTTTTGGTTCAGTGTGATCACGTCCCTTCCCCCAGTCCATGGCGCCATTGCTTGCTGGGATTCTGCACCTTTCGTCTCAACTTCACCTGCGATGATTGCATCCGTTGCTGTGTAGGAGGGGGGTCCTTCTACCTTTGGTTATGCTGCAAATGCTAGCCTCTGTGCAGGCCGCCGGTTACATCATCCTCTAAAGTTGAGTTATTTGCATAATGAGTACTATCAATAAGTGGCTAATGATTCGTTCGTTCTAGAAAACGATTCTTTTGACATAGTTAAGCTGCTAATGAAGTCAAGAACGTGCCAATTCTGGGTGAATTTGTTGCTGTGCCAGGGTAAACATCCTAGTAGTTTATCCATCTTATGGTCCTTATGGTGTCAAATCTGTCTAACATGAAATAAGCCGACGTCAAATGTTGCTATAGGATCGCGGGAAACTTCTGTCTTGTATGCGCTTTATGTGCGCTTTCTTTATTTCAGTGCCAATTAGCAGAGATAAAACGTTAATCAATTGCTTTAACGAGCGTGACGGAAGTGGGTTACTTTCTTTCTGACTGACATCGAAGCCCCTTCTTAGATTACAAAGAGGACTTTGTAATCAAACATATTGACCCTCTGCTGGCACTTGGTCTGGTTTACTTTCAAAACATAAATCAGATTAGTTAATTAGTTCATAGGAAAGCCTGCCAAATAAAGGTTCTACCCCTACGAATTCTATGAATAAACACCAGCAACCTAGAAGCAATCATTATGATGAAAATGTTGCCAGCAAACAGAAGAATGACTTTGATATGTCAATTTTGTAAAAAGATTTTCCTCTTTAGTTTATCATTTTTGCTGTACTGTACATTGTTTTCCGGACAAAAACTACAATTCAAAATTAATTAAATATCAAGCTATGCTGTGCCCCTGCTGTGGATCTACAAAGTGCCATACTCATATATATACATATGGTATTTCATTGTGGCCTTTCCTTTTTCAATATCTTATGATATAAACTTGTTGCTGTGTTTTATTCCCCATTTTAAGGTCTCAAGGATGTATCACCCTTTGTAACACCAAAATCTTTTTGTTTCAAAGAAAATCCACTAAAAATCGACTTGTTTTAAAGAATCTGGCATGCCTTTATCGAAGAATGATCATTACACCCTTCATTACGACCTGCCATTTCAACAGTGATTTAAAGATATTCTCAACTGTACAGTTGTAAAAGTGGGCAGATATGAAATTAATTGAAGTTGACTGAATATTAGGCAAAAAGATTTATTCATAGAAAGTCAGTGAGTTTTGATTCTCTTGGCTCATGATTTTTGGATCACCCCAATAATATTTCAAGTGTAATTATGAATGCATTCAAAGAATCCCCTTGTGGTATGGCTGGACGCACTAGGAATTGAACATAAAGCACTTTTCAACTGGCATTATAGTGGTGGTTTGTACAGGTATTCACAGGCACCACTATTATACCCAACAGACTGAGCAGCTAGAACAATCAGGTGGAGAAGGTCCAATCCAAGGTGAAGCCCCATGACATGAGCATCATGACAAGGGGTTGCAGACTTCATTAGGTCTTCCCCACTTCTGTGACCCCAGCCTTTGGTGCTAAAAAAGCCACAACTTCATCTTCACCTGGTATATAATCTTTGGTGCTGTGGCGCCGTGGTGTAATCCTCTGACATTGTAGCCAGAACAGTCAGGCGGAGTGGGTTCGAGTCCCGGTAGAGCCCCATCACTTGAGCGTCATGACAAGGGGTCACGGACTCGATTAGGTCTGCTCTATTTCTGCGATCCCAGCGCGTGGCGCTGAAAAACGCAACTTCACCTTCACCTTCACCTTTGGCATGGAACAACTCATTTTCAACTCGCAGAGTAACCTTAGGTCAAACCCTAGGAACATGATGATGATCAAAAACTTTCATTGAAAATAAGTAACTACAGGAGAGACAGCTTTGTCCTTCCACAATGTACATAACTTGAATGAGGCAAACAGAAACAACAATGTTTGAATAAATGTTTACCAAAAGTAAGCATGCAGAGCCCAAGTAGAGGCTCTCAGGCATGCAACTGGATCAGATAGCTGAATAGATATCATTTTAGGTAGGTAGGTAATACTTAACGTGGCTAGCCTGCAAAAGTCAGAGAGAGACTTATTTCCAGCAGGGGCCATGGATGTTTTACCATCAACCCACCACAGCTACCAGATTTCCCTCACATGGCTCTGTTTGACCCGGGCTAGAGTTATGGACAGTGACCAAACTGTCCAGCGCGGGATTCAAACCTCAGCCGTTCTGAGACCTTTGGTTTATGAGTCAGTTGCCTTAACCACTTGGCCACGAGCTCTCAACCCTAACCCTAACCCTATTTTGTACAGCACTGGATATACGGCAAAAGTGGTCTGTGAGTCACCAAATAAGGTTCGTTTCATTTAATGACAAGACACCAAAAACATACTCAGCTAAAACTGTTATGAATAAAAGACATATACTTGAACAGGCAGCAAATATCTAACCGTTGACACCCCTCCCCCCCATTGAAACTCAACTTTCAGGACACAGCATTTCCCTTGGCGGCTACTTCACTATCCAATCAAGGGACGTGTGCCAGTTTTTGGGAGGCTGTTTTCTTTGAAATGTAGGATTGGGATGTATGTAAGAAATATTCTGGGATAAGTTTTCTAATTTTTACTAGAAACTCTTGAAATGCTCAGATTTGGGATACTTTACATGACAATTTTGCAATTTTTTCGTACTCAAAACACTTGTTGAAAAATCTCATTGATATTGTCGAAGGTCATAAACAGCGATTCTCGTAGCGGACACACCCCCATCACCCAACAGGAAAGTGCGAAGTATCATACGATGGACATCCAATTTTTTAAATTTTATCGAAATCTGGCCTGGGACAGAGGGCATGGATGGTATCCCAATCTGTGTTTCTCACTTTTTCTGATTTCCTTTGGCCCTGTGAAATTTAAATTTACGAAAAATATGTTTATGCTCAGACGATCCTACTTTTAAAGTCGATGTTTCCATTACGAACGTAACTACTGTACTTACGAATCAAATCAATCACAACTTTTCAGCCACTGCGGGCAGCCATCTTGTTTTGTTGCTAACTTTTCATTTGTGATGTTTTGGTTTGTGGGACGATCTTTACCATGTATCAAAACCTGTTTGGCTTCTCATTGCTAGTATACGCAGCGCAAGAGATTGCGCCAAGCGCGCTCTGGACTTGCCCAAGTCGATGAGTCGAAAGAAAAGTAAAGGTTTCTTGCAAGACGACTTGAGCAAGTCCAAGCGCGCATGTTTGCTTGGTACACAGCAGGGAGCGCCCGGCGCTCCCTGGTACACAGGTACAAAGGGGTGCAGAAACAATATCAAAATGTTCTGAAAATATTTTTCAAGATAAACGACTTTGTTATTTCAAAGTTTCTGAATTATAATATCTGGAGGATTAGAAATATATGCATTATTATGCATCATATGCCTTGGAAAGCATGGAAAGCCAGGGATGGCGCGACCAGGGGTTCTTGGGCGGCAGGAGCCCCCTCCAAAATTCACTGAGCCCCCCCGTAGGCACTTGAATGTTTGAAAATTTTTGTGGACTGTCGGCACTCTCGTAACTTGCTTGTTATGCTTTTAGAGAGTGTAGTCGCATTTTAATTTAGTTCGAAATACTGGTTTTTATTGTAAATTATTAATTATTGCATGTTTTTAGCATGGCCCCCGGTAAATAAGTTATTCTAACTGAGGGGCTACCATGGGTAAAAAATATAAAATCAAATCGTTTTCGCGAAAATTTCTAAATTCTAGGGTGCGATTTCAGACCCCAAATGGCACATCCCCGTCACCCAACAATTGAAGTTATCCCCCCGGGGATGGAATGTCAAAAAACTGTAGATTTTCATGCCAAAACTAGTACAGTTTCTCAAAAAAATCTTTCAACAATTCATTGGCAATGCCAATAACCTTTTAAATTCTCATAAATCTTGATATATGTTGCCAGATAGAGAAGGTCTTAGCTTTCTCAAATCTCTGTAAAAGTTTGAAAATCTCCAAAATCATTGCAAAATCTGAGAGATTTTAAAAGTCCTAGAATCTCGTACACTATTTTTGGAGTGCCTGTTTGGCCCCTCCTTTTATAAGTATAACCCAGTTTTCATAGGTTTCAAGTCTTGAAAAAGGTTGGTGTAAATTCTATGACCTATTTCTCCAAAGTGAATGAATTCAAAGAAACTTTTGCTATTATGCTATAAGTCTGCATTTGGCATTTTCTTAAATTTTGGAATTGTTCAACATTCAAGTGTTTCCTTCCTTTTCAAGAATCCAAAAAAAATATAAAGACTTTTAGCGCTTGTAATTTCTAAACTGTTCGACTCGACCATAGTTTATTGATGTCTTAGAGTATGGTATTAAGCAAAAGTCTACCACTTGGTTTATGATTTAGAAAGGAAATTTGATCTAATTGTAGCAGTTGTCATAAAACTTACCAAATGTGTTGTGGCGCAGTGTAGCATCCTCTGAATTTGGATTGCAACCAGCAGATTAGTGGATTGGGTGGATTGAGAACTGGAACTTGTACGATCAAAGCTACCCTGGGTACACCAGAGCCTCAAAATTTAAATGAAAGGAAATTGGTAAGAGGAAAAGAGAGAAGGAAGAAACTAACCCTTTCCTTTCTTTCCTTCCTTATTTTTTTCTTTTTATCATTTTTTGGCTCTGGTACCCAGGGTAGATCAAAGCCAGTTTGTTTTTCCATTTCTCCAATTCTTTTTTTTTGTTTTGCTTCAAATGTTTATTTTGAAGTGGTTTTACGGATGTTTTACTTTTCCCAATAGATCCCGTACACGAAAATCCGTACAAATTTTTTGTTCTGAATGATCTCGTACTTTTTTCCGAATGACTAATGAGTGAAATGATCTTCGCATAGTAATTTGTAAGTATTTGCTAAAATTTTTTAATTAGAACGTATAAGAAACAAACAAACATTTTGCAGATGATGGAGAATGGTACAAACATGTTACAAACTGCTGGCATCGCTGGTCGGCCAAAATTAAATTTGACGTGGCTTCTGATCTTTCACACCTGTGACCGGCCGACCATAATGCTTTCTTTCACTGTACACTTTCATTTAATTGAGCGCTCTCAGAGGTGTGAAGTGTATTCTTAAAAATCGCTTTGTTTTTCGGAAACCTGGCTCTTTTGTTTACAAAATTTGCTCTCGATTCGATCTTTATCTGCGCTCGCTTTACGCTCGCTTGTACACAAGGCACAGGGCAGAAAGTTATCGTCAAGCAAACCAGATTTTGATGCATACGGAAGATCATAAGCCTTCTATTCAACAAATTGTTTAACATTATCCAATCAGAAAATGCTTATTGTTCTAAATGCACCAATGGGAGCAGGCCATACACAAGATTTGTTCAACACTTCCAGCTCGAAATCACACAGTTGTGGACCGTGCATGGAAAGCAATTTTAAGCATCACTCCAGATTTTTGTTGGTTTTCAGGAGTATTTTAAACGTAAGTCAGGGAAAAATCATACAGATAGCAGCTCCAAGTCAGCACAATGAACGAAGTCACCTTCAATGGTAAGTTTACCTCGTCTCGTCACAATGATCAGAAGTTTTCCTGACGGCGACCAGTTAGGCCATCCTCGTTCAGTTCTGCACTGGACGTCGTCCTAACGTTCGCTATTTTTACCATCCCTTAACTAAAAATATTTTTACTTTGTTTTAGGTAAACCGAAGCCTAGAAAGCTAGATCAAAGTCTTGTGGTAAGTTTGCGCCCATTCTATTGCTATTTTACATTTGAAAATTGTGATTTAGTTGAGAGGTAAAACGGTTTGCTTGCACTGTGTCTGCTCCACTTCAGTCATTCAAAATGTTTCACTTCATGCCAGTCGTCAGCTGGATGGAAACTTTTTGAAGCCTTTAATCTGAACACAGTCTGAAAGTATCATCAGCAAAATAGAGACCTCATGATGCAAAATCACAGGTAAAGTGGCACGTTAGTTCGGCCAGCTTCTGCCTGTATTTGTTTTGTATTTATAGAATCGTTGTGTTCATTTTGAGACGATGAACTGCTCGAAGCAAACGTTGGTCGACGTTTTCGTCGAAGGACTTCATTAAAATCTTGTAATCTCTGTCTGTTTCAGTCCCAAACATTTGACAGCGAGAAGAGTAGGCGTTCACTCGAAGAGTTCAAGAAATTCTGCAATTTTATCTTGGACTATGAAGCTAATGAAGAAGTAAGAATTTGCTTTTCCAAAGTTTCTTGATGATTCGTTTGGTTTAGTCTTTTGCTACGTCAACATTGATTGATCAGCCTTGCCTTGTTTCGTCAACAATCTGACGCCAAATTTCTTTCTTCATTGCCATGCTTCTTGACCCTTTGCTTTTGTGAGCTGAAGTTGAAGTTCTTTCGATAAGCAATCAAGGAAATTTTCGCTGAGAAGCAAGACCTTACTTATTAAACGCAGGTATAGGTAGAGTTGTTTTTGTTGAGCACGCCATTACGTCGTTAACAAAATGGCGGACAAATTTTTGAGCACCCTGTGTTCGTGTTGTTCAATTCAATGAAACTGCAATCGGCAGAGCCAGAGAACGCATTTCAAATCATCAGGGAAAACCCACAGCTTTATTTGAGTTTATCTACTCAGTAGTTTATCCCTAACCTTGGTCGAAGATGCCTCTTAGCCTAGCCAATTGAAAAAGAAGAAGACCAAAACCCAGCCTGGGAGCTACTACTCTCTCTGCTCAACTTTTGCTTTGTGCCCTGAAAGACCTTGAGACGTAGTTTCATCTTAGAAACAGTGAAGGGGGAACATATCTTCTTTAAAACAACTGAACATCAGCTACACATTGTTTTAAAATAAACGGCAGGAACAAACTCAGATTTTCAGGCCACCCAAAAATTAAGAAACTCCAGGTTTTCTCTTTATTATCACTTGTTTTTTCTGTATTATGCTACTGGGAAAGTATTTGAGTGATGTTTAAACATTGGAAAGGCTTCAAAGAACCTTCGTTTAGAAATCCTCAGGAGGACAGAGATCTGACAATTTTAAGAAACTTCTAGTTCTGACCTGAATTCCTTGCTTTTTAAAAACCATGTCATGAGTGCTGAAAATGATTAATCATTGGCATATAGAGCTTTAATGGACCCAGAGGAAATAAATGAACTTTAATGGACATTAATAAATGAGCTTTAATGGACACAACTTCCAAAGAAAACCAAGGTTGAATTTTTAGGGTTCTCCCAAAAGTCCATTTTACCTCAGATAGTAGAATTTGGTCCTTAAGAGGGGGTGGAAGTTTATCAGCGCTGCAAAGCATGATGAAATGTATTCCAAAGCAGATCAAGGATGCGCCTGAGAAGCGCAGTGGGGCATTTGTACAGGGCATCATTTGTACAGGCATCATTTGCTATTGAAGAAGAAATTGTTGTTCATGCATTGCAATTCATGTTTAAAATCTCACTGCACTGCAACCATGTACTGTAACAACATGTCTGAAGTAAACTGGTTGGTTAGTACAAATTTGTTAACATTTATTTTCTTACTAAATGCCATGGTGGAAAACATGGGTATGTTGCACCATATACAGTATCTTTGGCATGGAGCACATTGAGAACAATGGGAGAACAATAGGTCTATTGTCTGTAGACGATTGGTGTGGTGTAAACCTTTGGTGTAACAAAAATGAACTTAACACACAGGAGTAAATGATAGTTGTGATGATGATTATTATTATGGTTATTGGGAGGCTTTGCATTGAATGCAGGGATAATACTCATATAACTGCCAAAAACCTTCTTGTGCTACAAAGTTCTCATTTGCTGTGGATGATATGAAGGTTGTGCATACTTTTATACAGTTTTGAGGGTTAAGTTATAAAAAATATTCTGGTTTGTTCTGATCACATAGACGCACTGTAACCCTCTTTCTGTGCCCATAACCCACCCCCATCTACCCTACTTTGCAGTTTTATTATGTTTTTTATACTTATATACAGTATGTATCCCCATAACATCAATAATTATTGGGACAACTTTCTTAGAGTTCAATTTCATAGGCATAGAGTTCCAAAATGATTTCTTTGTTAATTTATACTTCCACCATTCCATTAAAAATAGGTACCCTATGAGGATGTGCGAAGAATTCCGGTGCATGTGAAATACTGTGGCAAGAATTAGCCTGCTAGCAACCCTCACTATGGGCGACTGGGCGAAAGATATCGGCGAGGGACTTTTTACGACGATGCACTGTGTCATTTTATAAATTTCTGCAGAATCGTCAAAATCACAAGGGCACATGTAGTGAATATGAAGGTTGTTATGGAACATTTTAGACACTCGTAAGAAATTCTGTGTTCTCAAAGTACGATAATTTTAAGAAACTTTCAGTCCTGCCCCAAATCCTTAGTTTCTTATAAAAAATACTTGTAGATATAGCGAAGAAGTGGATTGGGGGCAATATTGACAAGTTTTTTTTTACTTTAGCCAGACACCAGCTGCCGCCTTAACCGTGTAACACTTGTTTCTTGATGGTGTAGTATGATTTGCTTGCTTTTTTGACAACAGTCATCCTTGTTGAAGGTTGAAGATTTCAAACAGTAAGGGAAGTTTGCCAGGTCACAGAGGTCAGATTTTGGAAAATTGACTTTAAATGACTTGGCAGCTCAATTGATGAAGTCATTAACAGCCAGAGTTTTGGCAGCCCACCTAAATATGATTATTCTCCCAAATATCTCTTGAATTGCTTTGATTGTATAAATTAACAGTGCCTATAAATACCTGAAATGCTTCATTGATTGTTTGGATTGTGTGCAGGAATAATGCCTATTGTTACACTTTTGGCACGAAAAGCGTCCCTAGATACCTCCCTTCCTTCCTTCCTATACAGAAATCTTCCCCATCACATAATGTGCTCATTCTTCGCACATAAAAACTCAGGTATCGTGACAGATTTTCCGTGAAACCCACAAATTTCTAGCCTGCATGCAGACAATACCCAAGGAAAAGGTATAGTCTGTGCAACGCTACTCAATATTGCATATTGTATGAGTCAGCATTTTATTTCAATAACAGTTTCAATGGCCCGTTCTATTTAGTGTCTATGTATTGTCTTTCGTAATGTGCTTCGAGAACAAAGTGAATCCTGACATTTAATCACATGATAGCCATTCTCAAATCTGATTGCTTCCTCGTTTTGCAGGAAATTGATGTTATTGGCTGTTACAACAAAATTTTTCCTTTGTTATCAAATAAATGCTGAAGCAAGCACTACACAAAAGTGAGAGGCGTTACGCAGACTATACATTTTTCTCAGGTATAGTCTGCACGCAGGCTAACAAATTTCCGCAAAAAAGTCTTTCTTCCACATTATCGTTGACACTGTACTCTCGAGTACCAAATAAACGGGGGGATGGGAATAATCGAGGGGGTTGGAAATGGTTCGATATAGCAATAATCAAGGGAGTTGGAACAATCGGGAGGGGGGGGGTGCTTGGAGAAATAGAAAATAGTCGTTTTCTTAGGTAAACACGTATCTTGTATATATTCATGTGAACGGTGATGTTACTGATACAGTTACTTATGAACTCTGGTTCTGTTGAATGCACTTATTGAGACTTTTCTTGCGTTTTTATTCAGAAATTTTGTTTACTACCATTTCATTTTTCCAAAAATTGATAAAAGAGGGGGTTGGAATAAGAGCAGGGGATTGGAAAATTTTTGAAAAATTAATAAGCAGGGGGGCAATTATTCGGTACTCGAGAGTAGATACAATTTGAGCATAGTGTGGTATAAATGGTGCAGCCAATACACAGATGCAAATGTTAGCAAAAATCTGAATGATTGTCATCTGTGCTTTACAGTAATCATTACCATCCACCAATCAAAAGCACTTGCTGCTAAACACAGCACCTTTGCCTTTTCATTTCAACCCTGACTTGACATCTTGTGTTGGGCTGAAATTAGTATAAAGGGGCTGTGCTCCAAGTGGTCGAGTTTTGAGACAAAATTAATCCATCTTTCAAGACAAATTGTGCAAAAATATAGAAGAAGTCTTTTGTTGTTTGACATTTTGGATATATTCTAAGGCTTAAATCTTGTTCTGGCACAAACTTTCATAGTCATGTCTGTCTTCATTTGGAAATTGTGGTGACGTAAAGAATTTGAAATCATAAAGTCTTTCAGTGAAATCAAAGTTGGGACATAAATTTGTCAAAACCTTAATTTCACATTCAAAGCCCTTGTTCTTTAAATTCTTGAAATCTCCCAATAATGTGGTAACAGAATAACCTCTTGAGGTTTGAAGTTGCCTACAAACAAACTTTAGTCATACTTTGTATCAAATCTTGAGGCAAAGCAAGGAAAACAAATATTAGGTCATGCAGAAAAGCAAGGATGTCACCTTTTTCCCTTTCAGATAAGCGGTTTAAACTTCTTTCACATCAAGGAGGATAGACAGCTCAAAATGAAAACAAAAAGACTGAATCTCAGAAATAGCATCACCATATAATTTTCACATTTTTCCCTGCAAAATCCAGGCTCAAACTCCATTCAGTGGCAGCGCCGCAGGGGGACTGGGGGGAATTTTCCCCGCAATTGCCAAAAGTTGGCAAAAATTGTCAATGAAAAATGGCATAAAATTGGTTGGTTATACCTTAAGATTGAAAAATGATGTCAAAATTCCCCCCCCCCATTTCTCTCAGATTTTTCAGAGCTGGCGCTGCCATTGACTCCATTTGAACTGCAGTTTTTGCAACATGGTCATATACTGTAGGTGAAAACTGTTAACTGACCATTTAGGGCACCAATCCTCAAGTACCCCTTTGCTTTAAGTCATTCATGGTGTACAGTAGTTGTATTTGTTTTAAAGTTGCATGGCTTTTCATATGGCCATGAGGTAGGCATTGTCTCTCGGTCCGCATGGTATGGACCTGAAATGTTGCATAGTAATTAGGAAAGTATAGTAGAAAGTACTGTAAGGTTTACTGTCATAATTTTGAATAAAAAACATCAATGTTTGATTTGATCCAATGCTCACAATTTCTGAACATTGGATTAAAGGAAGCACCAGGGATCACAAGTTGTAATGTCTTGAAATTTGAAGTGATATACATAAGAGAATGGTAGGGCACTAACTGCCCCCGTCAGGGTGCCACTTGTGCCCTTTTACTTGCACAGTATAGTTCAAAACGGAATTAAGTCCCAGCAAACATAGAACTCATGCTCCCAAGTTCATTTTTTTACTTCTGGTTTATCAAGAATCCAATCTTCAATAGTCAGTACTCAAATCTGAGCCTGTCTTTGAGTGTTCTCAAATCTCGACTTGTGTAAAGTCCTTTCCCTTACCATCTACGGAAAAATGAAGGGTATATTGTCAGGATTGTAAAATAATTATGATATTTTTAGGCCAAGCGTGGCATTCATATGAATGGTCATAGAACGCCAAACAGCCCAAACAGTACATCTGGATCAAGCACATCATCAACTTCAGACTCATTGAATGAAGAAGTCAGAAAGCCAAGGAAGAGGAATAAACCAAGAAACAAGAGTACACAAAATGAAGAATATGAGTCAGGTAATTAAGTTCAAAATTATTTCCTTGGTGCCAAAGTTTAAAGTTACGCTGATAAACAAAATCATTTGCTAAAAGCATTTTCACCCAATATTGCTGATAAACCCATTCTTTCTGTCAAAAGGAGGTTGTTTCCTTGCTGTGCCTAAGTAAGTTCTCATTTGCCATCAAAGTTAAAATCTACCTGGTACCCATAGGCTGAAGAGCCATTTTGATGCACATATTAAAGTCCAGGCATTCTTAAATTATGAGTTTTCCTGTATATATCATCCCAACAACAAATTTTTAGCCATTCTGCTTCACAAGCAAACTTACCTTAGAAAAGCATTGTTTTGAGTAAAACGTAGTTCCATTACAAACATGTCAAAAGTTTTGTTCCAAGTGTCTTCATTCTCAAGTGAAACATTGGAGTTATAACAAAAAGCTACATTGAAATATTTAATGGCAATGCTGTATGATTTTCATCAAAGCATTAACAGAAAGCAACAATCAATTTATTTGTTGAGAGTAGATCAAAGAAATTGCTGTTTGACTTTTGTTCAGAAGTTATTGTAATTATCTCAAGATTGAGCAAGACGTCATACAAATCAGTGTTTTTAATCTTTCCATTTCATTTCTTGCTCCTTTTTTATTTGTTTCTTTTCTTTTTTCTTTTCACTTCTTTCCATTTTGTTGCTTAAGCATTTGTTGCATGTTAACATATGAAAAACTTCAAAAGTACTTGTACTGTAACTGTCAGTGTAGTGGTTTCATTATTTTTTATTCCTTTCCTATTGCAGCTCCCATGATATTTGACCACTGCTTAGGTCAATGTTTCCTCCATTTGTGTAATTGTTCAGCCTTTTCCATAGCATGAACATGGATACCACACACCAAATGACATAGAATGCAATAGTTACATTAAAATCAAGCACTTTTTGACAGGACTGTTTCAGGAAAAACAACTTTAGACAAGGAACTTTTGGATACTTTTTGGGAATTTCAGACAAAACGACTTTGGACACAGTACCAGAATAAAAGCATGATTACAAAATTTGTGTTAAAATGAATCCTAGTTCTATCATAAAGTATGAGCTTACATGCATGATCATCAGCACATCTACGGAATATTTAATAGAACTTTTTGTCAGATTGAACAGTGGTAAGGTTAGCTGTTAACCAAATTAAAAAGGTGCTGCCGTGCCTAAAATGTTCACAAGAAACTCTTTAAGGAGCCAACTTTCAGATCACAAAATTCAAGGATTTGAGTGCTACTGGCAAAACAGTGATTTCTTGACTTTTTGTATTATGTTTCTTTATGATGTTCTATTTCAGTGAACCTAAATTTTCAGATGAAAAAGCTTTTGGACATTGCCAGATTTCAGAGAATTAAACTTTCAGACAAAATTTTTTCCAAAACTTTTATTGTCTGAAAGTTTTTATTTCAATGTACAGTATGTCCTTGATGAGGCCTTTTTGGGTCATGATTTTCTGTCATATTCCCCCCAGTTTACCAAAATTCCTTTTTATAATTTGCAAGTTTGAAACTTGTTCTGATCAGGCATTATTTATCTCTTTCAGATGATGAATCTTGGGATCTTGTTACTTGTTTTTGTATGAAGCCATTTGCAGGTAAGATGATTAACTGTTTATTTACATTTCTATTATACTTGAAGGGTGCTCTTCATATCCAGCATTTTTAAGTGTGGAGACATTGACCATGATTGTCTGCTTTCCCTACTATCTGGAATCAACTTCCTTTTGACTATACCACACATGTTCTTCATTGGCTATGTTGAAATGAGATTGTGCACAATGTCAGTTTGTTGCAACATGATTGGTTCTTTCAGTAGTAGTTGCAACTGCCCACAATGGGAGTTGAAATTGCTCCCATTCCTAAAACGCCCTATCATTAGCTTGTGTGATCAGATTGATTGCTAAAGTTTTATCATCTTCGCATGCTCCTATTTTTTGTAACACCCACATGCTCAAAATGCTAGATATGAAGAGCAGACTTTAGGGCAACATGCAGAGGTACTGTAAATCTGTTTATCTTTAAATAGAGTAAAGAAATGTGCATGCCATGCTGCTAATTTCAATAATTTTGTTACAATGTAAAACACTTCTTTCTAAGGATGTGGCTTTGATGTTACTCTGGTATGACTTGTTACTCTGGTGAGGTTTTATCAGTCAGTGTATGTTCCTCATTCTGTTTGGTTTCCTATTCTTGCCTTGGATGGCAGACTACATTTTTACTCTCAATAAGGGGAGCCCTCAGAGAAGGTGTGGGAGCACTGGATCAATTTGTAATTTAAAATGTACCAGGCCTGGTTATTTGAAGAGAGGCATAGCTCTCACTCCCCACCAAGCCCTCCGCAATTACACAAAAGGGACTGGGAGTTGTTCTTTTGGATTGTTTAAAGATAATTAATTGATCTCCTAATGATTTTTGTTTGTTTTCTGTTCATTTGTTTATCATATAGCTGTTGTGGTAGCTTTATCGAAGCTGTTGTTATGGCACAGTGGTGCAAACCTCTGACTTTGTAGCCAGAACAGTCGGGCAAAGTGGTTTTGATACTCAATAGGGCGCCACCACTTGTCAAGTGGCACTGGAGTGTTGTGACAAGTGGTTACAGATTTGATTAGCGTTTAGCTACCTCTGTGACCCCAGCACTTGGCAATAAAAGCCACAACTTCACCTTCGCCTAGCTTCCCTGAAAGTTGCAAGGAGAGCTATTTGCTGCTAAGACACATGGCTAGACCTGATATATGTTCACAGGAAATAAAGCATTTTCTTTGCCACTGACAATGCTTCCCTAAGAAAGTAAGTCTTTACAAATTTAACCGTTCTTTGTGGCCAGTTTTTGAGACTTACAAAACTAGACTTACAAAACAGCTTTTGGACATAGGTCAATACTAAATTGGCCTGTTCAAACATTATATTTGTTTTTGGATAGTTCAGACAATTTTTGGATAATTAATTTCCGAGCAATAATTATGCATCCAAAGTTTACATCAGCATCATCTGTCATCATCTGCATCTGCATCAACTCAACTCTACATATGTATCTGCACATTCTACTATCAATTTATAATCAGCTGGAAGATTTACGATCTACAGTAGAGTTTTGCTGATTGTCTGCAGGTTTTTAGCAGTATTAATTTACCCCACTATTTATTTTTCAATTATTTTTTTGCGATTATTTGATAACCCAAAAATAGTTTCCTTGATTTGACACAAAGTTGAGATGATATGGCTTAGCTTATACCTTTTCGGCCAGTTTGTAGTAGAGCTGCATTTATGACTTATAGTCAAGGCAAGGGTAGTGTGACTGATTGAAATGGATTATGTGAATGTTAATCATATAATAATCGAATATTGATTTTCCAGAATCAAATAATGATAATGTTTTAATTCAACTGACCGCCCCTACACTGCGTAAAGCCGGTTTTCCACTAGGCAAATATTTCCTCGCGCAGCGGAGCGGCTGTTGTTTCTAAAACAATGCACGCATGGAAAAATATTTTCAATTTCCACTGGAGTAAAAATGTGCGAGGACGCACATAACGATAGGCCTAGACACTGAAGTCATGTGTCAGAGCTTTCGAGCGATTTGATTGGTTGGCGCCTTAGGACGTGGCGGAAAAGTTGAAGTCAATCCGACTTTCAAATACGCGCGTAGTGGAGCGACTAGAAGTGACCATTGTTAGAAATAAACGATGCAAATACAACAGCCGCTCCTCTTTGGCGGAAAAATGCGCCTAGTGGAAAACCGGCTTAAGTTGGACAATAGTTCAGCGGATGTGTGTGCTTGAGGAAACAAAACAAAGCATTCAATGTACTTAGCAGTATGAGGGCCTTACACCACATGTCATATCATTATTCGAATTATTATTCGAATAATAATCCATTTATGATTTAGAAAAATCAGATATTTTAGGATTATGCTGGTCACACTTCTCTTGCTTTGACTACAAATGAGGTGAGCCTGAAAAATTTCCCATTTTTGAAAATTCATGACATTGCAGGGTGTCCAAAAAAAACATGTGCGCTGCTTGGGTGGCTGCTGCGGTGGCTGCTGCGGAGCATCCATAATTCCATTTTTTCTGTTTTAAAGGACAAGTCCGGGGTTGATAAAATTATTGTTAAAAAGCAACCTTACCAACTGCTGAACACCAGTCGTGAGTTCTTTCCAAGTTTCGATGCCTCCAACTTTCATAAGTTGGTTCATGAATCTTCGTAATTTAGGCCGAATATCGTCGTCATTTCGTATTTTGTACGAGTGTGCGAAGGCACGATAAGGAGGCTAGCAATGTGAGTGGTATAATATCAACACATTTGGCAGCCTCGTTCAGGTCAACATGAAGTGATGTCATAGAAAATGACGTCATTTCGCACTTCTTAGTAGATTGAAATGTCAAGTTTCGCAGACTAAAAGAGAAAAAAATTGAAAAGAAGTACTACACACCATTCATAACCGTGTAATATCTTGAATAATCAACAATTATACCAACCCCGGACTTGTCCTTTAAGATTTTTAATTGAGGAGACTAACCGTAAAATTGACATCACACTAGGTTTGTGTAAATCAGATAAGTACTTACTGATTTTTATAGCAAGAAGGTCAAAATCATTGGCTGCCTCAAAACCAGAGGATTCATTATTCTCCACTATGTTAAAATTCAAAGAAATTGATTGAAAAGAATGTACACAGCTCGGTTACTTTTTAAGCTCTCAAGCATCAACACCAACAAGCGAGGTACCTAGTTGATTATCGAGGAACATTTTAAGAGTCAGTTTGGCTTAAGTTTTGTAATTAGGGTATTTATTTTCGTTTGTAGATTTTTACTTGTAACTTTTAGATTTTAAGTTTTTGTCACGGCCCCCTGATAAGCGGTCTTTGCCGACTTGGCAATGTAAGATGAATGTGAAATGAAATGAAATGAAATGAAATGAAATGAAATGAAATGAAATGAAATGAAATGAAATGAGTGATAACCGATTTATTAAAGCTAAATTTACATCACCAACCAATCAGTATACTTTTTTGGGACTCCCAGTATGTATTTGAAAATCATTGTACTAAGGATTTCTTAGTCCAGTTTGAGAGAGATTTTAGAAATCAGTCAAGTGGTTCTCATTTTGTGAATTACAATCGTTTTAGGTCTCATCCATTCGTATCTGGATTTTTTTGAAAACGCATCTTTTTTTATCCGTATACAAAGATATTGGCGTCCACGTGAGGAGCGTTTTCGAAAATATCCCCGTCCACACGATGACGCTGCTACATGCAAACTTCGATGTTCGAGCTTTGATAAAAGAAACAGGACAAGCAAAATGCCCTCGCGTGATCCCCAAAGATCCGTGCACGTGCTCTGATATGTAGTAAATCGATGCTGTGACGTCAGCGTTTTCGAAAAGCTCCGTTTTCACCCGTCCACATAACAACATGAAAACTTCGTTTTCAAAAAGATCCACTCTGTACAGCGTTTTCGAAAAGCTTCATTTTCGGTTAGCGGAAACGCCGTCTCGGTGTGGACGCTAACCCAAACGCATAAAAAAATGCGTTTTCAAAAATATCCAGATACGTGTGGGCGGGGCCTTATTTTTTATAGATGGTTCATTCCATTTATTCCATTTTAGGTCGACCGATGATAGAATGTTCTCTTTGCCAAATATGGATACACTTATCATGTGCTAAAATCAGACGCTCAAATATTCCAGAATTATTCATATGCCCAAAATGTCGAGAAGAAAAACCAAATCAGATGAGAACACTCGTTAATAAATTCGAAGAAAAGAACTCTTTAAATCCAGTAAAGGCGACAAAAACAAAGTCTAAGAAACGTTTATCCTTAAATGAGCATAGCGAGCTGCCAAGAAGTCCGAAGGAAAGAAAAGTTGCAGAACTTTAGTTGAAGTAGATGTGCTGAAATTGATTCGGATTTCCGATCGCCTGTACAGAGTTGTATTATAAATTATTGTTCGCTAGTTTGTATTGTATATGATTATTTTCATATTTGTGTAAAAACTACTTTATTGGGTTCATATTATCTGCTGGAGAACAAATTTTTGCGTTTACCCTTGACTAGAGTGTCAACTTGAAAGTTTTGCGGCACAGCGTAGGTTCCAAATCTTTTTTTATCGTTGTAAAAGGCAGGGTATGAATTATATGATCTGTTTAATTGTACACGAGAAGTGGTAGAACGTTGCTTAAAAATATACTGTAGACATCAATATACGATGGGCTTTCTTGAAAATTGTTCCAATTTTCATAAAATTGCGTTTAAATTACAATGGTTTGAAGGTTTTTCCAAGTTTTTTCGAAGTCTCTTAAAGGGTAAGATTTCTTTTGATAATGCCGGTTGATATCGATCAACGGCGAGCAAAATTAGGGTCCTTCCGTGTGCCCCACCAACGATGGTATCGAGGATATGGAGCACTTCTGTTGCTCTGCCCTTCTTTTGAAGTACCACGTAGAGATCTCACTGGAGTTTCTGCCTTGTCACGACCACTTGGACATACCAATCTTTCAAACGAGTTTCTAATTCAGCTTTTATTGTATGGTGATAAAGATTTTACTGATGGCCTCAATAGAGATATACTTTTGTTAGCTCTCTGCTTTATCCATAAAACTGGTCGGTTTGATGAGGAATTTAAATCTTTGTCATTCAACTACCAACGTCCCCTTCTCAGTAAATGTTTTCTTTGTTTTTGTTAGCAGTTATGTGTGGTTTATGTGCTATCTTTATCTTTTTTAAGTCGTTACGTGTAGTGCTGTGTTCGTGTCTCCTGTTTTATGTTGCCATGAGGTAGACATAGTTTTTCGCTCTAAACGGCATTGTTCTAGTAGCAGGTGCATAGTACTTTGTAAGTAGTGTAATTAAGTAATATGTATTGTAAGTGTTTAGATGGCATGTATAAAAAAGTGGAAGGATCACATCAAGATAGCGAACATTTCTGTGAAGCTATTCAGTTCAGAGAAATAGGTCGGAGACTTTTATGTGAGCCCTTGTAAAGATGTGGAGCCTTTGCTGCGAATAGTGCTTGTAATTCTACGACTGTGATTTTAAGTAATTAGTTACGAGCTAGGATTTGATCCAAGCTAGGTTCTAATCTTCCTACGAGTTCTGTTAACTATTAGCGGAATCTTGTTGAACTGTACGTACATCATTCGATGCATCATAATCAAGGGATTCTAGCCATATCAAAATCATTGGCAGATATTGTAAAATGGTATTTTCCATGCAAGTTCATTGCTTTAAAGAGTGTAGTATCTTCAAAAGCTATATGGTACCCTTGCATTTAAGTTAGCAAAATTGAACTCATATCAACAGAAAGTGCTGATCCTAAAATACCAAAGTGTGTCTCAGCTTTTCAAATAGTTGCATATTATTTATCTGGCCTTCTAAACTTTAATAAATTCAGTTTCGAAGTGTTGACACATGCATGTTAATAAGCATCTGATAAATGATTTGAAAATTGCAGGCTTTTAAGCGTATGGAGCCTCGTACCCAATGACTAGCCTCACTCCATAAGGCCCTCAACTCACGCTCATCGCTTCAGGTTGTCGCTTCAGTGACCATCAGTCCATCAATAGCGCTAAGTACGAATATGCAATCAGTCTACCCAATGACAATGAAGGTTTTCCGTAAACTGCAACGCGCGCTTGCATTGACCCAGGAGCCTGTTAGGCTATTCTGCAGTTTGGGTGGCTCTTTTCCGAACAAGAAATTTCTCGCCTTCAAAAAATGGCGTTCAGTCGAAACGAAAAGCATTCGAATGACAATTAGTGGTGTTCGAACCATGGAATATGTATTTCGAAAAGTCGAACCAAAATTTGGCCACTGGGGTGACCGCTTTCTGTAGAGGTCTAGCCCCCTATTGACAACAACAGATACCCTCTTTCGAACCAAAATTTAGCAACCGATGTCCCCGCTATCTGTAAGGGTCTTGACTCCAATTGACAACCATAATAGATACCCTCCTTGGGAACGAGTTTGAAATGTCTGAACAATTTGCCAACTCAACACAGAAACTTTGTACTTACGATTCCTGGACGAGCTTAGCCAACCGAGGTGACGTGCACGTTGCCACGTGAGCAACTCTGCAACTATGAATTATTTAAGCAAAAAAACTTGATTTTGCGCAGGATTTTACCTTACTTAGTCTATTAGAAGTGCAAATAATGTTCAAGAACTACATAAAGTCGCTTCATCATCTCGGTTTTAGATAAATACGGCTGATTTCTTCATCAGTCAAGCAGTTATTTTCCCTGGCAGTACGTGACAAAAACCTGTCTTTAGTTTAAAGGGAATCGACATGGTTAAAAGCTGGCCCAGGCCAAGTTAAAGATATAATCCATTGTCTTCAACAGCTTTGATGTCTGCAGTTTGATTGTTTGGCGAAGGAAACAATAGGCATGTGGGCATTTCTTCAGCGTATTTGTCCACAGGGGCATCAGTTTAAATACTTTTAGTTATCGTTTAGCATTTCTCGATATTTTTATTTTGAATATTTTCACTATTTCTCTATACTGTTGTCTTTCTTGTTTCTGAAGAGCCGCGAATACTTTAACCATTGGTCAAAATAAAAATATCGAGAAATACTAAATGATAACTAACAATATTTAAACTGATGCCCCTGTGATTTGTCGCAGCTTGTCAATATAGCTATGTCTATGCCCTTTAAAGTTGCTGTGCCCCTTCACAAGCGCAACATAACACGTATGAACTATACATCATCCCTGCCATTAAATGGCGAGTATGTATGAGCAAAATAGGATACAAATATCCAAGAGCTGTGAGCTATACACTCGAAAAGGCGAAATTGGACCTTCCCCTTTCTATAACATCCCTGTATCTCCAGATACGTCTCATATACGGTATATACCTTAACCAACTGGATTGCCAGAAATTTTCCGCCTTGACACCTTTCCTCCTAGCGGAGATCCAGCTTGAAACAAATTTGGCATCAATCGATAGCTGAGAAGACACACTACTCTGACATTTTTTCGAAAGCTGGAAAATCCAGCGCCAGGCTTCGTTTTGAGATTCTGTCAAATTTTAGATTTGGTCCTTGCATTTTGTCGGGAAACTGAGAAACACTTCTATGCCCCAATACCTTTTTCTCTGTCTGCCAAATCTCGGCCAAATTTATATTAAGCCGTTAGTTTCTCTGCCTAAAACTCCACTGCTGTCAATGACTGACACTGATCTTACCACTCAACAAAGCAAGCCTTTATGTATGAAGCGCTGAGCTCATAATGATGTATTGGGTATCAAACCTGCAAAATCTATTCAACGGGAAATCAAGGGCACTTGAACCTTAAAAACTAAAGGGATGACAATATTGCTGCTATATCCATCATTCGATGCAGGAGATTTGGGATTCAAACCATATCAAAATAGCAAAAATTGTAAAATGATATTTTCCAGGAAAATTTATTGCTTAAAAGAGTGTGCCACCTTCAAAAGCTATTTTGTAGCCTTGTGTTTGAGATAACAGAATTTCCTTTCTTTTAATCAACATTTCTCCCCGTTAGAAATTTCTGACACCTCCAAAGATAGTATCTTTCTGTTTCTTTTTGGCCCACAAACGTTTAACCTTAAAGTGAGAAAGATTTTGAAGTAATGTGTCATAGTGGGGTGCAAGTCTCAATAATTTCCCTGCAGACTTTGAGGGACAGATGGGAAAGTCGATGGAAGAGAATAAAGGAATTATTGGATGGTCAAAAATTGATCTGAGGGCAGCAAATGGTACTTCGGTCCCACATCTGGTTGGACAGAATTGATTTTCAGTTTAGACTTTCATAAAGATGTTGCTCAAGGATAAGTCTCTTTGCCATTTTTTGGTCTCTTGAACATCCAACTGTTGAATTCAATGTGATTAGAGAAATAGTGAATGTTTGGCAAGGTGAAAGTCCAATGTCTCATTTTGTGCTAGCAGAGCCACAATGCTTGATCAGCTAGTCAACCTGATACAGAGAATTGACCAGGAGTCTCTAGCACCAGTTAAAACTTGGAAGTACCCCAAGGTATTGAGGCATCTAAAACTGTCATAGTCTCTTATTGTGCACATATGGGCTTTACGGACAGAAAAATCCCAATGTTATTTCTAGCGAACATCCAATATTTATCCGAACGTCTGCAATTGCAAGATTGTCTGATTGCTGTTAAACCTTGAAATACAGTTACATTTAACCTAACAGTCACAAACACTTCGAGCATTGACATTAGGTTACCTGGAAGAATTATGATGGGCCATCTTGAGCCAGTAGGCTCTGTAATACCATATTTGACGCACACAGAGAGAATAAGATTTGGATACAGTTGTAACAGCGGCAGTCAGCACTAGTTCAGTGAAGGAGAGACAAGTACCACGATTTTCAAATGGGATTAATCTGAGGGACTAACTGAGAAGCAAAGGAAACAATAATTTCAATGTTCATTCACTAAGACAAACGATGAAATAGGGTGTATTGAAGAGTTAGAACTGGACACAAAAGCCTAATGATGAAAAGCCTGTACAGAAAACTATTCGTCATTTCTGAGAACCTTATTTCCGGAAGTTAAAGTCTACTTGCAGGATCTTGTGAAGCACACTTTCATCAGAAAATCAAGTTCCCCGTACAGCTCAAGTATTGTTTTTGTCAGAAAGAAAGATTGTTGGTTGAGGATGTGCATAGACTATCGACCAATGAATGGCAAAACAATCCCAACATCAAGACATCCAATTCCAAGTGTACAAGGTATTCTAAATAGCCTAGGTGGGAACTCTTCACCGTTTTGGACTAAGGGAAAGCATACCACTAGAGCAGGAAATACACAGCCTTTACCACACTTTGGTGATTGTTTGAGTATGTTCGAATCCCTTTTGGCTTGATAAATGCGTCTGCTAGTCATCAAAGCTTCATGTAGTCATGCCTCGGTGACCTGAGAGATGAGATATGCATATCTTATTTGGATGATGTGATAATATTCTCAAAAACCTTTGAAGAACACGTCCGGCATGTTCAGATGGTATCACAACGTCTACGTCAGTATGGTGTGAAGCTGAATGATTAGGTGATAAGCGTGAAAATGTATCTGCATCAATATTTGAAGTTCCTGGTCTGTAGCAAATATCAAAGTCAAAGTCTGCAAGCTCACCAACCCAAAGGAGACCATTTGCGTTCAGTTTCGCCGTTTTCAAGACACATGTCAATGGAATGCTATCAGTGAAAACTGTGAAATGTTTCGCATAATTCAAATAATCACGAAAGTGATCAGTAATCGCCCATTTGAGAACCAGCAACTCAAGCTTTCCTGCATGAACACCTCAGCACGCGCGAGTGTTCATGAGGCGTAACCTATCATTCGTGATTTTCCCTCTTGTTTTGGATAAAGGACAGCCCCAATTCCAGTGCCTGAGGCATCTGTGTGGAAAATGAATTTTTTTTCAAAATCTGGAAGAAATCCGGAAATGCCATTGTAGGTGGGGACATCAACCTTTTTATCAAACTTTCTAAAACATCTTTAAGCTTGCTATCCCAAGCAATTGTTGTCTTTGAAGATGGATGTCCTTTCGACTTGTTTCTGTTCTCCATATCTTCGATATCTTCTGGAATACGAAGCAAATCACAAAGAACTTCTGCTTCTCTTGAAAAGTTCTTCACATAGCGACGGTAGCATCCCAGAAATCTAAGCACCTGGCTTAGTTCTCCTACAGTTTTTGATGGATTTTTCTTTGCAAGGGCTGACACTTGTGCTGGGTCAATCAGCATCCATCTTTGCAAACTATTCGGTGAACGAAGATCAGGTTGAACTCGGTACTCAAGGACCCAGGGGGGCACTCAGCACATGCACATACGGGGAGGTAAGTCCGATATTTTTGGGTTAGAATATTGCCGAAAGTGATATTTTTGGGTTCAAATAAAACTGAAATTATCTTCATGATATTTTTGGCATCAAATATTGTTAAACCGATATTTCTGGGTTCACTAGAAGCAATTATCATCTCTATTTACATTGTTTCAGGATATTTTACGTTCATATACAGGTTTCTAGGTATAAAATGAGCTGATATGTTTGGGTTGCAATGAAGCTGGAGTAATATTTTTGGGTTGGCTGAAAAATTCTTGGACTGTGCTGAGTGTCCCCCCTGGGCTCAAGGCTTAGATGGCATCAATTTTAAGAGTGAGCATAACAAAGATTCATGTATTAAAAGAATCATCGAGCTTAAGCTGCAAGGAATGTGTCCAGCATTAGAGCAAAAGAAAAGAGAAAGTTACATTGTTAAACGCCTGCTTTACGATTGGAACCAACTTTTTGTGATGTGAATGAAGATGGTTTATTAATGAGAAAGATCGGCAACCATGTTCAACTTGGCTTACCAAGACAACTACGAAGGCTTGCTTATCGCGAGCTACATACATAAAAAAAATGGATTGGTCATGTTGCTTGTGAGAGAGTTTTACATCTCGTGAGAGACATGTTTTCTGGCCATATATGCTTCAAGATGTTACGAATTTCGTAACAAAAAGTGTCGTTATGTGAAACAAAAGAAACCAACCTTTCATGTGCGTGAACCTTTGTGTCCAATAGAAAGCACAGCACCATTCGATTTAATATCAATTGACTTCTTGTATCCAGAGCAGAGTTCTGGTGGATTTGAGTACGTTTGGCTGATAACCATTTCACCAAGTCTGCGCAGGCCTATCCAACGAAGAATAAGAAGTCCAAAACAGCTGCTGAAAAGTTGTTCAATGACTATATTCCAAATTCGGATTCCCAGCACGAGTGATACATGACTAAGGATGAGAATTTGAAAGTGACTGGTTCAAGCATTTGGCAACACTAACGAAGTGGCGGCTAGTGAGGAAAACATTTGGTGGGGCAATTTTTGAAAAATTAGGGGAAGCCCCCAGAAAAAATTGTATCGACCACGCCCTTCAAACGCTCACAAAATGTTGGCGACGCCCTTATTGATCTATTTTTGAAACTTTCTGTGGAACATTTTTGCATATGGCTTTCGTTCTTCTTGTGCTTACTTATGGCGGAATGCCTGAAAAGATATTTTCTTGCCTTGATCGAGTTCAAACTTTGCTTTCAAATTTTTGTAAAAACTTGTTTATTTCTCTCTGAAGAATGCTATGAACATTTGAAAAACACAACAAAATAGACATCAACTGGTCCTCGGTTTTTCTAACAAATGTTTCCAGTCGCTAACACCGGACTGTGTCCCAGCTTTTTTACTCGTTAAGTCTCGCTAAGCAAGGAAGCAGGTCTCCTCAGACTTGCTGCAATGTGTACTGTAAGCCAGTCTTACCGTGCACACACGCTCCTTGCAAATCTACGCTATGGTGACTTCATCAGCCATTTCGGGCGATCTGGCCACCAACGTTTCACTTCTAATTTCCCTTCTCATGACTTTGCCTATCACATTTCATGCGATCATTCTTTGACAACAACACTTAGGCCTGCGAAATATTGCTGTTGTTGACTGGGAAGGGCAAATTGATTCTTGCCCAAATTTTACGAAAATTGACCAATCAGCTAACTTCATAGCCTGTGTTCCAGACCACTTGAAAAAGTAAGTGGTCTGTGCAACTGAGCGCAAATCTGTGTTCAGACGATGAATTGAATTGCGAAATAATTAAAGGCAATGTCTTTATGAATCTATGTGTTTGAAACAATACGAGCCGGTCGTTGTAGCTCACTGCAGACGTAAAAATCAATAGGATTAGCAGGCATTGAAATATCCTATTCTTTGTATTGTGATATGAGTTTCCCGTAGCTATTCGCAAGAGACAGGCTTTTCTATCCCATAACAAAACAAATGATCATTATGCAAATTATTCATTACATATACTAATTTTTCCTCAGATTCTGGGAAAATTTCTGTACACGAATTTGTGCTCAGTTACACAGACTACTTACTTTTCAAGTGGTCTGGAACACAGGCTACTAACTTCATGGCATGACGAAAGCGCTATACTGCGCATGACAATTCCAGCCTGAGAGGGGCAGAAAAATCTTTGCCCAGAAACTGCAGAAACAAAGAGGAGGAAGTTCATAAAAGGTCATAGAAATCTGATAGCCTCAAAAGAGGCCGATTCTATCAATATCAATAGAAGAACGACGCCTACACTTTTGATAGGGCTCAAACAACAATTCTGAATACAATCCCGATGTTTTATTCAAATCACACAAAATTATTTACCGATTTCGTGATAATTTTTTTCATAGCAATATGATTTTTTTTTTACTTTTCTTTGAGATTTGCAGGTGGGGCACTGCCCCAAGTGCCCTGTAGCACCAGCCGCCACTGTTTTCAATATGAAGAATTTGAGAACCACACCCTACCACCCGCAAGGGAATAGCATCGTTGAGCAGATAAACAGGACACTCCTCGGTATGATGCGCACTCTACAGGTAAATCACAAGTCTAGATAGGAAAATCACTTGCCACATTTGCTTCATGCATATAATTACACTCGTCATGACTCAATAGGGTTCTCACAGCATTTCCTGTTTCTTTTTTTTTTGTTTTTCAGTTTGTTTTGAGTGGGCTTGTCAGGATTTCTAGCTACTGAAAGCTAAGTTAGGCCCACTGTGCATGCTCTATCCAAGCATGGACCCCTAGTTTAACGTATCTTCCGAAGGACGACGAGGTGAGTTGTGAGGTCAGGCCTCCTAGGTCACCCATCCGGAGTTTGACCTCACTCGGCCGAGCTTAACCTCAGTCACCTGACGAAGACTGCAAAAGCCGGTTTTCCACTAGGCTGAGTTTTTTGCTTGCAGCGGAGCGGCTTTTGTGTCTAAAAAGACACTTTCGCACGGAAGAAGATTTTCAATTTACACTGGAGAAAAAGGCGCCAAAACGCAAATAACGATGGGCCTAGACACTCTTTCAAAATGGACAAAACGTCGAAGGCTTCTCCTGCTGAAGAAGCTTCAACATTTTAAAGCTATTACTCTTGGAAGATTAAAAGGCGAATAAAAAGTACAAGAGGTGATTTTTCTTTCGTCAGCTACGTCAAGCAAAACCCAGGAGGGTACTCCTTAACTTTCAATATGGGAGGTTCGTGCCAATATTTGGGGTCCGAAAATTTACGTTAAATCATGAGCGATAGAACACCCAGTGTGCAGCAGTTTAAATTTATATCAGTAGCGAGCCACCTTAACTTATTGTTTCTTTTGTGTCTTGAACTTGTTTTTACTTCGTACGCAGCCACCTTTCAATGTTTGGTAAATTTGAAATTTCCGGTAGTGAGCCACCTTAAGTGAAGATCCACCTTAACTCGTAGCTCTTTAGCTTTACGAGTTAAGGTGGATCTTCACTTAAGGTGGCTCACTACTGAAAATTTCAAAATTACGAAACATGTCGATCACTCAAGTACCTTACAAGAAATATGATGCAGGAAATGATAGAAAGCAAAGTAAAGAGCTGTTAAGAATTTCCTTTGTCAAAGCCAATAGTTTCTTTAGTTAAATTTTCCCAGGACTGGAGTTTCTAAATTTTTTGGCGATCTGAGAGTTGAGTTTCTTATAAAAATACGCGTAGATTTAGGGCAAGAAACGCCCAAACACCTATTGTTTATTTAGCTACACAAAAAAACCGTCAGGTGTCAAAAATCCCAAGTACAGTAAACTTGTATCATTAATTGGGCCCGGGCCATCTTTTAATTATGCAGATTCCCTTTAATGCTCCTCCTGAATTAGACGCATTAGGCACCGAAAATTGGTTCATTAACGGAAATCCTCGCTGTATCAAAACAAGATTCTGTATATTTTGTTCAAGACTTGAATTAAGAAGCGACCGCAAAGAGATCAAAATAACATTATATGTTAAAAGCATAGAATCAAGATTCTAACAAATGAGATTACAGCGTTCATTACCAATGCATGTCGAGATTAATCGCAATTTTTTAAAGGTGTTTAAGTTGCGAAAATTTTACCTCAGGATGAAGTGATCCCTTACAGAGGGAGGATATTTCATAGCATGCATTCTACTAGCCTAGGATTTGCCACGATATGGAGAAGGGAGTCTGATGATTTACTGTTCACTGCTCAAAGCAATTAAAGATAAGTTCCTCCACAGCAATAAAAAATGGATTGATTCCTAACCGGAAGGAAAATTGTCAGTCTCTTCCTTCATTGAATGGTTGCTGCGGAGCATCCATAAATCCAATAATATCTTATGATATAATAAATGTTTATTTACAGTTGGCAAGTAGCAGAAGGGATAGCTTACTGCAGCTAATGGAAGCCAACTATTTACCTATTTACATGATAAATTCTACAAATACGAGATCTTAAAAATCAACTGTATATACCCCAAATCTGCGATGTATATTTTACAAAGTCGACAGTTGCAGTCCAATCCTTTCCATCTACTTAATTTTCTTTCGAATACTGCAAGATTTTC
Organism: Aurelia sp. 3 sensu Dawson et al. (2005); assembly: GCA_964020215.1. NCBI lineage: Eukaryota > Metazoa > Cnidaria > Scyphozoa > Semaeostomeae > Ulmaridae > Aurelia > Aurelia sp. 3 sensu Dawson et al. (2005). The sequence goes on along the minus strand of OZ026593.1, from coordinate 12,217,556 downwards.
TGATTTTTTCAAACTTTCTGGCAATGCATGCCAAAACAGTGAGCCCAGAAATGATCAGGGATAGTAGTAACAAAATAAGGCTCGTACTTGTACTGTTCTTGTAGTGTAGTATAGTAGTTCGTAAGTAGGATCTTTGGTAATTCGTTGTTGTAAACTTTTATATTGAAAATATTTGAAATTGTCTAGGCAATGAACAACTAAACAACAGTTTGTCAAGCTATTAGAATGTATTGAATCTCTTAACCTGATATGATGCAAACCAATGATTCTGAGTGGAGAGTCCGCCTTTACAAAAAAGCGAAAAAGCTTCATTGAACACGGCACATTGCAACATGGGGAATGATATATCATTGAACACGGGACACTGCTGCACATTGCTGCACAAAGGCTGAAAAGAGAAAGCTCCTCCACAGCAACAATGAAATCAGATTGATTCTTTATCAAAAGGAAAATCTTAAATTGGAATTTCATCGCAATGTACATGAGATGTCTGGACAATAAGCGACCATAAATCTTGTTATCATTATGCATTTGAATCTCCAGAGTCTATCCTGTGGATCCCATCAAGTCTGCATTCTCTTTAGCCACAGGCCAGGTACAGGTGCTACTCCTCTATTGTCTGTTGAATTTACAAGAACGTCATTGTTAGCAGGTGCTTGTTAAGATCATGGGAAAATGATAACCAAACAGCTGCCTGGTTGTGCAAGTTCCATTGTCTTCTACTGATTTAGAGCATATGTTTAGAGCTAATTAAGTTTCAAGGAGAAAGATATGGCCTAACGCTTGCTACAAAACCATTTTCATATTTCAAAAAGAAAACTTTAATACTATGAAGAAGGTGGACGCAAAGAAAAAGACAGATTTTTGGCACACTGAGCCCTTTCGAACCTACGTTCTCATCAGGGTGTGACTTTACGTGTGATTTTCATATTTCATATTTTCATATTTGACTCTTTTAAAGGGGCAGGGTCACGTAACCGTAAACAAACCTGTTGTCTCCATAATCTGTATTGTTTCCCACACGTGGCCTTTGCGTTCTCCACAGATTTTGCTGGATGAGGTGAATCCGCAAGAAAGTTACATCAAAAAATTCACCAATATCTCTGCAATCGTACAACATATGAGTGTTTCTTTTGTTTCTCTAAGAGGCTCAAGAGTCCATCTTCAAAATAACACCTTTATTTTGAGAGAAATAGTGGAAAATCTCTGTGATATGGCCTATTGAAAATAATACTATAAAATCGTCATTTCGAAAGAATTTTGTTTACATTTCCCCTTTAAGGAGGGTTGCCATTCAGCAGAAGCTGTTTTTAAAGGGTCCTCCAATACAAACATAACTACAACATGCAGGAAATCATAGACAGGGAAATTAAGCAACCTGCCTGACCGTTGATTTTATGCTTGATTTGTGCTAAATCAACCACGGGGGATTCAACTCAAACTTGAATACTTTCTTAATCCTGACCGAAAGTGCAATTTTTATGACTTCAATAGCTGTCATTTTTAGAGCTAATGTCACTAAAACTCTTTGAATGTAAGTCTGACGTGCTCATAAATTGTTCAGTTAGCCAGCATTTGATCAGACCTTTCGATTGATATACAATTTTTTGATTTTGAAGAAGTTTGAAAAGTTGTTATGACGTCATCGATCCAATGATGTCATAATTGAGCTAATTTTAGAACTAGTTTATCTCAACACTATTTCTGTACATATTAATTGTTCATTTACTGCAAATTCGAAATCTGCGTGGGTCGATTTAGTTATGATTGTTATTGATGTGATTAAAATTGCACTTCCGGTCAAAATTCAGAATGTATCCAAGTCTAATTTGAATCTCCATTGTCGATTAAGTACGAATCAAGCATGAAATCAACATGTAGGTAGAGGAAATTCCCGGTCTATTACTAAAACATAAGAACCATCATGTTAAAATCAATGTTCAACATGCATAGTTGAAAGAAACATGAATGTAACTCTTCATTGATTGTTTAATACCATTCAGGGAGGATGCCGTCTTAGACTCGGTGAGAGGCTATTCATCATTCAGCTCCTCAGAAAGAAAAGCATTTCTTGCCCATCTGCTAACCTTTTCTTTAGTAACCTTAAATCAGTCTTAGTTATCAGACGGGGTGAGTGGCTGATACAGTCTTCGTCAGGTGACTGAAGTTAAGCTCGGTCGAGCGAGGTCAAACTCCTGATGGGTGACCTCGGAGGCCTTACCTCACAACTCACCTCGTCGTCCTTCGGAGGTGACGTTAAACTAGGGGTCACATGCCTAATTGCGGCATGCACAGTGGGCCTAAATTAGCTTTCAGTAGCTAGAAATCCCGACAAGCCCACTCAAAACAAATCGACAACAAGCAAACAAAAAAAAGGAAGAAGCGTACCACGTGCATTTTGTTTTCTCTGTAGGCAAACTTCATTGAGTGTTCTTATTTATTTATTGTGATCTCCAATGGAAAGAACCACTGCAATCTCTCATACTCTCCGCCAAACGGAAGCAATATTCCAATAGAACAGAAGCAAATAACAAAGCGACATTCGAATTGTCATCCAATCATGAAAATCTATTTTCAAATAATCTTCAGATTTACTGGTAAGCTTCTTCTGATTTGACTGTAATGCCAAAAAGTAACTTCTCAAAGTAGATATAAGGCCAAATTATTTCCAAAATTATTGAGGTAGTGCCAAGCCTCTTGGAAGTGTCAGTAATAAATGTGACTTGCTTCGAATACGCACAAATTCTGCATCCGCTAACTTAGTGATCCAGGCTATGGACGAAGTATGAAGAAATGAAGTTTTGAATATCAAATTCTTTTCACACCATCTTTATTGATACCCTGGGCACCAGACTCTCTCAAAATTTTCTTTTTTGAGAGAGTCTGGTACTCAGGGTACTTTATGGAGTACACCCTGGGGGTCAGTGATAATAATAAGATATTTCAAATGGGTCAAGGGACCGCCAAGATATTGATCTTTGAACTTTGGCCTAAGGGGCCGCAAACATATCGATTTTTTCCCCAACAACGTCGTTTGGACGTTTTGGGGGGAGGGGTTTCGCTCAAGACGTTTTCAAATTGAGACGTTATATCGAAAAAAAGGTCTCATAAAAAAATCACAACCTGTAAAATCTGAACGTTGTCTTTGTCGACTGTCTCTCATTGTCAAAATAAGCCTTCTAATATGCTCGGATCTTAAACTCTTTCATTTTAAAAGTTGGCCTACAAAGAAGACACTCGGACCATAACATAAAGATCTTTTTATATTCAACTCAACAATGATACGAAATCAACTTGTAATTGAACTCAGCAATAGCATGATATCAGCTGAATCCTTATCCCGTGGCTAAGGTACGGCAACGTCGACATTTATGACTTTCACAATTATGTAAAAAGGACTTCCCGTCAATAGTATGCAGGAAACATCCCTCAAATTAGGTTCTGTAGGAATTCAGTATATTCGTTAGAGGATTCGTTGGTTCAAGCCTTCATCTCTTCATCACTTGGATGAAAATTCTTTAGGATGCTGTTATTCTTTGATATGCAGAAATTTAAAGTACAGAATGGTTGCGGGCAAGTGTATTTCTCACTTTTTGCAGATTATTTCGCTGTTGTTAGAATTGTTCTTAGCAATGAAATTTGATATGAGCGCTGGGTCATTCTCCACACTAAGCACTGCAAAATCCAGGCCTATAACATGCACAAATTTCGCTTATATCGATATTTAGGTTATGGACGTTTTGTGGGGGGTAGGGGGGTCTAAACGAAAACGTCCAAACGACGTTGTTGGGGAGAAAATCGATATGTTTGTCGCCCCTAATTGGTTCGTTTGTTTATGCAGTATTATTTTCAATTATTTTCAATTTTCAATTTTTTCTTTTTTAGGCATGGTAGCCCCTCAGTTAGAGAAAACTGATTTACAGGGGGCCATGCAATAAAATACACTAAAACTAAATTAAATATTTTACACAAAATAAAACTAATCAATAGCCTAATTACAATCGTTAAAAGAAAATTTCAAAAGAAAACATTAAAAACGAAAAGGGAGATTTTGTTGATTCTTCGAGGACAGAAGATCATTTTATGGCTTTCATAAATTTTTTTAAAGTTGACGTATTTTTAGTCTTTTTAGATAAACCATTCCAAAGTTTCGCACCCTGGTAAGAGAAGCATCTCTGTCCTGTGGTCGTTCTTAGAAAAGGGACTCTTAGGTCATAATCCGAATTTCTGAGAGACCGTGTTGTAGAGACGTTGACTCAGGGGCGGACTGGCCAGTCGGGCTAACGGGCTGGGGCCCGAAGGGCCCCCTCAGCAAGGGTTCCCATGGGCCCCTTCTATGCTGGAAGAAAAATACTTCAAATGGTTAATTTTCGATGAACTTTATGACAGTGACAAAACAACCAGTTTCAATCAACGAAAAATTGGTTCAAAAGCCCTGTAATAATTCTTTCATCAGTTATCTTTGTTTGTCAAACAGTTGAAAATGTCAAAAAAATGCATGTGGGCCCCAGTTCGCAAGATAAGGGTACTGCAAAATTCCAATTGGCATTGTCTCGTTTTCGACTGGTAGGTGAACTGATGAATCTGCAAATGTAGAACTTGACGAAACTGGAGCAGCTCTTGCCAAAGGGGCCCATTAAAGACCTTATCGAGGAAGGCGTCTTATATGCAGGGGCCCCTTCTCACTTTACCTCTTGCCCTTGCCAGTCTGTTAATTTGAAACAATTTCGTTGCCTATATCTACACTCGATTTACAGCGACCTAGGAGACCATGTTAGGGGTATTTAAAATATGAATAAGGTTTTAGAGAAAAGGTAGAAGCAGTGGCGTACCCAAGGTGGGAATGGGGGTCCAGACTCCCCATTTTAAAAAAAAGATGGTCCTCGAGATTCGCACAAAAATGTAATAACATTTGTGCCGGGGCTTGTCAAAGTTTCATAGAAAAGTTTTCGGTTTCTAACTAATGCTTGAACTCGGCTTGAAGAGGCATTCTCAGCCAAAGTAGAATCGTATAATACATATCCTCGAAAATTTTCCTGGGGGCTTGGCCCCCAGCCCCCCAGCCCCAATTAATTATTTCAATATCCCTAGTTATCTCAGCCTGTCCATGCCGCTAGCTATAGGGATCCTAATTTGCTGCTGCTGTTGAAATTTGCCAAAGCTTCTTGCATAAAAGATGCCACCGGCCGACTAAACAATTATAAAGGAGCGAAAAGAGACATTTATCAAGCTCGAAGCACCAGCACCAAATCATTTTGTAGTAAAGCAAGTTTGCAATGCTTGTTTTGATATTCTATTCTGGACGTTACTGAATAATCATTCTTCTTGACTTTCCTAGAGTAACTTGTTATGATGGGTTTAAACTCTCATTGCAAATTTGACAAAGCGACCTGCTGTGATAATTGCCACCATGTTTACGATGCAAAGCATAGCTAAGAACGACGTCTCCTTCATTTTCCGAGCGTCTAAAGGGTGTGGTTACTAAGAAATTTCCTGGGGCTACGCCCCAGGTCCCCTCCCCCTTCAAGTGCTGCGTAAGCCTCTGGATAGAAGTATTCAACATTTAAGGATTCTGAAATGTGATTTAATGATGCTTTTAAGGCATGAAATGAAAATTGGATAAGAACAATGATACAAAAGCATGTACAGTAATTGACTTGACAAAAAATACCTTTTGTAGACGAGTTTGATGCTCTACTTTCAAGAATTTTACCAGTGAGGTCTTTCGTCAAAAGGATTCCCTTTCGTAAGTAGTTGGATCTTGAAGTTTGAGGAAGGATTAATGAAAGCATTTCTCGGCAATGAATCAGACCTTCACCATGAGCGAGGCGGGCGTGGCCATGAAAGTCACGGTGGCGCTGAGATTTCTGCTCTCGCATTCAACTTATGCTATATAAAATTGCATTCTCCCAAAAGGCCCGCTGGAAACGGTCGGCTGAGGCGCTTCAGCCCGTAATACTTTGCTGAAGTTCGTTCATTTTGAAGTAAAAGAGGCTGTGAAAGCCAAGCTCATAGAAAGGAAAATTTAAAGTTATTTCTATTCCAGGAGGTTGCCAGAATCTATCAAACTATTCCCTTTTATATCGTGCAATTAAAAAATAATGTATCTACTCGTGAAATTGCAGTAATTTTCTTAAATCACTCGTGATGCTTCTTTGCTTCTTTAAATGGTAAATGCTCCCAAATGGGGCGTTTTCCAACAATCGAAAGGGTGTGGTTATGAAAATTTTTCCCGGGGCAAGCCCCCGGACCCCCAAATTTAATCGCTGCGCTCGCACTCATTCTCAGCCCCATCAAATATGCATTTTGTTCTTGTGTGTCTGTCAAACATCATTTGAAAAGGTAGATGGTAGATAGCAGAATGTGACTCGTATAGAAAACCATTCAAATTGTTAGAAGTGAGTCAAGTATATTTTGAGGCCAATCCAGGAGGTCTGTCAACAAAAAATTTCCTGCGACCTCCAAACTTTTCGCTCGCGTAGTTGTGGGCCCCCTCGCTGTCGAATCGCCCGGGCCCCAATTCTACTGCCAGTCCGCCCCTGCCGTTGACTTTAGTAAACATGTCACTCATATAGGACGGTGCATCACCATTCAGGGATTTGTAAACAGTCCTTGCAGATTCAAGGTCAATTATTTCCCTTACTGTGGACCATCCAAGTGCACGAATGATTGGGAGTGGCGAAGCATCGAATGGGCTGTTAGTGATCAATTTTGCAGCTCGATTTTGCAGTTTTTGCAATTTTCCTATAATTGATACACCAGCATTACCCCAAACCGGGCAGCAGTATCTGAAATAGGGCTCTACCAAACTCCTGTACATTGTTTCAATCGTAGCGGGTGGAAGATATTGCTTTGCATAACGAAGAATGCCAATACCCCTGGAGATCTTTTTCGTGACAGTGGTTAAATGATTCGTCCATTTTAGTTCTTGATCCACTTGAACCCCGAGGTATTTTACATCACTTACAAGTTTGACATCTTCAGAACCTATTCTAAGCTGCGGCTTAGGGGCGTCAGGAGCAGGCTATGGAAACGCCTGCTGGCGCTGTCTGCGATGTGATATGCGACCTCGTTTCCATTGACGTAGCAACGGAGCAATTATAATTAGGTTTGCCTAGCAACGAAATCTTTGCTGTGGAGAACGACCGAGAAGAAGACACAGATGGATTTGAAATATATTCATTTAAGGTTTCGCAGGATTTCAACTTTCCTCACTATTTCATACACCGTTCGACTCCCATTCGATTGATCTGAATAACTCGAAATTGCGAAAGTTTCGAATCTGTTGCCGTCTCTGAAGGTCGTTGAAGAGCGAGAATGGGCCTAAAGCAGAACCGGTGCAAGTACCCCGAAAGAAAACTAAAATATCTCGCAAGTCTCATACTATCTCAGAAAAATTTTTCGCTTGATTTATTGCCAATAGTCATCCAAAAGCATCTTCGATTGCTCAAAGTTGGGCGGGGTTGGGCAGAGTGAAATTTTTACGAGTGCGTGCTTGGAGCGTGACAAAGAGGTTGAAGTGGCCTAAGCTACCGCTGAAGAAACTTAGCCGCTGCAGCTAATTCATGATTTCTAACGGCTAAACGAGTCTCGCTATCGAAAGGTAAACATTTAAAAGTCACATGAATGTCTAAACTAGCCTAAAATGCTTACCACTGTTGTAGAAATCCAATCCAAAAACGCGATGCACTTATCCGCCCAAACTTCAGTTTCCATCTTGGTTTCACTGCGAAGTGCGCGATCCGCTGCGAAGGAGGCGCATATCACATCGCAGAATGCAACTCAATGCGCGATTCCTCTCCCGTGTTTAGCTCCCTGGTCAGGAGTATCTATCTTGCGTAGCTTTTTGTTGCTTCCAATTATCATTGCTTCTGTTTTTGCAACGTTTAACGACAATTTGTTGCCTTCTAGCCAACCCTTCAAAGCTATTAAATCAGCGTTAATGGCTTGATTCATTGCATCAACGGAATCACAAGAATAATATAAACAAGTGTCATCAGCGTACATTGACACATTTGATTTTTCGAGACAGTTTGGGAGATCGTTGATGTACACTAAGAAGAGAAGTGGCCCCAGGCATGACCCTTGTGGTACACCACAATTTACGACCTCTGTTTTGGAAACCTTACCATTGACCTTGCAGTATTGACGCCTATTTTCGAGATAAGACTTAAACCAATTAAGTTCCTTCCCATCTAGACCGTAAAAATTTAGTTTTGCCAACAAAATTTCGTGATTTACGGTGTCAAAAGCTTTTTTGAGATCAATAAAAAGGGCAGCCGTATATTCACCCCTATCGATGTTCATGTACCAATCATTTGTGCATCTAAGAAGACATGTTAAGACCGAGTGAAGGCTCCGAAAACCAGACTGCTTACAGAAAATCAGTTTATTTCTATCGAAATAGGAGTACAACTGGCCAAAAACGAGTTTTTCAAACAAACGGGAAATGACCGAAAGAACTGATATGGGTCTATAATTCGATCTGTCATCCTTGGGACCTTTTTTATGGATAGGGGCTACTCTAGCGATTTTCCAGCTGTCTGGAAAGCGACCGGTTGAAAGAGACAAGTTGAAGAGCTGTGCAAGCGAAGGAGCGAGTACTTCGATGCCAACCTTGAGAAAGAAGACAGAGATAAAATCTGTACCATAGCCATTGGATGTCTTAAAGTCTTTGCATGCTTTCATCACATTTTCGGGGTTTACAGGTACAAACGCAAATTTTTCAACGTCTTTCTTACGCTCACCGTAATTGCCTGATAAAAGAGGATTCTCTTTGTTGGGGATTTTATCACTAAGGTCTTTTCCCACACTACAGAAAAATTGATTCATCGAGTCAGCTATTTCGGTTGGGTCAGATATGACCCGATCACCCTCTCTGATCGTCGAGATTTCCGTTGTCTTAGACCTCTTGTTTACCAACTGGTTAATGGTTTTCCAGGTTTCCTTGATGTTGCCTTTGTTTAACTCAATTTTTGAGGAGAAATGTTCCCTTTTCAACTTTCGGTTCAAGTTATTTGCTTTACAGCGCAAATTACTGTCTGTGGAATAGTGCTGTTAGGAGGGCTTTTTTAAATTCTCATTTCTCCGTATAGGAAAAATCGAAATTCTTAATAATGTCTCATTTGGAACTACCATTCATGTACTTCGAGGTAATTTCAAAATGTTTTAAATTTCTTCACTTCGGATACTTTTGAAAGCAATTTCATAAGTAAGGGTTTGTTAGAAATTAATGGTCGTAGAAAGTTAATAGTGAAATGTACCACTGAACAAAAAGATCATAAACAAATTGCATGAACCAAATAAATTCTAGAACTTAGAGCCATTGCCAAAGGCCTTGGAAAAATTCGTGGCCATGAAAGATCTACAGCCATCCAAGGTTTTAGGGTGCTACCTACATTTTTTGCATTTTGGAAGGACTTTTGCAATAGAATTTCAGTTCTAAATTTCTATCCTTTCCCTTGTAAGAATGCAACTTCTACAATACAACTGAATTAATTTCCTTGCTTGTAGCCTAATTGCACCCTTCTTGACAGCGTTTTGCGAAAAAATAGCGTTTTTACTCATTTCTCATCATCATAAAATTGAACAATTTGTAATTGATGAATTTTATGCCATGTTGAACTTCGTAAGCTGATAAAAATGTTGATATTCCTTCGTTTGGACCATATGAATGACATTTGAGTGTTTGTAAATTCCTATGATGGACCCATTTGATATGATTTCTTCAAAATGTGGGAAAAAATATAGAACACTAAAGTGGCAACGGAAAATTTTAAACGGTCAGAAAATTTTTTTGGCAACGAATCTGTACAAGCCCTTTGACAAAAAGATGCAGGGGAAGTGGCTTTAAACTGTACAATTCATTTTGGTTCATGCAGTTTGACATAATTTTTTGTATTCAATGTTGAATTTCACAATTAACTTTTTAAGCTCGTCACTTTCTCGCAAACCAGGCATTGTGAATTGCTTCCAAAAGTATCGAAAGTGAAAAAGTTAAGTCATATTTTGAAATCACTTCGAAGTACATGAATATTAATGACACGAGAATGAAGAATTTCTGACTCTCCTAAATGGAGAAATGAGAATTTTAAAAATGCCCTCCAAGCAGCACTATTCCGGAAACAGCAAACAATCAAAACAAATTAGGCCTATGTTCAAAAATCAATATCTCAGAGGTCCCCTTGACCGATTTGAAATATCTTTTTTTACATTCACCCCTAGGGTGTGCTCAATAAAGATGGCGCGAATAGAATTTGATACTCGAAACTTCATTTTTCCTCTTTCTTCTTTAATCTGCAATTCTGGATCACTGTGTATGAATGTGAAATTGTGATTTTCACTACAATAAAAAAGACAAGCTAAAAATGGAAATATTGCTTGACTACCAACGAATGAAGCGAAAAACATACTAACATACAATATTCGTAAACCCCAACTGTAAGTGCCATCTTCGCAGTTCGTAAACAACTTTAAAAAACAAGTTACAAAAAAATCTGAACATGCAATGAAACATTAACAATCTAAAGTTGTGTCTCGCGGATTTTGTTTGTTTGATTCAGAAACCGAGCAGAGCGCATTACAATTTTTGCATACTTATTGCTCAGAAGTACGCAGTCACTCCTCAGCCCCTGAATCAAATAAACAAAATCCGCGAGACTGAACTTCAGATTTACCCATCTTCTTTCGTATGAGCACATACCTTCTCTTAAAAACCTTCATTCGCCCGCACCAAACGAGAGTTCGCCGTACTGGTTTCAGGGCAACTTTGCAGCTTCGTTTGTTTTGAATTTCTGCTTGAGGGAATTTCTTTTGTCTGCATTCGCTAATCGCTTTGAATTGAAGTGTGAACCAAAGTGACTGATGCTATTGTAGCTCATACTTTAACGTTTTGAAACGGCATCATAATCATGTGAACACCCAAAAAGATGAAAGTGATGCTTTCAAAACAAGGCTTGTCGATTCTTAAAGTGTTGATATATTCCCTTGACATGGAAATTCATGGGTAGATCGCAACGAATTTGTTAACATAAAATTGCCAACCGTTTTCAAATTTGCTGCGGCGTCGAGTAAACGCCAGCTAAAGTTTGCTAACGTCCTATTTTTCACCATTTTTGAATGGTCCTGGTATCGTATGAATGAGTCAAAGATTCGCTTTTTACAAAGTCCTGTTAATGGCCTCCTCTTCAGTTGGTTTGAAAAGCCGCAAACAGCCTCACGAGTCTTTGTTAAGCTTTTTAAGACAGCTGTACACTCGGAAGAACTGAAATAAACTGCTTGGCTTGAGAAAAGAACAACAAGATGTCAGTTGATATAAACAAGAGTTTTGTTTTATTGTCATGCTTGCTTGAAAAAGGTTATCAAAACATTTTTATTTGATAGCATAAAACTAAGTATTGCAAACGATAGTTTACTCTCATTGGCGACAGTATTACTTTAGCTGGCGAATCCGCTTGCTTGCCAAAGATAAGAAATCTCGACGATTATTCAAAGAAATCAAAAACAAACAAGAGATATAGCAAATCAATTCTTGCTTACAAAGATGAATTACTTGGCCTATTCCTTCGGGATGTAAGAAAACAATAGCTTCAAATTGAAGAATTACATCACTGGGAGCATAAGATAAAATCTTGAGGACAGTTGTTACGATACGCAAAACTTCAAAGAACATCCTGGAAAGTGATTTTGCAAGCGGCAGGTACGTTTGGGATTTTTAAGTTGTAAATATCATAATTGCTAGCTATTTGAAACATTTCTGCTAAATTGGATTGACCTTTTGTTTACAATTTTAGGAATTCTTGGCTTTTTCGAATAAAGCTTAGTTGCTTTTTGCTATTTTACAAGGTTGTGGTTGTAGGAGATATAATTACGGGATGATTTTTGTTGTGTTGGTTTCAACCTTTGAGGTTTTAAATCTTTGAGATTTCGCTACAAGCAGTTTGGATAATTACCGCCTATCTTGGAGCTTTATAAATCTTTCAATACAAGTATCCGCGATTAAAATTTGCACATCAAAGTTCAGCTGCAAATTTACAGCTGTAAATACCTTTTCAGCTCTTTTCGCTGGTTCTGAACAAGGTGGGAAAGTATGGAAGAATTTATGCAGTTATTGCCGACCTTGAAATTTCATGAATCTTCGAATGCATGTATCGAAGATTGCAACCTAAAAGCCTAAGTTCAGCTGAAAATCCATTGCTTTGAAATTGCTCAAACAAAGTTTCAGGATTTACGGAAGAATTTATGCAATTGCTGCCGACCTTGGAGTCTCATGATTCTTTGAAAACATCGTGAATCAAAGTTGGAGCGATGATTAAAAATTGTAAATCAAAGTATAGTTGCAATTTCATTGAGTTAAAGATATATTCAGATATGACATTTGCTTTGGAACAAGGCTTGGGGGTTAGTGGAAGAATTTATGCAATTACCGCCTAAACTGCAGTTTCATTTTCATGAATCGGTCAACATAAAGATCGAGGAATAACAATATGAAATCAAAATTTGGTTGCAAATTTATGGTTTAAAAATGTATCCAGACTTAGCATCTCTAAATAAGGCCAGGAGATTTACAGATCTGCTGGCAATAACCCCCGATCTTTGAGTGTCATAAATTCTTCAATTCATGTATCGATGTTTAAAATTGTAAATGAAGGTTTGGTTGCAAGTTTGTTATTCTAAAGATGTCTTCAGCCGTTTTATGTAAATATGAGCAACTTCCGGGATTCATAGAGGAATTTATGCAAGTATCGCCCATCTTTGAGTTTCATACATCTTTCAATACAAATATTAGCGATTGAATACAGGAAATCAAGGTTTATTTGCAAATTCATTGCTCTAAAATATATTCAGCCATGGTATGCGATACTCAGTGATTCTGAACAAATTTTGGGTACTTATGAAAAACTCTGTACACATTACTGCTGATCTTCGTCGTCGTATAGTGCTCTGTCAGATTCTGACATTGGCTGTCACAGCATGATACAAACTTGTTATCTGCCAATCGAATAATGTTCACGTCACTTTTGTCAAAGCATTTGCCAATCCAACCGAGAAATGTCTGTCTTTGTCTTCCTCTATCTCCTTTTCCTTCAACTTTTCCTGTTACCACTTGGTATTCAATGCCTCTCTTCCTCAGTACATGTCCCAAGAAGAGTAATTGATCTTATAGTTTCATAAATCTTTTGATGAAAGTATGGGCGATCAAAAGTTGCAAATAAAAGTTTGGTTGCAGATCAGCCATAGTATTTGCTTCTAATCAAAGGTTTTTGTTCAGGAATTTGTTTCTAGAAACTGAAGAAGCATTCCTAATAATGATGTGTTCGTGAAAGCTTGCTGACCGAATTTCAGTTGAGACTCGTGGCATTAACGACTCAGTCATCCATTTTAATTAATTCGAGGCAAGGGAGTACTCTGTTTGAAAATATTCTGAGGAATATGCTCAGATCTTTCAAACATGTTTCAAGTTCATGACTCTGGCTTGTTCTGGAAATTTTTTCTTGGATTTAACAAATTTCCTGAAAAGAATTAACGTTTGAAAAATCGAAGCATATTTTCAACTGCGCTGTCTTTTGACAATACATTACGTATTTATTTCTTATTTTCATATTTAATTCTTGTAAGGAGGTTTGCCCTTTAGCAAGTTGGTTTTCAAGGGACCATCCACTAAACTTTTTGAAGTCTTAAAATTTACCGAGGAATGGACGCAGTTGGTGCAAGTGATAAGCCTTGTTGTTTAGAAATTGCCAGCTGAAGTTTTGTCATAAAACCTCTGAATATTGATGTTCTTCAAAGTAGTTTTATTCAGTTATACTCTAAGGGTGTGCTTGATGGTAATTCCAAACCTACCAAATTCTGAAAACGGTAGACTTCGCAGAGACAGAAACACAGTTCCCAATCAAACACAAAGTTCTTCAAAGCAGCAGGTTTCAGATTTATTATGGCGAAGACGAGGTTTCCTGGTGAAAAACACGAAAACGAACTTGGTGCTTTAAAGTCGCCTCGTTTTCGCAGTTCCACAAATGAAGTCGAGAATCTCTCCAAAGTCTGCCAAACCTTCTGGCTTCTGGAGCAGAAGGCTCAGCAGGCCTGCCAAACCTTCCAAACCTTCCAGACCTTCCAAACCTGCCGTTTTCGGAATTTGGGAGTCAATCATACAGAAATTCCGAGTCTTCCAAGTCTACCGTTTTCAGAATTGGCAGCCTCCAATCAAACACACTCTAAGTAAGCCCTTTGGAACTCTGGAAGCAACGTAACATTGCTTATTACAAAACATACAGTAGTTGAAAACTAGAAAACCAATGCTGCACACAGGTTTGCAATTCCTAGCCCCTGCGGAGGGCTAAGCGGTAATCTACTCATAGAATATGTCTTTGAACGTATATGGCGTTCCTTAACAGATCACTCAGTCTTTGTTTGAACTCTAACAGTATACCAACTCATTAAAAGAAGCTTATATCTTGATCTCTAATAAAGATAAACTTCCATAAATATTTCGAATTTCTTGATGTGATATATATGCCAAATGCATTTATTTAGAAAACAATAATCGCTTAGTTATCTTCAACCTAGCATTATCGAAAACTTTTTTCTTTTTAACTACAACAATTTGTTAAGGTTAATAAGTTTCATATAATCTGTTTTTCAGAGAGACTTGTTGAAACAAAAGTTAAAGTAGAGCACTGAACTAAGACCAAAAACAAATAAACATGCCAAACTCACAACATAATGCAATACAAAGTCTATAAAAAGAACGTTAAAATGGAATTAAAGTTCACACCTCCGTCTATATTGTTCTTTGAAGATTTCTGATAACGTGTTAATTTTGTCTCTCTTTCTAGTTGAATTTGAAATCTATCTTAAATTTTCCTTCACACGTTTTTATATCTAGATGGATGTTGTAAAATTATGTATGGAATAAAATCCCATATGGTTAGACTTATGATTTATGACTTATGGTTCAACTTATATCATATCATTGTTTAAACGAGGGGAATCGAGTACCGATCTCTGAGAGTGAAAAAAGACCTTTGTCGCCTCTTTTTCGTCAAATTTAGAAGAACTGGATAATTGCCCACCCCTCGGCGCCGCCCCTGCTTCAGGTACTAGCAAGTTTTGACATCTTGATTATTTTCAGAGTTGCAGCAGTTTCTTCTATCTTCGAACCAATTTTGAAGCTATTATATTGTGAAACTGCTAAATTATAAGCCTGAAAAGCACTTATTTCTGCTTACTCATCTTACATTCAGGCCGACAGGAGCAAAATTCGTTCTCCGGGGGGGGGGGGGGGGAGATGGCTGAAGTCAGATGCGAGTGGAAAAAGCAAATGGAAATCCTAGGGCTTGCTCCTGGAAAGGGTCTCTGGAAAGTCCTCGTCAATTCGCCCTTTAAGTCGTTGGAGGACACCAAGTTGTAAAGCACACCATCAAAAGGAGCAACAGATTAGGACTATGTCGGGTGAGCCAGAAAAATGTTCCTACTTTTAAAATTTCATAGCATGAAGGGTACTTCACAGGTTTGGGGGATTCAAGTTTCTAGTTAAAAGCTGAAAGATGGAAGTATTTTTCTGACTTTTCTTCCTGTCTTATGAAGACTAGAAATATAGGTAAATTGAGCGATACAAAAGTTTCATGGTTGCAAAATGACTGAAAAGGGCCCAAAACATTGATCAAATCATACAGGACAAATTGAACTGTTCAATGCACAACAAGAGATATACCAATCTTAGGATTTGCGCTAAAATGTGATTATAAACTTCTTGAATATAATGTGACGGCTGATAACAACTGGCTGAGATTGGAAAATATACTTTGTGTGGCAGTCACTCATCATACCCCAGTTTCCCTTTCATTTGATTTGATACAAGTCTTATCATCCTCAGATGCTAGGGGAGCCCAGTTCTCGTTGATTATAGAAAGCTGTTTATTGGCCTTTACAATGCTTATTGTTTTCTAAGAATTTTAGTGATCAGTCAAGCAGAAAGCAATGCTAGTGTCTTGATCAAGGAAAAAGAAAAGATCCAAAATCTAGTCCTGAAAGTCGCTTTTAGCTTTTCGTAATTTGTTGAAATTATCAGTCTTCAGTTTTGCAGGTTTCCGAATTGTCTCTGAACATCCTCCTTAAAATTTTCGTTGTATCTGTATCTGTTGATAGGTAATGATAGGTGCCTCTGTGGGCATTATTGCGCTGTCCGTAAGTTTAATGCAACCTCAGCGAAAGTATGCTCATTACGTTCCCAGATAAAATAAAACAGTTTCTCAAATGTTCAGCCAAGGCACTTGTGACTCGTCTAATGATTTGAGAGTTTAATTCTTGTTAAGAGTTCCTTGTAAACAAAATGCCTTGCTGTACGGTGTTTTGGTTCGCCTACGGAAAAACACTTAAGATCGAACAGATTTCCAATTCTAGATTATTTGATGGGCATACTAAGACCACTTACCTGGTTAGAATGAGTCCAAATGGACACCGTCGGATACCTTCGTCACTGCTTGCAAGAGCCAGAGCTGCCATTGAAGGATGAACAACGATAGGTTCACTGTGACCAAATCAAACATCGACAATCATGCCAGCGCAGATTTTTCCTCACCTTTTTAGTATCCAGACATCCTAGAAACATCGCTGCAAACATCTATTTTCTAATCACGTGACACCATTGTTCTCAAGGAATTAAGCTACTCTCATTGGCCAAAAGCGTATGACGTCGAAAACGTACTTTACTTGACAATCCGGTTGAGCGAGTGTTTAATATTTGCATTGTGCAAATCAATGAAGAAATGCACTTATTCATAGTTCAGAGATGTACTCTGCACATTCATTGCCATGGGATTGAAAATCTTTTGTATCTTTCTTGTAACTCTTGAGAGAGGTGAAACACCCATTGTATATTGTTCTGTGTGAGGAGAGTCCGCCATGAGTCGATCAACACTTTAACCATGAAACTTCTGTAAAGTTGAATTTACCTATATCTCGTGTGCTCGCAAGACATTGAAAAAATCACAAGAATACTTCGATCTTTCGGCTTTTAACTATAATTTGAATAGGCGTCACATCTGTTAGCTGAGGGTGGCACGAGTTTGAGTGCCGAAAACTTCTGATAATTATAGTCCATATAAATAGTTGAGCGTTAACGCTGCCCTAAAGCTTTGCTGACAAACCGCTGACGGCCCTTTGTCATTGAACATTAGTGCTACAGTCATTAGCAGCAGAGACCAATGAAATCCTTGCATTAATTTCAATAGGGATTAAACGACAACTTTTGATTCATGATTGAAAAGAAAATGATATTGGTCATGAGAGCGCTATTTATACGGACTCAATGCCTTTAGGACTGGTTTTCATATGTCGCATTTCATCGTATATCATCGCATTTCATCGGAAATACCGGGTCTACGATCAATTAGGATTAATTCCGATACATGAAAACCAACCAAATCATATGACAACCAGGTATCCTAATTCGTCGCAATTCGTCGGACGCTATTCGTCGCAATTCGTCGCAGTTGATCCCAGCGAATCAAAAGAATTTGTTTTCCACGATGAAATAGGACGAATTGCGACGAATTACGATTCTCGATTTTCAAATAATTTGACAATCCCAATTATGGCAATCTCAATTTTGGAAATCCGACAAATTACGACGAAATCCGATGAAAAGCGACATATGAAAACCAGCCTTTAGTCATGTCATAATTTACCATAATGTCTTAATTGATATCTAGTGGATTTTGTCTAATATGGATTTGTCAATATGTACCTCTAGGACTTGTACGCATGGATTTGTAAGCATTTACGTTTCTTGGATTCATCGAATAATTTGTCAAATCCTGAGGTCAAAATGAAACTGTTTGTGGTGACACTTGCAATTAAAATTTGAATCATTCAGATCCGTGCTATACTCTTGGGATACTATGACTTTTCGAAAGTGGGAATTTTTTCTGGCTCACCCGGTAAAGGGGCTTGAAATATTTTTTTTCTTTTTTTCATATTCAATATAAAAGTTTACAATAATGAATTTACCTTCAACACTACGTACGAACTACTATACGACATTAAAAATACGGTACCAGGAGGAGCAATATATCATGACTACCCCCTGGCATTTAACATAAATCTAAGAAATACTACTAAAACTAAATACACCCTTAAATACAAAGTCCTAGATATAAATATTTAAAACAAAAACGTTTTACTAATAATTATTTGAGCCGGTTTCACACTGGACGTCAGGCCAACATAGGTGATGATAGAGGACGAATTTGGGGTTTGTTTAAAATATGCTTAAAGTATTACAATATCTGTTCATGTTGCTAATATAGAATTTTATCATGAATGTCCGGACACTTTTTCGGTGAATGTAGAATGTATTAACTTCTTTGCTTACCTTGAAATGCCATTAAATTCTCTTCCTTGCCATTAGTAGCCTTTCTCAGCCAAGTTTCGTTGCGTTGAACTGAAGAGCTCCATCACATGTGCTTTCAAAAATGTTTGGGCCTAAAATTTCCTTTCATTTAAATTTTGAGGCTCTGGTACCCAGGGTAGGGCCTAAACAACCTTTGCCATCTCCTGCGCTTTTGAAAGCCCAAGCGAGGGAGCTCTTCAGTTCAAGGCGAGGAAGTTTGGCTGCGAAAGGCTGCTAATGGCAAGGAAGAGAATTTAATTGCATTTCAAGGGAAGCAAAGAAATGAATACCTTCTATATTCACCGAAAAAGTGTCCTGACACTCATGATTATATCAAAGTATCTGAAGTTCCTTTCAGTCAATTTATTAGAGCACAAACGTCTCCTGCTGCTTGGTTCGAATTTTCTTCAATGATTATACATCCACCTTTAATGAGTTGTTACAGAGAGCATAGGAGTGCACTAATCATCAAAAGAACTTACAAAAATTAATGCTCGAGGTTAGTTTTATAACAGTTTAATACAACAGAATCCTTCGTTTTTGTGGAATATGTTCCACGAAAAGGACAACAATTACCTTTTGAGATAAAAAAGTCTGTTAATGTTGCCTCAAACTAGAACAAGTACTATGGCAACGATAGTTTATCTTTTCGTGGTAGTACATTATGGAGTTCCCTACTTAATGACATTAAAACTGCCGCCACTGTCTGTTCCTTCAAATCATACATCAAAAAATGGAATGGAGAGAATTTTCGTTGTAGGATATGGAAATCTGATGAACTGTAATTTCCTTTGTTTTTGAATTGTAAATAATTGGTCTTCATAGCTATTTAAAAAAACCAACTTTAAAGAACTTTGAAATAATAATATTAATAATAAATGCTCTGTAAGGTGCTTGGAGCTCCCCTCTAGCTCCCTGCAACAGATCCTGAAATTAGGCAGCACTTGATTTTTCTTCTTTAGTATCTAAGCTCTTGATTTATAGTTTCAAATACCTGCGTGACCAAGCACATCTGTAGTAAGTCAGTATGCATGATGACGTCATTTTTACGCAGTTTATGCAAAATAATTCAATGGTACGAAAGATTTGACACCTACGCCTTCAACGTGGAGATGAAAATCGAACTCTCATCGTCTAAATTGGAAGATGATTGTTCGAAAGTTCTCACCTACAAATATATAACAATTTGATTACAGGTGATATTGAACTGCCAATTATCAAGCCTAAAGCGAGTTATATTTGCTCATCAAGAAGTGTAAAAATTACTCACTCTTTCAGAAATACTTTCAACGTCATCATCATGATCATCATAATCACCACAATCATGATGATCATCATCATCACCACCATCATCATCATAAACATAATCATCATCATCATCATCATCATCATCACCACCATCATAATCATAATCATCATCATCATTATCATCATCATCATCATCATAATCATCATCATCATCATCATCATCATCATCATCATCATCATCATCATCATCATCATCATCATCACCACAATCATAATCATAATCATCATCATCATCATCATCATCATCATCACCATAATCATCATCATCATCATCATCATCATCATCATCATCATCATCATCATCATCATCATCATCATCATCATCATCATCATCATCATCATCATCATCATCATCATCATCATCATCATCATCATCACTATCATCGTGAAACATCATCTTTTATTTAGGAGCATCTGCCTCGAGCTTTCATTTGTTTGTTTCAGAAGCTCAGCAGTAAGTGATTCAATTACACCTCAAAGATACGAGAGTTGAGTCACCTCTTAATCATCCTCTAACCCAAGCAAATGAAATGCTGGAGGAAGGTCTTTAGATGAATCCTTCTTCTAGCGCTATATGTTCGTGTTTGCTCTTAAAACCAATTCTGGAATGCACAACGAGTGAGCTAGTTACCTGAATTTCTATTAGAGAGAATTTTCTTTGTCTACAGTTGCAAATCATTTTGACTTCTAGTGCCAGTCAAAAGCAACTTATGCTATAGTGTTACAAAGTCTGTCCTTGTTGCTAGGAGGTTAAACTATCCCTTGAGATATTGATTGGTAAGTTAAATCATGAATACCCTCTAAAGTTTGCTTCAAAATTATGTGATTCTTTCATTTTTCAGTCAAAATTTATCCAGCATCAGCTTTTCCTGTCAATGTTTGGGAACGTGTAACGAAAAGTTGATATTTGACTTGTTTGGAGAAGGAGATTCTGAAAAAGAAGCAGAAATCAGTTTTTTAGCAAATTATTGGTTTCTCAAGACGATTTCAGTGCTATTTCAAACTTAAAGCTAACAAGGGCGAAGTTTGCATAGCAAAGGATGGTGGTCTGATAACTGGGTTTGTGCAGCTTGAAAAGCTTGCATTTTCAAAGAGGAAAACAACCTGAAGATAGACTGATTGCATCTTCGTAGTTAATACTTGGTCGAAAAAACAAAGAAGAGCAGAAAGTAATTTTGAGATTCCCTCAAACAAAAATATTGGAAAAATATAGCCCTTCAGATTAATCAAGTCTGCACTATTTTTTCCCAACGAAGGACTTCAGTGCTGATCATATTCTCTCATCATCATAAGGGCTGATTGGGCAAATTGGGTGTTAGGCCCAATTATCCATTGCCCTGAACACCCCACGGAGGGGGATCGGACAAAACCAAGCAAAATTAGGCCTTGGTTTTAACACCCTGTATGTTTTGACTCACAAGAAAAGGCTTATTAGTTTTTCGAAATCTGTCCCAAAATGTGGAGGGAGGGTGGGTAAACCAGCAAAGGACCCTCTTCCAAAACGTCTGTTTAGCTTGGCTGTCTGCTTGCGAATGCAAATAAGCAATCGACTAAGCCATTTGCCACCTGCTTAAAGTTTCTTGTTGCCCTTAGAAACCAAAGGGGCAAAAACTGGAAAAAGTGCCCATGGGAAAAACATAATCAATTTTCAATCGAAGAGTCTTGACATTAAACTCCCCAGAGTACGAAACCAGTGGATGGAAAAAACAAATCTTGATCTAATAAAAGTAAACAGAAAAAGGCATCCCAAGAGCATTGGTCGCTGACCATCCTTACTGGAATGCCAACTTTTCTCCTGTATTAAAATTGATTGCAATTGCATTAAATCAACCCTTATCGCTATTGATGGACAGATGGAAGTTCAAACTACGACTCATGGACTTTTACATTGAAATTTAGGACGAAGGTTTCCGTCAGATTTCATTACTGAATATGGAAACCATAGCAACACTGTACGAGCTCCTTTCAGTTGTGGATGGGCCTAAGTTACCGACTGGATCTGCTGGTGCTAAAACACCTCAAGATTCAAGTTTTCAGTGATACTAACCATGAGCAAAAGCCACAAATATCCAGATGACAACCTCTTTCCCAGGTCTTCTTACGTCATACGCTTATGACGAAGCCGAATGAACAACGAACTCACGTTTCGGACGAAATTGTCCTCATGAATGTTTCCTTGATCCAAGAATCAACAAATCTTTAGCTGTGAATCAAGACTTTCCCTTTTTTAAGGCCAACTAACTTCCTTCAACTTCACCGCAGCAACGAGAACTTCCAACGGTCGAAGGTTGCTTGCCTTGCTTCAGAGACTACACCCCAGCCTCGTTCCAGAGCGTACACCCAAACATGTTGATTTCCGTCTCAAATTTTTATGTAAAGATCCATAAATCCCAGGCTGAGCAAATATAAAAAATGTTGTTGTTGTTGTCACTGTTGTTGCTGCTGTTATTGTTGCGATAACTGGGACTATATCGTGAGTATATATCAGCCTCTAGAATTTATATCACAACTTTTGCAAAGATAACTATGATTGTTTTTGCTCTCTGTGTTTATCTTGATTTGATTGAGTTCACTCGTCATAGTTATCAGATGAAGAGTAGTGTGGCCCATAATGGCCATGTCGTCGCGAGAGTTTTAATAGACCCTCAAAGAGATTTCTATCAGAGGCGGCACCACAGGGAGGACTGGGGAGGACACGTCCTCCCCAATGTTTTTCAGAACCGATTTTTCAATTCGTCGAAATCCGAGGAGAAATATTTAGGGGGGGGGTACGATGGTGGCACATGAGAAAAATGAGAAAAAAGACCACTTTGTCAGTGACCTTCTGTTAAAAATATTACAGTTTTACCCAGGTTTACTTTAATTGCTTTTTGCATGATTTATAGATGAAAACCTTATAAAGGCTCTTCTTTTTCCAAATGGGCGTGGCTTTCATGAAAAATGGGCGTGGTCCTAAAAAATTTTTCTTGTCCTCCCCACTTTTTGAGGGCTGGTGCCGCCTCTGATTTCTATGACAAAACAAAACAGCCGGATTGTATCACCAACCAATGGAGAAAAATTCAAAGAGTGTCGGGTGTTTACATAAACCGTACATACTGATTTTAGAATATTTTGAAGATTGGAATGGAAACGGCATTTTCTTCAGGCATCGCCTATCATGGCCGACTCGACGGGTAAGCAAGTTACACTACTCCGCAGTGAAAAGCTTTAACAAAAACAACAATTTTTGCTATTTATTTATCACTGTTTACCATAAAGGCAAACTGTCAATAATACTACACCTAAAGTACGGGATGAATCAACCTAAATTTTTGTTTTTGGCAATTGAAATGCTTTCTTCGATTCATATCTTGAATTTGAGAGTCGATTAGAGATGGTTTTTTTGTATTAAATATAAAATTTTACAAAACGAAACTACTTGATACACTACGTACGAGCTACTTTACTAAACTACGAGGACGATATCACGGAGTGCAGGAGACCATGACAACTCCGCAGTCATTAACATAGAGAACATATAACTAAACTAAAATTAAATATACGGCTGCAAAAATTACATATGAACTTTACTGATAATTTCTAAGGTTCGTTTCGCTTTGCATGTCGGGCTAACTTTGGGCAAGCAGGTCATTCACAAAATTAGAGATGTGCACAAGCTATGTCGTTGAGTTTCAATGCAAAGGAAGTGCAGTTTTGGTCAAGCTCAAACTGCGAGAACCTGAAATTAAATTTCTCTTGTTAATCGGTCATAATAGGCGACACCACTCTATTCTTGAAATGATAAAGTCACAGTTGCCTACGTTGAACTACGTGGCCTTTCGCCAACATCATTTCCGAAAAATCACACTCACTTTTTTGAATCATGTTTACTCTGTGTCATCTACTGTCAATCAAACGCTTGGAATTTTTAACCAATTAAACCTCTTTTCAGATTTTACTTTAAACGACATGTATTTGGTTTTATTTCAGCGTTTGTGGTTCCAACCAAGGATTTAAGCTTCTTTCCAAGCTCCCACAAAAGCCCATCAAATCCTATCAGAATGCAAAAATGATGATTCTTTGTACTGCATACAATTTTTAAAGATCTTTAAAAAGTGTGAAGTTTGACATTTTATAATTGAGGGTTTCATCTGGCGTCGCATTTTCTTTAGAATCATGACTGGTTCTCCCAACATACCACACCAATTTCTAATTCAGTCTGTTAATCTAATTCCCCTAGGGGGAGGGGTAGACTGCATTACATAAGTCCCTCTAACTTACGCTTGTTGTTGTTGTTGTTATCGCTTCGTATGAGTGAAATTAAAACATCAGATTATAAATGTTGAACAAATACAAGGAATCACGTCGTCAGTCTAGGGGGAGGGGTAACTACCATAAATGCAGGTACAGGATGTGCCATTTTTTCTGGGGTGCCTATTTTCGAGCAGAAAATAAATTTTGGGGTATCATTTTTGATTAAATCACAAGTAGTCATAAATTTTTGGGTGTCATTTTAGCAAAATTAAATCTTTAGGGTATTGATTTTGATCAAATTTATCTCACTTGGTTAAACTTTTGGATTTCTGTCACAATTTTAGGGTATACATTTTCAGTGGCCTGTAAATTTTGGAGTATCCTTTTCGCAAAAATTCATAAATTTTAGGGTGCGATTTCAGACGTCAAATGGCACACCCCCGTCACCCGCCTTTTGAAGTTGAAGCCGACTTTTGAAGATTCAAAAGCAGAGCATTGAAGGCGATTCATTTACACCTTAAATATACAGGGTGTCTCCCCGTTTGTTTGGGTACTGTGAAGGAGCTGTAGATTCAATTATCTCGTTTTGACTCTGTTGCATAGGTCAGGCTTCAACTTAGAGTTTGAGACCTTGTTTGAGTCAATCTGACACGTGGTTGCTAATTTATGGTAGAGAGAAGGCAAGATAAGTGGTTTTTTCAAAAACAGCACTTCCATTGTTCTCAAGCAATATCAAAATAAAGTAAGTCTTCAAGGAAAGGTTCTGGCATCGTATTAAATTTTCACGACATCTTTTCAAAGGTAAAAAGTGCTCTCCAATGAATAGACAACATTGCTAGCCCTTCAAGAGATTTGATAAAAATTTAATATAACTCTAGAACCATTTCTTTGAAAACTTACTTTATCTTACCCTGGGTACCAGAGCCAAAAAATAATAAAAAGAAAAAAATAAGGAAGGAAAGAAAGTCCGCGAGACAGAACTTTAGAATTACCCTTCTTCTTTCGTTATAAGCACATAACTTCTCTTAAAAACCTCCCTTCGCCCGCACCAAACGAGAGTTTGCCGTACTGGTCTCAGGGCAACTTTGCGGCTTCGTTTGTTTTCAATTTCTGCTTGAGAGAATTTCTTTTGTCTGCATTCGCTTATCGCTTTGTTTTGAGGTGTGAACCAAAGCGACTGATGCCATTGTATTACAAAATCTGCCCTCGTTCTTATTTTGCCATTTCTCTGCCACAAATCAGCAACCAGTTATCAGATTGACTCATACAAGGTCTCAAACTCTAAGTTGAAGCCTGAAATATGCAACTGTATCAAAACTGAGATGATTGAATCTACAACTCTTCCACAGCAACGAGACAAAAACGGCACAATTTTTTATTTGGGACACCCTGTTCGAAAGTGCATCTTGATTAAATCAATAAAAATGCAGAGGTAGATGTTAGAACCATCCTCCTTTTTTCGTCATATGCTCATAACATTTCTTGAAGCTTTATTCTGAAGCCTTATTATTTTATTGTGAAGCTTCCACCTCTGTTGAGGTGAGATCTCAACTTAATGTTGGTGTTGCTTTCGTCATATAAACGCGAAATAAAAATGCGAAGGATTCTATGGGAAGGCGGAATCTCGCCCGTCAGCCTCAGGTCTGGCAGGTGAGGTATTTTCCTTATGTTAACAGGCCCTAATGGCGATTTCCTACTGGGAGACAAATTTCATTCATTGAATGCAATTCTGAGCATCAAAAAGAGTAGACATAGTTAAAAGTTGACCTGGGCCAGGTTGGAAATATAATCTATCTTAACTGGTTCATTGTGCAGCTAAAGAAAAAATGAATTTATGGTAGTTTTTCAGCCTTTTTATAGCGCCTAGTTGACATAGCCACGACATTGCATGCTTGCTCATTCATACCCAAAGTATGCAAGGACTGTAATGCTTCTCACCCAGCTTCTGAATTTGAAGAATCTCTCAAAGTCCCCAAAGTGCTTACATTTTCTCTCTTTGAAGTATGCAAGTACTTTTTTTATAAGAAACAGCCTTTAAGAAACGGTAAGTGCAATTTCTCGAAAATCTAGAAACAATCGCACCTGAATTTAAAAAGATAAGAAATTTTTGCAATTTGTATTTTCAATTTTCCCAGCTCACTCATAATGTTTTCGCATTCAACAGTAATAGCAACTGATTTGACATTATTTTGAGTACAAAGTTTGCTATTTACTTGTTTTGAGATCTTACTCGGTAATTTAGAAGCCCTTCTAACAAAACTAAATGAATCTTACACTTCAGAAACACGTAAGGAAATTTTGCAAGCAGTTTGAGCAAAACATTTCAGAAATAGCCTTCCAGCCCCAGTCCTTGGTTCCCTACACAGAAATACGTATGTACTTCTGAGTTTTTCTTTTCAAAAGCCTTTTCTTGATAGGACACGACCGGAAATTCTTATGAAATTGAATATGAAACTGAAATCTAAGGAAGAAAGTTAGTGAAAAACTAAAGAACGTTTTCACGTCTTAATTAAGTGAACCAATTAATTCCCTAGCTTCGCTTACCAAAATATTTTAAGACTTGGGAAACAGTATTGAGTGAACTTTGAATAGATTTATGCAGCTAATAAGAACAGGAACGAGAAACTGAAACTTGAAGTCCTCACCTAAATTATCATATCTTAGCAGCTTGTGAGGGATATCAATTACACAAAGTTTTCGTTCTTTGGATGAATTAAATACCAGGCGAGAAATGAATAAATCGAAAGATCAAGCATTGAATTAATTAACACCAGGGATTAAAACTGCGTATCGAAGAACTGTGTTATTTAAATGCAGCTGCCCAGTTTGTAGGGAGTATAGAAAGTATTGATATATACAAAAATGTATCAGATCATTAAAGAACTTACTCATTCATTTATTCATTTATTCATTTATTCATTTATTCATTTATTCATTTATTCATTTATTCATTTATTCATTTATTCATTTATTCATTTATTCATTCATTCATTCACTCATTCAGTCAGTCAGTCAGTCATTCAGCCAATCACTCATTCACACACACAGTAAAAATCTAAGTCCGTATGAAGACTTGTGTGTACCTTCATATTTCTTGCTTCAAAGAACATTATTCTGAAAAATTCACAAACCAAGAATTCAAGTACCCCTATTCTTTGAAGAAACGATGAATCGGCCCAACACTGGAAAGTATCATATTTCAATGCTAAAGGTGTCGTATCTTAGCGGTTTCTTAGAAGGTTTGGCAAATCTTCGTTGTTTGTGAGCATTGAGTTTCTCATAATAAGTTTCTTATAAATAAAAATAAGTGTATTTATGCAGAAAAGCCCAGCAAAAAGACATAGAAGTAGGAACCGGGGGGGGGGGGGGACTAGGGGCACGTTCCGCCTATGATTTTGCAATAAACAAAGAAGTTTCCTTTTATTGTTAGAAAATGCTCCTTTTTTAAGGAAAAAGTGCCCTCAAAGTGTCGTGCCTCCCAAGTTTGAGATGCTTCCTACGTCCCTGAAAAAAAAGAACACACCTAAAAACAGACTGACTATGGTTTTATGAACGTGGTACTCTCCCTGCATACAGGGTTAGGTTCCTACCTTCAAGAAACTTATATCTATGATGAGGACAAATGTCATCACAAATTTACAAGATAGTCGTCCAGATTCACGGCCCATTCAGAAACGTACTTGCTTTTCATGCAATGAATTTCAAGCAAGATATGATCATGTTAAAGATGACGGCGAGGAACTTTTTACCAGGTTGTAATGCGTTCTCAATTCGAATTCCTATAGAATCATTAAAGATTGGCAATTCGAATGCATGCGTCTTCGTAAAAAGTTCCTCGCGGCCAACTTTAAAGTTATCGTTCATCAAGCTATTTTCTGTTGCTTTGTCACCATAATAAAGATATATGAATATTGAGTATTTTAAGTTTCATTCTTGGTAACTGTATCATCTGATAAGAACACAATAAGAAATCATTTCACTTTTGGTCCTAATCTTTAGATGTCTTTTCTCAAGAGTAAGTTTCTGTTCTTGTCTGCAAGGTTTCACCATAGTCACAGGATACTGTGACTATGGTTTCACTGCATTTGGCCCTTCCACGCCTAGATTCAATACACAGTTACAGTTTCTCTTTTTGACTTGACTTATTATGCGGCTGCAACTGATCATAGTCACTGATACAGCTGCAGAGAAACAAGGTCCTATTTGAAGTGAGAAAAACCGAAGCATAAATTCGATTATGAGATGTGATAATGAAATTTGAGGGCCTTTGTGAAGTAAGGCCTCGTGAAGACTCTATAAGGTTTTGCAGAAAATTTAATTGAATTGATTTAAAAATTAAAAATGCTCTCCCCAACAAATTCTACTACTGAGAGAGAATTCAACAAAAGACATTCAACTTAAAGGGGCAAAGTCACGCAATGTAAACAAACTTCTTTCGAAATGACTATTTTGCAGTATTTTTGATACGCCATATCAGAGAGATTTTCCACTATTTTTCTCAAAATGAAGGTGTTATTTTGAAGATGGACTCTTGACCCTCTTAGAGAAACAAACGAAACACTCATATGTTGTACGATTGCAGAGATATTGGTGGGTTTTTGGATGCAACTTTTTTGTGGATTCACCTCATCCATCAAAATCTGTGCAGAACGCAAAGGCCACGTGTGGGAAACAATGCAGATTATAGAGACAACAGGTTTGTTTACGGTTACGTGACCCTGCCCCTTTAATTCAATTTTTTGTGAACCAGTCGAGTCTGCACGCATACCAGGGGTCTGGAACACAGGCTGCACCAGGGAGCACCGGGCTGCACTCAGGCTAACTTCGCGAGCCCTCTTCGGCGTTTGGATGGCAGTAGAAACAGTGTTATCTGGGGTCATGGATAAATATCTATCCCTCCTCGTAATTTTTAGTGGATATCAGCTATTTTTCCTGCCAATGGGGAATCTACGAAAACCTTTTCGCTGAATTAGCCCTCTTGGGCACTTTCGCGCCTTTTTGCTATCTTTCGTGTCCAGTCTCCCACCATCGAATCTTTCTTCTGTGAAGGAGCTGCTATTTTCGCGCCTCAATCTGACATTCACCATTTTGCAAGGACAGAGCGATAGCTTTTGGATGTGTGGTTTTGTCTTTGCCACAATTAGAGTGGAGAAGGGTGTCAATGACGATGGGAAAAATATCTGAAAAGTTCATTCATCTTCTGCAGGATGTGAAGGTCTTTAAGAGCTGCGTAACAGGTACACAAAAGCCCGAATATTTTGTCTCGCGTTTGGAAGGGTTTTAGGCCCTCCTCGAGTTCAGTTGGTAATGGTAGAAATAATAAAGGTACACACGCACCCACCCAGCCGAGCGTGATGGATCCGAAAAAGAAGGGTTAGCCTGACTCGGAAGGTGTAGGCGTATTTTCAAGATCCAATGATAAAATCTTCACAGTTATTTCACCAGAAGTCCATACAGCATCATCAGAAGAGATTGGAAAGTTTGTCTTGCGCGGCCGATTTCTCTGCCGCGCACTTTAAATTTCAGCCGCGGTTCCAGCCGCGAAATTTTCGTAAAACAACAATAGGAAACAATAGAACTATTGTTTAGTGACACAAATACAGCCGCGCAAGCAATTTGCACGAAGGAGAGATCCCCCGCGCATTTTGCAAACTTTCCAATCTGGAGAAGAAATAGAAGAAAGTTCATACAAATTAAAATGAGATATAGATTAATATGGAAGCAAAAGCAACAAAGATACTATATTCTGTGCTGTTCATAGAAAAATAGACATGATGTCACTTCCTGCTAACTATGAATGCCATTTAGAGTCTGCAGGGGTAAGACAAACATTGCAAACGTAGATGGGTTGGTTTTGAATGACAAAACAAAGTGATAGCAGTTGGGAGCAATTCTAGAATTGCCCCCCCCCCTCTCAAGAATGAAACAATGAGATCTAAGAATGAAAAATGAGAAGGGAGGGTATTCTAGAATCTAGCGAGCAGTTGCAAGCAAAGTGATTAGCGAATCATGTCAAACTATGCAGCCAGGGTGCATTTCATGCACTTAGGCCCGAAGATCTTTGGCACATATCTGACTTTTTGTCGGCGTAGCGGCGTCATTTCTTCAATAAAATCGGTTCTTGGCACGACGGCGTTTGAAAATTAGCCTATCTTGGCGTGAATGTGAAGTTGTCCTTGATCTTTTAGCACTTTTTGTTGATGATAAATGTATTTCTTTTATAAGAAACTAAGAATTTGGGCCAGTACTGGAGTGTCTTAAGATCATCAGATTTTGAGATGGTTTAGCAATTTCTCTCTCCCTGAAGGGACCTGGCGTACAAAAGCTTAGCTTAGGGCTTGGCATGCCTTTGGCGTGGGTTTTACATGGAATGCACCCTGGCTATGCAGTAGATGTTGATATGGCAAGACTTTCCAAAAATGGATGGCTAAGTCACTTGGTTGCAGACAGGTTTTTCAGGAGAAGGCATGACTAACATAGAGGTCAAATCTTTGCAAAACTTTGAATGTGTAAAGTGTTATTTGAATGTATTACTGAAAGGAAGCTTGAGATGATTCTCCATAATACCAGAGAGAGCAGTTTTGATATTGTCATAATTCTAGAGTTACAGCATTCTTAAAGTTTCTGGTATGTTGTGATCTCAGATTACCACATTGTGACCGATAAAAGCCATGTCACTTGATACCATCTTACAGACGTTTGAAAACTGAGTATTTTTGTATTGGTAAATTTTATTTTCCTGACTATACTCAGAATTTGGTGCACTTTTGATGTTTGTCAAAGCTTCAGATGCTTCCTCTTGTACATCCTTTCATAAAACATAAAGATGCTGCTATTCCAAAAGATGATATAAAAGAAATACTCTTTTTGGAATCATCGCAAATTATATGAATTTCCCTTTGAGCAATTCAGTTGAAAGAATGGGGCAATGACATTTTACATATTCAAGTTTCTTAAGTATTGATACACCAGTTTGTGCACCAATTAGACCAAGACATGATGCCTATGCTTGCATGACAACCCTTGGTAGCAAATACAGTTCTTGTGCAAACTTTGTAATCAGTTTCCGTTGAGTAAGCTCTATTGTTCTTTTGGATTTTGCAAGTTCTATAGAGTTGCAGAGAGACCATTGCAAACTGGTTTGATGTTAAATTCACGCTGTTTAAAAGTAATTTACAAACTCCTATCATATTTTGAATCTGAAACGGTTAATAACAGGCTGACAAACTTGGTGTATATTACCTCTATGGAAACCTCTTTCCCGCAAAGGGTTGATATCTCAGAGCAACAATAGAAATAGCAGATAACTGATATTCAGGATGTAACAAAGCAGCAATTGGGCACAAACAGTAGCAATAAGTGTCAATTACATGGCCAAATGCAATTAACCAATGTGTCCCAACATCTATAACAAATTTAAAAATTCTAATGCCAAGAGTTTTAACTCAATTATCTCAATACTATTTTATTTCAACCATGTTACAATTTGTCAAACTGTGGATACTATTTGGCGATACACACTCACCTATTTGCATAATTTCTTTTGCAGATGTTTCAAAGTATTGGATCAATTCTGTCAAAGGTGTGTTGGTATGTTTTCCTGTGAAAGTTATAGGGATCACTTCCCAAGACCAAATATGTCACTTCCCTGTATTGGTGATTAAAGTCTGCCTCAAATTAAATGTCACATGAAAATGCCAGTGAGTACTACCAGCATATAAGAACCCACAATTTTCCCAGTTATATATCCAAGTTATATATTGAGCATTTAGTGGGTAGTGAGGCTGCTCAGTTCTTAAATTGGATCTTACCTTGTTCAGGGCTTTCAGGAATTTCTTTTGCTCAGATTCAAACTAAAGCCTATTATTTGCTGTCAGTTCACAGCAATTGAGTTAATAAGGTCTCATTCACAACAGAAGTTTATGGAAGAATCTGAAATTGTATATAATACAATGAAAAGCTTTCAAAGAGCCACTTGAAACAGAAGTATATACTGAGGGCTGCAGTTTAAAAGTTTTTTTTGCAATATCCACACATGGTGTTATCAGTTTGTATAGGTTTGATGATTAAGCAACATAATTTTTGATTTAATTTGATGATCTCTAAAAATAAGAACCTATTTCAAATTTCAGGCTGAATGGGGATCCTATATAACAGGCGTTGTAATTTCAAAATTTCAGCCCATAGGTTCTTAATCACAAAGTTCTTATATGTTGGCTCTTACTGTAACAATGAAAGTGATTTGCATGTGCAATTTTACGTAATTGCAAACAGCATCTAATTTGAACCAGACTTCATATTTCATATTTCATATTTCATATTTCATATTTCATATTTCATATTCATATTTCATTGGCTCAGGGAAGATGACTACCAGCTGTTCCAAAATAGGAAGAAGATTTGGTCAGGCCTGACCATCAGAATGTTGCTTTTCTGGAGGATAACTTAATCATGAATACCTTGTTTGCTGGAGCTGCTTTGAAGGTCGAAGTATTAATTTTGAAAGTTCAAAGTTGTGTCTACCTCAAAACCAGAGCTTTGGTGTTGTTGAACCCTGGCAGATTCTTGAAGCACAACAATTAAGTCAAATGAAGTCTGAAGTAATGTCTGAAAAATTAGAAGCTGTGCAATGAATGAATTCTATTAAATATGATTAATGCGACACTGATTGCTAAAAGAGCTCAGTTGCAAATCCTTGGCAGAAAATACAGTTTGCACAAACTTTGCAATTAGACTCCATTGAGTATGCTCCATTGTTCTTTTGGAATTTGTAAGTTTTTGTGGAGTTTGTACTTGCATGCTTCCAGAAAGCTTTAAAGGTGATTTGAAGTGAAAATTTTTATGATTCAAATTAACGGCACTGTCGAATGATACGGACTCTTGTTTAAATTTCTTTGATATCTCACTTCGTTTTCAAGTTATTCACTGATATTAAGTTTCAGGTGATGACATCATTTTGCTTGCAAATTACTAGGATAATGTATGGAAAGATAGGTGCATCTGATCTTTGAAAAGTTACAGTTGTTGGAAACATTTAAGTTGAGCTGAATAAATGAAGTAGAAATTGTCTCATGGACTGATATGATGTTTAGAAAGGCATGTCAATTTACAAAAAGTTCTTGGAGTCAATTTCCTTTGGGAAGCATAGTCAGTCACCTACATTTTTTTTACTTTTTGCAAACAAAATAATGTCATCAGCCAATCATACAAAGTAGTGAATAACTCGAAAATGAAACAAGGTGTCACAAAATTTTCAACGACATTCTTTATCATTCAAAAATGCTATGCATTTGCACCAATAAAAATTTTCAATTGAGATCACCTTTAACGGAGATGTTGCAAACTGATCTTGTGCAAAATTCAGACTCTTTACATACTTTCTTTACGTACTTAACATACTTGAAAAAAACAAACTTTTCAAAACTTTGTTGCAAAATAAATGCAAACTAAATATGAACAGCAACAGTTTGTTATTACAAAAGGTTTCTCTGAAAAGTTAATCAAATTTTATGCAGATTTTTCTGATTGGTTGGGGTTGCTCTTCAAAGCCAAATAAGTTGGGGTAGGAACTCTGGGAAAGATTTTCTCCTATGCAGGCAACATTTTGTACTGGGAAACATGATAACTAGAAGGCCTAAAAATGCTTCAGGTCCATTTGTAACTGCTTTAGCTTTTGATATGCCAAGTCAATTTGATGGATTTGAAATTCATCAGTCGCAAAATTCTAGAGTAGCTGCAATGATGCGACGTGACAAGTTGTTCCTTGCATGACAATGCAACAGGACGATTATACTTCCTAGGCCTCATGGAACTCCACTGTTTCTGTTGTTAACCCCATTGGCATAGGAACACATTAGCTGCACCAAAATATAAATTCAATGTAATTACCAAAGGAAAGATATCTCTTTATATCACGAAAGGTAATGCTACAAAGCAATGTTGCACAAATACACGTACAGCAGATTTTAACTAATGAGTATCTAGATCCCAAATCACCACAAAAAAGATTTCTCTTTGTCAATTCATGCTGAGTCTTTAGAAAAGTTGGTCAACATTCTTTGATTTGCTCAGCGTTGTCGAGACTGGAAATTTTGGAAAATCCACTTTCAACTCAAGAAAGAAACGGATACCTTCCAAAAATTACAAAGATTCTTTAGTTCTTTAATTCAAAAAGGGTTAGGGTTAGGGTTAGGGTTTGCTAATTCCAGACTTTTTCTGAGAATCATGTTGTAAATCTCCAAAATCGGTCCAGCGTACACTTTATCATGGTCTGTTATTAGAAATTGATGTCTTATTGCTCTCGAGAGAGGTGAAATATCCATTGCGTATTGTTCTGTGTACAATTTGATCAATGTTTTAGTCATTTTTCAGTCAATTTGCAACCATGAAATTTTCATAATGTTGAATTTACCGATACTGCCAGTACTGGTAAGACAACGAGCAAAATCACAAAAATACTTCAATATTTCGGCTTTTAACTGGGATTAGAATAATTTAAATCTGTGAAGTACTTTTGGTGCTGTGAATTTTTTAAAGTTAGCACTTTTTTCTGGCTCACCCGGTATAGACAAAGATCTGTTAATATGGGACAGTTTTGTTTGAACTTGTTTAAACTTGTTAGGAACTTGTTTGAAAGGCTACTATGTCCAAAAGGTCGTAGTAGTACGAAAAAAGACTCCAGTGAGAAGATCTAATCCTTAACCCTATCCAGACTAAGGGGCTGATGTTAATGGTCTGTTAATAGGAGACTGTTTTTGATGCACCCAGTAAACCTTCATAGACTTTATTTTTCTTGACGATTTTTCCATTTTTCTCCGTGAGCTTAGGATCTACCGTGATTTTAATTTTCTTTCAAAATTTTATTGAATTTTTTCAATAAAAAGAATGATACTGTGATGCTGGAAGTAATGAAGTTATCAGAAATCTCCAAATCCAATTATGTCTGGTGGGCCAGAAAGATGCATACTGTCTTTGAAAAATCGTAACATAAGGCTATGACTCCGTTTACACAAGAGAAAACTAGATCGATCCCAAACTGGCACGGATCGCTAGCACTGAACTGTGTCACAGTTCAGTATTCATATTTTGAAAAATTATTAAGAAATTGCCCAAAAATAAGCACACCATCAGAATCATATCGTAAAGGAGAAATACTGGTTTTTAAATTTTTCACCTAACAAATCAATATATCTGCTTAACTGCAAAAATCATTTGGTAGCCCACCCAATTTGTTGGAATATATTTCGTGGCCCAGCCATGTTCCTTCCAGCCCACCCTAGCAGACACTTAATGACCGGCCCAATTTCTTTCAAGCCATACACCTTTTCAACTCAGCGGCCTCGTTGTGGAACCTCTCAAAATGTCTTCAAATTACTTCATCATGTGAAATTTCTGACCTCAGGCTCAGTTCATCACCCAAACCCCAACCTGGTTGCACAATTTCATGATCCTAGTGTTACCAACTTACCAACTAGATTTTGATTTCATGATTGTAAGCTGAAGATTTGAAAGGGATTTAGCCGTATATGATGACCAAGGGAGTAAAGTTACGCTTTGAACGATTTTCTAGGTAAAATCCCGTTCAAATTTCATATCAGTTATCGTCATGACATTAAAATTGCAGAAACTAGGATAGTGAAAATTCGAATCTAGGCTAAACCTTGCGTACTGACTCCCAATCCGTGGTTAGAAGTTTCCGACGAAGAATTCTCAAAAATTTCCAAACAAAGGCTTTAGAAGGTTCATTGCAGTCAAAGTGGAAGAACTTTCCCTTAATGTAGTAAAAATTCAGGCAATGGTAGTTGGTTCCCGACCAAACCTGAAAAAGATCGATAATCATAACACGGCTACCCCTAATTTTTCCATAGGTGGAGAGTAAATCGAGGTCGTGGATCAAACTAAGTACTTGGTCGTGATCCAAGACAAAAATCTCTCCTGGGAAAATCATATCAAATGTTTGCGTACCAAAATCTCTCGTGCTTTGGGAATTATGAAGTACTCTAAAAAGTTTCTTCCAAAAAGCACTCTGAGTAAAGTATATCGCAGCCTTGTAGAACCCCACTTCCACTTTTGTTGCTCTGTCTGGGGTTGATGCAGTGACTCTAAACTCCAAATTTTGCAAAAATTATAAAATCGAGCGGCAAGAATTATCACAAGTAGTGTTTATGATGCACCTGCCGCTAACTTGATTCAGAACCTTTCTTGTCCAACTATTGCTGATATAATCAAAGCTGAAACTGTTACCATGGTTTTTAAGTCAATGAATGGTCTTGCACCTGAATATTTGTCTGAACTTTTCACAAAGTGTTCGGAAAATAGCCATATGAACTTAACCATATGAACATAACAAACACCGAATGTGATCTTCGTGTCCCACTGATGAGAACAAACAACGGACAAAAGTCTTTTTCATTTCGTTTGACCAGGCTCTGGAACCAATTAAGCTCCGATGCTAAAAAGGCACCCTCAATTGGTTTTTTCAAAAAATTACAAAACAAATGATTCAGCTCGTGCTACTGTTTTTCTTAGTTAATTTTGTTTTGATTTTAGACTAGCATTACTTAACTTCTTTTCTCCAATATTGTAAAAGTTGTTATTATAGTTAATTTTTTAATTTCCTTTTAACAGGGCAAATTGTAAATCAGAATTTCTGTATTGTTACCGTGTATGAATATGTTTGAAATAAAATATGTTTGAAATAAATAGTACAGAAGAAGCGTACCTTTTAAAATTGGAAGATTATTTGAAAACAGATTTTCACGATTGGATGATTTTTCAAACATTGCTTTATTCTTTGCTTCCGTTCCATTCAAATATTACTTCCGTTGGGTCGAGCAAAATGAATCACAGCAGAATAAGATTAATTAAAAAAATTTCAGTTTCAGTTCATGTTTCAAATCCCGCTACATACAATTCAGTAAAGCTATAATATACAAAGATTTAAGATACTATTAGGAATTGATACAACATGCAAATGCAAAAGAAAGACCAAAGATAAATTGCATGCAGGGAATTACTTAAAGGAGGAGCTCTCACACTAGGTAACCTAATCGAGGAGAGAGTCCCCCCCTATCCTAGAATATTATCGGTTGACTTTGGATGAATTGAATTATCCTTAGAAGTAGACGGAATTGCATTCCATCACGCTATGGAGCCCATGCACCAAAATATACGTACAACCCCACACCAGTTGGGCCACCATCCCACACAGGCCACCATGTCAAATGGGTAGGCCACCATCCTCATCGAAAGATAGCAACCCACCCACCCTAGACAGCAAGGATTTTGTCATGAAAAGAAAACAAAATTCGATGAAGATACGCTTCTATTTTGAATATCAAAAAAATAGTGGTACGCTGCTTCCGTTTTGACTGTAACTCATGCGGAACGGAAGACTCAAGCATAGGTTTCAAATCTTTTAAAAGCTGGGTGTAAAATTCAATGACCTATTTCTTTGGACTGAACGGCTTCAAAGAAACTTTAACTATTTTACAGTAAATCTGTCGCTGGACTTTTCTGAATTCTTCAAGATTTTCAGAATTACAGTATTTTCTTCTTTTTTAAGAATTCAAGAGAATTTTCGAAAAAAAAGCTTTAAACTATTGTAATTTCTAAACCTGTTGACGAAAGATCAAATAATTTTGAAGAAAACCATAGTTTGTGAATGCCTACAATATGGTATCAAGCAAAACTCTTTCACTCCTCTGGTTTCTGATTTAGAAATTTGATGACATCACATCATAAAATGAGCTGAAATATAAAATAGGCTGTGATTTCTACAACTATTCAAGATTTCTGAAAAGTCCAACGGTAGAATCCTAGAAACGTGGCTAAAGTTTCCTTCAAGTCATTCGGTTTAAAGAAGTAGCTCATTGAATTTTACACCCGGCTTTTTTCGTAGATTTAAGGATTTGGAACCTATGCTGAAGACTCATGAACCATTTGTGAAACCTTTCGCAAAAACTTGATGCTCATGATCAGCCCTCCACAGTTGAAACCTGCGATGAATATATTCCCATCAAAATTCCTTGACCTGCTATCTAAAAGCTCTGGACAAATAAATCTACAGTTAATGGGTATTTCAGGCTGTTTTTCCCTTTATTTATCATGAGTTAGTTTATTTTCAGAACAAATATTTGTTATCTGATTTTGAGTCATGGGTTTTTCGCTTCTTCCCGAAGATTTGACTTCAAACAACCTGGCGTGCTCACACCACTTTATCACATCTGCAATAAGATAACGGATTTTTCTTTGACAAAGGAAGTCGGTTATATTGCGCCGTTGTTTTAAGAGTTGTCGAAAAGTTCTTGTCTAGAACTAAAGTAGATCTAAAATCATATACCGAGCGAGTAAGAAAATTTGTACAGTATCTCATGTAAAGCTTTTAAGTTCAAACTCAAATACCTCTCAACCTGCTTATTCTTGCAATAAATAAGACATTTTCTATAAGTGTAATAACCAGTTACTAAATGGGTCCTTGCTTGTGAAAATTGAGATCTTCAAAGACGTTCTTTCTTGTGGATGTGCTTTGAGGGAGGAAACATGCGCTTGAAAGAACTCTCCCGAGTTTGAAATGTGAATTTTTTGAATTAACTTTCGCGAATCAGCAAAAGAGAGTTCCCAATCAATAAGAGATTTCTTTGGATTTATCTCATAAAAAGCTTCGCAGTTTTAAACTCAAATAGCTCTTGACTTGCTCATCCCAGCTAAACAGGTAAAACATTTTCTAAAATCGCAGTAATGCAGTTATTAAATGAGAGCTAGTTTGATGAAATTGAGCAACGGAAACAAAAACAGGACGTCTTCATGTCTGAATCATCTTTCCAGCATTTATAAGTAATGTCTTACAACATCAAGATTGCAGTTTGCCACGCCGTAATAATTAGCTTATTTTCAGTTCATCTCAACATCATGAACACCCCTGCAAATGAATTATACCCCGAGTGTCTCAAACCCCAGTTTACATAAGGAGGACGGGGGTCATTTTAGCAAAGGTTGGTAAGCGCTTCAATTTCCATGTTGATATTGTAAAACGCTGCTTGCAAATATTGAAAAAATTAATCGTATTTGACTACCTCCGTTTTTTCCGTTGGTCAATTTCACCAAAGCAGTTCACAATTAGAAACGTTAGTGCTATGCTTTTAGAAAGTGTTTTATTTGTATTGCAACTGCTAAAGCGAACAGGTCAAGAGATATTCAAATTTAAGACCAGGAAGCTTTGTATGAGACACCCTGTACTTTCGCGAATTTAGTTTCCTATCAACTTAGCAGTGTATCAACTGCTCCTCGACTGTGCAGTGACTTTTCCGAATCTTTCCTATCTATGCTTGTCATTAGCATTCACGGGGGTGTTCTTCCATATTAAAGGTACCTGGGGATGTGCCGCCCGCAAGGGTACACCTTTTCGGACTTCTAGTCTAGCCAAGGGTATACTTTTTGGCTGTTTTAGTCGAGTTTAGTCTAGGCAAGGGTATGCTTTTTTGCAATTTTGGTCAAAGAAATTTTCAAAATTCGGTAGTTCCTGTATAATACCCAAATTTGAAAAATTTTTGTCCAGAGAATGCGAAAATTTGGCAAGTTTTGTCCAGAAAACGCCGAGCAGCTTGGATGGAGAAATTAGCCTAGCTAAGGGTATCATTTTCACAAAAATTGGTCTAGCCAACGGTTGCACTTAAAAACTTTTTGCGGCACATTCTTACCCGAAATTTAGCCGAGAACCCCCCTCCCCGTGCTAACATTGCTTGAGGTAGTCGTTGTTAAACAAATTATATTGAATTTCCTTGCATTTTAGTAAGTCCTACAACAAAATTATGAGAACAGGAGTATCAATATTTGATTATGTACGGTTAGGAAATTTAGCAAGAAAAACATTCGCCAATTTCTCATTTCATGAAATTTTGTGAAACAAACTTCCACGAAGTTTGGTCAAAAAAGCGCGAAGAACGCAAAGTTTCATCCCGCGAAAGTTTTTTCCCTTTCAGAAACGTTCCCTTCAAGCCGTTCAGGCTTCTGTTACTCACGATACAACTTGGAATTTTGCAGCCGCACTCGAATCTTTATTTCAAAGATGACTCAAGCCGCCTTCTTAACATCGTAGGTAGGGAACCTTCCACTAAATTATGGTTTCCGACTATTTTGATGAAGAATGGAATTGATCTAAAACACGATAGCGTTTCATCGACAGATCACTTCAGCATGCTACAAGAGTTTTTTTGTATTACGTGAGAAAAACCCACTTTTTAGAACTTTTCGGAGTCTTTGTAGCGTGAGATCATTTTTCCAATTGGGTGCCTCAGAAGCCTCAGACATATTTTCTTTTAACGTAATTATGCAATATGCAATGACAAGTGCCTTCTATGAATAAAACAATGAAGACACTCAGACACAGCATTGTTTCTTTGGCTATCAATTGTTTACAGTATAAAATCCGCATGTACTTGAATGGGATACTTTAAGATTGTTTTGCGCTTTGCAAATGCAACCTTTTAACGTTGCATTAGCTGTTTTGTTAACTTTCGGTCACATGCAGCCTCACTCTACAAAGACTCTCAACTTTTGCTCATCTCATTGAATGGAGCTGGTGTTGTTGTTGTTGTCACTCCAGCGAGAGCCTAACCACTCGACAAAATAGCGGCTACACCAAACCCGCTTTTGGCAAATGAATATTCTGTCAATAAAGGAAATTCAAAGACACCCGTAGACACACGTCAGGTTGAAAAGGTCTTTGGAAAGTTTAAATCCTCAATGGGATCTGGGCCTGATAGCATTGCTAACTTTTTCTTGAAAGCAGGACTCCCAATCTTAGCCGAGTCTCTTTGCGACATTTTTAATCTCTCTTTAGCTACCGGTGTTTTCCCAGATTGTTGGAAAGTTGCAAACTTTGCCCCCATATTTAAAAGTG
The DNA here is from genome assembly GCA_964020215.1 of Aurelia sp. 3 sensu Dawson et al. (2005). Lineage (NCBI taxonomy): Eukaryota > Metazoa > Cnidaria > Scyphozoa > Semaeostomeae > Ulmaridae > Aurelia > Aurelia sp. 3 sensu Dawson et al. (2005). The sequence continues at coordinate 12,176,724 of OZ026593.1, read as the reverse complement.
GTGAACAAACTGATCGCTCAGATTACAGACCTATCTTAGTTCTTCCTTTTTTATCAAGAGTGTTCGAAAAGTTGGTTATAATCAGCTTTATGAGTACTTGGATAAAAATAAACATCTTTTTTCGCATCAATCCTGTTTTCGGAGTTTGCACTCTATAGTTACGTCCCTCTTAAATAATGCAAACAATTTTTCAGCTCTTCAACAATTTGTCGCCATTTTGTTCCGAATATGGCTTTCAGGGGCAGGCGGTTTTTGCGATTACTGCTTGAAAAGCATTCATCTAAGCATTGGTAGCCCGGGAGGGGAGGGGGAGCACTCATATATTTTTCAGTACGGGAACGTGCGCTGAACAGGGCATCATTTTGGAATAGTTGGCCCCATGACAGGGTCCTTATTTCTTTTTGCAGACTCTGGAACGTCCTTGTAGGCCATTTAGATTCCGCAAATGTGATTTAAACCCTTTGGATGGCAACATTTCCGTATTTTCTAATATATTTCTTACAAATTTCCAGGGCAGCACACAATCTTTGTTGAAGAATCTCAAGGACAGGGTATTATTAACGAAAATTTTATTCCGGGACAAAATATTATTTTCTAAAATTGACTCCAGAGTAGGGTAGCTTTTCAGCTTTTCTAGTTGCACCTCCCCGCATATTTGTAGACCAAGTACCTCCCCCGGGATTGATAGCTAGTTTCGTTGTACAGTACTTCTGAAAAAACTGCTTTTGTGGCGTTTTAGGCTCAGTGGTTTTGAGAAAACAAAGCAGGTGTATGATATCTGTAAGAAGCTAATCCATTTCTGGAACACAATTGGCGTAGGGAAGTGAGTCGTTGTTGCATCAGTATCAGTCAGGTCAGCGAGCAAAAGTAAGAAATGTACCGAGTCTAGTGCAATGGTAAATGCACGTATTGTTTTTGATAAGAAACTGAGAATTTGGGCCAGCCCTGAACGTTTCTCGAAATCATCAGACATTCATTACTCTGAGTTTCTTACGAATTTCTTAGAGGTTCGACAACAAGCTTTATGCTCATTGCCTGTGACCTCGTCACAATTTCAAAACAAGGTTTTTTGAAGTCTTTCCAATGTTTAAGCTTTACTCGAGCACCTTCTGAAGTAATGTGATGTCAAAATAATCGTTTCCTGACATAACTGCAGAGTTAAAGTCCTTTGATGCTAAAATTCAAGTCATAATGTTAAGTAAGGAGATGAAATTCCCTGGTTTTGAAACAACAAATGATTTTGACTTTCTTTCTCAATAAATCAGCAACCAGTTGCCCTACTTGGTCAAACTCTGTGCCAAATTCTCAGTTAAAGTCTATGCTATTAAATAATTTGAAAACTTCGAAAGTTGGATTTATGCTTTCACCACAGGAGACATCAAACATCGTACATGGTTTTGAGACACCCTGTATGCCTTGAAGGACAAGTCCGGGGTTGATAAGATTTTTGTTAACAAGCAACCTTACCATCTGCTGAACACAAATCGTGAGTTCTTTACAAGTTCTGATGCCTCCAACTTTCATAAATTGGTTAATGAATCTTCGTAAGTTAGGCCAAATATCGTTGCCACTTTGTATTTTGTACGAGTGTACGAAGGCGCGATAAGGAGGCTAGCAATGTGAGTGGTATAATATCAATTCATATTGCAGCCTCATTCAGGTCACCATGACGTGACGTCATAGAAAATGACGTCAATTCGCACTTCTTAGCAGATTGAAATATGTGGTTTCGCAGATTAAAAGAGCAAAAATTGAAAAAAGTACAGAACACCATTCACAACAGTGTAATCTCTTGAATAATCAACGATTATACCAACCCCGGACTTTAAAATGAAACTGAATACGTATCCTTCCGTTGTGGATACGAAAAGTAGCATTTTGATGCCTTGTTAATGAGGTAAAGAAATTACGAAAATTGTTTCTTAATTTTGCGATGGAGTTAACAAATAGAGGCATATTTTGTAACAATGACATGCTTTGATGATCATTGACTTTTCGAAGCATTTAGCAACTGTAAACAAAAACGATTTTTGTAGCCGAAAAGTCACGTTGTGAATGTAAAAAAGCGCACAGTGATCCAATTTAGGGTAGAAAATACAAAGCATCGCATCAATCGAATCTAGTCAAAACAATCATGACATATGGCCTTAAAGAGGATATCTTACGGATCAAAATAAAGCAAAAAGTAGACTTTTGTGGCTCCTGAGTCTAGAGATATTTTCTTGCAAAGTTGGATGAAGGGTATATCATTTGCTAATGCCTCTGTCCAGGGTTATCTGATTTTAGTTCTGTTTGTTTTAATACTACTACATGTCAACTAAAAACTACATGTCAGCTTACAGGAAGTTGGCCATTGTTACGAATTTTTTTGTTTTCTTGTTATATCTCCTATATGAGCTTATTTTCCTGAAATTGACTCCAAAAATCTGTAATTTGAAATTGAAAGTACAAAATTAAAAAATTAAAGAAAAATATGTCTGCCAAATTACATGAAAATTACACAATGTCAATTTCATAAGACTTTGCAAGCAAATATCTCCAGACTCTCATCCTTATGATATCTTCTTTAAGACCATGTATCACAATTAATGTTTTGATTAAATTTGATTATTGCTATATTTTTTATTTTCTTCCTTTATTCTCGCATTCTGGATCACAATGAAGCTGTCTACCGATCAACCAAACTACACATTTTTGTAGCTCTTCTCTCTATATGGATTCTAAACCCTCTAAGCCCCACGAAATGGCTTTGCAATGCAAACTGAAATGTGCTCGAGATTCGACTGATTGTATGTTCGTGGTTATCGCTATTGATAGAAGATCGGGACGAAGCTTTCCCCTATTGATTTCATAACTAGCTATGGAAACCATAGCAACACTGTACGAACTCCAGGCAATGGCAGATGGGCCTAAGTTGCCAGCTCGAACCTTCAATGCCAAAAACCTCAAAGTTCAAGTTTACAGTGATATTAGCCATGAAAAAAGCCGCAAGCATACAGGTGAATATTTCCTTGATCAAAGAATCAAGAAACCTTTCACTGTGAACCAGGAGCTCCTCATTTTAAAGGCCACTTAGCTTCCACAAATTTTACCGCAGCAATGAGAATTTCCAACTGTCGAGGATGGCTTGCCTCGCTTCTGAGAGACTACACTTTAGTCTCGTTTCAGAGCGCACACCAAAACCTGTTCATTTCCGTCTCAAAATTTTTATATGAAAGCCCTAAAGTCCCAGTTTGAGCAAAAATAAAGAAATGTTGTTGCGATTACAGGGACTATGTCGTGAGTCTCGCTCGAGATAGGATAGGAATAATAGTTACAGTAACTGTAATCTGATCTAAATAAGAAGAGCATGTAAAGCAAAGAAGACTACGCGTTTTTTTATGAGAAACTAGGATCAGGCCATACATAGTACTACAAGTTTCTTAATTCAACGTGAAATTTTGTCCATTTAGGTACTAAAAGTTTCTTAATTGGTTTCTTATTTTTTGAATGCATAAACTATCAACGTGGTCGCTAACACTGCTGCAGATACGTTTCTTGACATTTAAAGCATCACATAGGAATAAGCAGTGTTCTGTCATGATGAAAACACAAATGGTTAGTTTAAATTGCAAAAGAATGAAGGTTCGACGATATATTTGCTATGATATCCGTGCTGTGAACCTTAAAAGTTCTTCATACATCTCAGACATAGTAGTAGAGTTTCCTAAGATTTTGGCCATCTTGGTACTGGTTTCTTAGGACGTGTAACTCCCTAACCTGGGTACCAGACTCTCTAGTGCCCCGGGTGGTAACTCTCCTGCCCTCTTCGTGTCCATTAAGGCCACTAAATCGTCTTTTAAATGCCCATTTTTATATGTGTGATTCTACTCGCTATTTGAACCCTAAGCCCCAGAAAATGAATTCTAGACCCCACGAAATGACTTTGCAGCGAAAATTGAAATGATCTTGTAATTCTATTGAAATATACTTGCATTGAATAAATCAAGGGAGACTAATTCTCCTGCCCCCTCGTGTCCATTAAGGCTAATAAACTGTTTTGAAATTTCCCATTTTATGTAAATCTATTCCATCTTGGACCCTATGTCCCGCAATATGAACTTTAAACCCCATTGCAAGTTGCTGTGTACTTGCAATTTCACCGAGGTAGAAAGAGCATAATTTCATTCTTTAAGGAAAGGGAAGCTAACTCCCCTGCTCTCCTTCCTGTACATTATAGCTGCAAACCGTCTTTAAAATGCACATTTTTACGTAGATCTGCTCCCTCTTTGAACCCTGGGCCACACGAAATGACTTCTAAGCCCACGAAATGACTTTACACTACAAATAAGATGCGCATATGTTTTATCGGAATGGGAAACAGGCCGTGCTTTACTCGCATAAATCAGATGTTTGCAGTGCGCTCTGAGAAAAACAAATTCTTGATGGCAGGTGAAAAGAATGGTATCTATCTACGTTACAAAACAATTTCTCTTTAATCAATTGTGTTAGGTGTAAGCGTTGCTTCACGGTTTCCTTACATTAACTGGCTTGTTACATAATTATAATAAAACGAAATCAAGGATGACTAAAGATAATGGAATGAGCAATTGACGCAGAATACTCTAACTTTGATTTGCAGGTCGAAGGAGAAAGCACGAAGCAAAGATCCGTTGATGCGACAGGTGATTTTACTGGCTTGAATTTGCTAGGTGAGCAATGTCCGTGTCGATTTAACACACAACAGCGGATATGGTGAAGGCACATGGAATCTGTGGCTTGAATTCCTTGATAAAAGCAGCGAAGTATCTTTAAGGTTTGTGCGACTTGTGATATTTTTGCATGATTTCAAACCATTTGAAACTGAAGATATTTTCGAAAGACATTTATTTTCAAGTTTTACAGACTGCCCTTTTACCTAATCTGTCCTTCACTTGAAATCGGTATGTCTGATACGGTTTTAACCTCTTTTCAGTTTCTTCTGGATTTCGAACAGCTTTGTTTGTATGAGGTTTGCAAGTCTTCTTGAATGTTTTCTAAAAGCGTCGAATTTAAATCTTCAAGTACTATCAACCGTCCGTTTACTTGATCTCAATGTAAGTAAGATTTTCACATTTCATCACATCAGCGTCGTTTCAAAATGTTTTGCTATTTTTCATTCATTTCTATCAACTAGTGTAATTTATTTTTTTCTAAAACGTTATCCACACAGTACCGAGTATGCTTTTACAAGCCGTTCTTTCACTTGATTTTTAAGGAAATTTAAGTTTGTAGGTCTTATATGGTTGACTTTGATTTGAGTTTCCATTTGCTTTCAAGTTGTTTCCTTAAGCTCAGCGTTCCTTTAATTCTTTCAAATTGTTTCCTTAAGTTTGGCGCTCCTTTGATTTGGTACAGTTTGTATGAGGTTTGCAGGTATTCTTTGGCATTTTCTAAGTGCGTTGAGTTGAAATCTTCAGATGCTACCAATCAATCTTTTATTTTAGTCTAGATTCAAATGAAATTTTCAGATCTCGTTGCGTTTCAAAATGTTTTGTTATGCATTCATTTCTATCAACTAGTTTAATTTATTTTTTTCTAAAACGTTATCCAAACAGTACCGAGTATGCTTTTACAAACCGTTCTTTCACTTGATTTTTAAGGAAATTTAAGTTTGTAGGTCTTATATGGTTGACTTTGATTTGACTTTCCATTTGCTTTCAAGTTGTTTCCTTAAGCTCAGCGTTCCTTTAATTCTTTCAAATTGTTTCCTTAAGTTTGGCGCTCCTTTGATTTGGTACAGTTTGTATGAGGTTTGCAGGTATTCTTTGGCATTTTCTAAGTGCGTTGAGTTGAAATCTTCAGATGCTACCAATCAATCTTTTATTTTAGTCTAGATTCAAATGAAATTTTCAGATCTCGTTGCGTTTCAAAATGTTTTGTTATGCATTCATTTCTATCAACTAGTTTAATTTATTTTTTTCTAAAACGTTATCCAAACAGTACCGAGTATGCTTTTACAAACCGTTCTTTCACTTGATTTTTAAGGAAATTTAAGTTTGTAGGTCTTATATGGTTGACTTTGATTTGACTTTCCATTTGCTTTCAAGTTGTTTCCTTAATCTCAGCGTTCCTTTAATTCTTTCAAATTGTTTCTTAAGTTTGGCGCTCATTTGATTAGGTACAGTTTCTATGAGGTTTGTAGGTCTTCTTCGGCATTTTCTAAGTGCGTTGAGTTGAAATCTTCAAATGCTACCAATCAATCTTTTATTTTAGTCTAGATTCAAATGAAATTTTCAGATCTCATTGCGTTTGCATCATTTCATTTTGTTTTCCTTTTATCGGTCTTTTTCTGTTTGCTGATTTAGTTTGTTATGTTTAAACAACATGTTTCAAATTGCAACAAGTATATAATTTCGAATTTTACAAGTAGTTGCGTGGTTTTTTAGTTAATTTCACATTACTTGAAGTTTGTAGATCTTAAATGGTTTTTGACTTTTTGAAATTGGATAAGTTCTAATAGCATCGAATTGAATTTCTCAAATTTTACCAACCGTTCTTATGCTTACCTAAATTCTAGTCAGATGTTCAGGACCCATTATATTTGCGTTGGTCTAAATCATTTTGCTTTCGTTGTTTGTTTCTATCGACTATATTGTTTAACGAACGGTTACTTGATCTTAACGCGAACTTTAACTCTCCTAGCGGAATACCTGCTTTTCTTTTTCGTTATTTCAGTAATATCTAATTTGGAAGCTTTCAAATTCTTCCCATACATCACTAGGCATCCTCTTTACACAAAACCAAGTTTACAGTAATTTTCAGCCCAAGTGTGCTGATTTTGAGACCTTTCAGACCTCTATCACGCTCACTTTTGCACGTTCTCACTGCAGCACGTTATCCTTGCAGTGGCAAATACGAAAGGGGCGAATATTACCATAAACTGAACTAATATTACCGGTGACTATATATATTCACAACTTCCAATATTTTCAGGCCCTTTAGCTTAGTGCCGTAGTATTTTTGAAGGTGACTGTAGAGACCTGCATGCACATTGTGCAATTTTTCTTCGCTTATACCGAGACTTTGTTAAGCTCGCGGGTTTGCGCACACTGACCAAGAAGCCTTCGTATTTAGAGTTATCAGCCAGGCAGTTTACTTTACTAACGATATCCATACCAACTCACACCTTACCAAGGTGTAAAATGCGTACCTTATTGATGAAGATACTAAAACCTCTTGAGAACCAACAGTATGGCTGCACAAGTCAATAACATTTCCCTCAGAGTGTCGAAAACAGTCAGAAAAAGGAAATGCCTTGAGCTTAGTGTGGAATGGAGTTGTAATGCACTCCTAAATATATGATCGTATAGCAAGTTGCGCTGCTTACTTTAATTCAGTTTCTAGCACTCAGAATAACGATAAGTGCCCTTCAGTTCCTGTTCACGAGTTTCGCAATTCCTTAGTCTTCATCTTGACTAAAATAGTTTCAAATAACGATGATGAAAATATTTGTTTGCCTTCTCGTAATATTTTTAGACACCTGTTTCAACAAACTTTCTGTGACTGTATTAACTTGTTAGAGATCTCTGAAAGTCTTTATTACCTGTTGAGTAGATTTCCTGTGGAATTTCATCCTAACAAATTTTCATTTGACTAAAACTTGGAGAATTTTACCTGGTACAACACGTTTTTGATAAGAAACGTCGATCAACCCTTAATTCAAAGGGAAGATTTTTGCATTATAGTACCAAGATTTCTCAATTTGTTTTTGATTTTTGAATGCATGAATCAAAAATCGGTCTTTAAGACGGTTGCATAGTTTTGCATAGTGTGCTGATTCAAAGTCTTGTTTCTTTGCCTCCATTTCTTACAAATTTTTTAGTATTTTACCTACCAAATAAAACATCATATAGGAATAAGCAGTGTTCTGTTATGAACGGTAGGTTCAACGACATATTTGTATTTAAATTTGAAAGTTTCTTGATATTTTTCAGACATAGTAAAAGATTTTCTAAAAATTTCGGCCATCTTTTTATTGGTTTCTTAAAACCAGCATCTTATAAAATGAACCGAATTGGTGCCTGCTTTTAAGTTATGAACTGTTTTTTATACCGTAGTTACTTCGTTGATTCAGAAAGCGTTTAAAGAATTCAATGCTTTGCTGTAAACGTTTTCCTCAGCAAGCTTTTCTTACGTTCGTTAGATATTTGTGTTTTACAATTGGTTTTACAACTCTAAACTTGAAATTCCATCAAGCGCTTAACTAACACTCAATGCTATCAACTTTCGAAAGTTAGCGCTCTAATTTGATTACATTTATGTTGCGAAGCACAACCAAACTTTGATTTCTATAATGCTCCGTTGCCAGCGAGAGTTCAGCAAGAATTTGACTCCCTGACTTAAAATTGCATCAAGTTAAACCAGCGCTCATTTCCATAAACCTGCTGTAAGATGCATAAGTTAGCAACACAAAAGCTTTGTAATGTTAAGTAATATTTTCTACGAAGAGGTATTAGGTTGAATTGATATATCCTTGAATGCTTACAGTTTTTGCCAATCGATTTTGCAAGCTTCATCGAAATCTCTAAATTTAAAGACGGATTTTCAATTTTAAATTTCAATCTGTGTGCTATGATGAGCTAGTTTCGATCAAAACATCTGAAGTCCCATTTATATTGCCTGGAAATTTATAGAATTTTGTACATTAATTTAAAAACTTCATCAAACTTTCTGATGTTTGCAGAAAAACTTAGACTTAATTTTTGATTTTCTATTTTGCGATGAGAATGTTTCAATATTGACTTTAAGATTATATATGCTCACAAAAAGTTTACTCTGCTGGAGTTTTGTTATGAATTTAAACCCTTCATCAAAATTTTATGAAAAGTTTGAGTTTATGATCTCTTTATCTGTTTGTGATGCGATACTTTCTCATGTTGACCTCAAGACAATTTTTTAAACAAAAATTTTGCTGTTTTGGATTTTGTTGATTGAATATGCTGTACTCTCGAGTACCGAATAATCGTCCCCCCCCCCGCTTATTAATTTTTCAAAAATTTTCCAACCCCCCCGCTCTTATTCCAACCCCCCTTTTATTAATTTTTGGAAAAATGAAATGGTAGTGAACAAAATTTCTGAATAAACGCAAGAAAAAGTCTCAATAAATGCATTCAAAAGAACCAGAGTTCATAAGTAACCGTATCAGTAACGTCACTGTTCACATAAATATATAAAAGATACGTGTTTACCTAAGAAAACGACTATTTTCTATTTCTCCAAGCACCCCCCATTATTCCAACCCCCCCGATTATTGCGATATCGAACCATTTCCAACCCCCCCGATTATTCCCACCCCCCCCCGTTTATTCGGTACTCGAGAGTAGACCCTTTATCGATTTAGACTTCTGATTTTGATCCCTGTCTCGCGATGTAATACATTCTAATGTTGACACTAGGATCACTTTTCACTAGGATAGAGCTCTGTTGGATTTTGGTTATTGAATTTGAATCCTTAGTCAAAATTTATAATGTTTATGAAACAATCTTAGGCATCTAATTTCGATCTATGTTTCGCGATGCGATACTTTGCAATGTTGACTTTTTAGATCATTTTTCAGTGAAATTTATAGCTCTGTTGGATTCTGGTTAACAAATTCAAACCATTTGTCAGAATATACAACATTTATGCAACAAAATATGAGATAAATTCTGTGTTGACTTTAACATCCTTTCCCTAGAATTCAGCTCTATTTAATTGTTTTAATTCTTCGTCAAAATTTATAGAAACATGTTAGACTGCTATTTTCAGTCTGTTTGCGATTCTTCCTAATGTTGACTTTGAGATAATCTTTCTACTATGATTTAGCTCTATTTTATCTTTGTATTGGTTGAAAAGCTTCATTAAAACTTCCTGTGCTCAAAACAGAAGATTTTGAATTTCATAGCCTTTCTTTCATGCAATACTTTTCATAAGAATATTTGAAATAGATTTTTACTTTACAACGCAAGACAATTGAATTTTGTTTATTGATTTAGAGGCTTCACCAAAATTTCTAAGTTTTAAGCTCAGTTTTAGATTCTTACTTAATACCTGTTCCTGTTCTTCACAGCAATACTTTTAAAAGTAGATTCTACACTTTGTGATTTTAACCCTATCTGACCTGGGCGATTTGAAACACTCAATGCCTGGGGGGGGGGCGGATTCCGCCCCCCTGTTTATCTTTGTTGTTGCTTGAGATGTGGCGACCAAATTTGGCACAAAGGTTGTTCATTATATAAACAATGAATTTTTGAAACAATGGTTTAAATAGCGTTGTTGTTGTTGTTGTTGTTGCTAGAGCATAATTAAGATTATGATGTCATATGACGTCATAAAAATGAAAGTGTGTTGAAAGGTCGTAAAACTTTGCTTTTCGTAAAGAAATGAAATATATAGATAAAAATAGATGTAAATTCATAGTTTAGACTTAATTGGACCAATTAAAAAGAATTATGAGAGATACATTGTATATTTTTCACAGAGTGTAGCACAAAAACTTCGTTACCATGGAGACAAGGCTAAAATAGAACACCAAAATTGTTACAGTTTGATTGCTGTAAGATAGAAAGTTAAACTTGCTAAATCTCAGAGGCATTCAGCAAACATGGAAAAACGTATTAATGCAAATGTACGAGGGGGGCGGAATCCGCCCCCCAGGTCAGATAGGGTTAAGGGTGGTATATTTTGATGATGAAATCTCGAATCATTCGTTCAAACTGAAGTACGCTATGAATGTCATTCTGCATAAGCTATTACGCCCATCCCCATTTGCAGTAGGTTTGGTCGGCGACCAGCGTGGTCGCCTTGTGCCAACGTTCTGTTGCTAGAGAACATAAGCAGTGCACTTTTCCGTGCTCTACAGGGCACTTTTCCATGCTGTTTTTAAACTCAACTGGCATCGTGTAAACAGGGGTCTCAATGCTAAAGATTCTAATTGCTCTTAGAAGCCTGGAAGGGTGGGTAGACATGGTCAGCAAATGCGTGCCGATTTGGAAGGCAGAGGCACTTCCAACAGGCCAAAGCAACATCGTTTTGACTATCATTATTATTATTATCATTATTATTATTATTATTATTATTATTATTATTATTATTATTATTATTATTATTTTTATTATTAGGACATTTCTATAGCGCCATTTATCTACAATAAAAATATTCAAAGGCGCTTTAACAAATTTAGATTATGTAAAGAAAAACAGTTGAAAATAGTTAAAAATCAGGAATAAAAAGTTGTATAAAATTGTAAGTATCCCTCGAATGCCACTTTGAACAAATGGGTCTTCAATCTCGACTTAAACTCTGCAATGTTAGTGGTCATACGCAGTTCAATCGGGAGCGAATTCCATAATCTGGGACCAGCAGTGCTAAAAGCTCTGTCGCCCAAACTCTTCGTGTTAGAGTTGGGTACATTCAAAATTAGACTACCATTCGATCGCAAGGATCTACCAGGATTGTAAATGGTAATCAATTCTGTCAAATGTTCAGGGGCCCTACCCTGAAGAATCTTAAACACAGTCAAGAGGATCTTAAACATTGGTCTACACGTCATTGGTAACCAGTGTAAGTCTATGAGCAATGGTGTCACATGATTAAATTTACGAGCACCTCTAATTAACCTGGCTGCACAGTTTTGTACATACTGTAGCCTCGACATTGTGTTTTTTAGAATACCATACAACAGCGCATTACCATAGTCCAATTTTGATGTTACAAAAGCATGAGTAAGCGTAGCTAAGGTGTCGCTGTCAATAAACTTCTTGATTGACCAAAGATTGCGAAGCTGCATGAAGCACACCTTTGAAATATTGGCAACATGAGTAGACATATATTCATGTGCTTGTCCCATCTGCTTCCCAGATTCCTCAAGGATTCAGATGGTTCTATAACAGATTCACCAATCTTAAAATCGAACAATTTCACATCATCCGGCAATCCATTTTTCGTCACAATCATATATTCAGATTTCTGATCATTTAACATCAGCTTGTTTGCACCCATCGAGGGGCGGACATCAGATATACAGTTCATCATTTTATTGATGGCAGCATCTGCAGATTCCTGCATTGGCTGAAACAAATATAACTGAGAATCATCGGCATAAAAGTGGTAATCATGTTTTGGGCTGTTTTGAAGAAGGCTAGCTTTGCTTGAAAAAGTGCAGCTTAGCAATGGTTTGAAGGTTGCGATACAACACTGTGGTAACTAGTGTCGAAGCACGGGCTGTAGGAAACTCTGAATTAAAATTTTGACTTGCTCATCATACATCGAGCTCTTTTGGCTCATCGTTTGTGTTTTCAGGGCACACTGAAGATCAATCTAATTCCATTTGCTGAATGCATTCAGCCTTGTTGACATAAATCAAAATGAAGTGAAATGAAATGATTTGTCAGGCCCTGGACGCGGATTCGTGGCTGATGGACATGAAGTGGAGTCATTATGTCATTCTTTATGAGTGGCATCTTTGCTCTGGCTCCCTTCAATCTGCCACTCGCGGAGACTAAAAATTGCGCTCGATATATCAAGGACGAAATCAAGCAAGGAAAGCACCATGTGTCATACACGTAAATCACGATATCAATTTTGAGTTGTACTTGTACTTAGCTTAGAGAGGCCTATTGTACTTGTCAAACGCGGTGCTTGGAGCGTAGAACTTGTTTCGTACAATCGGTTTCTTTCGAAAAATGTGTAAACGACATGTACTGGCCGAATGTTTTCGGTGAAACACTCAAATAAATATCGGATACCAACTGATTCAACTCTTTTAGACGAAGCCGAAGAACAAAGAAATGTCATTATGCTATCAGTCAGCATTCAAGGATAGGCTATCTTCATATCAAAAATGGACCGACAATATCGCTTTGATATACCGGGCGAGTCAATAAAACGCCCGGCGTTTGAAAAAATCCTGATCCCTGAATATCAAAGCAATGATGTTGAAAACTGTCTTGTTTTATTCCTGATATGTCAAATTAGGTTCAATAATTTACCCGGCTTCAATCAATCCCTTTGTTCTCCTTCCTAGCAATAATGACTTTTGGATGTGCTCATGTATTTTGTCCTCATGGGAGAATGAAATCCCCCTGAATAAGTTATTCACACTAGGGGGAAGACTATTCAAGCGGCCAAAACGAAAGCACGTGCTAAAGCGTGCTGAAAGTCATCGCTGTGAGGTTAACACGTTGGGGATTTTTGCTTGTAATTTTAGCACGTTTTATAAGATTTTTCAAAAGGACTAATTTTGGAAAATTGCCTACAGAATCTGAACGGAGTGACCGATTTTAGCCAGGAAAATTTCTAAAAATAATTGAACATGTTTGCTATTTAATCAAATATTGCAAAATATCATTGCTTTTATAATGATGATAATATAATAATAATAATAATAATATATGGGGTGAAGGGTATGAAAGGCTAAATATCCTATGTAGCCCTATTAAGTTTCTACTATTCAACTAACTATGAATTTGTTGTCACTCATGTGTCTGTCGTATGCTTTCTCGAACTCAGGAACTGATGTCAAATTGATAATGGACGCTGGAAGGTCATTCCACTGATTAATAACTCTTTGCGAAAAGGAAGTTTTACGAATTGTGGTGTTTGATCTCTTCTTGTATATTTTTAGGCTATGTCCTCTTGTCATATTGTCGTTCAGCTTGAAGAATATGTTCGGATCAATGTCGATATATCCTTTGAAAATTTTGAACGTTAAGATCATATCTCCTCGAGAGCGTCTGTATACAAGTGTTGGTAGATCAGGGAGCAGTAGCCTTTCAAACGTTGGGCGTTTTTTTTGACTCACCCGGTAGTCATTTTTGTCTTACAGTTTACAGTGTACAGCTATCATCTCAGTTTCAACGTAGAACTAGTTCATGTAAAGGCTTCAAGGTGTTGTTTACAAACAAGCTGTTGCCATTATCATTGTTATTATTAATTGTTATCATTCGTCATTTTTATTATAGTTGCTATCATGTTTTATTGATTTTTCATTAAAAGTAAGCCAGTACAGTAACTCATTTGCAGCTAAAAAAGGATTGAAAAGTAATTTGATAGGATCTAGATGTTCACCAACAAAATTTGCCATTACATTTCAAATTGAATTCCTATATTTGCCAACGAAAATTCCGCAAAACCTACAGTTGCATTGATCCCCCTTTCATTGTCTCCTTCGTTTTGCAATGAAAATTCTACAAAGCCTATTGCCGCATTAGTCGTCCTGCCAGGGATATAGCAGTTCTAATCTCATTTGTTAGCATTAAGCAAAAAGCAAAGCATCATGGTTAGTGGATAATGAGGCAATTGGACTACAGAAAAAGCTCTGCAGACGAAACCTCGTCGATTGTTTACATCCACTAAAACGTTACAATATAAATTTACAAACTACACTACTTTACAATATTACTATACAACTATACGATACTATTTAAACGATACCCCGAGGAGCAAAAGACTATGACTGCCCCGAGGCCAATTGAACATTGAGGCTAAAATTTCTCCGTCCCAAATTGCATGCCACCGCGAGAAATGTCTGCGATGGAAACAAATAAAGTGATTGGATGAGTGATTAGACATTATGACAGACATCGCGTGGTATCATATTTGAGATAGACGATAAATGTGCAAGTAAAAGAAAAACGGAATAAGAAAGAAGCAAATAAGAACAAAGAAAAGAAATAAACGTTTACTTAGATGGGAAATGGTGGTTGTGAGTTTATGGCTTAGAACGGAGTAAGAAATTTTCTAATAAAATTGAACAGATTTGTTGATGAATTGTAGAGTTTGCTGGAGCATACTTTTATTAAGCTCATTTGGAAAGTTTTAATCACCATACAGTGAAATCTGCATTAGAGCATTATTTGGGAGATTTGTATACCTAAATGGTCGCAAGGAAGCAAAAACTCCAGCCAGAAGATCCCTGCGTGGCACTGCAAGGGAAGGGTTAAGCAACAAAAAGTGTTCTGTATCCTCGATACCATCGTTCGTAGGGCACATTGGGTTTATGGTATCCCTAAAATTATGCTTGAATTTGTGAAAATTAGATTTGCTGAGACCAACCCAGAGTTAAGTTGGATAGGATAGACCTTTAGGTCGTGAATGCCAAAGATAGATCTTACAGGGGGTCTGATTATTGATAAGAGCTTCTTCTTAAAAACGGCAACAGACGGTGCAAATCTAATCTTAGGATCAAGCTCATTCCATTCAGACAAGCAATGAGGATAGAAGCTGGATTTAAATTTGTCTGATCTAGGTTTTATTCGCCAAATGACATCTTGGTTCCGAAGAAAGTATTGTAACTGTGGAAGCGATCGCATTGGATCCTTAGTATGAGACAGAGTTAGATTATTTATGATCTTGTAGAACAAAGTAAGGCGTTGGCTCCAGTTTCGATCGCTTAAGGATTCCCAGCCAAGTTATGTGTACAGATTTTCTCGCGCAGTAGAATGCTGAACAGGCTCTAATTTTTCCATTAATCTCGTTCAAATTACGCTACTACTGAACTCACATACTTTCGCCTGAATATGGTAAATAACATCCCCATAATGAAGATGCGATCGCGATTAGAGCTTAGGGTATTCCTGGGCAGATATTTGGAGAGATATTTCAGCAAGCCAATACCTTTTCTTGATTTCGACATAGCTGATTTGATATGGGCAGAAAAAGACAAACCTGAATCTGGTATGATTCCTAAATGTTTATTTTCATCTACTTTTATCACTAGTGTGTCACTAAAGAAAATTTCTGGATTATCAGCCTTTATCTTTTTCCTTGAAAATATGAGTTCCATAGCCTTTTTTGCGGATCAGGATTAAACGACGTCCTCCAGTAGTCATGTGCCCACTGTCTTATCAACTCCAAGTCATTGTTCATGTCATTGGCAGCTGACGGCAGCTGGCAGCTGGTGATGGTGATGATGATGATGATGATGATGATGATGATGATGATGATGATGATGATGATGATGATGGTGGTGATGATGATGATGATGATGATGATGATGATGGTGATGATGATGATGATGATGATGATGATGATGATGATGATGATGATGATGATGATGATGATGGTGATGGTGATTGTGATGGTGATGGTGATGGTGATGCTGATGATGATGATGATGATGATGATGATGATGATGATGATGATGACGATGATGATGATGATGGTGATGATGATGATGATGGTGATGGTGATGATGATGATGGTGATGATGATGATGATGATGATGATGATGATGATGATGATGATGATGATGATGATGATGATGATGATGATGATGATGATGATGATGATGATGATGATGATGATGATGATGATGATGATGGTGATGGTGATGATGATGATGATGGTGATGGTGATGATGATGATGGTGGTTATGATGATGATGATGATGATGATGATGATGATGATGATGATGATGATGATGATGATGATGATGATGATGATGATGATGATGATGATGATGATGATGATGATGATGATGATGATGATGATGATGATGATGATGATGATGATGATGATGATGATGATGATGATGATGATGATGATGATGATGATGATGATGATGGTGATGGTGATGGTGATGGTGATGGTGATGATGATGATGATGGTGATGGTGATGATGATGATGGTGGTTATGATGATGATGATGATGATGATGATGATGATGATGATGATGATGATGATGATGATGATGATGTATGATGATGATGATGATGATGATGATGATGATGATGATGATGATGATGATGATGATGATGATGATGATGATGATGATGATGATGATGATGATGATGATGATGATGATGATGATGATGATGATGATGATGATGATGATGATGATGATGATGATGATGATGATGATGATGATGATGATGATGATGATGATGATGATGATGATGGTGCTGATGATTGTGGTGGTGGTGATGATTGTGAATGATGATGATCATGATAATGATGTTGATAATGATGATGGCAACGATACAGATGATGACAAGGTTCACGATCAACTATGGTTCAGTTTTGCTAAATTCCCTTGCCTGTATCTGAAAACAAGTTTACGTTACAGAAGTTTAGACACTGCCAACGCCGATTACATGCACAGAATCATGCGTAAAACTCGACCATCGTTGGACTTAGAACGACAGAAATAAGTTTGATACAAAAAACTGCAATGAAATCCTTTGCCTGCCGCTAAAAGCAAGTTTAGGTATGGTTATACAAGTTTAAACAATGCCATCGCTGCTCAATACACAATGTGGTACATGAAAATTGATCATCGTTCAGCTTTGGAAGTAAGTTGAAAGCGCACAACTACGATTTAGGATAAGTGAGCGAAATTCCTTTGCCGAAAGCTGAAAATCGCTCTACGAAAGTTGATCAAGGTTTGACACTGCAAATGGGTTCATTAACCCTATTACTGTAGGGTCACAGCATACAAGTCAAATCTTTCAATAGGGCACAGGGAAACCCATAAATCTTCCAATTTCACGCTTATCAGCCAATGGTGTTGCCGTATTCTCGTCACATGACCGAAAATAAGCTCTTTGAGACGAATTTTTGAGTACCCTTACGAAAATCAAAATGGACATTCGAGTAATAAAGATACAGAGCTGCTTTTGCCACGAATCGATTCTACAGGCCCTACTCCATATTTTACATTTTGCATTTCAAGAAAATCTCATCAGGGATCAGCACTACATCGAATTTCATGCAACCGAAAATAGGCCTATATTCAAATATCATTTGGGAACGCAACAAATAAGATATAGCTTCCAAAATTTCACACCTTACGTGAATTATAGCAAGGAATAAGCTGAAGATGTTTCTTTGCTTCAGTTTCCCAAATCCTTGACGAGTCTCAGCTATTTGCGACGAAGAAAGCTATTGGGCCTACCTTCATCCACTGCATAATGCCATTATTCTGTTTCAAATCGGCTTCTTTGCTGTAGCAAGGTAGCAGAGCTATTCACCAACAACATGACACCAATTTCCACTATTCTCCGCTGAAAAATTGCCATCAACTTTGGTAAAGCACGATGAACTTTCAACAGCTCTTCGCCACACTATCTATTCCAAGTTTTGAAACAGTGTGCTCACGTGGAAAAAATTCTGTTATTGTCAAAGCGCTCATGATGTCATGGTCAAGAGGTAGGTCTCGTATCATCCTCTCTCTACAAAGACTTGGCCTTTATTTTAGTATGAAAAAGTGGAAGGGATTGAGGCCGAGCTTTCAAAATTATCTGTATTTCTTAAAAAAAGGAAAATGGTGAATGCATATTTCAAAATAATTTGAATGAATATGAGAGTTTTTTTCATGGAAGTTACAGGGTATTGGAGCTTGCGAAGATACGTGGGCCCCCTATCATTTGAATAATTCAAATTCATTTGACATATGCATTCACCATTTTCCTTTTTTAGAAAATAAAGATAATTCTGAAAGCCCGGCCTCAATCCCTTCCACTTTTAAACAAAGGCCAAGTCTTTGTAGGGAGGAGATGATACGAGAGCTACCTCTTGACCATGACATCAAGAGCGCTTTGACAACAACAGAAATTTTTCCACGTGAGCACACTGTTTCAAAACTTGGAATAGATAGTGTGGCGAAGGGCTGTTGAAAGTTCATCGTGCTTTACCAAAGTTGGTGGCAATTTTTCAGCGGAGAATAGTGGAAATTTGTGTTATGTTGTTGGTGAATAGCTCTGCTACCTTGCTACAGCAAAGACGCCGATTTGAAACAGAATAATGGCATTATGCAGTGGATGAAGGTAGGCCCAATAGCTTTCTTCGTCGCAAATAGCTGAGACTCGTCAAGGATTTGGGAAACTGAAGCAAAGAAACATCTTCAGCTTATTCCTTGCTATAATTCACGCAAGGTGTGAAATTTTGGAAGCTATATCTTATTTGTTGCGTTCCCAAATGATATTTGAATGTAAGCCTATTTTCGGTTGCATGAAATTCAATGTAGTGTTGATCCCTGATGAGATTTTCTTGAAATGCAAAATGTAAAATATGGAGTAGGGCCTGTAGAATCGATTTGTGGCAAAAGCAGCTCTGTATCTTTATTACTCGAATGTCCATTTTGATTTTCGTAAGGGTACTCGAAAATTCGTCGCAAAGAGCTTGTTTTCGGTCATGTGACGAGAATACGGCAACACCATTGGCTGATAAGCGTGAAATTGGAAGATTTATGGGTTTCCCTGTGCCCTATTGAAAGATTTGACTTCTATGCTTAGGGTCACACGGTAGAGCTCACATTCCTGTAGGGGGGGGGGGATTTTTCCCCACAGTGAATAATTCCTCTAATTCAATAAATGTTTGGATAATTGCAGAGTTATTGATGAAATACGTCACATGTAGTTGAAATATTAGTACTATGTGGACTTTATCTCATTTTAACCACATTTTTCGCATGTTTTCAATGACGTCATGATTCAGTCACACATGACAAAAATGGACTTAACTCCCATAAAAACAGCTGCTGAGGCTAAATTTTTAGCTTATCTTAGTCCTCTTTCCATTAGCTTTCGAATGCTATACCACACAACGGAATTAAACAAAAATTTATTTTTCCAAAAAATTGGGTCACATGAGTGATGACATCATATTTATGTCACGTGTCAATAAAATTTTTTCTTCTAACCATAACAATGAGGACCGATGAATTTTAGTCACATATCTCTGAGGATTTATCAATAAAAAATTGCCTTGTATATCAAAACTTTAAAAGTTTTGAGGGTGGGGAAAAATCCCCCCCCCCTACAGGAATAGGGTTAAAAGGCACCACCTTGTTTGGATATCCATCTTCCTGCAACGTGAAACAAAGTAAAATAAATAGACAAAGAAAGGAACAAAGAAATGGAACAACTGCGATTGACCTGTGCGAAGTTCAATTTCTTGCAAGTCAAGGAAGTCTACGAAAGTTTAGCAAGATCTACACTGTGAACTTTCTTTAAAAGTCCATATTTGCATGAAACATTTATTATCGATACGCGTGGAAGGAAATTGGCACAGGGAAGCGAAAAACAATGATTCAACCTTGGAGAAATTTTATCACCTGCTTCTGAGAATAAGTTTATGAAAGGCCACCGGCACAGTTAAGGTGTTGTGAAGGTGTTGTGGCGCAGTGGTGTAATCCTTTGATTTTGCAGCTAGAGAACAGTCAGGCCGAATGGGTTCGATACCCCGTAGGACCTAGCCACTTGAGGGTCAGCACCAAGGTTCGCAAACTCGATTGGCTCTGCTCTACTCCTATGATTCCAGCGCTCGGCGCTGAAGAATGCAAGTTCAACATTCAAGGTGTGTTGTTAAACAGCGTAAGATGAATGTTCTATCCTGTATGGACATTAGAAAACGATCAACTGAAAGTTAGTTTTTATGAACTTTACTACCGTACTGAAAAGATGCATGCGAAGAATAGACCTTTACACAAAGTAATATTCGATTCGAGGTGAAGCCTGCATTCCCAAAAGGAAGTAAATTTCATTGCTGCAAAAAGGCACTCTCTTTCCAAATGTAAACATTGCTAACATATTTCGTGGGTTGTCGTTAGAGACGCACTCGTTTGGGTGACTCCAAAGCGAGGCGAAACCGGCAAGTCAATTTTTCAATAGAATGTTGCGATTTTGTGTAAAGTTCTATTAAAGACACAACGATTGTTGCTTATATGTGCAAATGATTTATAGTCGCTTAGGCTTGGTTTACTTTCGAGTACCAAGTGGTAAACTGCAAACTTTGCAAGCGTTTCAGAATCGCCAAGCAGCTAGAACTGTAACTAAAAGTAGCTCTGATACGTCTGCAGTGGCATTAATTCGCCGCTCAAATCGGCCAGCTGTAGCGGTATTATTAGAAGCGAAGATTAGAAGGAAAGAATGCGGGTGGAAAATCCAACTACAATTCAAACAATGATTAGCAAAGAAACAGAGTTATTCTCGCACATGGTAATAGGTTCCTCGGCTGTTGATCTGCTTGGAACATGTCCAGCTTAACTGATTTTTTTTTCATTTTTCATTTCATTTTCATTTTATTAAGGAGGGTAGCCCTTCAACCAGAGTTGTTTTACAAGGGGCCCTCCACTTAAAAACTTTAATATACAATTACATACTAAAAAGAATAATTACAATATAAAAACCATAATATAAAAACCTAATACAATATTTACAAAATCTAACATAAAAGAAAGGGAAAATGAAAAAATTCCTAAATAGATTTTTTAAAACTATTCAGGGAAGATGCCTGTTTGGTATCGGCAGGAAGTTCATTCCACACTTTTGCTCCACGATAGGAAAAGCATTTTTGCCCATTACTTGACTTTTTCATGGGTAATCTTAAATCTGTCTCAGAATTGCGCAGGACATACGAAGAGCACTTTGAGTTTCGGGTGAAAAGGTCACACAAGTATTGGGGAGCCAGTTCATGCAGGGACTTGAAGACCATTATTTTAGATTCACTAGCGATGAGTTGTTCAATGGTCTTCCAGCCCAGCTGGTCGATAAGTGGTCTGCTTGGGGTATCAAAGCTGCTGTTGGTTATAATTCTTGCAGCTCGATTTTGAAGTTTTTGCAACTGATTAAGCTCAGTCGAACCGGCACAACCCCAAACAGAGCAACAATATCGAAGGTGTGGCTCGACAATAGCTGTGTAAAGAGTCTTCAATGTTTCCTTCGGTAGGAACGTCTTGGCTTGTTTTAAAAAGCCAATAGCTCTAGAAACTTTGGTAGAGACAGTCTTGATGTGTTCCTTCCAGTTAAGAGAGTTGTCGATCTGAACACCAAGGTATTTTGTTTTTTGGATTATTTCGAGCTCATTGTTGCGAATTTTCAAATCCAAGTCTTCATTTCGACTTTTGAGGATATTATGCTTTTGCTTGGTGGAGACAAGCATGGAATTTGTTTTTGCAACATTTAAGGAGAGCTTGTTGCCTTGAAGCCAAGTATCCAGTTGTTTGAGGTCGTTATTAATGGCCTCGTTCAACACATTTATGTCCGAAGACTGGTAGCACAGACTTGTGTCGTCAGCATACATGGAAACAGCTGAATTTTGGACAGCTTGCGGCAGATCATTGATATAAATAAGGAAAAGAAGGGGACCCAGACATGAGCCTTGGGGAACACCCACATCTATACTCTCAATTTTTGAGCTGACACCGTTGACCCGACAGAATTGTTTTCGATTGCACAGGTATGATCTGAACCATGCGAGTTCCCGCTGTTGGACTCCGTAGTGCACCAATTTCTGGCAGAGAATCTCATGGTCAACAGTGTCAAAAGCTTTTTTAAGATCAATGAAAACAAGGCCTACAAGCTTACCAAGATCCAGCCCATTGTACCAGTCATCTGTATTTTTAAGTAAGTGAGTTACAGTAGAATGGAGGCGTAAGTAGGCAGATTGGCCAGATGAAAACAAACCATTATCTTCCATATGCTGGTACACCTGATTGGTTACAAGTTTTTCAAAGAGCCTTGAAATGACAGGTAAGACTGATATAGGGCGATAGTTTGACTTTTCAGCCCTATCTCCATTTTTGTAAATAGGAGTAACCCTAGCAACTTTCCATGAGTCAGGAAAAATACTTGTCTCAATTGATGTATTAAACACGAAAGCAAGGGAATTTTCAATGAAGGGTAAGGCAAGCTTCAAGAAGTAGCTGGAAATATCGTCAGTTCCAAAGCTCTTTGCTGTTTTAACCTTGGCAAACGCATCTCTGATTTCCTCAGAATATGGAAAGATCATAGAATCCCTAAACAAAAAGATTATTGATCTTGGAATCGATGCTATCAACAACAACAACATTTTCAGGGGTGACATTGGAAGGAAAGGGTTACATTTAAATGCTAAAGGTACAAGCAAGCTCACGTCGAAACTAGTATCTAAATTACGTTGTCTTTAACATCTATGATACAACTGATGGACAGGCATCAAACTTAGATTCTTCATTTGATGTCTGTAGCTGGTCTACAGGGGTGGATGTAGTTGATCTACCTTCACCCCAAATCACAAACAGGGAAAATGCCTGCTTTACTGGTGAGCGATCTGACTCGTGTCGTCAGCATCTTGGGTTTAAAAAAGGTATGGCAATTGCATCTCTAAATATTAATGGTCTCCGCAGTCACCTTGACGAGGTTCAATTACTTATCAGAAGTCTAGGTATTCATATTCTTGTACTTAATGAGACCAAGCTTGATCCCAATTACCCTAAAGAGTTGACCAGTCTTTTTGGCTACCAACAAGAACGCCTAGACAGGACAAGCAGCGGAGGAGGTGTTTCTATTTATATTAGGGACTCAATTAAATACAAGTTGCGTTCTGATGTTCCTGTTGATGATTTAGAAATCATTTGTATTGAGGTTGAACCACCAAAGAGCAAACCTTTTCTTGTTCTTGCTTGGTACAGGCCACCTAGTGACCCTGTTGCTTCTTTCGATGAGCTGGAAAAGGTCCTTTCCTATTTGGACAAGGAAGGGAAAGAAATAATCCTTCTTGGTGACACGAATTGTGATCTCACCACAAAACAAGCTGATCAGCGCATTGACAATGACACTAGACACGTGACTAGTCTGTATGAGCTGTTCAGCTTCAATCAGCTCATCAAAGAGCCAACCAGGGTTACTTTAGACACCTCTTCCATAATCGATCATATAGCTACAACTCGTGCCAGGAACATCGTCAAATCTGGAGTGCATGAAGTTTCTATGAGTGATCATTATATGGTATACTGCATCCGTAAGTTTAATGGAGCAGTAGAAAAAAGCCATAAAATGATCAAAACTCGTAAGATGAAAAATTTTAATGAGCAGGCATTCCTGTCTGATGTTGCTGGCATAAACTGGGAACAAATGCTTAACGACACTGATGATATCAATGTGCTTGTCAACCATTGGACTAGCATATTCTCTCTCATCATTGTCAAGCATGCACCATTATGTGAAATGCGTGTCTCCGAAAAGTACTGTCCTTGGATTGATAGAGAATTAAGGGATCTCATGCGGACAAGAGATAAACTAAAAAAATCTGCTGTCAAGAGTAAGTCTGCACTTTTGTGGGACTCATATAGGCAAGTTCGCAATAAGGTCAACTCTCTAAACACCCAGCAGAAGAAGGAGTACTACAACAACAAGATCTCTGCATGCAAGGGTAACATGAAAGAATCATGGAAAACAATCAATGAACTTCTCAATAAGAGGTCGAAGTCAAGTAACATTGTTAGCCTAAAGGAGTCTGGTTCAGAAACTGTTCACAGGAACGACATTCCTGATGCAATGAACAGTTACTTCTGCTCAGTAGGTAAGGATCTAGCAGATAAAATCAGTCCAGTTCCTAACCCCCTTCTATCAGGTGACTTTGAAATGAATAATACCAAAGCAAAGTTCCACTTCAGGACTATTGAGGTGCAGGAAATCAGAGATGCGTTTGCCAAGGTTAAAACAGCATCTGATTAAAGGTTAAAACGCATCTGATTTCTCTGATGCCTCAGGCAAAAGGGGCAGTCCTCTGTATCCTCAACAAAGTTTCTGAATAGGCCAAATATGATTTTGGGATAGTTTGAAATTACTTTGTGCCCGCAGAGGACTCTGGGTAACAATGGCTTTTTAATCTCTTTCAATGAACAACTTATGAAATATTGGGAAAGCGAACAACTGCCTTTGCATCGAATCAAGCTTTATGTCAACACGTTTTATTGTTTATGTGAAAACAATACACTTTAATGTCAACAAGCAAGTTATTAGTGAACCAACTGTATTAGTCTTAGAGCAGAATTTGCCAGGGTCTGTGTACATAGAAAATAAAGATCAAATTTGACTGATAATGTTTACTCGATCCTCAAATAGACTGACCTGACTGAAGACAGATTATAATGAAAGTATCAGCAAAAACAGATTTCTAAATAGAATACCGGCTGAGTCAAAACATAGACCTTTTCGCAATTTGGAGAAAGGGACTGAGAGGAGCCTGGCCCATTCCGACACCCTTTGGTAACAGTAGGACATTGGGGAATCCCCTCAGCTTCGGTAAGAAGCGTATGGCTTGCGTCTCGGCTGCATCTTCCTGGAAACTCGAGTTATGTTCGAAAGCGAAAATTTTTATTGATGCAGATGAATAGCACTGTTGAACGAAGAAGAATGTCATTAAAATTTGTTTGATACTTTGTTTCATCTTCGAGTTATCCACTAATTTGTACGATTGGTTGATGACATCATTTTGTTTGCAAAAAGTACGAGAAAGTATACACGGTTGACCACGTTTCCAAAGGGGAATAAAGTCAGCGACCTTTCCTTCCAATGAAATGCCTTTCTAAAGGCCACATCAGTTGATGAAACAATGTTTATTGCATTTATTCTGCTCAGCTGAAATGTCTCCTAAAGCTGTAACCCTCCAAAGATCAGATACAGCCTCTTTCCATATAGAATCCTAATAATTTGCAAACAAAATAACGCCATCAACGGACACTTAAAATCATTGGATAACTTAGAAACGAAATGAGATATCAAAAAAATTTCAACAGGACCCCTTGTCGATCGGCAGGACCCTTCGTTTGCATCAATAAACATTTTCGCTTCAGATCACCTTTAAGAGTTGCATGATACTTTTTTGGTATCGTAAGTGTTCTCTCTGAATCGTTTGGGCGTCTTGCCATCCTTCCGCCCATTTGTGCGTGTATTTTGAGTCACCTTGTTTCAAGTGTTCACACAAGTTTGTGGATCGGTTGGGCCTAAACTGAGCCGCTTCAAAGCTGAGGACAAATATCTGCAATAAAGTAGCTCTAAATACATTCACCAGTGGGCAAAAGGATGACTAGATGGCTAGATTATCTAGAGAAAACACTTACCGGTCTAAACAAATATCGTGTGATACTTGAAAGGTGCAAATAAATCGAAATAACTCAAGTTTGCAGGGAGATGCACTGAGCCGCAAGGAGATGTTCCCTTGATTGCCTACTGTTGCCAAGGCTTTCAGAATGAGCCGCGCTATCCTCAGTCCCTTTCTCTAAATCAACTTATTTCAGAGTGCTTACATCTTATCTTATTTACTTGCTTGCAGTTGAACGAGAACTAAAAACACTGGTATGAAAAATTGCAATTAGTTCTGAATGAGAGCTTCGCTTTTTAAACTGTGAATTTGCAAAGCAAGTGTGGTAAAATTAAGGTGACAAGGTCTATGGAGCATTTTGGCCACCTTTATTTTGAACGAAGTATTTATTCGATACTGCTACCTTCAGTTCTGTTCATGGCTACTTCCTGAACTGGTAACGCAGTGGCTGAAGTACCTCTCCGTTAGAACCCCCTGCTAGCTTTTCTCATTTGCAGCCAATCCTATAACACTTATTCGAACCCTGTCCCCCTTACTATTCTGGCTGCAAAGTCGGAGGATTTTCATCTTGGCGTAGTAAACACCTTCATGGCTTGAAAGCTATAGTCTTTCTAGCTAGCAGGGGGCTCTTCCGGAGAGGTCCTTCAGCCACTGCGCTACTAGTTAAGGCAGTAATGGTTAGAACCATATTCGCAAAGGCTGAAGTACCTCTTGCACACTGCCTCAACTTGTAGCGGAGTCGCTGTAGTACCTCTCCGAAGGAGTCCCTGCTAGCTAGGAACACCGTAGCTTTCAAGCCATTCAAGCTATGGAGGTATTATTACGCAGAGATGTAAATCCTCTGACTTTGCAGCCAGAACAGAGAGACAGATAGATTTCCAATCATTGCAGTAGGATCGGTTGTAACTGAGAACTATTCTAACGATTTCTGCAAATGAAATTTTCATACGCACTGTTTATATGAGGAACATCAGCAGCCCTCCTCAAAGCACTGGATTTTATTTTGCTCTCACTTGAAGAGTTAACCTTTCTAGGAGGGTTAGACACGATGGCGCCAACTGTACGATTCGTATTCGTCTGGATTGATTCTGTTGTCTCCACCGGCTCTCTAAGGCGAGATTTCGGGTACTGCATTCAACAAGCGAAGAAAAGTTCGATGAAGGATTATGCCAGAAATTAAGATCTCGGAAAAGACAGTCAGTTCGCTGCATTCCTAGGAGGCTAGCCCTCCTTTCGTAAAAACAGCACCTTATCTGCGTTGAAATTTTAGGTTTGCGTCGGGAAATTTTGCCACTCTTGCTATGCAAATTCACAGTGCAAAAAGCGAAGCTCTCATTCGGAATTAATTGCAATTTTTCATATTGGTGGTTTTAAATGTCGTTCAATGACAAGCAAGTAAATGAAGTAAGATATAGGCACTTTAAGTTGAATTAAGCACTTAAGTCCTTATCAAAGTGATCATTTACTTTATCCACTTGTTTATCTTTACATGCAACATGTTCATCTTTCAGGGGAATTCTTATTCAACCGCAGACTTACTTATTAGATTGCTTCAAATAATTTTCTTGAGGCAAGCGAATTCCAGCGCCCTGATGCCGTAGAAAGTATTGCCAACTTGGGGTCGGGAACAACACTTGATGGGCGCTTTTTCGTCAAGCAAAATGAGCACTTTCCGAAACGAAAGGGGCGCTTTTTGTCATATCTGCAAAGTCCTTGGAGCATGTGCCCCCATCCCCCCAGTTACCATATCTATATGGATCCCGACATGTCCAAGTCATCGACCGTTTGATAATGCATCTCCAGGAGATATCAAGCAATGCTGAGGAATGAGCAAAGTGAGCGATTCTACTTCCTAGCTTGTTTCAAATAACTTGGTCGTGGAAAGCTAATTCTCTAGCCCTACTGTCCAAATGCTTGACTGATTAACAAACCATTCGCAGGAGACATTCGGGAATATGGATGAACTAGCAAACACGGTCGCTTTTACTTCCTAGCTTGTTTCAAGTAGCATGCTTAAGGAAAGTTAAGCCTAAAGCCGCACAACTACTTAACTCAACAAATACCAACCAATGGCTAACAACAGAGCGAGCAAACAGAGCGCTTTTACTTCCTAGCTTGTTTCAAGTAACTTACTTGAGGAAAGTTAAGTCCTGAGCCATACAACTATTTAACTCAACAAATAGCAACTAACATCTAAAAACTATTGTTCTCTGCTACTTGATAAACCATCCGCATGAGATATTCAGGAATATCGAGGAACGAGCCAAGCGAGCGCTTTACGTCCTAGTTTATTTGCTAATAACTTGCTAGAGGAAACTTATTTTCGAGCCCTACTTATTTAAGTACTTGATTGTAAGCCGTTGGAGAAGATATTGATGAATACCGAGGCTGAAGCAAAGAGGGCGGCTTTACTTCCTACTAGTTTCTTTATAAGTAACTAGCTTGAGGAAAGGTAGTAGTGGAGCCATAGGTGTCAAAGTACTTGACTTTCTGATGAGCTAACCACTGGAGACATTGCGGTATATTGTGACACAAGCCAAGCGACAACTGCTATTTCCTGGTTTATCCTGAAGTAAATTGCTTGAGGAACACAATTTTCAAGCCCTTTTTGTTCACATATTTAACTGTTTGATGGGCCATTCACATTCATATTGAGTTGCGAGCAAAGAGTGCGCTCTTACTTCCAATGATATTTATAAGTAAGTGCTTAGGATCTTTGACGCATGCGTATATCTTTGGATTTGCCATTGTTTAACTAGATTGACAATAATAGTCCATGTGACTAGCAGCCAGGATGATTCTGAAAGCCCTAGTTTGTTCGGAATACTTCGAATTCCCCCTGTTGTGAATCACAAAGGAAAAGACATTAACTCTGATTGGCTCGCTGATCGATAGGACAAGCGAAGAGTTTTGCGGCATGCGCAGTTTCACAAAGGAAAGATGAAGGGTGATGACCCTGAGATCGATGATGCGCAGACTCCAAAGCGCTTCGATGGGTGCCTGGCTGTTCTGAAGTAGATCCGAGAGACTTTTTCTCCCTCTATTTATCAAAGGCTCTTATTAAAACTGAAACAAAAGGTTTAGTGAAGGTATAAACGTGAACAGTTCTGGATCCAATCATCCCATTTGGATCCGATCCCGTGTACAGACGGGATGTAAGTCGGGAGCAAAGCGAGCGCTTTTACTTTCTACTTCGTTTCAAATAGTATGCCTGGGGAAAACTAACTCTCCAGTCATATTCGTCCAATTATTTGACTGTTCAGTTAGCTGTCTGCAAGATCATCACCATCGTTGGTTTTTGAAAGAATATCTTCCAGAAAATTCTTATAATTTTTCTTAAGGGATAGGTTAATTTTAGTCAGGTAAGTTGTAAACCTTTCAAGGGAACAGTAGCTTTTCAAATGCTGATTGCTTGTTTTACATGTGCGCTAACGTCAGCTTTGTAGGCCAGGCTCTACTGATTTCGTTTTACATCATTTGCATGTGTTCCTAGTCCAAGGTTGGATATATGACTTGATAAATGAAATAACAGTCATGAAAGTGAAGCTATTGGTCGGCTTCTTGTGTGTAACATATCCTCTTTAATATTTATAGCTACTACGGCGTCATTGGGTTAAACTATAAGTTAGAGGCATTGTAAACAAAGCTGTTCGGAATACGCGAAATCACTTTATTCTATCAAGGTACAAAAACAAACAAACGTCAAAAACAAGGGCAAGATTTAACAGTTGCGTAGAAACATACGTTTTGAAGCAAGAATGTAGGTGAGAAAGAATGACTAAGATCAACGCGTGTTTTTCAAGTTAGAGAATAAGTTAATTGATCGGTTTAATTAGCTTGTCTAGTCACGACATCTTCAAGTTCAGTGAACGTTTTGCCTTAAGGAATTGATACAAGCATAATCTCCACAAAGAGAATATAGGTTCCAAATGTTTTAGTTGGCGAAAATGGTGGGTGTTTCAGTTTCAGTTTCAGTTTCAGTTTCATGTCATTCAAATTCTCTACGTACAATTTATAGTTCTAACAATACACACAAACAACTACGCTACACAGATAATCATATTACAAACAAGTGATACAATTGATGCAGAAAAATTGATACAATATACAAATACAAATAAAAGGTGAACTAAATAAATTGTATGCAGGGAATTACTTGAAGGAGGAGCACTCTCAATAGGTAAACTAATCGAGGAGAGACCCCCCCCCCTAGCTATCGGGTTCCTGTAAACCGTGGAACGACATAACGACTAATAACGACATAACGACTAATAACGAGCTATCAAATTACAGTATCGAGTTGTCTGTCCAAATGGATGTATCAACCGGACCGCCATGAGTACGGAATGGACTGATCAGTGGATCTAGGGGACAGCGGAGCTCGCGAATTTTCTGTTTCTTTGGAAAGCAAAGTAAGAAACAAGCAAGCTCATCAATTTTTTTCCTCGATATCTCTTGTTTCGTGTAAATGTGTAAGTAGAAGATGGATGAATGGTTCCCTGTTTCCAAATCCTTTTTCCTAAAGCTTTTTTAATTTGTAGTTTTCTTCTCCTGGGCCACTTTAAACAGTTTTAATCTGACACCCTTTGGATCATGTACTCTATAGACTTGCCCCAAGTCTATTTCATCAATCAAAAAGAAATTGGGAAAAGGAAAAATCGGGAAAGGGACCTTTCAGATAGACTTATTACAGAAGACATACCTTTTCAGATCGACCAATGACAGATGACAAAACAACAGTTATCATTCAGATTGCGCTCATTTTCAGTTAACCACACAAAAAAGTATCCCTATGATTGATTAAAGAAATTATCCACAAGCCCCGGACCTCAGCCCTCATAGAAGAATGAGGGTACATGTATTTTGCCTATAAGAAACTAAAAATTTGGGCCAATACAAATAGTGTCTTTAAATTATCAGAGTTTGAGTAAAATTGATGAGCTTTCTTGTTTCTTACTTTGCTTTCCGAAGAAACAGAAAATTCGCGAGCTCCGCTGTCTCCTAGATCCACTGATCAGTCCATTCCGTACTCATGGTGGTCCGGTTGATACATCCATTTGGACAGACAACTCGATACTGTAATTTGATAGCTCGTTATTAGTCGTTATGTCGTTATTAGTCGTTATGTCGTTCCACGGTTTACAGGAACCCCTAGCTATCCTAAGATGTTACTATCAGGTAAATTTAGTTGCACTTAAATCATTGTTCATTTTAAGTATCAAAAATGTTAAATTCATCGGTCGACATTGTTTAATAAGTAAATTTTCAGTTTTGCTTTGAACGATGCCTTTGATGGAACATTTCGGATTTCAATTGCAGTGTATTCCAAAATTTAGCATAAGAAGATATCGAATTGACTTTAGACCATATTGAAGACTGTTTCTTCAAGACATATATAAGTCACCTTAACTAGCTTGTCTAGTGGAATACTGATGAACAGATGAATTGAATAAAAAAGGTCATGAAAGCAACTAGGTGAAGTCTTTTTAACAGAATCAAAAACGAATAATGACAATCTACATTAGGTTTTCCTGTTAAGCTTAATTCTAGCCGGGCGTGAAAGGGTTAAAATCGATCGTGTTTTTCTCGAATTACACGTGAGTCCCAGAAAATTGTTCGACGTTTGGTTTAGTATTGAAAAGTGATGTTAACACGCAAAAGCTCATAGATTACAGTCCAGTAGGTGAACAAATGGGGATCGAAATTTGGTTTTCTTTGAGCAACTTTATTATGTACAACTAGAAGAATTAGAGTTGCTCGTTCCTAAATATTCCTGAAATGTCTCCTGCGGATCGGATTGTCTGTCAATCAGTCGAGTACTTGAACATGTAGGGATCCAGAGTTTTGGAGACGAGAGGCTTGGAAAATTGACTTTTCTCAGGCAGATTGTTTATCAAATGGGCGAGGATTTGGAGACTTGAGGCTCGCAGAATTATCTATTCTGAAGAAAGAAGTTACTCGAAAAAAGCTAGGTTGTAAAAGCACTTGCCTTGCTCTTTCCTTGATATTCTTATGAATATCTCCTGCGGATTGTTTATCAACTGATCGAGGCTTTGGAGACGTGAGGCTCGTAGAATTAACTATTCTGAAGCAAGGAGTTACTTGAAAAAAGCTAGGAAGTAAAGCACTTGTTTTGCTTGTTGCTCGATATTTCTATTAATATCTCTTGCGGAGTGTTCATCGAATGGTCGAGGCTTTTTGAGTCGTGAGGGTTGCAGAATTAACTATTCTGAAGCGAGAAGTTATTCCGAAAAAGCTAGGAAGTAAAAGCATTTACTTTGCTCTTTCCCCGACATTCCTGAATATCTCATGTGGATGGTTTATCGGACTGTCAAGTCTTTGGAGACGTAATGCTCCTGAACTAACTTACCTCATGCAGTTTACTTCGACAAACTGAGAAGTAAAAGCGCTTGGTTTGCTCGTACCTCAGCTTTCTTATATACCTTCTGGATGGAGATGGCTTACTGAGCGCTCAAGTAATTGGAAAACTTTGACTCGAGAATTAGCTTCCATGTTATTAAACTTCATGGAGTATTCGAGGGGTATTTACGTCAACTGGACTCAAACCGGATCTCATGGGATTAAAAATGAAGATGCGGCGCTGATAAGGCAACTGTTTCAGACTACCCTCGTGTGATAACTTTGAAAATTCATGTCCTCAGGTAGATTAGATTTGTCTTGACCTCTCTTGTTTGGGAGAGGACACGAGAATAGGCAAATTTGCGAGCATTTGCGTAATACGGATGACTGGTGTGAATGATAAGTTAATGACGGTCGCATTGTGTAGTAATCCGTGTGCTTAGTATGATTTCTTTTACGTTGTGTGTTACTGTTATGTAATACTAGGTTATCGTAAATGGTGTAACGTAGAGTGAAAGTCTTCCCTGTTGTAAACGTTGAACCGGATGAGGAAAAACTGAAGCATTCCTGAGCCTGGACCGGGTGCTCCAATATCACTATGCATCATTGCATATTACTATGCATTACTACATATTACTATGCATTACTACATGTTACTATGGATTACTACATATTACTATGCATTGCTACATATTACTATGAATTATTACATATTACTATGCATTACTACATGTTACTATGGATTACTACATATTACTATGCATTGCTACATATTACTATGCATTACTACATATTACTATGCATTACTACATGTTACTATGCATTACTACATATTACTATGCATTGCTACATGTTACTATGCATTACTACATATTACTATGCATTACTACATGTTACTATGCATTACTACATATTACTATGCATTGCTACATATTACTATGCATTACTACATATTACTATGCATTACTACATATTACTATGCATTGCTACATATTACTATGCATTACTACATATTACTCTGCATTACTACGCTAATATTACTACAATAGTACTATGCACTTTTGACAAGCCACCATAAATCGTAAACTGGACCGATTTGACAATTTACGTTTTAATCTTTCGCGAAGATCTTCAATAGACCATTTCGACAATTAAAAAAGGAGACTGGGGAGAGCGATTTGTTCTGGTAAATGGCTGCCACGGAGCTTCAACGAATGATAGATTTCCCTTCACAAAAAGTTTTAGTTTTAAATTCACGGTTGAAACTACAAATCTTTGAGACATAAGTCCCTAAGGAGTAGCCGCAAGGATGTCCCATTACTCAAATGCCTCGTAACGAAGGGGAGATCTCACATTAAACAGCTTTGGCGGGAAAACGGGAAGGTATTCGTCAGCTTCCTTCGAAGTTGTGCAATCAGATCAGAATGTCAAAAAGCAAGATAAACAAACCTTTCGATGCGGTTCCTGGCAATTTCAAGAAGGTTGCTGATGACAAAGCTATTCTTCGTTCTGAGTACTGCAGACTTGATGAGATAGGAATTCAATTTTAGAAATATTCTGCTGCTGGAGGAAGGAAAAGAATGAAACGAAGTCACTTCACGTATTTGTTTTGTTTTGCTGAGAAACGGTTGGGTTCGAAAGAAAGTCAGGGGGATTTTGACAATCTAACAAATTCCAATCCTACATTCGTTGGTAGAGGTAAGTTAGAATATTGATTTTAGTCTTTTGTGAGGAATATTGCTGCCCATATCTTCCTTGCGGAAACATAGGCATGGCTTGCATGCAAAGCAACTGATTTCTTACCACCATTAAAAAACGGACGAGCTAACCAAAACAAATCTTCGGTTTTATCAGTGAGTTGCAATATAAAAAGCTTTCTACAAATAAGGATGCAGCTTACCTGTATAAGGATCAAGAAATTCTCTGCAAGTGCTCCTCGACCTCGTCTGTCGAGTTTCAATTTCAATTAATTTAATTAAGAACCAACTTTTCAGAAAGAAAATCGTTGTAAAAATGACTTCTTTGTACGGTAATCTTCAAGCTTAAACAGTATTACACTAAATTTTATGTCTTCTTTGCACAAAAGATAAGATAACTGCCGAGTTCTTCTCCATATTTATCACAACAATGTTTCTTGTTTCTTGCTTCGTTTCTGATCAGCTCGAGCAACTTCGACGGAAAATGACGAATACTTTCCTGCTTTCCCGCCAAAGCTGTTTCATGCGAGGTCTCCCCCTCGTTACGAGGCATTTGAGTCATGGGACATCCTAGCGACTACTTTTTAGGGACTTCTTTCTCAAAGATCTGTAGTTTCAACCGTGAATTTAAACTAAAAGTTTTTGTGGAGAGAATCTATCATTCGCAGAGCATAGAGCTCAAATCTTTAAAAAGACGGGTGTAAAATTCTTTTAAGTTTTTCTTTGAATCAAAGTGCTCGAAAGGAACTTTGGGCAATTTGCTGTAAATCTGCCGTGGCAATTTTTTGATATCGTGATTACCTTTAAAATGGCGGCATTTATTGATTTTGAGGTTGTGACGTCATCAAATTTCTAAATCTCTAACCAGAAGAGCTACAAATTTCTGCTTGCAATCATGTCGTAGACCTTTATAAACTATGGTTTTCTTGAAGATTGTGTCAATTTTCCTCAAGTAATTTAAGGGTTACGATGGATTTAATTTTCTCAAAATTTTTGATGGATTTTTACAAAAATAATCCAAATGCCGCCATTTTGAAAATAATCAAGATATTAAGGAATTGCCACGGCAGATTTACAGCAAATTACCTAAAGTTTCTTCGAAGTCATTCAATTCATGGAAAAATTTGATACAACTTCACACCCACCTTTTTTAAGATTTGAAAGATTTGAGCTCTATGCTCATTCGCAGAAGCTTTGCGGCAGCCATTTACTAGATTTTCAGTTTCAGTTTCAGTTTCAGTTTCAGTTTCAGTTTCATGATATTTAAATTCACTACATACAATTTATAATCCCAACAATACAAACAAATAACTTAACTACAAAGACTAGATATATAAAATGTTACACAGAAAATTAATACAATGATACAAAAATTAACACAATACTAAGAAAAGATACAAAGAGGGGCTAAATAAATTGTATGCAGGAAATTACTTAAAGGAGGAGCTCTCTCAATAGGTAAACTAATCGAGGAGAGAGCCCCCCCCCCCTCCTATCCTAAGATATAATCAGATAAATTTTTGTGAGTTTAAATAATTGTGCAGTACCAAAATGGCTCAAATTCAACGGTCAACCTTGTTCAATAAATGAGTTTTCAGTCTTGTTTTGAACAATATTTTTGATGGAGCATTTTGGAGTTCCATGGGTAATGTATTCCAAAGCTTAGCACCAAGATATCTAATAGACTTCAGACCATACTTGAGGCTGCTTGTTTTAGACATATATAGTTCACCTTGACTGGCCTGTCTTGTGGAGTACTGATGAACAGATGAGCAGAACAGGAAAAAGTCATGAAAGCAGCTAGATGAAGTTTTATTAATAGAATCAAAAACAAAAGTTAGGAGTCACAGTTCAAAGATTTCAGAAAGTTTCAGGAGCTTAAAATCATTGAAGATTGGAAGAGAGGGAGACATACGAGGCTGAAATGTGATAGCTCTGACTGCTTTTTTCTGTAATTTGAAGATTGGATCAACATATGATGCATATGTTTGACCCCAAACAATAAGCCCATATTGTAAGAAGGACAAAAACAAAGCATTGTACAAGCAAATTAAAACATCTAAGGGTAGTAAGTTCCTTATTTTGAAAAACATTCCGCATGTTCTAGCTAATTTTTTAGAGAGTTCACTGAGGTGGTATTTCCAGCTTAGATGCTCATCCAGGAGGAGACCTAAGAACTTGACAAACTTTACTCTTTTGATATGTTTCTTCCCTATTCTGATATCAGAACCAGAAGAAACATTGATAGAAGAAGAATGAAAGATGATATAGTTTGTTTTATCAAAATTTAACGATATTTTATTAGAATCAGGCCATTTCTTTACAAGTCTCAGCTCTTTGTTGACAATTCTAATCAAATCGGATAAATCTTTGGATTCATAGTAGATGTTTGTATCATCAGCAAAGAGATAAAAGTTAAGTTTCTTAGAAGTATTTGGTAGATCATTGATATAGATAAGGAAAAGTAATGGGCAGAATACAGAACCTTGTGGTACACCACAATTAATTAGAAGTAAGTTAGAGTTACTTCCATTAACAGAAACATATTGCTTTCTATTACTTAGATATGATTTAAACCACTCAAGGGCACATCCACGAATACCATAATGTTCCATTTTTGATAGCAAAATTCTATGATTAACTGTATCAAAAGCCTTTTATAAATCAATGAAAATACCACAACCAAGTCTTTTGTTATCCAGTGTATTTCTTATAGCTTCTTTCATACCCACAAGGGCATGATCAATTGAATGGTTTTCTTGAAATCCAAATTTAAGTGAATAAAGAACTTTATGAATTTCAAGGAATTTATAAAGTCGCTTGTATATTAGCTTCTCAAATATCTTGCTGAAAACAGGTAAAAGAGAAATTGGCCTGTAGTTTGATGGAAGTTCAGAACAAAACAACCAGAACAGAACAAACTGCTCTCCCCAGTCTCCTTTTTTAATTGTCGAAATGGTCTATTAGATGCTAGTATTTTTCGTATATTTTTAGTCCTCTATTTATGGTGCTAAAAGTGGGTTTCTTAAAATTTTCGATTTCAAAAACACTGAAAATAAGCCAAGAAACGTTGATCAAAATTTTTAAAGACTCGACGTGAATTGACAAAGAGAGAATGTTCTCACTGTCATTTGGGAATTTAGAAGTTGATATGTTACAATACAATGCGCACGTATTAGTTCTATGTTGGAAAGAATGTAAAAACACTTTTAATGGTACAATGAAATGTGCAATGTTTTCCTTCTAAATTTTATTCAATTTATACCTTTATACAAATACTGCGTTGCTGCGTCTAAGGGTTAAACGACAAAAAGTAGCGAGGCAGCAAAATGAGGTCAAACAAGCAAAGATTTTTGATCAATATCAGAAATCCCCAAATCACCAAGAAAATGTTTTCTCTTTGTTTATTTATGTTGAGTCATTAGAAAATTTGATTAACACTTTTTGGGTCGTTTTCAGTGTTTTCGAAATCGCACCTTTTAAGAAAATCGCTTACTGCTCCATCAGTAGGAGATTAAAAATGTACAAAGGATACTAGCATCTAATTGAGGATCTTAGCCAAAGATTAACTCATAAATCGTTAAAATCGGCTTAGTATATGATTTATCATGGCTCGTCAAAATTGCATATTTTATCGGTGCGTTTGATTGGCGATTCCGAACCTACCAAATTCTGAAAACGGTAGACTTCGCAGAGACGGAGACGCAGTGCCCCAGTCAAACACGAAAGTCTTCGTAACAGCAGATTTCAGATTCATCCTGGTCGAAATGAGGTTTCCAGTTGAAAAATACGAAGACGAGTCCAGTGCTTGGCAATAAAAATTGAACTGACGCAATTACCATAGCAACACAAGCAAATTCGCCTCGTTATCAGAGTTTCACAAATGAAAAACGAGAATCTCTTCAAAGTCTGCCAAACCTTCTGCTTGTTGGAGCAGAAGGTTCCGCAGGCCTTCCTAACCTGCCAAACCTGCCGTTTTTGGAAATTGGTAGTCAATCAAAAAAAATTCCGAGTCTTCCAAGTCTACCGTTTTCAGAATTGGCACCAATCAATCACATCCTATAGTTTGTCCGCTACTCATCAGAGTCCTTATATTTCATATTACATGTATGTTTTAACATGTTAAAATAAACAGCAGAATTATAATCGGTCGTATTTATCTCGATTTGCGCGTGATTTCGTAAATTGTCTATCTCGGAATCGTCCGAACAATCCTAAACTTTTGAATCATATTTTCCGACATTTGAGCTCCACCGCGATCAAAAATTGATTAGATTATCTTATGGCCTAGGCCTTCAGTTGCATTGCCTAACGTACTATTTTTGGCACTTTGAGAATGTATTTTTGCCATTTTTCTGTTTGAAGAATGAAGACGTTATGGAAGGGTTTTGCTCTAACCGGAAGGAATACAAATACCTAACCTGTATAGATAGGTAGATAGGCATCAGGAATTTCAGTAACTGTAGGCATTATTAATGCAGACAATGTAATCAAGTTTGTGAGATATGATTCATCTTAAAGACGTTGTCCTTGTATGCGATCAAAACAATTGAGAGATATTTGAGGTATCTTTCAAGGTGTCATCCTGGATTGTAATTATGTGCAACCTACTAAGGATGTTTGTTTTGAGGGAAATTCGGATTCCCTTTTTCGTTGAAAACATTGTCAAGTACCAAAACTAGCTTATTCATACCGGGTGAGCCAGATAAAAGTTCCCACTTTTGAAAATTCATAACACCAAGACTACTTCAAGGACTTGAATCTTGGTAAATTCAACTTTATAAAAATTTCATGGTTGCAAAATGACGAAAAAGGGCCTAAAACATTTATCAAATCGTAAGGACTCTATTCAAGTCGAACAATAGGCCATGGGCGTTTCACCTCCCTGAAGAGTTATAAGACATTGATTTTCAAACAAATACGAAAGACTTTCGATCCCAAGGCAATTAATGCCTAGAGGATATCTCTCACCAATGAGAAGTTGCATATCCTTCGTTATTTTGTCCGAGAAGTCATTTATGCATTGATCGATGTTTTAGGCCATTTTTCAGTCATTTTGCAATCATGAAATTTTTGTAAAGTTGAATTAACCTACATTTGTAGTGCTGGTAGGAGGCGAGAAAGATCACAAAAATACTTTGATCTTTCGGCTTTTAACTCAAATTTGAATAATTCAAATTAGTCTTGGTGTTATGAACTTTCAAAACTGGGAACTTTTTTCTGGCTCACCCGGTAGATTTTGGTAAAGATGTAAGATTTTCAAGTTCATTCTCTAAATCCACAATCTTCGTATCTTTTCAGTCGATGTAAGCCACAAAAGCTATTGGTCGCAGGACATTTACCGCATCGATAGCACGCTTGATCAGCAAGCAATGAATCATGTAATCCTCTGCACCTTAACCTAATCAGATCGATCTAGACTCCGGTGGTGACGTCAGTATGAAACCAATACAATGCTAGGCAGATATCGGCGATGTTTTCATGCCTGCAAAACTGTGTCAAGAAAAGATACATTTGGAATCCTCTTGTGAATTATTCATCAAGCTCGAAGCCTTCCTTGACACTTATTCACAAAGCCTTTGCATATATTTACACAGAAGCATCAGTTTTCTGATGTATTTTGTAAATAGTCCTACTTCTCTTCTTAGTTTTTAAGATCTTGCAATAGCTTATGTCGATATTTTTCTCGTTTGCTTTATTTTTGGGTACGTGTAGTGTTTCGACATCCAACGAAGTGCTGCGCGCTTACTGTGTTCTTTATCGAGATTGGAATCTCGGCAAACTGCAAAAATTTAAAAAAACATCTAATGACTGAGCAATGTCAGAAAATATTTTATGTTGCATCTGGTCCGAGCAAAAACATCAGATAAAATCCAACAGAGAATAAATTGTAATGTATGTTTGGGGTCCAACTAAAACATTTACCGGTTTCAAGAGTTTTTTTATATATGCGTATGAGATATTGCAATAACGACAGATCATGAGCCTCTCCGATAACTTTATAACTTTATAAAGGTGTTGTGGCGCAGTGGAATAATCCTCTGATGTCACCAAGGGCCAAGTTTACGGGGGATTCTGTTTAGAGGCTTATATTAGCAAAGCATTAGCAGTACTCAATCTTTTGATCATATTTTATTACTGGGATGTTATAATCTTCCTCTTGATATTATGATTTCTTTGTTTAAAGCTACCTAGTAGCAGTTACCATAAAGAAACAAGGAATCAAGAGCATTCGTTTCGCTTGCTTCTCAATATTCCACAATATTTCATGCTGAGGGTTTATCGAACAGTCAAGACTAGAAAAGCTATAGGGCTCAAGAATCAGTTTTCTTCAAGCAAGTTATTTGAATGTCAACTAGGCAGTAAAAGTGCTCGCTTCGCTCGCCCCTCAGTATTCCTCGTTATCCAAGTGAAGGGCTTTGAGCCTTCATGAACGTCATCAAAAGGTGTCGTAGACTCAGGTGCAGTAAAGTACCGCCTTTAAGAAAATGCATTACAAGAAACTCTGGCCTGATTTTGCAGACTAAAATACATTTCTATGAGAAACTATCCTCGCTGATTCATCCTCAGTTTCTTTTGCAGTGGTGCAAAGTAACATAATTTGGCATTGAGAATGAAAATTTCAACCAAAATTGTTGTGAATTCAAGAAACTTTCAGTGCTGGCTCAGGTTATTGATTCTTGTACAGCTGTGCATATTCAAATTTTTCTGAAAAATTTGATAGATTTTTGGAACATAAAAGTGTTCCTTATACTATGGTATTCATACCCTGTTTTGAAGAATTATATTTCATTTTCATTTTCATTTTCATTTTAAATTTTCATTTTAAATTATTTAAACACAAAATCCCTTCAGCAATACAAAGTAACAAAAGAAAAAAGCCTAATTACAATAATACATTATAATATATATATATTTACAGTGTATCTATCTAAAACCTATTATGAAGCAGCTGCTCTTCCAGGGAGTCGTGTTTTTGTTTTCTTTCAGCTCTTGAAATAACATTTTAGTTGCTTTTTGAACCTACTAAGTGTAGGGAGCTCTCTGATGCCAATGAGAATGTCGTTCCAAGCTTTCAGTGCCGAATAATCAAAGCCTTTCTTGACGTATTCAAGATTGTTTCTTGGGATTTGAAGGTCCCTGCAATTCCTTGTTATGTGGTTGGAGAGCTGGGTCCTTTGATGGTATTTATCCCAAAGGCTCTCGGAACATTGCCTGTTGATTATTTTGTATGTCATAACTGATCGATTGAATTTTATCAGTAATTCGATCGATCTACATAAGAAACAGATCAGGCTGGTTTTGTGAAACGAGTTTCTTACAGGCGAAAATTTACTACAACGCTTACCTGTTTTAGCTGCTCTAGCTCTTGACACTAAAGACTGCAACTTTTCCTTCTCTTTGTAACAAGGGCGTGAAAAATATCATTTACTCACTTAACCTTCTTGGAGGATATGAGGAATAATTTGTCCTACTTAAGCCTGAAGAGAAAAAATAGTTTTTATATGAAGACTTATAGGAAATCGAAAGATATATAAGCCCCTTAAAAATTGCCATGCAAAGCAATGGGTCGTGACACGTGCCGGACCATATATGGGAAATTGATCTACGTCAACAGGAAATGTTGGTACGTGATAGGCTAGAATCTGACTGCAAGTGGCTTTGAGCCTCTTTTGTATGCTTAAGGCATGTTTACACGAGCCTAGGTTGGCTCCAACCCGCCGCAGAGGATCAGCCCTTCTACAGTCAAGTCTCTTCAAGTGTTTACACGAACTCAACAGCCAGCCCGGGTCAACCCGCCTAGGCGGGTATCCCTTCTCGAGGGTAGGGCTGACACGCTGAGGCGGGTTGGCTTTTTGTAGAATTTTTCCATGAAGACGGGCCAGCTCAACTCGGGGTCGTGTAAACGCTTCGAATAGCCAACCCGGGGTCGTTTATACAAAAGAAACTATCATGAAAACAAAAGACAATCAAAGAGGCAATTTGCCACTTGCCAACTAATGCAACTCACAGAGCTTCCCCGGGCTGTCTTTTTATCACGCCTCAGAGGTGCCCCGGGTCGTGTAAACAGCATTTTTTTCAATGGCAGTGAGAGCTGACCCAGGGTGAATACTACCCCGAGTTCGTGTAAACGGGGCCTTAGATTCCTCTTAATCTGATACAGAGTGTCCCATACAATTGTGGCATATTGATGTGGTTGCTGGGGAAGAGGTTTGCTTTGTGTTGTTCCTCTGTTGATACAGTTGCATATGATTGGCTTCAATTTAGAATTTGAGACCTGTCTTAGCCAATCAGACAAGTGGTGGCTGATTTATGGCCTAAGAAAGTCGAAAAGTCATTGTGTTTCAAAACATCACTTTCTTTGTTCTCCAAGCGTTTCACAGTGACGTAAATCTTAAAAGAAAGGCTTCTAGCGTTGTATTTGCATGTTTTTTGCATCTGTACATGGCTGTTTTCAATTGCGTTATCAGTAAACAATGGAATGAGCCCTTTGTAAACAGTAGAAAACGTTCTAACGCAGAAATGGAATTTTTTCTTACAGTATTTACTTAATCATGGCAATGCTGCAGAACAAAGCATCAAGGAGAGTGCTGTTTTTGAAGAAATCACTCTTGTACCATGAATCAGCAGCAACCTCTCTCAGATTAGCTAAAAACAAGATCTCAAACTCTAAGTTGAAGCGTATCCTATGCAACAAGGACAGACTTTACAATAGCAACAGTTGCTTTGATTGACACGTCAATTCAAAGCGATTAGTGGCTGCAAGCAAAGGAACTTCTTTCAACTGGTAAATCAAACCAATACGGCCGCAAAAGTTACCCGAAACCAGTAGGGCAAACTCTCGCCCTTTACGAGCGAAAGGTGGTTTTTAAGAGAAGTTATATGCTGTTAACGAAAGAAGAAGGGTAAATCTAAAGCTCTGTCTCGCGGATTTTGTTTATTTGATTCAGGAGCTGTGTGGTAATTGTTTCATTTAAGCCCTAAACACCAGAAAATTCTAATGTCTTCTGCTTGGCTAATAAATCAAATAAACGAAATCCGCGAGACAGAACTTTAGATTTACCCTTCTTCTGTCGTTATAGGACGTACGTTCTCTTAAAAGCCAACTTTCGTTTGCACAAAGCGAGAGTTTGCCATACTGGTTTCGAGGCAGCTTTTGTGGCCGTGTTTGTTTTGATTTACCGGTTGAGAGAATTTCCTTTGCCTGCCGTCATCAATCGCTTTGAATTCAGGCGTCAATTAAAGCAACTGTTGCTATTGTCTAACAAAATCTATCCCTGCTATCCTATGCAACTGCTTGGACACCCTGTAGTTTTATAAGGTTTGTCAAGTTTTATCTAGACTTGCCCCAAGTCTATTTCGTCGTCAACTAAAAAAAATTGGGAAAGGGGGCAGACTTATTACAGATGACGAAATAGACTTGGGGTAAGTCTAAGTTTATCAGGAACATATCTTGAAAGGTCATCCATAACCACGGCTACTACTGCATTGTTTAATTGAGCGGAGGAAACAGACCTCAGTATAACAAACAAATAAAGTAATATAAATTGCGCTACGAACAGAGCCTTGTAATGTACGACGTTTCGGGCTTACACCCAATATCACTATCACTTGATAATGGGTTTAAGCCCGAAACGTCGTACATTACAAAGCTCTGTTCGTAGCGCAATTAATATTACTTCATTTATTTTGTTACCAATTTAACATTGTGCAAAACGCATAAAAGAAGTTTGTTTGTGCATAGACCTCAGTATAGTCTGTCAATTTCTTTATATGCCATTAGTAGTGCCCAGGCAACTTTGCAATCTGCGAACTTTTGTTTAAATTGTCTTTGTTACATTAATTCAATGTATTTTCTCATGAAATATATTCTCATGAAACAGATACGTGGATGGTATGAGGAATCTCGGCACAGACTTGCACGTGAAAGATGCCCCATGTCTTTATTTTGAATTCAGTCTTTGTTGCACTCTGAATTATTCATGTATTTTGTATCCTACTAGGACGAATCACGCATCCAGAATGGCTTCTGAGACAAAGACGATCCCTTTGAATTCTTCTGCTCGAGTCAGGCGGATTGATATG
Source organism: Aurelia sp. 3 sensu Dawson et al. (2005) (assembly GCA_964020215.1). Classification (NCBI taxonomy): domain Eukaryota; kingdom Metazoa; phylum Cnidaria; class Scyphozoa; order Semaeostomeae; family Ulmaridae; genus Aurelia; species Aurelia sp. 3 sensu Dawson et al. (2005). The sequence goes on along the minus strand of OZ026593.1, from coordinate 12,132,777 downwards.
AGGCAAAACTTCAAAGCAAACAGTCTTGATGTTCCAGATGCTAAATGGAAAGAAAATAGGCGAGCAGCTCCCCGTGTTTATTCCCGCGAGCAATCACGAGAGAATTTGCGAGAAACTTCGCGTGTACAGTCACGTGAACAGTCACGTGAACAGTCACGTGAACAGTCACGTGATCACTCAAGAGAACAATCATTCGATTCGAAAGACGAAGAAATGCCCTTGGAAACATGTGATTCGAATAGATTGCAGATCGCTGTTGGTGCATTTCAACGCAAGTATAGGTCCATGTCTGTATACGGGGAACATGTGATTGACATAGCGGAAAGATCAAAGAAAGCTCTTTTCATATTCCCGGAAAGAAACTCAGTGCGAATGTTTTGTAAAAGAGTTGTTGAGAATAAGTATCCTTTTCACTTTTCTTGAGTCCTAAGTTTTTTTATCTCCCTGATTATTGCTCCGACAATATGATAGCCACGGAGGGTCTTGTCTTCACACCAATAGCCGTAGGCCCATTCCTAGCTTTTCTTCCGGCAGGGAACAACTTCAGAGATATGAAAATCATACAAGGGCCTAGGGTTAATCTTCAGGTTAGTGCTGTAGGGCTGCTGTCTGAAATGATCAAACAATGAATGCATGTAATTAACTTGCTTATCAGATTTTTTTCCCAATTTGGGGAGATCACCTAGAGATTGGTTGGATTTGAGCATGCATGCTGTTTTGACTCATTTTTGGGCAGCAATAAAGCATTTGAAAACTAATAAAAGATGGACGATTTTGCCTCAAATTGTGGTGGTTTGTCGTTCATATAAAATGGGGGCGTGGCATTATGTAATTCATGCAAAATAGCCAACATCATTCACAGATTCTCTGAATACCTCAGGCCAGTGTATAATGTGGAAGAATGGGCATGTTGAATGTGCTATCGATTTACAACGATTTTCTCTGAAAACAAACTCCCCTCGTTGCATCAAATGCCACTTTCACAGCCAGAAAAACATACAGGTTACATTTACATCCAGCAAATGATGCCCCAAATTGTATGATCAGGAAGCTTTTCCATTATGTTTTTGACTTGAAATATCATAAATTTTCTGCATTTGACTTTCTCTAGCTCAGATTTTATCGGAACAGTAAACAAAAGTAAAAAGAGAGAAAACTGAACTGGAAAAAGTTTGTATTGAATTGAGACATATTCGAACTCAAAAATATTCTATGTATAAACCATATGATTCATATTAAAAAACTACCTGAATTTCTTAGACATAAAGCGCGAGATTTGAACTATTGAATCAAATTATTGACATTCATCGACTTTGAAACAACCTGAATCATCTCTACTGAGCAAAGTCTGACTTACAACACTTAAGGAGCAGACAACAAGGTAGTGGTAATTGCCCACAGAGACAAGCTTTGGACTTAGCAAAGGTCGCTGCCCACAGAGACAAGCTTTGGCAAAATCCCTACAAACTAAGGCATTTCTACCTTATATTTACGACAGAAGAATGTTTATTTTGCTCATTATTGATAATCATTGCTGCCAAAGTTTGTCACAGGTTTTGAAGATTGATGTTATGAGTCATGCAATGCCTGCCAAAAGTCCTTGGAACACTTGGGCCATTTCTTCATAATCCGCATTTCTAACCATAGTTATCAAATCAAATACCCCCTCGCCCCCGAAACAATGTTGATTTCGAAGGTTATTGTCCTAGCAATCCAGCAGAGTCGCGGATCGTCCTGACATCCCGATTTTCTGACCACAATGTTCTAAGGGGGAGAGGGGGAAATCACAAAACAAGGCAAAATTAGCAGAGGTGTTCCAAGACTTTTGGCAGGCATTGTAGTTGGAACATAACCATTAATACCGGGTGAGTCAATAAAAAGGTCCGGCATTTGAAAAAATGCTGCCTCCTGAATTAACACTTCAGGAATGCTGCTTCCTGGAGCACTGATATTGAAAATTGTCTTGTTTTATTCCTGATATGTCCAGTTATGTTCAGAAATTTACCCTTTTGTAATCGGTCATTCCGTCCTGTTGAAATGGGAGATTTTTGGCGGAAAGCCCCTTTCGAAAACCTGCAAAAACGAGTGAAAACAACAAGGAATTTCCTTCCTAGCAACAATGACACTTTAAAGTGTTCATGTAGTTTGTTCTCTTGGAAGAATGTAGTCATCCTCCTGAATAAGTTATTCAGACTAGGGGAAGGACATTGTCATTCCCCCAAGAGGATAGAAAGCGTGGTTGTGTCATCGCTGTAAGGTAAGCATAGTAGGGGAACTTGCTTCCTAATCTAGCAAGTTTTTTTAGGTATCTGGAATGGAATGTTTTTAGAAAATCCGTTACAAAACCTGAAAGTGACCGATTCCAGCCAAAAAAATTCTAATAATAAATAATTAAATGAAAATAAAGAATATGTTTGCTATTCAATCAGATATTGCAAAATTTAATAGCTTACAAATTCAGGGAGCGGTTGCCTTACAATCGTTGGGCCTTTCTGACTTGATTGAAGCATATAGTGAAGTCCAATCAAGCAGCTTTTTGAGCGAAACAAAGAATCAGGTTGTAAGTCTATGCGAGGCTGCTTATCGTGCAATCGTTAAGATGAGGTTATTGGCGGCATCCATAGACGCACCATCAGTCATTTGTTATCAATCTTTTTAAGTCGACCAGTAAATTCTACTGGAAGTGTAAGTCTATTATAGACGTTATAAGCAAACGTTAGTAGTGAGCGCCGTCTTTATCATTTAAGCATGATAACACGCAACTGCGTTTTCAATAATAGATGAGTTTAAAACAGCCGAAAATTTTGCAATCCGTTTATCTTTTGAGATCTGTTTTTAAGTTTTGCAATACAGCTATGGATTTGAAAGTATCTGTACATTCGAAAACCAGATATGTTTAACAAGATTACGATCTCACGAAAAACTTCACCTAATGAGCATATTTGCAGTTTGCTATAACTTTTCAAACAAAGACCAAGATAACTGGCTGATTGAGATTAAGAGAATTTTGTGCGTTTGCTCGGAATTTACGTTAAACTCAACTTTGCTAAGCACCTTATCATCTACGAATGTCAGGCTTTTTCGGTTGTTTTTTGTCTTGAGGTAGTTTTCAGGCATCGAAGATTTATTCGTCTGTCGAAAACAGACAAGCTATACAATACAAATCCGTATAAAAGAAATTTTTATCGGGTGAGTCAATAAAAAACGCCCAGCGTTTGAAAATATCCTGCTCCCTGAATATCAAAGCAAATGTATTGAAGGCTGCCTTATTTTATCCCCGATATGTCAAATTAGGGTCAGTAATTTACCCGGCTTTAATCGGCCATTCCTTCCCGTCAAAATAAGAGATTTTCTGCAGAAAGTCCCTTTCAACAACCTGAAAAAACGAGTGAAAACACCAAGCAAGCTTTCCCTTTGTTCTCCTTACTCTTGGATGTGTTAATGTATTTTGTCCTCATGGGAGAATGGAACCCCCCTGAATAAGTTATTCACGTAAGGGGGAAGACTTGTCAACCCGCCAAAAGGAAAGCACGTGCTAAAGCATGCTTAAAGTCATCTGTATGAGGTAAACATGTCAAGGATTCTTGCTTGTAATTTTAGCACGTGTTTAAGGTTTCTCAAAGGATTCATTTTAGAAAATCGCTTTCAGAATCTGAACCGAGTGACTGATTTTCGCCAGGAATATTTCTAGAAATAATTGAACATGTTAGCTATTCAATCAGGTATTGCAAAATATCATTGCTTATGTATTCAGGGAGTAGTAGCCTTTCAAACGTCGGGCTTTTTTTCACTCACATGGTGTAAAGAAAATCCAGACCGATTTTTAGCCAGTTAAGCACCCTCTGGATAAGAACCATTATATAAATGTATAGGAGCCTTTTCAGCCTTTTAGAGATTCGGATGCAAAAAAAGCAATGACATTTAGTTTAAGTCACACTCTGATGACGACGTAAGTCGGAAAGGCCTCAGTGTGCTATATCTTCTCGTTTTTTGCATCCGAATCTCATTACCATTTCTCGTTAAGTACCTTATCTACCAAAGTTCAGCCTTTTAAAGGCAATTGCAGTTTCTTTTAAGGAAGCTTTTTGCGCAGCGTTACTCCTTCCTTAAAATCTGTAGCCTAGTGCTTTATCAGTTAATGACGTAAGACCTTTTTTCGGTTGCCTTTAGCCAAGGTACAGTTTGCAATCATCTAACATTTATTTGAAAATACAAAGTAGAAAAGTTGCAGCGGTACTTCTCTTAAGTTCGGACTCTGCCAGTTAGCCTATCGGCTACTGATGTTAAGCTTTTGTTGGTTGTTTTTGTTGATATGCCATACTCAGTTATTTACAGATATCTTTGAAGATAAGGTTTTTCGCATATGAACTCACCTAAAATAGAAAGCTACCGCATTGCTCAGATATTCTTCCTATGAACAATTTTTTATGCTGAGTGGGTCAAAAAAGTTTGCGCATTTTGCGGGCTATAGAAAAGAAAGTATGCAGCCAACATTCAAAATTGAAATGTTAATCTTTCATTCGCAGCATAAATTTATATGAGAAAAATTTGTTTGGTAAAGCACTCATCTTTTTACCCAAAGGTTACGAAGATACTGGTAAGGGCATGGTTGAGAGCAAGAGTTCCACATTCCATTCTGGTCCATAATTTATCTGCTATTGAAGTTAAAATTGTATTGCAGAAACAGACAAAGGCATTGAATTTAAGCTTCATCGACACATACACCATGGACCAGAATGAAATGTGGAATTCTCGATCTCCATGCCCATATACCATACAGGCATTTTTCTGATCGTTTGGGTCTTGAAAACATGTGATTTTACCGAGCAATGAAAATTTTCTTATCTAAGTTAGCTCTTGAATGATAAATAAACGTTTTGGTTTTAAATATTGGCCGCACATTTTTTATTGCAAAAGCCGCCGAACGCGTAAACTCTTTTTACTCACCCGGATGTATCTGCCCTTTAATCATGAACAACAGATGTTTTACAGTACGTATCACATCACCGATGAAGTTGCCTAAGACCATAACAAAATTAATTCTTGTACCTACGAGTGTTTTTAAATGGAAAATTTACTTTGAAGATTAAGGGATATGACTGATACAAGTAACTGCCAAGGAAACTTTGCGTCATCTAAAACATAACCTTCTAAGCAGTTCGTTGCTTGCATGATTCACAACTTTTCCCTCAAAATGAGACATTTTATGTTCCAAATTTCATCTTGAGCCCATAAAAAGCTTCTGCTCCATTGATAGTTGCTTCAAAAATCGTTGACCCACCTCTGATTAGCTCAATAAAAGTAGTTACCCCCTTACATTTTGCACTGGTCTTGTTATAAAATAAAATTATCTCTGTTCCTAAGCTAGATCATAACTACCTCTCTGAAATTCAAAGATGTTTTGTATCACCTTGTCACAAATGATCGGTTTTGGGCCTCACCTTATGTGATTCCGAATTCTTTTTGTTTACATTCCAATGGTTTATTTCTTATATTTCGTTGCACAGACAGCTATGAAACACAAAACGTGCAACGCAACATCATCTAGAAAATCAAGGTTCCTGGTGGCCTAAACACAAAATTGTTTCTTCAAAACAACCAACAGACGAATATCATACGATCTGCTCTCGTATCTACTGTTTCCAACAGTCAAACGTCCAGTTTCTTTCTGCACAACATCTCTTCTTTTCTTTCTTCTCTCCTCGTGTCTCCTCGTGTCTCCTCGTGTCTCCTCGTGTCTCCTCGTGTCTCCTCGTGTCTCCTCCACTTCCAAAAAAAGAACAAAAAACTTTTTTCAAGTTCACACCTCCCCAGTTGTTTACGCCACGGTCCATCGCCAAGATCCCGTACGTCGTCATGTCCCGGATGTGCTTCAGGTCCCGGATGTGATTCTCCTCTTAAGGGGGGGGGGGTCTGATTTGCGAATTTAATCACAAGGTGTGACACACCTTTTAGATGAAAGGCTTGGCTATCCTATGAGATGCTGCATGATCACTAGACTTTTGACGATGAGTCCCTTGATCCCTGCTGTAAACCTTGCTTAATTGAGACTCCTAATAAAACTGTGAAAAGGCTTACCCTCGTTTTTGCCTTCTTCAATCGAATTATAGTGGAATGGCGGCCTCGAATCTCGAATCCTATGAGAATGTTGTCAGTTCTTCAATCGAATCGAAAATTCTATCACATTTGCCATAACAATAGTTATAATTCAATTCTCGCAGTCCGATTGGTACTATTGGAAGCTCAGAGTGTGGAGGTTGGGCCTGAATAGAGTCAGGTTTTTCAGAGTAATATCATCAGTCCCTGTCGACCGAAGCGCCATCATCAAGTCGAAGAGCACAGGGAAACAAAGGATTCCAGGTCGTCAGTCTAGAGATTGATTTGAAGTCGTCCATGAAAATCTTCTATTTGCAAATCGAATGACTTTTCTCCTTTATTTAAATTTTGTGCTCACACACAGATTTGGAATTCGGCTTTTTCACATCTTCCGAAAACATGGACTTGAAAGGAGGGAAATGTCCGAAAAAAGAATGGATGACGGTATCTTTGAAACTAGCTTTTTTGAGGGATAGGAATGGGTTCAACTGACCAAGCAATGTCACGAATGATAGCTCAGCCTCTCTGTTACATGCTGATTTGTATGTGTTCATAACATTGCGTTCAGGAAGCTACGTGCCATGTCAAGAAATCTTTGAGCATCTACTAAATCTCCATGCCCCTCTAAAGAAAAGGAAGGTAAAGAATGAGTACGCTCCATGGATTACCTCAGATATTAAAAGGAGCATGGAAGAGCGTAATAAAGTGAAAAAACTAGCATTGAAGGACCCAAACTTATGGCCTAGATACAAGATTCTTCGTAATAAGGTAACAAATAACATAAGACTTTCAGTCACAAAATATTATCGGGACCTTGTCTCTACAAACAAAAATAACCCGAAAAAAATGTGGAAAACTATCGATAAAATATTACACAGAACTTCGGGGACCACAACAATCTCTGAAATAAAAGATGGTGACACGATCGTTAAGCCTGACGATGATCCGATAAAATATTTGCACACTATTGATGCCGACCAGAAATGTTCATTTAAAATGATGAGTGAAGAAGCAATGCTTACTTCTCTAAATATGCTGAAAAATGGAAAGGCTCCCGGTCCAGATGGAGTCCCAACACATCTGGTAAAAGATGCTGCAAATTTTATTGCTAAGCCCTTGATGATGATATTCAATGCATCCTTGAAACAAGGAATCTTTCCAAACATCTGGAAACGCGCAAAAATCACACCAATTTACAAATCCGGAGCTCGAAATGAGGAAAATAATTATAGACCCATTTCAGTTCTCTCGGGTTTTTCAAAATTATTTGAAAAAGTTGTGCACGATCAATTATCGGACTTCCTTCTCTCAACCAGAAAATTGACTATGAGCCAATTTGCATATCGCAAACTGCATTCGACCATCACCTCTCTGATAAGTGTTTCAGACTACTGGTATGAGAATATCGACAAAAACAATGTCAACATTGCGCTATTCCTTGATCTAAAGAAAGCGTTTGACACAGTAGACCATGAAATACTTATCAGAAAGATGAAAGTATATCGAATAAAGGATATTGAGGTAGAATGGTTTAGGTCATACCTTAAAAACCGTCAACAATATTGCTCTTTAAATGGTAACAAATCGAGCTCCCGGCCAGTTACATGCGGAATACCACAGGGTTCCTGTCTAGGCCCATTGCTCTTCATATTGTACCTTAATGACTTTGAAACTTGCCTAAAATTCTCAAAGGCTAATCTGTATGCCGATGACCCAGAAGTCTCACTCTCGTCGAATGAGATTGGAAACGTGATACAAAACTTCCAGGCTGAATTAGAAAACATCTCCGAGTGGATGAGAATAAATAAACTAAGTATACACCCTGAGAAAACTGAGTTCATGGTTATTGACCATCCTCGTAGGCAATCCAAATTACCAAATCACCATTTTATTTGGATCATACTAGAATCAAACAGGTTCATAAAACGAAATACCTAGGACTTACTGTTGACGATAAGTTGTGCTGGGATGAACAGTACAAATCAGTGAAAGAGAAGGTAGTTGGTGGCTTAGCATCGATCAGAAAACTGAAAAATATCCTACCACAATCACAGCTACTCAATGTATATCAAGCACTTGTTGAAAGCCACTTAAGGTATGCTAACGTGATATGGGGAGCCCTCTCCGATACAAAGATAGGCACTTTGCAGAAGTACCAAAACAGAGCACTCGATCTAATAGAATCTTCAAAGGTGAAGGATGCTTGGAATAAGGACCTCATGAACATAAATCAATTGATGACGTTTGACCGAGCAGTTATGACCTACAAAATTGTTAATCAGCTCTGTCCTGCAGGCCTACAAAATAAATTCATCGAGAGGTCGGTCATATCAAAATATAATACAAGGAATAGGAGGGATCTCCATGTGCAAAAACTGACATTAGAGTACACCAAAAGAGGTTTTTTGTACACTGGTCCAATTGCTTGGAATAATATCCCACAGCCCATTAGAGACACCGATTCCATCGTACGATTTAAAAAAAAACTAAGATCTCACCTTCTGAGCTAAGAGAAATCAGCTCCGCACGAATCCATGGAAGATCAGGCAATATATTTTAATCATTGAAAGTAACGTTAGGAAATTTGTATTGTAATTAGTTTTTCTTTTTTTTTGTATGCTATAACTGAATGGATATCGTGGATAAATAAGATTAAGTTAAAATGAAAATAGCTCGTGCAGTTTTTTTGGGTCACCCGATAGCTTTAATAAACAATTCTTTGCCATGTTTGTTACCTTGACTGATTTTAGATTGTTCGAATATTTTATACTTCTCACAATCGCTGCAAATTGCATCGTTTTGATGATTGCAACACCTTTGCCCAATGATGACATTTCGGAGTTAAATCTTCGCTTAGTAAGTTTTTCGATTATTTCCAAGTACTATGACTTCTCTTTGAGACCTTCCACGTATCACGTATCAATGCTTTAGGGTAAGGATGCATCCCGATATTTTTCTGAGGCATTTTGTACAGGTAGTTTCAGGTAAAGACGCAGATCGACTGCCAAAGATAAGATATACAGCTATATTTCCCTATAGTATCCAAGTATTTGAAAGCAAAATGACGTCATCAGTCGTTACGATGCTTCTGCTGCTCCATTTATATAGAATCTTGGTTGGCCGACTATCAGTAATCTTATGAGAAAAGAGACCACCACGCTAACATATAAGTCTTTGAATTCGCTTGCCCCAGCCTACATGAGAAAACTATTTACAAAATATTCAGATGATAGCGAAAGGTCGTTGCGTTCAACGGAAACTGATGATCTTAGGTTACCGTTGCTAAAAACTGCCAATGGCCAAAAGGCCTTTTCATATCGCGGTGCAAAACTTTGGAACAGTTTACCAAGAGATGCAAAATTGGCACCTTCCCTAAAAACTTTCAAGGAACGAATATAGAGGGTGGTGTAATTTTAATTTCTATTTCATGTCTGTTATATTTTATTGTAAATTAGGTATTATGGTGTATTACATTGTAAATTAGGTTTATGAAATCCTTTTGTCCTTAGTTTAGCCTCTTTTCCTTTGTTTTTATTTTAAACAGGTCAGTTTGAAAAACATGTATATGAAACTTATTACCTGTATAAATATTTTCAAAATGAAAATGAAAAATATTTTAAAATGAAAATGAAATGAAATGTTACCTTAAAGGCACACTGTCGTGGCCCTGACTGGGTTAACAAGACAATCAAGAAGAAAAGAATTAGGCAAGGTCCAGTAATTTCGATGTACAGTGGAATTCACGAAGATGATAATGATCTGATTACCTTTATTCTCAAAACAAAGTATGATCCGAGAGCATAAAGGCTTGGTAATTACTCAAAGGCCGGAGCTTTGTTATTTATTTCAATATCACAACTCGCCAATCACAACCACGACCGTTTGCCTTTAAATCAATGGATCACTTGAAAACGATACGTGGCATCAAAACATTTAAGTGGGATCTTTTATCATTCAACTATGCTATTCTTTTGGGCCAATAACAATTTTCACTTCAGGGCACCTTTAAAGAATGTAGGTCCTTTTTTGTAGGTCTTTGCTTTATTAAGTTATTTTTGCACACGGTTGAAACCATTCTTCTAAAGGCCGGTTTCCACTTGTGCGAATGTGGTCGCGCGACCCGTGCGATCGCTCGAAGGCAGTCGCGCGAACCAGTCGCGCGACTGTGCGACCAAGGGCCTGAGCATGCGTATTAAGTAGTCACTGCAGAATCAAAGCAATATGATTGGCTCTGCTCTTGCTGGTCGCAAAAAAATTGAAGTCAATCCAACTTCCAAAATCAGTCGCGCGATCGCCGATGACTGGGGAATCTTCATCACTGGAGTTCTGGAAAACTGTAAAACCCTTGTTTTCAAATAAGATTCAAAGTAGCTCTTGTATCACCCTTTTAGAAAATGGTGTTGTTGAATCAGATGAGGGCAAAGTTGCTGAAATTCTAAATAACTTCTTTGTTAATATAACGGAAACTTTGGGTATCGCCAGTGAACATGAGCAAGAATCTTTGAATGATCACGAGGACGATCCCTGCTTAACGTTTGTAAAACGTTTTCAGTCACATCCCAGTGTCCTCAGGATAAAGTCGTCCGTCAAGAGCACCATAGACTTCTCCTTCAGGAAGATCACAGTCGAAGAAATACTAGAACAGTTGCAAAATTTAGATCCTAAGAAGGGTTCACCACAGCAAGCAATCCCTGCAAAAATATTAAAGTCCAACGCAGATTTGTTCTGTTTTCCTCTCACCGAGCTTTTTAATAAACTTGTTGAGGAAAGTAGCTTCCCAGATGATATGAAAAATGCCGATGTTTCTTCACTCTTCAAGAAGGATGATAATATGAGCAAAAAGAATTACAGACCAATAAGTCTCCTTCCTACAATCGCAAAAATATTTGAGCGACTAATGCATAGGCAATTATCTGAATTTACTGCACGCTTTTTTTCACCACTATTGGGATGGTTTAGACAAGGGTACAACACACAACATGTCTTGTTGAACTTTTTGCAATACTGTAAGAGCAGCATTGATAATAAGGGACTTGCAGGGGCAGTGTTCATGGATCTTTCAAAGGCTTTTGATTGTGTAAACCATGGTCTTTTAATAGCAAAATTGAGTGCCTATGGACTTAATATGGAAGCCCTTCAGCTCATAAGGAGCTATCTATCAAATAGACAACAGAGAGTAAAGATCAACAGCTCTTTTAGTGATTGGAAAGAAATAAAGATTGGAGTACCCCAAGGGTCGGTCCTAGGGCCTTTATTGTTTAATGTCTTTGTAAATGACATATTCTGGTTTTCACATCGCACAAAGATATGTAACTATGCTGATGATACCACAATCTTTGCATGCCATCCGGATCTTGATACTATTATCAAACAATTAGAAGAGGACAGCTCTGTGCTAGTAAAATGGTTTTCTGACAACTTTTTAAAATTAAATGATGACAAATGCCACCTGATGATATTTGGAGATAAAAGTACTGAAACAACAATCTCAATTGGAAATTCAAGGATTAATGAATGTGATTACGAGAAATTATTAGGTGTGACTTTTGATAAGAAATTAAGTTTCAAAAAACATGTTGAAGATTTGTCTAAAAAGGCCAACCAAAAGCTTCACGCGCTTGCTCGTTTGTCAAATTACATTGATCCCATCAAATCAGAAATGTTAATGAATTCTTTCATCAGGTCGCAATTTAATTATTGTCCACTTGTATGGATGTTTCATGACAGAGCAACAAATTCGAAGTTAAATCGCATTCACGAAAGAGCATTGCGGTTGGTATGCAGGGGGGGTCACTGGGGGTATGCCATTCCGCGTTTCCGCAATTATTCTGCCCTGTTTCCGCAAATCCGCAGACAGAAATTGGCTATTTCCGCTATTCTTTAAGATTATGAGCGAAGTCTTCCTACTTCATATAAAACACAACATAAACCATTTTCTTTCCATTTTGCCCGTGACTGATCATACTCAAGCACTTGCAGTCATCATGGATGATCATTCGCGCGAAAATTTTTGTTGTTGCTGTTGCCATTGTGGCTGTTGTCTTCAGATCTTTGTGATATGTATTGTTTTCGTTTGTTTAAGTGCCTTTAAGTACATGTGACACAATATTTTGACGGAACGAGCATCAAATCTGCGATTTTTTAGCAACTAATATTAATTTTCCATAAATATCCGCATTCCGCAAAAACGCAACAAATATCCGCAATCCGCAGAAATGACGTTCAATTTCCGCATTTCCGCACCGAAAATAGGCCGATATCCGCTATCCGCAAAACCCCAGTGACCCCCCCTATGCAAAGATAGTGAATCAGAGCAAGGAAAATTGAAGAAAAAATATGGAACTATTCACCAGCACAATCTGCAACTGCTAATGATTGAAATATTCAAAACGAAAAACAATCTAAATCCAACATTTATGAAAAACATTTTCACAGAGAGAAGTATTCCATATAGTCCAGGAAATAAGTGAAAAGATCGTGCACTTTTGGATACCAGCATGAGACTTGGCACAGACATAGAACTTTGTCTACTGATCAAATTCTGATATAGAAGCAATTTCAAAAATGGCCCGTTGTCATGGTAACCAACTGACAATGTATTCTTTAAAAGTCCCTTCGTTACGTCAATCTTAAAGTTCTAATTTTGAAAGTTAGATTGTTTTTGAAACAATTTATGCTTGCAGTTGATTAAGTAACGGGAAAAAGTATTTTCAACCGTTTTAGAAAACGTAGTTGCCATAGAAACCACAACATTCGTGACGAAATGTACCGTTTTGCTTAGATTTTCATACCCTTGATTACATTATTTCGGAAAAAGTCTAATAACACAACTTTGATGAAACTTCAACATTTTCAGATATTTTCCAACATGGTAGGGTTGCCATGGCAACAAAATCTTTTCATCAGACTGCCTTCAATGGAAACTAAGAACGACTGAACAAGGCACTATGTCATAGAATCCGTATTTTGTCTTCAAATTTGATAGCTACGTGAACTTTTGTTAAAAGTTTCTAAAGATTGGTAACGTCATTGTTTTGTGCATCTTGTAAAGATTTCAATTTATGGCGATTTTGCCCATGTTTGGAATTATTCCCAATTCCCTTTAGCGTGTATCTTAATAGTATTTATTGCAATTTCACCCAGTCAATTTGCTGAGGATGGACCTAGGAAGGTTCGAAACGTTCTACTAATATGGCTTAGCCACTCGATTTTTGTCATTTACTCATTAACTTTAATTTTAACATGGACTTGTCAACTTAATTATCATTGGACGCTACTTACTATCAAAACATGGATTTGTCAAAATGAAAATGAAACTGAAATGATTTAAATATGAAGCAACCAACAACATGATGTTTTTTATCGCTGTACTTGCCCTGAGATTTCAATTTCCACTTGAGAAAAAAAGCGCCAAAACGCACATAACGATAGGCCTTGTCCACTCTTTGAAAATGGACAAAACGTCGAAGGCTGCTCCTGCTGAAGAAGCTTCAACTTTTTAAAGCTATTACCCTTGGAAGACCGAAAGGCAAATAAAAAGTACAAGAAGTGGTTTTCGTTCGTCAGCTATATCAAGCAAGATAAGAAAAGGAATAATTTACTCTGCTGGTCAGTGAGACAATGACATGAGACTCTTTGACAAAGAATTTTTTTAAATTTTCAGAACTGTTTCTCGTCAATCGCCGCGGCTTTTCCCTGCCGTGGAATGCTGTAGTCATGTGTTAGAGCTTTCGAGCGATTTGATTAGTTGGCGCCATAGGACGCGGCGGAAAAGTTAAAGTAAATCCGACTTTCAAATACGCGCGTAGCGGAGCGACTAGAAGTGATCATTGTTAGAAATAAACAATGCAAATACAGCAGCCGCTCCGCTGCGGGCGGAAAAATCCGCCTAGTGGAACACCGGCTTAAAGATGTATACAGCAAGCAAGTAGGCTCTTTGCACTTGCAACTTGTCTTCCATCATGCCTAGCTTTAGCAGTGCAAGACTTCTTGACGAGTTTTGATGAATCCCGCATCTGCATCCAATATTGCTCATATCGACCTTGTCCACTTGCTATTCCCAGCATGTAGGGTCCGGTAGCTGGATGCTTGTTTGCATTTGTTGCCACACAAAGCCGGCTTGGAATGCCCTCGCTTTGCATGTTGTTGCAAAGAATCCTCTGTAGGATAGGCTTTCAACTTCTCCGTCTTTCATTGTGAGCAACTAATTTAGTTATTCGTTAACCTCAGGGAAAGAGCGCAAAGGTAAAATGTGATTCAATTTGACTGATGTTGTCTGACATGTTAGATATCTAACTCATAGTTGACTATGTCTGATAACTGACAATGATGCATGACATTTCTGTTGTATCTACTGCCTAGAAACTCTTCATAGCGCTTTATACAGGGCAAACGTAGATAAATATTGAGGCCCCCTACAGGATCTCGGGCTCCGAATCTCTAGGGCATATTTAAATGGGCTTCGGGCTCCCAAAGGCAAAAGTGCCGTGTTCCAAGGCTCCAGTGCAAGGATCCAGAGGCTCCATTTCTTAAGGTTCGAGAAAACCACCATGGGAATTGTTTGGGCTCTAGGGATCCAAGCCTTCAAAATGATGAGCTCCAAGGCTTCAGCGGCTCCCCCTTTGGAGGCCTCAATATTCAAGGTGTGCCTTACCACTGGATTGCTCTTGCACATGCAAGGTCTGGATCCGATATCATCCAACGTCGAAGTTCATTGCTGTTTTCAGTTGAACTAAGCCTTCCCCAGTAGGTCTACTTAATCACTGAGTACTTGGGGATATGTGCCTGCAAATAGGTTCAGTTTTCGGCTGAAAATGTCGGAACAGGATTATGCCTTATGTGTCATTGTTCGGCACATGTCTTGCCGAACACTTCGGCAGTGCTCGGCAGCACACCCACAATGCAGAGAAGGAATTAGAGTCGGATTTCTGTAAGATTCTGTGGGACTTCTCCATTCAAACGGATAAGAAACTGAATCACAACAAACCAGATACTATAACTGTGAAAGATAAAGTAAATAAAACATGTCTCATCATTGATCCATCGTGACCCTTTGACTATCGTAAAGTAGTGAAAGAAGAAGAGCAATTATCGAACTATGACGAACTCAAATACGAACTTACAAGAATTTGGAGCATGAAGAAGGTAACTATCGTACCCATAGTAATGGGAGCTCTCGGTACAGTGACAGAAAGGATAGATTCTTGGATAGAACAGATTGGCATAGACTGTCTAGTTGCACTGCTGCAGAAAGGATGCCTCCTTGGATCAGCTAGGATCATAAGAAAAGTAATGAAAAGCTAAGGATAAGAAGAAGAAGACTATTTATGATAGACATGGCTACAGGCAGTAGCCCGCTGTAACATCCACCAGGAACATGAATGTACCTGAGAACAAACCGATAATAATACACCAGCTTTCGAATGCTTGAAAAGAGGCGCAGAGAATAGGTGAAAACGAAAGTACTCGAAGATTACTGATAAAAATTGAAGATTTTTGGTCAGAAGTGAAGTTTCGGGTTTTGGCTCTTTTACTTGCGGGTCTTCGGATTTTCCTAATTTGGGTCCAGGTTTGCGGGTTCTACTACCACCCAAAGCCCCCCTTGTTGTTGTCAAGAAATGCAGTATGGCTGAGTATCAAGAAAAGGCATGGATCCATTCTGATCTGCAATTGCAAGAAAGGATGCCAGGCAATATGCAAGTGCAAAAAGGCCAATTCGCAGTGTACACCTGTTTGCTCCCGTGATCTCAAATTTCTCAATGAAAATGCGTTTACAAGATAGGCCAAGCAGTGGCATTATCAATCTCAAGAAACTTTTGACAAAACTTCACGTAGCTGTCAAACTAGAGGACAAAATACGGACCCTAGGAAATTATGCCTTTCTTTCAGTCGTTCTTAGTTTCCATTGTAGGCAGTCTGATGAAAAGATTTTGTTGCCATGGCAACCCTACCATGTTGGAAAATATCTGAAAATGTTGAAGTTTCATCAAAGTTGTGTTATTAGACTTTTTCCGAAATAATGTAATCGAGTGTATGAAAATCTAAGCAAAACGGTCCATTTCGTCACGAATGTTGTGGTTTCTATGGCAACTACGTTTTCTAAAACGGTTGAAAATACTTTTTCCCGTTACTTAATCAACTGCAAGCATAAATTGTTTCAAAAACAATCTAACTTTCAAAATTAGAACTTTAAGATTGACGTAACGAAGGGACTTTTAAAGAATGCATTGTCAGTTGGTTACCATGACAACGGGCCATTTTTGAAGTTGCTTCTATATCAAAATTTAATCAGAAGACAAGGTTCTATGTCTGTGCCAAGTCTCATGCTGGTATCCAAAAGTGCACAATTATGGCAAAAACCGGCACTTATTTCCTGGACTAATACGGTTTACGAAGTGAAAATCATTTGCGGTTGCCAAAAGTTAAGACAACAACGCACGGAATAGAGAATATTCAGTACAGAGGTTGCCATTTGTGGTCCTCATTACCGAGGGAAATTAAAGATTCCAACACACTCGCTGAATTCAAACGAAAAATAAAATCACGGGAAGGAAATACTTGCATCTGCAGATTGTGCAAAGTTTTTATCAAAGATTTAGGGTTTTTGTAGGCTTGTTTGGGACTGTAAAGTAGGTTTTAAATTATTTTGTTGGCTTTAATTAGCTTATTAGCTATGTATATATATATATTTTCTTGCCAACGTAAAATAAATTGTGTTAATAATAATAATAATCACTGAAACAAACTACGCATGCCCAGACGACTGGTCGCGCGATCGTGCGACCATATTCGCACAAGTGGAAACCCGCCTTAACAACTGAACCTTGTTTTATCTCATAGGAAGACGCAGATGCAGTATTTGTTGCAATTTTTACTTTAGAAGCAATTCTCAAGATTATTGCATATGGATTTTTCTTCCATTCAAATTCATACTTGCGAAGTGGATGGAATATTTTAGATTTTGTTGTTGTAGTTGTTGGGTAAGTTGGACTTTTCATATAGTTGGGCACTGAACGCTTAACCTTGATTATCAGTTTTGCATGGTGAGTGGCTGAGGGGCTCATGCAAGTTTCATTAGGTAGCTGAAGTTAAGCTCGGTTCAGGTCAATATTTGGATGGTTATCGCGACTCATTGCGACTCTCTGCGACTCCTTGCGATTATATGGAAACCACTTTTTCGAATCATGATAATTGCAATTCCTTGCGACTCACTGCGACTCCTTACGACTCCTCACGATTATATGGAAACCAGGCTTTACGTGCACACTGCTCCGTTTTCAAACGAATATGCTATGAATATTATAGGCCTGCTCAAGCAAATTGGTGTTGTTGATCTCCTTTTCAAAAGAAGCCGTGCGAATGGAACCTAAGATTTGCGTATGCTATATCGAACTGTCCTCTTTTATCACTTCGTTTCTTATATTTTGAGAGGAGTTTTCAACTCCCCAGAAATAGCCACTCGATGTATCAGAAACGAAGTAATGAACAAGGACGAATCGATGTATCAATGATCAAATGACCAAGCAGCTTTTTTTATATACACAATCTAAAAATTTACAATTCAACAAAACATATTTACATCAACGAAGCAGCTCACTTTGCAGCAACCAAGCAGCTCACTTTGCCGTCCCTCGGAGAGAACACCACAGTAGGGTTTTCTTGCCTGGATGCGGCTTGCATACTGGACTTGAATTAGCTGGAAATAGCTAGAGGTCCTCCTGCCAGCTCACTTGAAAAATTAAGCTACTGAAAAGACGGTCGCTTGAAATTTTCGTTCACAATTTTACCGAAGCAGGACATATTAGCATGTCTTTGAACAGGAGGTATCGATTTTAGTAGCGATTTATTTATCGAACTTCAGGAGCTGATAGCTTGGTCCACCCGTAATTTAAACGATACTTGCACATTTTGACATCTTGTGGATCTGACCAGAACATTACCTAATTTTAAGGACAATGCTGTAAAATTTTCTGATCGCAGTTTTGAAACTTGTCGATTAAAAAGATTAACGTCTTTTTCGTTTTTGTATGGATTGAGAAATTGGCAATGCAAAGCTTATTACGTGGCATTACAGTTAGATATTTCGTTCACTGTAAATTTTCTATTATGATACGTCTCATCTCTATTAATTGGTCCAAAAGCCACGGCAATGCCCTGGCAAAGGCAATAGGAACATTGCTAATACGGACCGATCAAAGACCAATCAAGTGCCTTTAATTTAGAAGACAATGTTGTTGTGTGTATTGTTCGTAGTTTTTGTCAATAAAACGGTAATTCGTTGAAAGATATGACTTTGTACGAAGACTAAGAATTCTTTACGTTTCGACCTAAGGTCTTCAGGTATGCTTCCATTTGTGATAGTTCTTCATTCTTCCTTACATCATCAATTCAAAATTTACAGTACACAATATCAATAATCGTGAAAATTCTGTTTTGCAGAACTGTGTCAAGGGGGCTAGACTAACTATATAGACCAATTATATGTAATATGAAATATCTCACATGTAATTTCGCAAAGAGAGGCATGCCTGATAGTTTGATCAGTCGATCAAGTATTTCTCTTGTTCTCCGTTGTTTTGATTTGTGATCTTCACTCATCATCAATGCAAACATGATGAGAGTGAGTAGTTGACTGGTGTATGATTTCGTGCTTGCTACCCCAACCTCAAACCTGGACTTGCCCAAGTCGTCATATATAAAAGAAAGAGACGACTTGTCGCGAACAGCTCCTAATTAATTATTCATAAGATGAATGTGACCTGACTTAACCCGATGTTTGTAATAGGATCTAACCGCAAGGAATTTGAAAACCAGGGGGTCAATTGTATCTGTCTACACATGAGCGCTGTTAGGGAAATAGTGACGCCAATATATAAACATTGTTCGTTTTGAGATACAGCCATTTATGTTTCAATGTTGGTTTGCCCCCGTCATTTTCCTTGACGGAACAGCAGTATCTTGTCTGTTATTGTTCAAACATTATGATCAAAGGTGCCGTCTGCCGTACCAAGAACCGTCCGGCCATCCAGCTGTGTTATCCAGCTGTTCCCTGTTCGCGACAAGTCGTCTCTTTCTTTCCTCCAGAACGACTTGGGCAAGTCCACCTCAAACCCTGCATTTACATGTACTCCACAGTATGTCTCTCTTGATAAAGTACAGTTTACTAGAATGCGAAAGAGAACAATCTGAGACACCACTCTGTTGGCAGAAGAGAGCCTAACTGGGACTTTTGCCGTGCAAAATAACAAGTTCATCTGTCCTCATTATATATCAATTTACAATTTACAGTACACGATATTTTTGACATTACCTACGAAATCCTCTACAATACTACGAATGCGATACCAAGAGTGGATGTGTGTATGTGTTACGTCCCCCTGGTGTTTTGTTTCTTTGTTTCTTGCTTCTAATTGATCACAGCTATTTATGCTATTTTTCAGTTTGGTACAAGTTTCTAGTTTGGGAAATGATTCAAGTACAAAGAGAAATTCGGAATCAATAAGAGCACTACGAGCCATTAGAGTTCTTCGTCCTCTGAAGCTGGTTTCGGGTATACCAAGTATGTACATTTAAATGGAAAATCTTAGGTTGCCATCTAAAGGATTGGACTAGCAAGTATATACCAAGTATGTACATTTAAATGGAAAATCTTAGGTTGCCATCTAAAGGATTGGACTAGCTTCACTCCATAAGGACCCTACGCTAATCTCATTGAGTTGAATTGTTGCTGTTTTTGTTGCTCTACTTATTTCCCTGGAGCCAGGGGCGGATCCAGACAGAAGTTGAAGGGGGGCAACTTGGAGAGGGGGCGCCAAAAACACATTGAAAAGTTAATGCGCCGAAGGCGCGCGAAAATTTTTTGGGACTTTCTTCGAGAAAATTCTCTTGTTTTTCTACTGAATAACGCCTTAGTTTATATGTTTCGCCTTATTCAGAACGAATCACTGAAAAAAGAGCGCATTCGGGTCAGGATAAGGGGCGCTTTTCTTGCCAAAAAGGGGGCGCCAAAGCTGAATTTTCATCGTGAAGGGGGGCAGTTGCCCCCATCTGCCCCCCTAAATCCGCTACTGCCTGGAGCTGTTAGAACGGTCACAAAATGTCAATCAGCGATGAGTTTCCGTTATACAGGCATCTTAGACGTAGTTGTTGCCTTTAAACCTATTTTAAAGGCATTTTATTAAACTTAGAGGATGCGAGAAGAAAGTGGCAGATTATTTAGGCCCAAGGACAGGCCAGGACGCACAGGCAACTTTGACGAGAGGGGGGAGAGGACAATTTGTAGAGCTGCAAGGAGGCCGATATTTTGAACGCTGAGGATCGTCGTATCTAACCTACGAAGGTCCCATCACTACCGAAGTGCCACTGTCTTTGGTGAGAAACATTCTCAACAAATACAATCTTCAAAGCTTTCAAAGGAAAAGGAAACCTTATGTTCCAGTAAAATATCGTGCGTACCGTTTTCAGTGGGCGAAGGCACGCTGTGAAAGGCCAGCTGAGTTCTGGAATGACGTCGGTTTCTCTGTTGGATGTCGCTTTGGTCTCAAAGATGATCCTGGTACACTGATGACAACTGAGCTGGCAAATGGCAAATGACAATTGAGCCCAATGTGCCCAATAAGTGATGGCATAGAGGACACGAAACACTTTTTGCTGCTCTGCAATTCTTTCGCGAAGTATAGACGCAGTCTTCTCGCTGGTGCTAACGATGTGCTCCAAACGTACGGATATTCCGAAGCTCCGGGCGATAACATTTTACAACTTCTTTTATACGGAGATGAAAGCCTGCCTTCGGAAGCAAATGCTTTAATACTGAACTTGACAATTAAGTTTCTTTTGGAAACAGAACGCTTTGATTAATCTTTCGACTTCCCTATGAACGCCCCCATACCCCCAACCCTCCATGTATTTAATGTTCGTATTTACTTATGCGTGATAGTTTGAGGTAGCTTCCAACCAAGTAAGTATTTTTTTTTCCAACCTATACCTCTTTGGGTTTTAAATTTCCAAACTTTTTAATCTGCAATTACTTGGTTACAAGCTACCTTAACTCGTAGCTCAACGTCGTATTTACTTGTATTATGTTGTTCGTCTATGTTTTTCGTCCCCTCGTTGTTTCGTTGCGTACAGTTTCTTTTATTGTCCTCGTCTTGTTTCATGTAACCATGGGGTAGTCGTGTAATTTCGCTCCTTTTGGTATCGTCCCTGTAGTGTCGTATAGTTATAATTAGAAAGTATGGTAGAATGTAACAAATATTGTAAATTTTTATCTGAATGTAAAAAAAAATTGAGGCCAACAATCCTGAATTTTTCTAGCCAGACTTTAAGAGCGCACTCTCCATCATGCTTAGGGGGTGAATAGCGCCTAGTAGCTTCGTAGGTTGGTAACTTGCAACCAGAAAATGAATGTCACACAATATGTCTATCTGCTGTGGGAAAACCTCACATGGAGCACTTCTGCCATCGATGGTCTTGAATATAGGGAATCAATCTCTTTCCCTGGCCTTTATAGAGTCCTGGTTTGAATGTCATCGTAAAAGTTTGGCAGTTCATGAAAAACGAATTAAATTTCCATCCAAGAGTTCCTCCAACAACAAAGAATGAGCTGATCGAGTGATTTGAGGAAGTCTGGTAGCAAACTCCACATGAATACTTAGGAAAATTTTGTTGAATCCAAGATGGCTTGCAACAGTGCAATTAATGCGTGGTTACCCAACAGAATACTAACAATAAAACGATTAAAATGACCGTCATCAACAATTAGTTTGTTTTTGTCACGCTTGCAAAAGACAGTGCTTTCATTGTTAGAGATCTCATTTCCGCCTTGTCTTCTGCCGGTGCTCAGGCTGGATCGCCAGTTTGGATAAGGCGGTGCAATACTTATGTGAGGTAAACGCAGATCCATACATATGAACACAATCCAAAACAGACGAAATTTCAATTACTACGCATGGATAGGTAGCCTTCTCCATGGCGCCGTATTTGGTGAATAAGAACAGGGACAGCAAAAGGCAAAATGACGCTATGTGACATAGGCAAGAAAAACTATACAAGTTTCCGCATTAGAATATGTGAAGGCCCATTCACTGTTATACTTTAGGCTTCCCTTTTGAGGCAGCAGACAAGGGTGGCGCCAGCCACTAAAGAGCGGGGTGGACAAGAGAACAGGACGAGTGGAAAATTGGGTCTAGGGAGTTTTTAGGGCCACGCCCTCTAGAACTTCGGAAAACACCTTTTTGCACGTTAGGTTAAAATTTGTTTTCACCATCGATTTAACATGATAGAGTTTGTTTGCAAGCCCTGGTTCACTTGAAATCATGAATTAGGAAGCAAGAAAGTTAAATTTGACATCTACCTTAATTACATTCACTCACACAGGAATATTCTAATGATCTAAGAAATAAAATCTCATATGGTTGGTTGTAAGCTACTCAAACCAAATGACTACGGCTGATCACTGAATTGTAAACAAGGGGAAACGAGTGCCGATCCCCGAGAAGGCAGAAACGAGCCCCCGAACCTATTTCATCGAATTTAGACGAATTAGAAAATTGTTCCCCAAAAAAGTGGGGTGGACATGTCCACCCCAGTCTACCCCGTGGCGCCGCCCCTGGAAGCAGAACGTATACTTATACCTAAATGCAGTGTGTTACCCCTCTAATTTGCTGCAATAAGTTTAGAGCTCATCATAACGGATCCCTTTGTGAAGCTGCGCTTTTGAAACAAGTAAGGCTGATCGTTGGCATCTGTGCACTTAAAAGGCCCTGATATCCTTTGCGCTCTCCAGCTGGTTATTAGTTTGAACGAAAGCAGCGTCTAAAAGTATACGACGCCTGATTAGTAAATTGGTAGGTCTCTCCTCCTTTCGTGCGCACAAGCGGAGTCCAACACCTATCGAGAAGCATACGTTTTTGTGAGTTGTTTTCTTCAAGTGACTGCTGGTTTATTGTGATGAAAAGGTTTAGTCCTGGATATGACAAATGAGAAACCGTTGATATCACCCGAGAATATGACCGTTTCAAGAAAATACACAGCAGGCCAATTTAAAAGAGTAAGAGACAACAATACCCTGGCATGCTGTAAAAAACAGACCACAAAAACAGTAGCAACTTGCTGGTTGATCCTTGCAGCCTTCAAAGATTTGTGCTGGATACTGTATTTACCAGCCATGCGCCATCTTTTGTGCCTAGCAGAAGCTCTTGATCACAGGGAAACAGGGAAGAAAAAGAGTGCACCGCACTTATGTTGACCAGGGCCCTTTAAAACAAGTAGGGCTGATCTACGGTCATATACAGTCATTAGGATCAACAGCCACTCATTTCTCCTATTCTTTGTGTTTTCCTTATAATCCAATCAGATGCATTGCAGACTGCCCCTATGTTAGAGCTGTTTAAGTCATTTCTCTCTGTTGAAAGCATCCACAGCCTTGTCAACACTTTTCCTTCTTATTTTTGCAGGTCTTCAAGTGGTCATGAAATCTCTGATTCGTGCAATGGTTCCTCTTCTTCAAATTTTACTCCTTGTTTTGTTTGTTATCGTCATTTATGCAATTATTGGCTTGGAATTACTGCGTGGCAGTTTTCATTTTACTTGCTTCAAGAACACTACAACTGGATGTAAGTAACCTACGACATTCTATTGGTCAATATAGAACTAAGCCAACTTAGCGATTCAGGGCAGGGTGGAAAAATAGCGGGCCACAGGGCCAATGGCCTCAGAACTTAGAAAGGAAGAGGAAAGGATAACGAGAGGAAAGGAAGGGATAAAGCGAGAAAAGCAAGAAAAAGGGGAAATTAATGATTTAATGTGTCGTTAAAACCTTGAATTTCTCCCTATATTTCAAATTAAGACTTAAGAAAGTTGATGGATTTTGTTGATCAATTGAGGTTGTTTCTTGAGCAGGAAATTTCCCACGACACTTTGAGAATCAAACAGCCGAAAAGTCAACTAACTTTGCCAAACATCATCTGTGATTGTGACTGAAGATTGAAATTCCTTTCTTAACATCTGCCCAATGCACCATGTAACATGATATGTCGGGTAGCGGGTTTTGACCACCTACTGCTTGCAGAAATGTTTTCTCGCAGAAATGTTCCCCCAGAAATGTTTTCTCGCAGAAATGTAAATTTATGAGTGAGTTAACTTTGACTTACAAGGTTATAACAAGCAGAAAATTGAAACAAAACTATCATTTCTTACAATTCTTCCTAAGCGCAAAAAGTTCCTTATGCAATATATCTATGATTGTTAAAACATTTACAAAACGGCTCCAATACTCGGCACAAAGCACGCTTCAACTTGAAATCACCTTAAATTGAACGTGATGTCGATCTATCCAACTGTTTTGCTTCTCCTGATGTGGTCAACCATAACTTCTAATTATCAAAAATACTTTTTAACCATCATCGGATGCTCATCTGCCACATCCGATGATCTGCCGGATGAGTTAGAAAATGCATGGAGTGTTTACCAATTATTGCTGATGCGGTTTCTTTTGTACATTTGCTCCTTTAAAACTTCATTTCACTGAAGAAAAGCTAACTTGCAAATGAAATTTTTTGATCGCTATGGGTCTCTCCGTTACATAATTACGGATGATTTCAGTAAAGTGGAAGTTTGCCCAAGTTTTTAATTTAGGCCTTCAATTAGGTTAATATTTATGCAAATGTGGAATTCGAAACCATGACAAACATGCCGTTACTGTACCAACAAATTGAAGCAATGGATTCATTGTGTTACGACACAAAGGGGAAACTTATTGTTATTTGTTATTCTTTGGAAGAACTTTGAAATCATCAGTAGGACTGCCAATTCTTTTGACCTACTTATCCACGAGTGCCTTCTGATCCTACGTGACCGGCCCTCGCTTAATTCACAATTGTCCTCTATTCCCCTAGCGCTGTTCTAATTTAGTTTTTTATTCGCTTTTTCTGTTTTCATATTTCCCCGTGTTTTGGATCACTCTCTTGCTTGGCATTTTTCCCTAGTACTCGCTGTTTTTGCATGTTTTTCCCTGTTTTGGTACCCTTTGTTACTGCCCTATTTAATGGCTGTTTACGCCCTATTTTACACGATGATGATGGACCTTGGAACTGGTCCGAAACGTTCGTTGTAGCCAATCAAATTATGGGTTAGCCACTAATGTTCCGATTCAGTTGTCATAGGTAGGAAGCAGAAAGTGCCAATAATAGCGAAATGTTTTACCAAAATAGTTATGTCTCATAACTGCGAATAAACACAGAGAGAAATGACCGATAGTAACAAACTAATCTCTTTAGATAAAGTCTGTCTGAAATTTTGTGTCACATGAGATTTGCAATAAATCAAATTGCTGATGCAAAATTCTATTTGTGGGCAATTTCAAGTGACATATAATTTGAGATAGACTTTATATCAATCATGCTTTTGCAAAGTATAACTTTACCACGCTCTATTTGGCTTGTTATCTAACCAGATTTGGCCTGTTAAATGCCCCGCTTTTTTCAGAGTCACCCGGTAGTTAAAGTGTCTATGCAAGGTTTTTGTCAACAAGGGTGAAGATCATCTTGCAATTGCTGACGCAAAATTCTTGAATTATTCTATTTGCGGGCATTTTCAGGTGACATATAATTTGAGATAGACTTTAAATCAATCATGCTTCTGCAAAATAAAACTTCGACACGCTCGATTTGGCTTGTTATTTAACCAGATTCGGCCTGTTAAATGCCCGCTTTTTTCTGAGTCACCCGGTAGTAAAAGTGTCTTCTTTCTGAGTCACACCGGGGGGGGGGGGTACATGACTTGCGGATGGACGGGGGTCTGCCGCCCGGTTTTCAGAAAGCTACCCTCTTCTAATTACCGACAGCTGCCGTCATACCCCCTTTTATGATGAATTTTGGCGGAAAACCACCCATTTTTGACAATTTTGCCAGTTTCTGGAAAACCCATCCATTTTTATGGAAAATCTGCCGAAAAAGGGACCCATACTTAGAGAATTTTGGGCCCAAAAACCCACCCATATGGGCGGCACATACCCGTACCCTCAACATGTTATGTTACCCCCCCCCCCGGGAGTCACCCGGTGGTTGAGGGGGCTGTGCAAGGTTTTTGTAAACCAGGGTGAAGATGATCTTGCAAATAACATCAAATACAACGAGAAATTCCTCGCAAATTGACATGCGGCATATTATTTCTTCAGCCTGCCTGTAGTCTTTCATACAGGGTGTCTCAAAAAATTGTTCGGCGTTTGATTAAATATTAAAATATAATTATAACATGAATAGGCTCATGGGAAGATAACTCTGTCCCTAAGATTTCAAAATAATTTTAGATACCAGAATCTTGTAAATCGGTTGAAAATTCATTGAGCTGCGAGCTTTCAAAGATCAAAAATATGCAATAGCTAGAAGCAGAGAAGATTGCAATAAAAACTCGAAATCGAGGTAAAGAAGGCTAATCAATGCCATACCTCTCGTTGATATGAGAGCTAACTAAATAGGACTTCTAAGGTAATTTAATCCCTACAATCATTGTCAATGGTTACCATCGCATGCATCCAAAAACAGTGGCTCCAGACATAATCGACGAGAGACTGAATCTGGTTCCTCAAAGCATCCATACGCTAGAAAGTTAAGTTATCGTAAACTTGTTCAAATTCTATTTGGTTTGCCCTAAAGCAATTGAGGGGTAACAGAAACGATGGCCCATGGGACTTTTACCAAAAATGCCATTTCGAGGCCCCTGGTTTCAGCTTTCGCTCAAACTTGAACAACAAAGGCTCGTAACTACTTGAATTTTTAGCGGATTTGCAAGATTCTGGTCTGAAATATCAATTCAAAATCTCAGGAAAAGGGTTACTTGACCAAGTACCTATTCAGCGTATCGTCATTTTTTTAGTATATTATCAAACGTCGAACAATTTTTTTGAGACACTGTTTTTTCATGGTGAACACATTTCATAATCGTCGCTCAGAATCCAGCTGTATCTTTATGATTGTTGATGGCTTAGAAAATCTGATTGCACTGAAGAATTCTACGGAGCTCAAACATGTAGAAAACATCTTCATTTACAATTTATCTGCGGCCATTTGCCTGCATCAAGAAGAGCTAGTCAAGGATGTTTTTAATTTTGGCTTGTGCAGCCTCTTTAAGCTGAACCAACCATCATTTTCATTATGAAACAATCGTCAGTTTATGTTTAAAGGCAAATAACAGACACATAAGGCAACTCAACTGAAGGACCTGAGCACTCTAAGTTGATCAAAATAGATGAGCAAAAAAATTAGACAAACAGAGAATCGCGGCCTTCTTTTTTATGTTATGGCTGGATCGCAAAAGTCCGTCACTTGTCTCTGAGGGGGCGTACCACGTAGAAGTTTAATTTGATTGTTTTATAAGGCCGAAATCGAAATGTGGGTGCAGCCAGAGATTTGATTTGATGTTAGAAATATAAAGGTGCAGTAACGCGATTAACTTTTGCAATGAAATTGTTAGAATGTTGACATAAATGTTCAGGCCTCGTTGGGCATATTTTGCCAGCAGTATGGCAATTGTCATTCCTGCTGCATTTTCGCTTGCGGTGGTATGTGATTCTTTGGAAGCCATGTGTTCTAAATTTTCATTCATCTGTAATTTAGAATAACTTCGATGAAATCTTCAGTAGTGAGTCACAAGATTTATTAACAAACTGAGAATGCTCCAACTGCAACACTAATATCTTTCCTATAATGGAGAGCTATCAGTTAGTCATTTAAGAAGAGAATGTCGCAGTTTTACGTCTGCACATGAATAGGTTGCGCTACTGGAAATTAATTCCGGTTTCTCTGTGGTACTGAGGAGTTATACTATTGTGTTATGCTTTCTATACAGGTATTTGCTCAAGGAAGAAATAAAATTGTTTGAGAGTACGAGGAGCTCAAGCGATCAAAGCTTATTTTCTTCCTTGAGTTGTCGATTGTTCAAATCGATCTAAATTGATCTAAATATTTGATCAGTCCATCTTAAGTAGTGTTCGAAACAACTGTATCCTGTTATGATGAATATCTCTGGGCATAAGATTTGAAGTAAGAATTACGTTTTTTGCACTCTAATTCTTTTTCTGAACTATTGGGTTCCTGCTGATGAATACGACGAAGGAATGGAAGGAATTGCTGGTGTCAAAGTGTTGAACTGCAACTTTTCAACTCGAGCATAAACACCAACTGGAAACTCGTTTTTCTAAAATCCCTTGTAAGAAATGAACCAACAATCTCGTAAGAAAAGAGACAGCTACGCCAACTTGTAAATTCTTGAGTTCATTTGCTCCTGATTTCTTGAGAAAACTGTCACAAAATGCTCAGAAGAAACACATGGATGTCTTCGATTTTCAGAAACTGATCTCAAGATCCTCTTGAAACTGCTAAGGGTCAAAAGCCATTTCCCTATCGTGGAGCTAAACCATGGAACATCTTAGAGAGAGAAACAACATTGGCACCCTCCGTAATATCATTACATCAGAAAACGTTGTCAGAGAGGTGTAATTTGGATTACTTTTTTCGCTCGTATTTTTTTTTGCCGATTTTGAACTTTTATTCTTACAATATAAAGAGATGTTTAACTCCTTATGTTTTTATATCAGTGTCGATCTAAAACTGTACAAATACAGTACAATATTCTGTGCCGTCAATAGCAGACATAGACATGACGTCGCCTGGTTCTGGCTATGAACGGCACTTAACAATTCCTTTAACAACAATCTAATAGAGAGAAAAGAACGAGGAAAAACAAAACAAAACAAAATGTAAGCACTCTGTGTGCCATGACACCGTCCTGTTTTGACAAGAGCCAGCATGTGCCAGTTTGGGTGGTTGAATTGATGTGAAAGAAGTTTGCATCTGGGTTGAGATGCAAAATGATCGAGATCTGAGTTGTCAACGAATGATGCCATGAGTAAAAAAGAGCTTACTTAAACCTTCTCTCAACATAGATTAGTAAGAGTTCGCTGATCGTTCGGTCTCCAAAGAATTTCCTAAAGGAAAACCCTGCAAACCAAAGATGGCCCAGGCCATAGAGCCACCATTCCACCAACGAGCAAAGCAAACCAGACACTGCCCGAAAGAGCCGAGTGAGCGGCGCCTAGATCACACAGAGTCCGCTGCCACTGCAGGGCTCACTCCTTGCATTCTTAGATTATTTTAGTCTTCATTTGCTCAGTTTTCTCCTTCTGGTAACAGGCTAGATTGAATCATATTTATCGTATAATGAAAATGAATAGTGATCATTACCTCGCAAATTTGCACTGTTTTCCAACAAAATGATTTAACATTGTTGCTGCTCATTCCATAGGGCCGCGACACCGATCTCCAGATCCCATAACTGTTTTCAAGTGCAACTTGTCATTGTCTGACTGCCTTTTTCCTTTTCCGTCAATAGGGAAATTAGCATTACGTCCACATGAATGGCCTCGACCGTGCGACAACAACAAAGGATGGGGTCGGGCCTGTGGACCCGGTGAAATTTGCAGAAAAGCAACAGAACAAGAATGGCTTGGACCAAATCAAGGAATAACCACGTTTGATAATATGTTTTTGGCTATGTTGACTGTTTTTCAGTGTATAACACTTGAGGGATGGTCAGAAGTGCTGTATCTTGTGAGTATCGTTTATTATTTTGCAACAATAAATCGCTTTCTACTTGGCATCATAAAATTGTTCGTTCATTTTTAATTCATCAGCATTATCATCATCATCATCATCACCACCACCACCATCATTATCATCATCATCATGATCATCGTCATCGTCATCGTCATCATCAATCATCATCATCATCATCATCATCATCATCATCATCATCATCATCATCACCATCACCATCATTACCATTACCATCATCATCATCATCATCATCATCATCATCATCATCATCATCATCATCATCATCATCATCATCATCATCAATCATCATCATCATCATCATCATCACCATCATTACCATCATCATCATCATCATCATCATCATCATCATCATCATCATCATCATCATCAATCATCATCATCATCATCATCATCATCATCATCATCATCATCATCAATCATCATTATCATCATCATCATCATCAATCATCATTATCATCATCATCATCACCACCACCACCACCACCAACACCACCACCACCATCATTATCATAATCATCATCATCATCATCATCACCATCATTCTCATCATCATCGTCATCATCAATCATCAATCATCAATCATCAATCATCATCATCATCATCAATCATCATTATCATCATCATCATCATCATCATTATCATCATCATCATCATCATCACCATCATCATCATCATCATCATCGTCATCATAATTATCGTCATTTTTCTATGAAATGAGTTTAAACAAATTGATTTTCAAAGTAGACCTCATCAATGAAATTTTGCAAACAACGCACATCGATTCACTGATGGAACATACAGAAAGCTTGTAGCCGCATTCATTTAAACATGGTTCACTAAACTTACATTATGATGACTGAAGTTTAGTGTCTATTATGATGTCGGTGAAAATAGAACATTTGGAAATTTGTGTGCGTGCATTGAAACAAGCACCCACAACTTTTAGAATTTGCTTCATAAACGAGAGATCCCCCCCAGATAGAAATGTTTAACTATCTGTAATAGACCTTAAAAAGAAGTTTGGATCGAGCATCCAAATCTGGTAAGTTCGTGAGGGAAAACAAACACATGACCATCAGTTCAGTTCAGTTCATTCATTTTAAATTCCACTACATACAAAAGTCTCTAAATTAAAAACTTACAACAATAAATAACTACATATAAATTAATAAGACAATAACACATATAAAGGGATAAAGATACATAACACCAGAGGATTTGTATGAAGAGGAATTCTTAGGAGGAACTCTCTCAATAGCTAAGCTAATCGAGGAGAGAGCACCCCCTCTTTTCAGATAAATTTTAAGAAACTATGGGTAAATATTGACTATCAATAATCTGATTCAATGGTTATGCTCGAACAGGAAAGTTTTCAGTTTTTGACGAAACATCTTGACCGATGGCGACCTTTTTATTTCTACAGGAATGTCATTCCAGCATTTTGCTCCATTGTAACGTACTGATCTGAGACCATATTGACTAGCATTTTTCTGAGGCAGAAAAATATCATCCTTGCCAGCCTGTCTTGTACCATATTGATGAACAGATTCAACAGACTTGAAGAAATTATGAAAACAAACAGGGGAGATTTTATTAACAGATTCATATACAAAACTCAGCAACTTTAGCTGAAAAAGATCATGCAACTTTAGGATTTTTAAGTTAAGAAAGATAGGAGCCGAGTGTGAGGTAAAGTGTTCAAAAGACATTGCCCTTTATTATCCTTTTCTGTAACAAAAACACTGGATTAATATAAGTCTCATATGTGAGACCCCAAACTAAAATTCCATATTGTAAGAAGGGTGAAAATAAAGAATTGTAAAGACAAATGAGAACATCAATAGGTAAAAAATGTCTTATTTTGAAGAACATACCACAAGTTCTAGCCAGTTTTTTAGACAATTCAATCAGATGATACTTCCATGAAAGATTTTCATCCAAAAGAACTCCAAGAAAAACAGTACGTTTTCCAATTTTGATATTGATACTGTCAGAGGACCATCGTTCTCGGTATAACGATGCTGGAAGTGACAAGAAATTGCTTCGAATTTCAAAACACTCTCCAGAGACTAGATCGTGGATGATTTACTCAAAGCGAATTAGGAGTGATTCAGATTGTACTCGAGGAAGTTTTATTTGCCTACTGGCCTTGCTTCTCGTTGTTTGCTTTCATTAATAGCTGATTTTGTGGTGTCACAGTTACAGCTGAGAAGTGCAAGCATGCA
Organism: Aurelia sp. 3 sensu Dawson et al. (2005); assembly: GCA_964020215.1. NCBI lineage: Eukaryota > Metazoa > Cnidaria > Scyphozoa > Semaeostomeae > Ulmaridae > Aurelia > Aurelia sp. 3 sensu Dawson et al. (2005). The sequence goes on along the minus strand of OZ026593.1, from coordinate 12,100,826 downwards.
AGGATTTCATTTTTACGAGTTGCAAATCGATTCAAGATCAAAAGAAGTTTTTTTTTATATATATCCAGCTAAAAACTTACAATACATATTACCTAATAACACTACCTACAAAATACTATACGCTACTACTAAAACAATACCATTTGGAACGAAAAATAACGTCTACCAAATGGCAACATAAAACTAAAAACACGAACATAGCACTACACGTCAGGACATTGAAAGACAAAGATAGCACATAAACTACACGTAACTGCTACAAAAAAGAAAGAACGTCTACTAGGAGGAGAATTAATTGACCTAATCGGCCAAGGTTTGCTTCACCGATTTCGAGTCATGTGACCAAACTATTGGACAATTTTCAGTATTATTCAACTGTTGTGCTCATGGCACAACTTTCCATGACACGGAATATGTTGGAGAAATCAAAAGTTAATTTAACAAGAGATTGATCACATGAATCGAAATGTTCGTAAACAAACCCTAGCCGATCTTGTCTATGGCTTTGTGGCGCATCGCAAAAGTTAGGAGTTGAGTTATCTTAATCAAACCGACCTGTTTGGTGGATGAATTCGAGAGTCAACTCGAGTATACTTCTATTGACGTCGTCAGTGAGGTTTTTATCACCATACAGCAAGCATTCTATTAGAACTTTGTTTGGAAGGGTGTCGATTTGGACAAATGATCGTAATAATTCCGAAACTCCAGGGAGAAAATCTCGTCGTTGCATTGCAAATGAAGGGCAGAGCAACAAAAAGTGCTCCACATTCTCAATGCCGTCATTCTTTGGGCACATTGGATTTACAGTATCCCTAAAATTATGTAAGAATTTGTGGAGGTTTAATTTGCTTAAACCAACTCTGATTTGAGTAAGATAGGATAAACCTACTGGGTCGTAGATCCCAACGACAGATTTTGCAGGGGGACGAATTATCGAGAGAAGCTTTTTCTTAAAGATGGCGACAGATGGTGCATGTCTCAGTTCCGGATCAAGTTCATTCCATTCAGCTAAGCAGTGTGGATAAAAGCTAGATTGAAATTTTTCTGTTCTTGCCCCTATTCGCCCAATAACATCTTGGTTACGAAGAGAGTAGTTGGACCGGTGGAGAAGTGGAATTGGTTCCTTTCAAGACAAAGGGGTCAAATTATTTACGATCTTAAAGAACAAAGTTAGACGCCTGCTCCATCTTCGGAAATTTAGTGATTCCCAGCCAAGCTCTGCATAAAGTTTTTCCCGCGATGTTCCCCTCCAAGCTCCTGTTACAGCCAAAGCAGCAGAGTACTGGACAGACTCTAACCTTTCCATTAGATTTGACAAAGTCATATCTTGACTGAACTGAGATATTTTCGCCGGAATATGGTAAATAACATCTCTGTAATCCAGATGGGGTCGCACATACAGCTTGTATAATTCGCTTAGAGTCTGCCTGGGGAGATATTTAGAGAGATATTTCAGCAAGCCAATACCCTTTCTTGTTTTAGAAATAGCTGCGTTGATATGGGCAGAGAAGGAAAGTTTCGAGTCCAGGATAATGCCTAAATGTTTATGTTCACTTACTTTTTCCACAGGAATATCATTAAAAGTTATCACTGGATGATCAATTTCAATTCTTTTCCTTGAAAATATCAACTCAACTGCTTGTTTTTGCGGATCTGGATTAAAGGACATCTTCCAATCATAAGCCCACTGTCTTAATCATCAAGTCGTGGTTCATGTCATTGGCAGCTGTGTTTGGGTCTTCTACTACAGTGAACAATGATGTATCATCAGCAAACAGCTTAAAATTGCACTTTAAGTCAGCAGTTAGATCATTTATATACACAAGGAAAAATAAGGGACCCAGTATGGAACCCTGAGGTACTCCAGCTGAAATATCTCCCCAGTTAGAGCTCTGCCCATTCAAAACAGTTCGTTGTTTACGATCCTTTAGGAAACTTTGGATAAGGGAAAGGAGCTGTCCTGAAACACCACATCGCCTTAGTTTGTAGACAAGATCAAAAGAAATTGATTTCGATATTTATCTTTCTTTATGTCAATCCTCAAAATTGCCTATTTTTGCAAAGTACAACCTGCCCTCAAAGATTTCTCCCTTCACTTTGATCTTCGATTCAATTTCGATTTTCATTGTTAAATTTTTCATATTATTCGTACTTTTACTTCAGACCATAGATGCGAAAAACCAGAATTACCCATTCATAGCATGGGGCTCATTCACTCTTTTGATCGTGATTGGTTCATTTTTCATGCTCAATCTTGTTCTTGGAGTCCTTAGTGGGTAAGTGTCTTTATTTACATCGATTTTATTATTTATGTTTAGACTGCGTTCACACGATGCCGGCACATTTTGAAAACGATGAAAAATGTGACGGCTACAAAATTTGAGCTAGCGTTCATACGATACCGGAACAATTTGAAAACGGTAGGAAGTTAGACAGCAAAAACTCATTGCAACACTTTGATGCCAAAGAAGCTTACCTACGCCCTTAGAGTCGATCAGTCTCGTTCCAAAAGTGTCTAAAGGCGGCATTACACTATCATATTCACGTAAAAGTTGCTCCACATTTTCTCTGTGATCGTAAAATATGATAGTGTAAAGCGCCTTAAAAGTTGCTCGAAGTTGCATGATAACGTCTTTAATCCGATAATTTCACACCTTTATAATTGGCCATCACAGAAAAAATATTTGATATGAGATCAATTTTTTTTTCTGCGCTACAAGTTTTTCAAGCCGACAAATGACCTGATATGATTGCCTACATGAAGTAGTACATCGTTGCAGTGAAATCTTTTGGCGCGCTAGGTTTCTTCCTGTTCTACTCCGTTCTCATGGCGAATCAATACCTTCACAGACACTTTCAACAACATCTTGAAAGGAGATATAAAGAACGAGGGAATGTACTCATTGATTGCAACATTAGAGCCATTCTTTGTGTTTATGCCAGGAACCTAATCGAGATGGATCCGAATATACACATTTGGATCCTGTTGGGCCTAAACATTTTTTTACAAGAAACTGGCTTGTAAGAAACTAGTACTAAGATGGCCAAAATTTTAAGAAACTCTAGTACTATGTCTGAGAAGTATTCAAAAACTTTTAAAAGTTAAAAGCATGGATATTATAGCAAATGTATCGTTGAACCTTTATTCTTGGGCAATATCAACCAACCATTTGTGTTTTCAACGTAACAGAACACTGTTTATTCCTATATGATGTTTTAAATGTCAAGGAACATATCTGCAGCAGTATTAGTGACCACATTGATAATTCTGCATTAAAAAAAATAAGAAACCAATTAAGAGACTTTTAGCACTAAAATGGTCAAAATTTTTACGTCAAATTAAGAAACTTTTAGTACTATGGCCTGATCCAAGTTTCTTATAAAAAAAACGTGAAGACCGGTGTAGACCATATATGATGGCCTAAAGCTTAGCAAATGCGAAATGAATAAACTTTACGTTTAGCTATACCATCGAAATCAAACACCGATGATGATGTAATGTGGCAGTCAATGAGTACATACCCTTAGTCTTGATATCTCCTTTCAAGAGAAGAACAGGAAGGAATCTAGCGCGCCAAAAGATTTCACTGCAATGTAGTACTTCATGTAGGCAATCATATCAGGTCATTTGTCGGCTCCTTTGAAAAACTTGTAGCGCAGAAAAAAAAATTGATCTCTGATCAATTTTTTTTCTGTGATGGCCAATTATAAAGGTGTGAAATTATCGGATTAAAGACGTTATCATGCAACTTCCAGCAACTTTTAAGGCGCTTTACACTATCATATTTTACGATCACAGGGAAAATGTGGAGCAACTTTTACGTGAATATGATAGTGTAATGCCGCCTTAAAAATGTTCTGTTTTCATCATTTTCAGTTGTTTACACGATACCGTTTCCAAAATGTGTCAGTTAGAGTTCCGTTTTCAAAATCTACCGTTTTCAAAATCTGCCGGCAAAAAATGTGCCATTTTCGTGAGAACGGGAGGCCGATCCGTCGAATTTTTCACCGTTTTCAAAACGTGCCGGCATCGTGTGAACGCAGTCTTACTCTCCATGCCAGATGAACCAAAAAAGAAATTTGGATAGATTGAATATCAGGATATTGTGTTTCTGCCAAACTTCACAAGCAGTGTATCATCCTTACAATCCTACAGAAGGGTTGGCTAACTTTCTTCTATTTTTCTCCAATTCCTTGATGATTTTCATTTGTTTCCAGGGAATTTGCAAAAGAGAGAGAAAGAGTTGAGAAAAGAAAGTCTTTCATGAAACTACGTAGGCAACGGCAAGTTGAACGCCAGGTCGATCAATATCTTGACTGGATCAGCAAAGCAGGTATGATTTATTTTGAGTGCATTACATCGCCGTTTTTTGAACCAGAGAGAACAAAAGGTGGCAAGAGTATCCATCATAGTAGTGTAAGAAACACCATTGTATCTCCTTTGCCTAATGAGCCGTTGCATACTGGAGGGGGGGGGGTGGGGGGGAGTGGGATCTCGACCTTTTACCTGACGAGGACGTGCCATCTTGCTCGAACGACTTGCACCCATAATTTTGTAAAATCTTTAAAGAATTATAGGGTCATAACTCCGCAAATCTAATGAAAATCTTGTCCAAGATTCGTGAAATTATGGAGCATTTTCTGTAATTCTTTTACTTTTTTCTCCAGACTAGGACCCACAATTTCGCAAAGTTTCTGAAAAGGATATCCATAATTCCGTAAGGTTTAGATATTCCATAATTCCGTAAGGATATCCATATTTCCTATGTTTAGATTAGATCGCTAAATAGGCGTTCATTTACTTTAAGTCATCAGAAATTATCTCTATGCACAATTCGACCCACTTTCACCTTGGAAGTGAAGGTTTTGGCAGTATTGGTCAATTGCAGAAGGAGATCTATTAAACTCCTCAACAGGTAACCGTTCTTATCAAACCAAAATGAATTAGCTAGTTTTCCCTGTGATTCCCTACGTGACATGGTGCTTGTTGAAGAAAAAAACAAATTTAATTTCGATACTGCTGTATCAAAACAGCTTAACATTTAAAATCTGATATAAAATCTATATGACATTTATAAAATATCGCTCGATCCAAAACTCCCTTGTAAGGTTTGAGGTTACTGGAATCCCTGAAAGAGCACCCAAATCCCTTCTATATGTGTCTGTTTTTCAGTAGTTAATGTCTTAAGAAAGCTTGCGATCAAATAATAGACGGTTTTACACTGCCTTTAATGGTTCCAAACGTTCCCAATCTTCACTCGTAATTATTTGGTTGCAAGAATCCTTAACTTGTAGCTCTGTTTGTCTTTTCATTAATCTCTTTTTATGTTTATGACCCCAGGGTAGACAAAATGTTTTGCTCCTTGGGGTATCGTCTCCGTAGTAGGGTAGCATTAGATGTAGGTATAGTAGGTAATCATGTATTGTAATTCTTAATGGAATGCATGAAAGAAATGCTTAGATATTTGTTTTGTTTTCATTCGCTTAGGTTTTTTTAGATAAAGTATTCGAATCAGTGCAAAACATTTACAGGATCAGTCACCTTCAACAGGGCATGAAAAAATATTTTTCTTCCTGCAACCGGTCAAAACTCGTACTTACGATTTCCTGCATAGAGAATATTAAATTTTCTCCAATACCGACCATAGGAAAATTGGGCTCATCACGCACTCATCACTCTTCTAACAAAAACTTGAATACACTTGCGTGTAAAACTATTATTATACACAAATCAATGATCTTTTCCAGTCATAGCTTTTACACTCTCCATGTGCACAGCATTTATTAAGTTAGGTCCAATGCCGCAATCGTTATGATTGCTGGTCTGTTAATCTGAATTTCCTAATCTGAATGAATGTTAATCTGAATCTCCCATGAGATGAACGTAGGTAGGTTACTTTTGCTTGATCTTGATATACTTTGAAAAATTTCCTTATTGATGTTATGAATGGAAAACTTCCTGCAACCGCCCGGTCGCATGATTGGGTGGGTTTTCAACCCCTGACCTTAAATTCGAACAAAACGTTGATGTTGTGATCTCTTGCTCAACTGTAAAGTGTTTCTTCACTTGACATTCGACTGTTCCTTTTTGACATGAGTTTGTACTTTCAGAGGAAATAATACTAAACGAAGATGCATTTGAAGACAATGGAGGTAAGCAAAAATTTTTCAAATCTTCTTTTCTCATTGGCCATTTTAATGCTTGTAGAATTATATTGCATACTCTAGCTGCGCAGTCTTCTTTATGATGGGAGAGTCCTTGTAATTTTTTTGTTTTTTCGACAGCTATGAAATGCTTTATGAGGTGTATTATCAAGGTCTTTCGCTGAAAGGAATATCATCGTTATCATTACTCAGTTAATTTGGATTTTGACGTAGCTAACAGATATCCGAAGTTTAGTTGCAAAACCAAAACCAAGCTTTCCTGATGTTCCAAATTTCAAGACATTTTCTATCTTACCTAAAATCTTACATATAAATTTTTCCTTGACTGTTGATAGGACATCTTGCCAAAGACCAAAAATTTTGCTTTCAAGTGGCGTACCATTGCCTCCAGAATTAACAGGCTAATGGCAAATCATATAGTTGATTGACATTACAGGTTAATGATTTAATCCTTTGTCAATTCTACATAATACATGATGATTTGTTGCCAATTTTTCGATTGGCTATTGCCCATGCTATGAACCGAATCCTTGGGAAATTTTTGTTTGGAAACTGTGCAAATTGATAAATTGAAATCTTTAACCAAGAGGATAAGGAAAAAATTTAAATCTAATCTTCGCATCTAAATTAGTCCTTAGAACATTAAATAGATGCTCTTCGATCGATCGAGGCGGATTTGAGGCTAAGAATTTTCAAGAAATTGTTTATATCGCCTGTAGTAGGTGACTGAAAATTTGATAAGTCAACACGATCTGTTCAAGATTTACAATGACTGAAGAATTAATCTTCGTTTGGTTTGTATCGAATGTGAAAGGATTCCTATGTGATCCTGGGTTCTGTATTTGTTCAGGATGCCGAGGACTGTCCCTTTTTTCTGAGCCTCTTGTTTTGCTAGTAATGTTCCAAGCAGATCAACAGCAGGGAAACCTATTGCCATGCGCGAGAATCTCGTTGTTTCTTTGCTAATCCTTGTTTGTACTGTGGCTAGATACTCCACCCACATTCTTTACACAAACTAAACATGCTTTCTGTGCATGATCACAGGTTTCCTTTTTGGAGGATAACCGTTGTTGTGAATGCTGATGATTGGTATCCCCAACAAGTATCCTAATCTATTAATGAAATTAAAGTCGGTCCTACTTGCCATTGTATGCTTGCAATCATTGCGCTGTTCTGCTTTTGGCCAGATCTTTCCATACACCTCTGAGGCCTCTTCAACCACTCAAAAATGTATCATCGATTATAATGAGCCCTGTCTATTGTCATAGCCTGCCAAAAGTGAAACCTTTGGTGCACACCCTGTCGCTACTCAGACTTTGCAATCATCTTTCAGATTTGACTCGTCAGTCAGATTCATTAGATGTACAACAAAATGTTATGAGTCCTGGCAGCTCAATGCGACATCTTTTACAAGAGGACAATGACAAACAAAAGAAAGTCCAAGTCACCGTACTGAGTTCTAGTAAGACCGCGACACCAAGGAAAAAGTAAGCTCTCTTACGTAGTTTGATTGCACCATTCATAGGGTAGATATCAGAGATAGCCTCTACCGGGTAATGCAATGAATCTTATTCCATTTTGAGTGCTACTGTGTGAGTTTTACTGGCCATTTTGCCACAAAAATTGAATCAAGTGAAATTAGAATAGCCTGTTCTTTAGTTGGAGTCTGTCACCTATCTGATTGGCCGCAACTGCCAGAGCTCAACACAATGGATTTCTTTGTGAATCTGTATATTTGAAGCAAACGCGGGCTAAATCGTCTTGACATTATACAATTGTAGAAAGTCAGAGGATTAGCAACCATTCGAATTTCCTATTCTTTGTATTGTCAGTATCACCCAATCAAATGCATGACAGACTGCCAGTAAGCTTTCAAATCAGGTCAAAGTCATCGCTATCACTTCCAGTCCTTGTTTGCCTCTCAAAGGTCCCCATTCTTTTTTGTCCCATCCTTTTTCCCTCCGTACCTGTCTCCCTCTGTGCTTACATCCCTGCATCCCTCGTAAACCACTCTGGAGTTGCAAATTTGCTATAATCTATTGAGCACCATGAAGTTCACAATTTCAAAATAATTGTGTTCTGGGGAAGGAAGCTTTACAGATGAAAAACTTACTATAATGAATTGCTTCGACGCATGTTGAAAGTAGATAAACTTGAAACCTTTGTGACAAGAAAGAAATACCGTTGTAAAAAAAGATTTGGATTTATAAGTTCCTACCTTGACTTTTCTATTGATACTCTATCGATCCAGTGCACGTTTCGTATTATTCAAATTGTCATCTTCTGGTTTTTCAATTTTCATGTTTCGATTCTTTAATTTGTGGTTAACTTTATGTTACAGGCAATCAATTTTCCATTCTATGAAGCGAAAAGAGAAGCGACTTCGTCTCTCTATCAGAAAGATGAGTAAGAACAATGTTTTCAATTGGATGGTATTGGTCCTTGTGTTCCTAAACTCAGTTGGTATGTCACTCCAAAAATATCGTCAAGATCAATGGCTAGCCAATTTTCTTGGTAAGAAAGATTCTTTTCCGACTAATTTTTGTCGCACTTTTGCAACCCACTATGTGAATGAGTATTGAACCTTTTTGAGCACTATTTTGATTGTGTCAATCATGAGAAACATGCAAAAAGGAATTAAATGTTTGCAATTTTTGGTGTCGATCTAACTGCGGTGTAAGTCGAAAAAGTTAGCACCTTTGGCAGGTTGTAGAATAGAAAACACTTGGTCGATATTCAAAAGTGAAATGTTAATCTATCAGTCAAAGGACAACTTCGATGTAAAGATTTTGTTTGGTAAAGCCTGGTTTCCATATGATCGTAACAGTCGGCGACGCGTCGCCGAGACAGGCTCGGGGACACATCGGAGACGGTTGCGTTAAATGGGAACATTTTCTGAACGATGTCGCCGACGTCGCCGATCAGACGGGGATGGTACGGGGACGCATCGAAAAAGTTGAGATCAGTTTAAAGCGTGGTTTCCATATGATCATAACAGTGATCGTTTCCATATGTCGGCGACTGATCGGGGACACATCGCCGAAGCGTCGCCGACTGTTACGATCATATGGAAACCAGGCTTAATATTACTCATCTTTAGAGAAAGAACTCAGAAAAGTGCTAGTCAGGGTTTTTTTTATGGGAACGAGAATTCCACATTCGACTCTGCTTTATACTTTACTTACCATTGAAATTAGAAGTTTATTTCTGTAACTGACAATGGTCTTGAATTCAAATTTCAAAGGAAGGTAAATCATGGACTTGTTGGGGAGATGAAGTGCTGACCCTATTGTTTTGACCGATTGTGATTCAGCTTTGTTGAGAGCGAATCAACGGTGGGGCTCACACGGTCAGGCGCAACTTTGCTATTGTTTTCCTCTCCTTTTCTCAACCGTCAAGCTAATTTGCATATTACGTCATTGACATAAATCGCTACTACGCATGCGATCTGGAGCCCTTTTTGGGGGATTCCTCGAGGCTCACAACTTAGCCTTTTCGTATCCCCAACAAGGACAGAATCGAACGGGAATTGTCGGTTAAGCGATGAGTGATTTTACATCGCAAAATTGCCACATCTAACTTAGCTGTTGACTGATAGAGTAGCATCTGAGTTTTCAAGATTTTCACAATAACTGATTCATCCTAATAAACCTAGAAATGCAACGTTGGAAACTGTAATCTTTGTAAATAAAAACCATGGAGAAAACCGTTAAGTCCTGCAAGACAGACAACGAGTTAATCTGAAACCCTGAAAAGAAAGAGATAAGTAAAGGTGATAGCTGCAATAAACATCAACGTTGAATAACCAGAAATGCGTTTCGTCACACGCTCGTCAGTTTTCTTAGTGTGAATACAAAGTTGGGTTTTCTGATATTGGTCGTATACTTTTTATTCCACGGCCCGCCAAAGGTGTTAGCTTTTTAGACTTACCGGTACAACTCTTCTGTCATCAAAGACAGTCACATGACACAAAAAGATGACTAAAAATTGTGTATCCGAGATATCAGATGTGACATCTATTTGGACATGCCGCGATAAATGGTGCATTGGACTGGTGTTGAAGATATAGCCTTAGTCTTTAGTTAAGGTCCCGAATCAAGTTCAGGATTTTTTGTAAATTTTGAAGTCTTCTGTTTCCTGAACAAAGCGCGAGTGTCTTCAAATTTTGTTCTCGAAACATTGAAAATGCTGAAAGAACTCCCGGGAGGAAGGGTAACTTCAACAGGCACAGGTGCCATTTTGACGTGGGATGCGCCATTTTTGATATCTGAAATCTAATCCTAAAATTTATGAATTTTTTGCGAAAGTGACACCCAAAATTTTTAGATTTTTCTAATTTATAACCTAAAATTGTGACAAAATTGCAAAATTGTAACCGGGTATCTGAAATTTGATCGGAATCAATACCTTGGGGGATTATTTTTCCTGGATGATACCCCAAAAGTTATGTCTATTTGTGATTTACCAAAAATGGCACCCTAAAATTTATTTTCTACCTGAAAAAGGTATCCCAAAACGTGGCACATCATGTTGGCATATATGGTAGTTAACCCCCCCCCCCCCCAGGCGAGAAGAACGTCGTTCAAATTTTCTTAAGACTCGACGTCAGTCGGCAAAGAGAGAACTGTTTTCGTGGTGATTTGGGGATGTCGAATCTGCTGCACGACTCATCTGCTGCACGACGTTCGGCATTGGTCCGGTATACGATCTACCATAGCATGTTAAAATCTGATATTTTCTTAAAGCACTTGGTACATAGAAGTTTTTCGCTTTTCGTCAATGTTTCGAAAGCATAACGTTAATTTGATTTTGATTTGCTCGTTCATGAAAGTTTATTAATTTTGCGCAATCGTCCGTCGCTTAACTCTCAGCAGTCTTCTATTCCCTTAGCTCTATTTTAGGTATTGTCCTCTGGGTGTACCTCATTATTTATTTTTCACGTAGGATTTGTAAAAACGCACTTTTGGTAGTTCATTGTCTTTATCGATGTAAATATAGCCTCGTGCTCTTGGAAACTTGATATTCTGATGATGAAGCAAGTTTTCTTCGAAACGTAAATAATTATAAATATGGCCTAGTCTTTATTAATTTATCGGATTTGTCACACGGATTTCTCACATGGATTTGTCGTAATTTACTTGGATTTGGAATGAAATAATAGAAATGAACATGATTATCGTCGCAATTCTTGCTCTTCGTTTTCTAATCAAGCTCCGTTTCCCTGCCAATACTCCGATTTCTATAACGTTAATTCCCTTTATTGTAGATTTATCAGAAAAAGTGTTCACAGCCCTTTTCTTCGTTGAGATGCTGCTAAGAATTTATGGCCTTGGACTGAAAACATACATGCGATCTTCTTTCAACAGATTTGATTTTGCAGTAAGTTTATTATCAATCAAAATCACTCGATCAATTATTCATGAATCACTCAAATTATCAAGAAATCAGTAAATCATACAGCGTGAGCCTGAAATAGGTTCCACTTTTGGAAATTCATAGCAACGAGAGTACATCACAGATTTGAATGATTCGTATATCTGTTAAATTCCGATCGATCGTAGTATTTTTTCTGATTCTTCGTGCTTTCTTACCAACACCGGAAGTATAGGTGAACTGAAGTTTATAAAAGTTTCATGGTTGCAAAATGACTGAAAAGTGTCAAACAAAACTGAAAAACAACTATGAAAAGACTATCTTGTACAGATCAAACACTCTTAGGCATTCTTTGCGCCCTGTTTCGTGCATGGCCTATTTCATCCATCTTGTCAGTGCTGTATTTTGTTCTTATGTAGGTTGTATGGTTAAGCATTGGCGATTTGCTGTTACGTAAATATGTTGGCGAAGAGCTCGGAATTAGTGTCTTGAGATCTTTCCGATTGCTTAGAGCTTTTAAGATTACAAGGTAAGTGTTTACGTTGCATGTTTTTGTAAGTAAATAACTAACTGAGGCCCCGTTCACACTACTCCGTTTTTGTTAGTATCCGTTTTTGTTGCATCGAAGCTACCGTTCACACTGCTCTGTTTTCGTACAAAAACGGTGAGAAAAACCTCCGTTTTTGTGCGTTCACACTGATCTGCCCGACAACAAAAACGCAGCGAAAAACCTCCGTTTTTGTGCGTTCACATTACTCCGTTTTTGTGAAGCTCATTGTTGGATATTGGAGCGTTTTTAAAAACCTCCGTTTTGTGCGTTCACATTGATCAACTGCGTTTTCAAAAACCTCCGTTTTTGTGGATATCCACTTTTAACAGCGTTTTCGAAAACCTCCGTTTTTGTGGCGTTTTTGTGCGGATCAGTGTGAACACTTTCACAAAAACAGACGTTTTTCTCTCCGTTTTTGTTCAAAAACGGAGTAGTGTGAACGGGGCCTGAATGCTTTCACACGATGTTTGCACATTTTGAAAACGGTAAAAAACGTGGCTGTACCAATATTTTGCAACCGTTCACACGATACCTAAATGGCAGCATTTGTTATATTTGATGCTGTGAAGTCATCAAATTTCTAAATCCTAAACCAGAAAGGCTACCATCTTGCCACCATATTGTAGGTTACGCTTATGACCTGGAGTCCCTCGTGGCCTATGAATGGCCCTTTGTTCAATAGAAACTCATAGTATTGCTCTGAAAAACCTGATACTATTTAGGTCCAAACTCTAAGCTGCCTAGAGTACCAATCAGATTTCTAGATTTGTGAATTACCATGGTGATAGCAAATATGATCGAACTTTCGATTTGATGGAGCGACTAGCAACATTTGGATGAGATTCGAGATTTGAGGCCGTGATTCGAGATTCGAGGTCATTACTCATCATAATTCGATTGATGGATACAGAAGATTGGGTCAGCTTTTTCACTATTTCTTTGCGAGTTCCTGTTGAGCTAGGTTTACCGCGTGGATGCAATAGACTCATTGTCAAAAGTCTAATTATAGATCTTAATACTTTGGTTTTCTTGAAGATAGTATCATTTTTCCTTTAGTGATTTAATATTTACGATGAGGATATTTTTCAAAACAATTCTTTGAATTTTTTGAAAAACGATCAACCAATCGAATCAACTGCAAGCTTTTCAGACGCAGGATCATTGTAATGAATGCCCTGATACCATCCTTAGTATCACAATCTTCTGCTCTCGTAAATTTGTGGACTAATTTTGTGACTCCCTTCCCCTCGTGAAATTTTTAATTTTCTTTAACAGATTTTGGCGATCAATGCAGAACGTCGTTACATCACTGATGAACAGTATCAAGTCGATTTTGAGTCTCATTTTGTTGCTGTTGCTGTTCATTCTAATATTCGCCTTACTTGGGATGCAGCTGTTCGGTGGAATGTAAATAGAAATTACTGCCTTGATTTTTACTTATCTATCAAATACGAGAGCAAGAAAATGCATCGAAATGATGAGAAAATAACAACCCATTGCAATTTCTGAAGTACCAGAGATAGGATCTGCTAATGTTTTCCATTGTTAACTTTTTGTGTTGGCAAATATTATTTTAAATATGAATCCAGCCAAACTTACAATGCATATTACTTAATAACACTACTTACAAAACACTATACCCTACTACTAAGACAATACCATTTTCAGCGAAAAACTACGACTACAAAATGGCACATAAAACAGGAAACACGAACATAGCACTACACGTGACGACATTGAAAGACAAAGATAGCACATAAACTACACGTAACTTCACTTTATTACACGTAACTACTACAAAAAGAAAGAACATTTGCTAAGAGGGGAATCAATTGACCTAATCGGCCAAGGTTTGTTTCACCCATTTCGAGTCATGCGACCAAACTCTTGGGAAATTTTAGTATTGTTCAACTTTGGTAATTATGCCGCAACTTTTCATGACACGAAATATGTTGGAGAAATCAAAGTTGATTCAAATTGGCAAATATTAGCTGATCAGAAAGCAAAAAGATTGCAAATGAGATGCCCCGTTTTTCCTGCTGCTGAAGCTGAGCTGTAGTTTCAGATTTGTAATGAATAGACAACTTTACTAAAATTCTTTTTCAAATGTAGAAAAGCTTCAGATGCAGCAATAGAACGCTTCTTTCAAAATTTTCTTGATTTTGACATTGCTAGAGAACAAGGGAACTCCTGTTTTTGAAGCAACCTCTCATTTTGATTTGCTTGTGCCATAAATCCGCAACCACTTGTCAGATTTACTCAAATATGATCTAGAAATCTAATTTGAAGCTTATCCAATGCAACTATGTGATAAAAAAGACAATCAGATTACATGTCCTCCACAACAGTCACACAAATGTGACACATGTTTGGAGCAATGTGTATAATGAGCTATGTAGGACTTGTTAAGGGTTCTTATTTGATAGTTATGCACACGCTTCAAATGCACATAATGATTTGAAAGAAGAGGTCACACGTGATTGACTGAATATGATGGCTACGCAGAGGCTAAAACAATACCGACTTTCTGTTTCAGGTTCCACAAGACGATGACTCCTGCGAGGACTAATTTCGATAACTTCTTCAAAGCTATGCTTGCTGTTTTCCAAGTATGTCAGCTGCTCTTCATTTATTTTTATTCGACATCTCATACAGTAGTGTCCCGCATATAAGAAACATGAATTTAAGAAACACCAGACCTTTTATTTTCAAAATACTATCCCCTCTCATAAGACACTGCTGCAGGTATGACGAAGGCTTGTTGTTATTAAAAAACTATGTATACGTCAGAAATTCGAAAAGCATAACAAATTCAGCTTTGCAATTGATTCAGCTTGTATATATTCAAATGAAAACAAGAATTTTGCATGCAAACGAAGTAAAAAGGTACCTTTCTGGGATATATGTAGCCTTTCTTTGTAAAAAAAATTTCGAATACAAATGAAATTAGTATAGTTTGTATGACGATCATAGAACTTGTGTCTGAATGGTTTCTAACTAGCAGTTCGTCCAATGAAGCATTATTGTCTTTCAGTAGGATACGATGTGCTCGTTTATGAATTCTTTTAGGGCGTATTCTTTTGGGCATCTTCTGAAAACAGTAGAGTTGGTAGAAGATAAAATCCCATTCTTTTGATACCCTTCTACCGAAAACGGTAGACTTCGCAGACTTCGGATCGCTTTTTTATAAAAGCCCATTGTTTTGTTCATTCTGTTTTCGGTGGACATCCGAGAGATTTTTGACATATTCTTTTGGGCTCTTCTGAAAACGGTAGAGATCCGAGGCTTCGGAAACCTTCTGCTCCTGAAGCTGGAAGACTTTTGAAAGATCGCAGAGGGCATTGTTTCGTGAATGAAAAAGTTTTCAAAAAACATTTTAAAAAACAATGACACTTTGCAGATTCTTTTCTCTTGGGATTGGCGTAACAAATATACATTGTATTGCTATGGCTTCAATTCGCTCGGTCGAACTCATTCGAATTGTCATTTTTTCAGGATTCCCATTCTTTTGGCATTTTTCTCTGCGAAGTCTGCCAACTCTACCGTTTTCAGAATGCATATTCTTTTGGCATTTTTCTCTGCGAAGTCTGCCAACTCTACCGTTTTCAGAATGCATATTCTTTTGGCATTTTTCTCTGCGAAGTCTGCCAACTCTACCGTTTTCAGAATTCCTATTCTGTTGGCATTTTTCTCTGCGAAGTCTGCCAACTCTACCGTTTTCAGAATGCATATTCTTTTGGCATTTTTCTCTGCGAAGTAAGCCAACCCTACCGTTCTCAGAATGCGTATCCTTTTGGCATTTTTCTCTGCGAAGTCTGCCAACTCTACCGTTTTCAGAATTCCCATTCTTTTAGTAACTGAAATTTTTCTCTGCGAAGCCTACCGTTTTCAGAAGACTTCGCAGACTTCAGATACCCAAAAGAATACGACCTTAATTCCTTTATTGGCAGTACTGCCTCAAAGCATCCCAGTGAGGGGGCAATACCTAGAGATCGACATGATGTCACATGGTAAAGGGGTTGTAACGCAATTTACATTAAAGTGGGTCAATAACTTTGGCAGCCCTGGATAGGGCACTAGGCTGTAATAATATTTTCTGTAACTTTTTATTCAGATAATGACGGGAGAAGATTGGAATTCTGTAATGTACAATGGCATTAGTGCATTTGGTGGACCAAATTCATTTCGAGGAAAGCTTGCATCTTTTTATTTTGTGGCATTAGTTATCATTGGAAATTGTATCTTTTCATCAATCTACCTTAACTAACTTTGAAAATTTGTTATTCAATTGTTCATGCCTCTTAACCGTTCTCCAATTTTTCATTTTAATGCAATTTAATTTCAATGCATTTCATTTCATCAGAAACTCATTGATTACTACAGTGATTATCTAAAGTAGCTGTAACAACCATCCTGTTCAATTTATGATACAATATGATACAATTTTCACATTGTTCATTAAGAAATCCAAATAGCTTAGCCCATGTTAGGCCCAACCAAACAACATTTGGGTCAAATAGTCTGTCGTGTATTGGGGCACAGATTTGGAACGGCCTACCAAACGAAATAAAGTCACCAGAAAATCTAAAAAGTTTCAAGACTTTGATAAAGCAATGGAATGGTCCCATATGCAGATGTAGTGCCTGTAAATCCCTACCACCTTAGTTGATATGTATTTTAGGAAATATTTAGTTTTTTTTTATTGTTATTTCGTTGTAAATTCGATTTGGATTAGTTAACTTGTATATATTTAAATAATGTATGTATTGTTAGCTATTGTAAATAATCGAATCAAAATAAAGTTACACACACACACACTAAAGGGCTGAAAAATGAAGCAGCGTAGTAGCGGCTCTACCAGGAAAGTAGTGGAAAGGTTCAAATTTTCCTGGAAGAAAGAAGGGGAAAGGAAAAGAAATGGACAATAAGGGGAGAGAAAAGGGGAGAAAGAAATGGCGGGGAGGAAGGCAAAGGAAGGGAAGGGAAAGACAGAAAAAACGAGAAGAGAAGGAGAGAAAGGAAATGGAGTTGAAATTTGACAGTATCATGGGAAAGAAGAAGACAGTTCGTAAAAGACACAAAATTGGTAAGCTTGCTACCAGAAAGGAAAAAAAAATTTTTTATTCATATAAAATTTTACGACGTCTCTTACATTCTACAAAACTTCCCTAATTACTTTACAACACTACAGGGACGACACCATAGGGAGCGAAAGACAATGACTACCCCATGGCCAATATATAAAGACAAGCAAGTTAATCTACCTACACATAACAAACTATCTTTCTATGTGCCATGTCGTTCGACGTTGGCGATTATGTCAGTCCAAGTCCTTCTATCCTTTGATGCTTGCAATACTTCACATGCTATCCAAGAAACTCCCATTCGTCTGATTATACTGCTCATAAATGTCATCCTTTGTCTACCTCTCGCTCGTTTCCCTACAATTTTTCCCGTCATTGCTAAATATTCGATTTTCTCGTTTCCGTTAACATGGCCTAAAGATCTCATTTGTCTCACAGTTATCATTTTCATAAGTTCTCTTCTTGTATCTGCCTTTCTTAATACTGTTTCATTTGACAATCGGTCTAACCACGATATACTAAGCATTCTTCTAATAAACCAGATTTCCGCCGCTTCTAGACGTTCCTGCATTGCCTTGCTTATAGTCCAACTTTCGCATCCATACATAAGTGTAGAGCACAAGTAGCATTTTAGAACTCTCTTCTTAGTTTTTAAGGCAATTTTCTTGTTTTTTAAAACCTGAGCTAGATCTTTGAATGTTTTCTTTGCAATCCCTATACGTTTCTTTATCTCTGTGTCACTCCTTCCATCAACTGTCAAAGTGCTACCTAGATAGACGAAGTTCTCTACTTGTTTAATATTACCCTCTTTTGATTTCAAA
Organism: Aurelia sp. 3 sensu Dawson et al. (2005); assembly: GCA_964020215.1. Classification (NCBI taxonomy): domain Eukaryota; kingdom Metazoa; phylum Cnidaria; class Scyphozoa; order Semaeostomeae; family Ulmaridae; genus Aurelia; species Aurelia sp. 3 sensu Dawson et al. (2005). Next base: position 12,082,833 of record OZ026593.1, on the reverse strand, counting down.
TCACATTTTGGTGGTGTTTGCTTCTTTGAAATGACCATACTGTATGTTTTCTTTACATTTAGCTGTAAACCTAGCTCTTCACTCTCTATTTCAACATTGACCAACAGATCCTGGAGCTCCATAAGAAACTACGAATGATTAAACGCCAATGGATACTGTACTAGATTCTGTCTTACATTAGGTGTCAGGTTGCAATGATTTTTAAAATGTCAATTAAAAAATTTCTGAGCCCTGATACAATAAAAGGCTACTAAACTGAATATGATGAGAGTATTGCTTTGGATACCTAGGAGTGAATCTGAAGAGCTCTCTAGCGATGCACCCCTTGTCTGTCAAGCAAGCATACAGTAACGAATGTGCAAATTTTTTTCATATAGCATTCATGATAATAATAGTAAACAGAGGTAAAGGAGGAAGACAGCAAAATAGATTGGAAGAATGAAATTAAGAGAAAGACGGTTATTTCTAAACTGATAGAAGCATTTGATTGATACCTGATCATTTGTTTGGATCTTGACAACTCGCCAATGTTTCATTTTTCCTCGAAGATTTTGACTTGAAATGTTGATTTTTGACGAATACCAAATAATCATGAACACCGAAGACAGTTTTGTTGCAATGAAACAAGGATCTTGTTAAAGGGTCTTGAAATATAGAATTCTGAGCCATGATTTTACAGGCATGTTCCAATACTTTCCTTCAACACATTGTTATTGCATTCATTGGTATTCTAATGCTGTGTGATTTCCGATTTTAACCAAGTAAATCTCACTTGTAAGTAACCTTTTTATGATATATTGCCTTACGTCTCTGTGTCACGCCAGAAGAGTGAAGGAGGCAAAATTGTTGGTCATGAGTGGTACAATAAAGGGTACGCTGCCGATAAGTCAAACTAAGCTGTTAGTCTACCAGTCAGACTAGAACGTAGATCTGAAAATGTTGCTTGGTAAAATCACTCATCTCTTGGACCCAAAAATGCTGGTAAGGACTCTATGTTTGAGTCTGGTCCATGATTTAATAATCATTGAAATAGAAATGTCAATACAGATTGTCTGTTTTAGTAATGGAATTTTAATTTCAATGGCAACAAATGATGGACCAATATCGATCGTGGAATTCTCGCTCCCATATTAGCATAGGAGGTGAGTGGCCGAGTGGCTTATACAGTCTTTGTCAGGTGACTGAAGTTAAGCTCGGTCGAGTGAGGTCAAACTCCGGATGGGTGACCTTGGAGGCTTGACCTCATAACTCACCTCGTCGTCCTTCGGAAGGGACGTTAAACTAGGGGTCCCATGCCTGGATGCGGCATGCATAGTGGGCCCAAATTAACTTTCAGTAGCTAGAAATCCTGACAAGTCCACTCAAAACAAATTGAAAAACAAACAAACAAACAAACAAAAACAACAAAAAGCCCCTTACCGATTTCTGGTTCCAAAGATGAGGGATTTTTCTGCTCAAAATTTTCACATCTAAGTTTTCCTTTGACTGATGGATGTTTATTTTTGATTTGAATACAGGCAACGTAATTTCTTGTTCCACAGCCTACCAAAAATGTTAATGTTTTTGAATCACCATATATTGATTTCGATGGATGATTCAAGTAACCAGCCAAGGCAAAAATTTCTTGCATTCAGCCTTAACATATAAAAGATACTCTTTTGAATGTTTTCCTCGCCATCGCAGTCGACAATTTAGCCAATGCGCAGGCTCTTACAAGGGATGAAGAAATAGAGGCACGTAGGCAAGAGGAGGCCAAACTACTGAGAAGGAGGAAACTTGTTTCAAAGGAAGACAAATGGAGCAAAGTACGGGCAGTACCTAAAATCTTGGCATTGCGAAAGAGATCTGACTTGAATGAAAATCCCTTTTCCGGAATGACGTATCAAGGAAGGATGGACAATGTAAAAAGGTATTTGATTTGGCTCTGAAATCTATGTGGCGGTCGTAGGGGCTTGCAGTTCGCGGGTTTTAGCCTTTCCTGGAATGGTTGTACTGTTTTTTGCCGTAAAAATGACGGCTTTAATGTTCCTTTCTTCATCAACGGTTTGTCGAGGAGTCAAATTATTACAGATGGCAGATTATCCAATGACCAATATTAGTTAAAGTCGCACTATTTATCACCTTTACGATAGGACTCAATGCATTGGAATTTAGCTTTCCATCTTTTTGGTCACAAAAGCGATAACGAGGCAGTCGTCTGCGATATAGAACTGAGGTGATATGCGCAAAGTTGGCAAGATGGTATGACGGCATGACGATTTAGCTGAGTTTAGAGGCCGTTTTTGTGGCTTTTTTTGGCGGTTTTACGGTTTTTGGTTCACCCCTATGGCCCCCACTTCCATTGCTATGGGGAAAAATCCCGGTTCTTATTACCCAACGATCAGCAGTTCTGCAATGTCTATTCTAATTTTCCCCGCGTATCTCTCTTATCATTGTTTGCTTCACTTTAACGTACGAACTTAAAAATTATCCATTTCAGCAGAAAAAATACATCAGAGCATCATAAACCTAAAGAATCGGTAAGCTAGCTTGTACCTTATTCAGTTAAATAATTCTTTTTACCAAAATTTCTCAGCTTTGTTTTATGCGTGAGTTTATCTGACAAGTGGTAACTCATGTATGGCACGGGGAAGGCAAAATAGTCTCTAATTTTTACTTTCTTGTTCCCTGGGGGGGGGGTACTTGACTAGGGAAGAGGCGGGAGTGTGTGGTGAATTTCTCTCCACACCCTGTACCCTGTCGCATAAATATTGGCCCAAAAGCATGCTCTGTCGCATAAAAATTTTGCCAAAATCCATTGTTTCAAGAGGACTCTCAAAGGCATTCTTCCGCATGATACCCTGTCGCGTAATTTTCTTATCAATGGTGATGCCCTGTCGCATAATTTTTATCAGAAAAGGACACCCTGTCGCATAATTATTACCGTAAAAGGACACCCTGTTGAGCGGCACATCCCGCCAAGCGAAGTATGGGAGCAACCCCCCCCCCCACCCGGGTCTCGTTCAAAACACTTTTCAAATTGATTAAAAACAATCTTAAACGCTAAGTAGAAGCCTTTCTTAAAGGAACTTCAAAACCTGAGACCGTTAGAGTTACAGCACCTTTAAAATAGCATGGGGCTCAAATCTTTCAAATCTTCAAAAAGGTTGAATTCTGTCGTGAATTGAATGACTTCAAAGGGACTATGGGTAATTTATTGTAAATTTTTGGTGGCAATTCTGTGATATCTTGATTATTTTCAAAATGGCGGCATTTTGATTATTTTTTGTAAAAATGCATCAAAAAATTTGAAAAGATTAAAATCATCGTAAATCTTAAATTACTTGAGAAAAATTGATATAGTTTTCAAGAAAACCATAGTTCATCAAGGTCTACAACATGGTTGCAAGCAGAAATCTGTAGCTCTTCTGGTTAAGGATTTACAATTTTGATGACGTCACAACCCCAAGATCAATAAATGCCGCCATCATGAAATTAATCAAGATGTCACAAAAAATTGTCACGGTCAACCTCGAACCTAGGGTAACAATGGGCGGCCAGTTGTTACCCTGGTGCCTACCTACCTCCTTCTCAACCTCGTTCCCAGGGTGTTCTTACGTCATACGCTGATCACGAAGGCGAATGAACATCCTGGTACACTTCGATGAAATGCGCCCAGAATCTGGGTGCATTTGGAAGCCATTATGGATTTCACCGTCGGCTAGGCAACGCCAAGCTACGGAAAATGGCCGTTGCTCTGGCACTAATTTTAGTCACCTACTCTATGCGGATGATTTGATTCTTCTCTCCAACTCGGCACAGGGCCTTCAGACATGCCTTGATAGACTACTCCAGTACTGTTCAAAATGGAACCTTAAAGTTAACCTGAAGAAAAGTAATATAGTTATCTTCAATAAAACTGGCAGAATCCCGAGGGACATCACCTTTTCTTTGGGAGGGGATGAAATGCTCATAACTAACAAATACAAATATCTTGGGACAGTCCTATCCTCATCAGGTTCCTTCAATCCCGCTATCGAAAATTTAGCCGATAAAGCACGCAAAGCGTATTTTTCTCTTAGACCAGTCCTTAGCAAGTTAGACTTTGACACGGACCTCAGTTTAAAATTGTTTGACTCAATGTTGAAACCCATTCTAACCTATAATACTGAAGTTTGGTTCCAGCTCAGTCCACGCCAATTGAAAAGACTGGATCAGTTCAAAGATCACGAACAGTTTTTCTTTGACAATCACCGAAATGAAATTGAATCGCAGCATATGAGATTTTGTAAGAATACGCTTGGACTAAACAAGGGTGCCTGTAACATTGCAACATTAGGAGAGCTTGGAAGACTCCCATTGAAGTTGACCTGTTATAGACATGCATTGCTATATTTCCATAGGTTACTCACACTTGAAGAATGCACGCTAGTAAAGAAAGCTTTCAATGATAGCATCGATGCCCACAAAAACGGCCAGTTTAGTAGGATTTCGTCAATCCAACATCTCTTCAGGTTATTTGATATGCATTTCGATATTCCGCATCTTTCACTGATCAGCAGTAGTCGCTTCCGTCACTTTGTTGACAAAGCTATTAAAGGAAGGTTCGAATCTTTCTGGAGAAAAAGAATCAACTCATCAGTAGGGCCCTCAAAATCAGGAGGAAACAAGCTTCGCCATTACAATCTCTTCAAATGTAGGTTCCAAGCAGAAACCTACACCAAACTGAAAGATAGAGATCTTGTTAAGAGTATGGCAAAGCTTCGCTGTAGGAACCACAATTTGCGCATTGAAACAGGCAGAAGAGACAATACCCCTCCGAAGTTAAGGCATTGTCGCCTTTGCAACACTCAAGAGGTGGAAAATGAACTTCACTTCCTCGTTGAATGTCGAACGTATGGCGTTCAACGCAAAAAGCTTTTTGAATCAGCTGCAAATGAAGTTAAGTCATTCAGTGCAATGAACCCGAAACAAAAGTTCATTTACGTCCTCTCAACAGAGAATATAAAGCTGATGCAAGAAGTTGCTAAACTCATAAGAGACGCCTTTGAATCTCGAAATAACAGTTTACACTAAAGACCATGACCGCAACAGCTACCTTTCTGCATTATTACCATTAATTTAAACTTACCTTTCTGTTCTCTTTATTATTACATATTCGTTTCGTTAAAAAGGTGTTAGTTAATATTCTCGTTGTAATTTTTTTTGTGTGTGTGTAATTATTCAGATAGTTGATATTTTATTTTTGTTAGGACGACGCTCCAGTATTGTGTAGCAAGTCTTTATTGTTAAATGAAACAATGAAATGAAAAATGTAAATAGATTTCGCTTTGGTTTTTTTTTCTTTTTTATCGTAAATTGTAATTTTATTTTGATGGCAAAAATATGCATGCATACATACATACATACATACCTTATAGCCAGAGCTGACATGCCAGAACTTACTAATTTTGCATCAGAAGGCTTAATAAAAACATTGACAAGATGTCTGAAAATCATATCCAACGATAATTGAAAATATTGCAAGAGAAGTCATCGATGAGAGACAACGAAGTCAACTGTCTTGACTTGTGTAAAATCACGGCACAAAGCAAACTTACTGGATGTTAGCGATGTCTTTGTTTTCCCTCTTCAGTTGAGTAAATATTTTCTACTTGTAGTTCACTCCTACCAAATTTTAGACTTTGTTACAGTGCAACAAACTAATTTTTTCTTGCATCACGCCATCAATTTGCAAAGCGCGAGAAGCAGCCAAATGACCTCCGCAGCTTTCTTGTCTGAATATGACGCCATTACTGTGAATAAGGCTTGCATAATTTTTGACATAAATTAGAATGCATTAACCACGAATTGTCAGGTAGGAACCATAGGAACCAGGGGTATCATTTGTGCTGAAGAGGCGAGGCTGAAGACAATGATAGCCCTGGAATCGAGGTTGTGTCACGGTAGATTTACAGCAAATAGCCTAAACGTCCTTTCAAGCACATTAATTCAAAGGAAAATGCAACAGAATTTTACACCCATTTCCTTAAAGATTTGAGCTCTATGCTCTTTAAAAATGAGTAAAATTTTTTCGGACGCCTTGTGTCGTGAACCAATTTTGATAAATCTTAGATGATTTCTGTAGGTAAATTCATGACGGTCCTATACTGTGTTCTTTTGCTAGGCTGGAGCTGACAGTATCTGCGATGTTGTTTTTGAATATCGGAATAGAACAAGAAAAGATACGGTTGTAACTGCTCCTGAATCGCAAAGACAGCGTGGTAGATCTCGCACAATTCATTCAGGTAAGCTCAATTCGATTTTATTTATGAATATCTAAGAATGAAATAGCTCGTGAAACAACCTTTTGTCCTTAAAACTATTCCACACCATAGAAATTTTAAGATCACTGAGCATATTAATCAGACAAAATGAAAGAATGAAAGGTCAAACAAACGCATATCAACGAAGACTGCGCAGAAAACTTTACAACATAAGGTGGTCAAGAAAATATCTAATTACCTACAGCATCAATTACACTGAATGGACAATTGAAACGGCAAGAATCATATGGATTTGGCACTTTTTGCTAATGCCATTTCGCTAATTTTATTAGATATAATTTTATTAGATGTTTGTTGACTTCTTAGATCCATTCAATAGATGTTTGTTGCGCAACGGTCTTTTCAATCAATTTAACAGCTGTTATTACGAGATGTTTTTAAACATCACACATTCTGGGATTATATCTCACATCTAAGGAACATCTGTTTTTTGCGTGTGCAATTCCTTGTTGACTTCTAACATCCATTTAATAGATATTTTTTTCGTAATGATCTTTTCAATGAATTCAACAGCTACCCTTACTAAATGTTTCTAAACTTCACAGATTCTGGGATGATATCTCACATCTATGAAATACATTTTTTCTTCCGTCTAAAATTCCTTCTTGACTTCTAACATCCATTCAATAGATATTTGTTGCCTAATGGTCTTGTCAATCAATTTAACAGCTGTTATCACTAGATGTTTTTAAACATTTCATAAAATTTGCTAAAGATGTTTTTGCTAATGCTTTTTGATAAAATAAGGAACTTGCTAATGCCAGCTAACACATCTGCAAGAATGGCACTGGAAGTGGCGCAAAGAACTGTTAGAATGCCAAGAGGTCGACACAAACCATCTGAGTAAGCTTTGCTGAAGAAGTTCTTCTGCACATTTTACGTACGTAGTTTGTGTCTACCTCCAGGCATAAGGAAATTGGCCAGATTTGATACTGTGTTGAAGAATGCCAAAGTGTTATCTAAAGATAGAACATACTGAAATCATCAACAAAAATTGAAATGAAATTAAATCCCGTGTATTTGTTGACGCTACCTTGTACGCGACCCTGTGCCTTGCGTTTCACGTAGAATATTATGAGAAACATTTTGATTTGAGTAATGGTGAATTTTGTGGGAGCAGAACAAGTGTTGTGAAATATCTTTGAATTTCTGTGAATGTGTATGAATGTGAATGTGTATGAATGTGAATGTGCACAGCAAAAAATATCAAAATTTCATTAGAATTTTCTCTGTGGAAACTTAGAGGAAAGGCACAATTTCCTAGGATTTCTGATGCATGAAACGGAAACTTCCCTTTCCTCGTAGTTTCTTCAGAGGAAATTTCTAGTTTCTGCTGAGTTTCTTCTTCCAACACCATCGGAAATTTAAAGATATTTTGCTGTGGTGTGTGAATGAGTAAGTTTTCTTGATTTCGCCAAATAAGTTCCAGCCTCAAATGAAATCCTACTTGCTGAAGTTTACCTGCTTAGATTCTTGTAAAATTATGCAAAAGTGTACCTGCTTGGACTCTGGAAAATTATCAAACGCTTCGGCCAGTCAACATTTCAGATGACTTTATCTCGCTGCGCTCCAAAATTACGTCTGAGGACACTACAGTATTCATGATAAATTTTCTCTAAGCTTTTATGAGCTAAAGTCCTGCTTTGCTTATTGCATGTCCAGGCAACCAGGCAATAATACTTTTTGTTTGGGTCTGTTGGCAGAAGTAAATTACCTTTTTCATTTGACTATTACGAGGGAGAACTTAAAAGCGATTTTGTGCAACTTCTTTACATGATTAAAATCACCACGTTTCTTTTTTCAACAGGCTCACCATCAACTCCCAAGATACTTCAAAGGAGACAATTATCAACTGTGAAAATCATTCATAGCCGATCGTTATTTATATTCTCCTCAAACAATAGATTTCGATTGTTTTGCCGCAGCCTGGTTACTCTGAGACATTTTGATCACATCATGCTACTTATCATTATATTAAGCAGTATTCTCCTGGCTTTGGAAGATCCGCTCGTTGAATCATCGAAACACAATGATGTAAGTACTTATTTCATATTTTTCATATTTCATATTCAATTCTTTTAAGGAGGGTTGCCCTTCAACAAGTTGATTTTCAAGGGGCCCTCCGATAAAAACGTTAATTACAATATGATATAGAAATAAAAAGCTACTAATCAAATCAAACTATAAAACCCTGTTTACAATGTTTAAAAGTTATGTATAAAAATATTCAAAATTTACAATAAAGAAAAAAGAATGAAAGGAATAGAGGTTCTGTTTCTAAATAGTTTTCATGAAACCATACAGAGAGGTTGCTTGCTTCGACTCGGTTGACTGGCTATTCCACAGCATAGCACCTCTATAAGAGAAACATTCCTGGCCATTTGCTGACTTCTTCATCGGTAACCTTAAGTCGGCTTCTTCCGTAACGTTTGACTTCTTCCGTAACGTATAGACGCGGATATAAGTGCACCACGTACATAATAGCATGCCCTATGATCACACAGCAAAAATTCGCCTATTGACATAAGAATCCATTCAGCCTGAAATTTGAATTAGGTTCCTACCTGTTGAGATCGTCAAATCAAATTAAAACCGTAGTTGCTTAGTCATCGAACCTATACGAACTGATAACACCATATGTGCATATTGCAAAGAGCTCTAAAAATGCTTTGAAAGCATTTTATTTGATTCTATGCAATTTCTGATTCTTCCACAAAACTTTTAATGTGAATAACGTGCCAAATGCTGTCGACTGACAGTAAGTAACATGCTTGAAGTTTGAATCTGAACATAAGAAGTACATGAAAGCCCAAAATGAGATAAGAACAAATTTAAGAACCTTAACGGCCTCAATTTCCACTAAAATACCCAATATGTAAGAACCTAGTCAGGCTGACTTGCAAAATTGTAGGTTCTCATACCCGGATTTTTACTATTCATTAATTACTCTGATTTTCATCAATTCTTACTGGATTATCTTGTAGCAACAGCTCTCCCAAGTGAGTAGCTACACTGTACATTTCTTGCTGGTCTTTTCTTGTCCCTATAACTTTAAAGCTTAAGTTTCTTCAAGACATCAATAATATAAGTAACGGTCTTGATATGAGTGAATTCGTGCGAATTGATTTGGGAAAAAACGTCCTTTTAGGATTTTCGCATGGACACCGTATGCGTTTAGTTTTGCTCATTTTGTCTCAATGTTTCACTCCATTGTGAAATGTACCACGCGAAATACGCAACTGTGTAGGAGCAGTATGATTCAATTCGATATCGTTGTTGCTGCGATGACTTTTCCTTCGTCCTTCGACCGTCCTTTGACCTTCGTCCTTCGTCCTTCGACCGTCGTCCTTCGGAAGGGACGTTAAACTAGGGGTCCCATGCCTGGATGCGGCATGCACAGTGGGCCTAAATTAGCTTTTAGTAGCTAGAAATCCTGACAAGCCCACTCAAAACAAATTGAAAACAAACAAACTTGGACTCTGTATTGACTCTAGTGCGCATTTAGAATTTCAAAATTTGTTGATGGTCATGCAAGCGATGTTTACAAATAGACTGTCTTGCTGTTACCTGATGAGTAACATGCACTATTGAGATCAAGTCGTCGTATGTATTCGATGCAGATATTGAGATTGAATAGCTTTTTCAGTATTTTTATGTCGGAATGGTTCTTTAAGAGCTGGAAAAACGGAGATGAGCGGTAGGAAAAGGACCATTAAAAGACAATTTCTGTTCTTGACATATTATGACAAAGAGAGTACCCCTTTTTGCAACCCCCTATTTGATGTTCTATTCAGTAGACAAGGACCAAATAGATTTGAATATCCCGCAGATAGTTATACCGTCAAATTCGCTTAAGTTGGATGTTTGCATAAGCTTGAAAAAACTGGACAAACCTGGAAGTCCCAGCTGCATTTTGCTCTTCGAATTATAGTCAGTCTCAAAGTAGATGTTACCTGAAAACTGCAATGAAATTTCCGTGAATCCCCTTGAATAAGTCATTTATACCAGAAGGAAGACTTTTCATCCCCCCAACAGGATAGCAGGTGCTAACGCGTGCTCAGGTCATCGCTGTGCTATAAACACATTACAGAAACTTGCTCATCAGTCAAGAAGATTCAAGTGTATTGTATGTGCAGTTTTCGCCAACCTCACGTGATATTTTATTTGAGACAGACTTAAAAGCTCTCATAACTTGGAGTTCTTGTAAGTCGAGTCGCTGCCCTTGGTCTGCAACATCCTCAACTTATGTGAATTTCTGCTTATAGTTTATGAATGATTATGTGTAGTCATATATCTTATGTTAAGATGCTTATAGAATCTTCTTGGTTATTTATGTACTGTTGAATTATTTTACAGCTGTTACGTGATATTGATATTGCATTCGTCACAATTTTCACTTTTGAAGTCAGTGCCAAGGTAATTTTTTCTGTTTTGAAATGATGATAATCTTGCCAATTTCAATTTTGTTCTGGAATACCACAAAGCACACCCTGGCTATGTCGCAGCCGTGCCCCATTTGAGCTAACGGCTTTCTTTTTGAGCAAGGTTCATGTTATAAAGTTTAAATGATGTCTATATCTATTAGACAACATTATTAGCCTTTGTTTGAATACAGACAAATCTAAAATACAACGGTATTATATGATACGCTACGCTATTTGAATACCACCCAACATTTTCTGTCAAAAGTTACTTGCATTTAGCATAGCTGAAGAAAGAACACAGGAAGTGCTGTTTTCGAACCAATCACTCATTTTTCCTTCTGTTTTTAAACTAATCACCCATTTTGCCTTTCTTCCACCATCAATCAGCAACCATTTGTCAGATTTTTTCGGACAAGGTCTGAAATTTGACCTCGAAGTTGACACCCTATCCTATACAACAATGCAGAAAAATTAAACAATTGATGCTACAGCTTCTGGGCAGCTTCTCCACAAAGCCTACGCAAATGAGGCACAACTTTTTATGGACACCCTGTAACTCATGAATGATTTGTATCCTTCAATCCCTCATGCATCCACTCAGGAATTTGAGCCAGTTTTTATTAAAACATTGGTTTCATTAAAATCAGTTAAGGTTTGCTTTGACTAAATGAAATATTCCTTGCGACTTTGGAAGGAAACTGGCAATGAGAGAATCGGAATTCAAAGATGTACTTCCCCATAAAACTAGACTTGTTCCAAGTCTATTCCGTGGTATATCAGCACTCAGGAAAATAATTACCTCTGCGGGGGCGTAAACTACGAAGAGGACGCTGCAAAGGAAAAACGATGGCTTCGCAGCGTCCTTGTCGTAGTTGACGCCCCCGCAGAGATAATTATTTTCCTGATTGCTAATCTACCACGGAATAGACTTGGAGCAAGTCTACCATAAAACCGGTTGAAGCTATGCACTGAGGAAGAGGCATCAACATACCTTTAACCTGGTTTACGTTGAAATTATGCACAGTAAGGCCCTGTAATTAACAAAACCACCTAAAAGAAGATTTTAGGCTACTGAGAAATAATTAGCCCCATACTTATAAGGAACTCTTGAGGCTCACACCCAAATAAAGTCTCTTTAATTTTGATCGAAACTTTGACGTGGTCTGATTGTCTAGGAACATTCCAATTCACGCAGGATTTGTAAGAAATTTCTTCCAAGGTATGCTAGGTTTAACAAATTTTTACCAAAGTTTTAACTGTTTTCTTGACAAACATTAGTAACAAATATGTATCTTTAAATGATCCCATTCCATTGTAGCCTATTTTGCGAGGACTTTCCAGAAAAGAAACTGGAAACTCAAGAAACTTTCAGTCACAAAATTAAACATATCATGGATTAGGAAACATTTCAGGCCTTGGTGTGAAAAACTGGTTTCTTAACTGCGTGGACTTACTTTGAGTTCCTTTAGTGCAGCATTATGTGTCTCGTTGAGCGTAGACTTCCTTAGTAAAATATCATCTGACGTATGCCAATTTTGTTGATGTTGGATCTTCTAAATTCTTAATTCTGATTTCAGATTGTTGCATATGGATTCATCTTTCATAAAGGCTCGTATTTGCGAGACTGGTGGAATGTTATCGATACATTTATTGTTGCCTGCAATATAACTGCTATCGTTTTAAGGTACATAATCATCTTTATGAACTACAATCCAGGACAAGACTTGTTGAGACAAATGAGTTTTATGTTAACAGATGCCTTTCCTATTACCTGTCACTGCTAAAGGCCCCCTGCCCCCTTTGCATTGTTGGCAGATTGAAGAGGGCATACCTGTGAATTCATCTATGACATTTCCATCGGCTTCCTGCATTGCAATGGGGGCGGGGGGATCCCAATTCAAAATTTCCTCCAAAAAGCAGAGTGTCTCATGAGTTTTGTCCGGCATTGTAGATGTAAAGCGTGGTTCACTCAGGCGCGAGTCTTCTCAACGCTACTCGAGTATGTCGCTACTTTCCTTCAAGTAGGAATCTTTTGGCGGATAATTGCTTTTATTTTAAGAGCTATGAGGCTCACTGAAATTTTTAAGAACTTCTGCTTGTTGAATTTCTAAGTTTTATTGGCTTTAAAAACTGCTCGAAAGTGGAGAGTTACACCTTTCCAACATAGCAATTCTTGTGAATTACTGGTAGTCATAACGCAATGTTGCATCGTTCTTCTGAAATGATTCTTTCTTCTGAATTTGTGCTGTTTCGTCCAGCCGTCAATTCTACCAGAAGAGCTGCAGAATACATGCCTAGGGTTTAATCTCTTGAAAGATAATCGCTAATAGTAGCTGGAGCTTTTTTCCTAATTACAGTTGTTTAGTTTGAACCTCTTTGACTAATCATTTACATTTGTGCATTATCAGGAACTTTAATTTGACAGGGAAATGTTGTAAAACAATTTTTATTGAATATTGTACCCTTCATAAATATATTCTAAATACGAAAAATGTAATGTAAATATTAAATACGAAATCAACAACGTTTTTGACACCTTCACGCCACGTACCTCTCCCTGAAAAAGGATAGTTTGTGAAGGCTTAGTCAGTCTTCTCCTCTTTTTAAGTTATTATTGTTTCAATATAGCTTTCAAAGTGGGGCAGCCTCTGGTGAAGAGCAAACATTAAAATCAATGCGAGTATTGCGTGTGTTCAGGCCATTACGCGTCGTCAACAAGCTCGAAAAGTTAAAGGTATTCATAATGATTTGATTGTTTACATGCATGGTCGTTGGTGGGAAAAATATTGCCTTCTTGTGATTGAACGTCAAACCAGAATTCTTCATTGCATTTTTATCAAATTTCTGTAGCCTCAGCTTTCAGTATTATGTTGTTAATAATCCACTAGGAACTGGAATTACTCTTACAAGCTTCCTTAGATCACAAAACTGTAAATAAAAAGAGCATTATCCAAAAAGTGGTTTCCTTTTATTCGTTCCTTCCTTTATTCCTTCCCGTTCCTTTTTTTGCTTTCAATCTTAACTGTCTCGTTCACCATATCTTCTTTCCATCCTTCGTCCTCCTTTTTCACCCATGTCCTTTCATTTCTTCTTTCCTCCCTTCATCGTTTTCACCCTTTTCCTTCCTTCTGTTTCATGGATGTACAATGTGACCTTATAAGACTGCTTTTAGCATTTTAGCTATCGCTATCAATAGATCTGCCAGGCCCTCTAACTACAAGTCATAATTATGTCCAGAGATTGGACTAACTTTGCGCGATTTCTTAAACAGTATTTTGATAGTAATGGCGGATAGCCCAAATAAGCTGATGATAGAATGGTTCAAGTTTTAAGTTTTCGATGCTTGAAGATAGAAAAGCTCTTTGATTGGTACACCATTTCTCTTCCTATTTAGACATGTAGATGTTGACATGAGACCTCAACATGCTCCCTGAATCTAGTTAGCTGCTCGATGATAGATTTGAGAAAGAAGCATCGAGATCTGTTATTCGGCATAGTTTCTAAATATTTCTAAAGAGAATACAACTTGTTTGCCTCGCCCGATAGAAGCATACAATCATCAATAGAAGAGTTGCCGTAAAATGCTTTGGACGTATTTAAATGTGTCTTTCTATTACTAATTGTGTCTTCTCGCGTCCACCTAGCTTGTATTTCAATGCATGGTATTCTCGCTGAAAAGAGTGATCAACATCATAATCATCACATTAATGTGTTTATTTATGTTCGCTGTCATTGGTGTACACTTATTTCAGGTGAGCCATCTTCCATTTTGTCTTTACAGAACTCAGACAAGAGTATACAGGGCGTTCCAAAAAGTTGTTCCCTGTTTCCGTGGCCACTATGGATGAGTTATAGTTTTAATTGTCTTGGTTTGTATACATCTCTGCATAGGTAAGGTTTCAACTTATGGTTTGAGACCTTGTTTGAGTCAATCTGATAAGTGGTTACTTATTTATGGCAGAGGAAAGGAAACATAAGTGGTTGTTTCAAAAACAGCATTTCTGTTGTTCTCCAGCAAATTCAAAATCAAATGGAGTTTCAAATGAAAGGTTCCAGCATCATATTCAAATGTTCCGTACACCTTTAAAAGGATTGGCAGTGTTGTCTTATAGACAGACCAGATTATTGACCCTTTGAGAAGAATAAGAAAATTCAACTACAACGCTGGAATCGCTCTTTGAAAAAGTTCTTAATTTTGATATTTCTGGAGAATGATAGATGTGCTTTCTTTGAAGCAGCCACTTATTTAGCTTTACTCTGCCATCAATCAGCAACCACTTATCAGATTGACTCAAACAAAGTCACAAAATCTACGTTGAAGCCTGATCTATGCAACTGTTAAAAAACTGCGACAATGAAAGCAACAACCCCTCCACAGTGGCCACAGAAACGGGGCACAATGTTGTTGGGACAACCTGTATACTGGGTTAGTCAGTAATCCTTCTTGTTATCTAGGCTGTACCAGCGTAGTGATATCCCTTCAGCAAGTCTACTTTCCAAAAGACTTTCTGGCTATTCTACAAAAGGGTCTGAATCGAGACGATGTTTTTATACATTTTATATGAAAGGTTCCATTGAGTGGCATTGGAGATTCGATCACTATTGTGCACATTCGAAATTTCTTCCAATTGTATCAAAATTTCGTTCAATTAAAACTTTTGATTCTAGAAAACTAAATGGTCTAGAAAATATTTTGCAAATGAGTATGAAATTGTTGAAGATGTTCTTAAGAAATTTGTAAAATATTCGCACTATTGGTTGAGAGCAGTCCTTGAAAGATATACTTCTGAGCATAGCAGCACTTGCATTAAAATTAACTGTGCTTTAAAGTCAAATAATATCGAAATCAGTTGAACCATAAATTCCTTAGCTACAAAATTAGATGAATCCTCGATCAAGATTTATAATGACAATATCATTAGTTGAAAAATTGCTATGGATAAAAGTGGTAAAAACGGTAAAAATTCCCAAAATAACTGTGTGAAAGTCCTATCTTTTGTAAAGGTATACCTATTAAGCATAATGGAGGAGCAAGGTACGCTCAGTACAAACAGAAAAGGAGAAAAGAACCAACCCCTCTCCCTGCCATCAGTGCAATTTTGAAGGTCGTTAAAGGGAAATTGCCCTGGCGTAAGGTCCCTTTTGGGATGTTGTTGATATTCTAGTTTCAAGAGTACCTCAGCTTGTTTGATCTATCTTGTTAGGGCAAATTCCAACAATGCAATGATGTAACAAAGCTTACAAGAGAAGAATGTCAGTAAGTTCGAGCAAATATCGTATTTATCTCGCTCCAGGTCTTATGTTGCTCGACGTTATCGTTATTCAAGTCATACATGCGTGTTTTATTGGCCATCTTTATCAAAATCAAACTCTCAGATCTACCAAGAATTAGAATGAAAAATCTTAAGTCTTAAAAAAATCTTGTAAGAATATCTTTTCATGTAGTCTTGGAAATGCTAAGGATATTTTCATTTGTTCGTGTTCTGTATTTACGCTGTATAGCTTGACTGATCTCTAGACAGAGGTATAGTTTTATCACATGCTTCGTGAAATTTCCAAAAAGGCAATGGATATCCCTGCCAAGCAGCCTCTGTGCAGACTTAAGCGACTTTTTTTCAAGAGAGGTTTCTCCTACAGTACTGTTTCTCTCCTTTGTTTGAGTACCGTCTAGGTCTTTGTTCGAGTCTGCTGATGTTTTATTAGCCCATGCATGAACAGAGCTGGTCAAATAAGACTCCACTTTCTGTGAGTCTTTGTTTATCCTATATCTTATTCAATGATCTGGTTCCTGAGCTGGGAACCTCACGTGGCCAAAAGCAAGGATGTGATTGCTGACGCGCAGACTCTACTGGAGGAGAAACTCTCTGAAAAGAAATCAGTAGAGTCTGCACGAAGATCACCGCCGAGTCAAACAAAAGATTATTTGATGGAACTTGTAAGAGGCTGTCATCAAATTTTATAGCAGTGGATGGAATCGGTTCTTGCTTCAAGAGAATTGTATGTCATTTGGTTTCATCTATCACTACCGGTTAAATCCGAAAAATGTTTAGACCGTAAGCCTGTTGCTCTCAAACTTTCGTCAGATTCCTATAAATTGGTATTTCCGTTGTAGCAAACAGCCTGGATTGCCAGGGACTTTAGTCAAGGATTTAGGCCTGCTTTAAAGGATTTTGAGATAAGCATTCTTGTAAAATTGCTCAAAACTACTGTCTTTTCTTCACAGAGGTGACTACTTCACCGTCAAAGATTGGCACTTTCCAGAACTAACGGTTAGTGACACATATTTCATTCATCATCTTTTTTCCTTAGCACAATAATATTGATAACACTACTAAAAGAACTTAAGTTTCCAAAATAAGCGTCATCAGTTGTTTAAAGGGGCTAGGTTAGTGATCTGAGGAAATTTTAGACTTGGCTGCAAGGCAATAAACTTTGATTGAATGTGGCAAAAACTCATTCAATGCTCATATCCACCAAGCAGAAACACTATGCTCTCAAAAGTCGAAGTGAAGCCTTGGAACTAAAAAGACGCGACAATAAAGTTGACGTAGTTCGAAAGACAAAATTCCTTGGACTGCAACTCGATTGCTCTTTAGACTGGAAAGACCAAATTTAGGCAGTTTCTAACAAGGTCTCCCGGCGATCTGCTTTTCGAGACATGCTAAATCCTTTCTGCCTATGGCTAGTTTGAAAACTCTTTACACCGGTATTGTTGGGCCCCACTTTCGATACTGTTGTTCTTTCTGGGGTTGTGCTGGATCTACAAACATTAACCAGCTGCAAAAGCTCCAAAATCGTGCTGCTAGAGTCATTACAAGTAGCAGCTTCGATACCCCTGGTAGACCACTTATTGTGGAGTTGGGCTGGAAGACCATTGAAGAACTCATCGGTAATGAGTCTAAAACAATGGTCTTCAAGTCACTCTATGATCTGGTTCTACAATACCTGTGTAACCTTTTCACCAAAAACTCAGCTTGCTTCTCCTCGCAACCTCCGGAACACTGAGACTTGACTTAAGGTTGCCAAAGCAAAATTAAGCAAATGGGCAAAAATTCTTTTTCTTTCCGGGGAACTCAACTGTGGAATAGCCTCCCTGCTGAGTCAAAAACGGCATCCTCCCTGAATGATTTCAAGAAATCAATAAAGGATTAACTTTTTCTTTCTATTGTATATATCGTAAATAGGCTGTTAAGCTATGGTGTTTAGGTACTAGTGACTTATAATTTTCAAAGGTATATTCTTTTATTCTTCTCACACCTTGATGAGCAAAAATAACTGTAAAATCAAGATGACTAGAAAAGTGCCTAAATCATTGATGAAATCGTATCAAATTTGTGAAGCACTCTTGAAGCTATGAATTTTCAAAAGTGGGAAATTTTTTCTGGCCCATCCGCTGTACAAAGCGTTTCGTTGTGATTCAATCGAATTTTGGGTCTTTGAAAAGCATTTCGCAGCCTTGAAAGTTTTCTTAAGGTGAATTTAGCCTTTCAATTCTCATAAAAATGCGAGAAAATCACAAAAGTACATCTATCTCTCGTCAGTCAAGCAAAATTCAATTAATACTCTGAAGGAGTATGGTCGTTAAAGAATGTAAAGGTATATACATACGTATGTTGTAATTAAGTTTTTATCGGATAGCCCTTTGGAAAACGGCTTCTGCCGAAGGGCTACCCTCCTTTAAAGATTTAAATATGAAAGATTCAAATATGAAGTATACATAATATATAAATGTATATGTATATGAAATAGGACTATTAATGAGCAACCCTGTCTTGTAACGTTGATTTTGCATTTTTGAAAGATTATATCACATAGTTTGCCCACGTCTCTTTTCAAAGTAAGAAGGTGGATTCTTGAATTTCAAGCGAAATATCCAGACGTAAGATTGCAGAGGTATTGGTGGATTTCTAAAAATGGCTTCATTTTTTTTTCTTTTTATTCATCTAAAATTTTACAATACATGCTACACCTACATCCTACTATACTTCCTAATTACTATACAAACTATACAAACACTACAGGGACAGGACCACAAGGAACAAAAGACAATGACTACCCTGTGGCCATTAACATAAAGACATGTAAATATTAACTAAATGAAACGTACAAAACACTAAACATACGGTTAATTACTCGAATCCGTTTCACATTGGATGTCAGGCCAGCATAAGTAAATGTGCTGAACCGTCATTGGTTTAGCATGGATAAGTTCCCATATTTTGCTTCATGTTAATGGCTTCATTGTGCGTTCTTTCCCATCTAACAAAAATATTAACGCAAAACGATGAGCACGTGCCTAACGAAATTTTAATTACAGAGAGATTGTAATTTCGTTTACGGTTACGCGACCCAGTCATTTTAGAAAAAGTCAGACATCACAACTTGCAAAGTTCTCACGGTTTTTGCTGCAAGATGAATGAGAATTGTATCCATTGCATTGTTTAAAAGTTCATAACACAGAAATCACTTAATTGATCTGAATAATTCAAAGTTGGATGAATTACCAAGGCTTTAAACCCTTTTTTTTCAAAATTTGTGTATAGTGTAGAATGCAGTGTTCGATTCTCAAGTGAAAAAAATTTCTCGAACTCCTTTTCAAGATTTTTTTAGTCGCTCAAGGTATCTAGCCTTTGGAAGGAACATATGATTGAAATAATTCATCAGTTATTATGTGAGAATTATCAAAATGAAGTTAGAGCTTCATTGAGATCAACCTTGTTCCGAGGATGTTCTTATGTCATACGCTGATCATGAAGCCGAATGAACACCCTGGTACACTTCGATCAAATCTGCCCAGAAAGCAGATTTGCAGCCATTATGGACTTCACGGTTTGCTAGGCAACGCTAGTCGACATAAAATGGCAGTTGCTCCAGCGCGAATTCTGCAGAAGATGAATTGAGAAACTAGAAACAAACACTTTTATGACCTCATTTAAACCTTTTTGAAGGTATTTGAACAGTAACCTGGGGCTGGCAAGTGTTTAATGTGAAAATAAGCTCGGCTTGTTTTGAGCGATAATGGGCCTAAGATGCAAATTCGAGAAACTTTCCCCGCAGCTTCAACAATGAAATGGCTCGTTGTTCTCCGAATTTTGGAAATAAGTTGCAAATGATGATCGGAAGAGGTCAAGAATATGGCTTTACGTCGAATTTTGACATGCCGCGGCCGTTTACCCCGCGCAAAACGGAGTTGCCGCGGGAAATGGAGAAAAGACAATCAGATTGCCGAACGGCCTCTTGTATTCCAGAGTAGAGGTAGAGCCACTAACTCACTCTGGGGATGAGATTGCATTGAGACAAGATGTTTAAAGTTCGAAAATCGGTTGGATGGTCGACTCATTTGGTGCATCATGCTATTTGATGAGAGGGTGGCCCAAAAGATCTGTAACTTCAATTGCCCTGTCTTTACACAGTTGCATAAAAAATGCTTCAACCAGATTTTGAAAGCTTGTTTGATTTAATCTAACAAATGGTTGCTGACTTGTGTCAGTGGGAATAAAACCGAAATACGTGGCTTCTTCGAAAATAGCACTTCCGTTGTTCTTCAGCATTGTCATAGTGTAGTATATTTTTAAAGAAAAGGTTCTCCTTCTATATTTATAGTTTTTCTGCATTTGCAAAAGTGTTGATTATGTTTGTATGTAAGACTAGACTATCAACCCTCTTGAAAATCTATAGAGACTTCGAATATGATGCAAGATCCCCTTCTTTCAAACACTGTTTGACTTGGACTTTGCTGGAGAACAATTGAAGTGCTGTTTTTGGAGTAACCACGTATTCTTTACCCTTGCTCTGCCATGCATTAGAAACCTCTTTTCAGATTACATCGAGCAAGGTCTCATGCTCTATATTGAAGCCTGACCTATGCAATTATGCAAAAGCCAAGACAATCCTTGCCGCAGCTCCTCCACAGTAGCCATTCAAGCGTGACACAACTGTTTTAGACACCCCATAGTACAGAGCCGTTCTGTATCAAACTGTCCTTGAAACATCATTGTCAATTTGCGATATATTGAGCTCTGTGATGTATTTGTAATTTCATTATTCGTTCACCTTAGGTACTCAAGCGTTCATGGAAAACTTATGATTTCAACTTCGACACAGTCTCTGATGCTATGCTCACATTATTCTCATCGGCTACTGGGGAAGGATGGCCCAAGTGAGCAATTTTTTATGAGCAATTTTTCAATACAAGTGATTCTAAATTGTTTTCGAACTAAATATTTCATGCCTCTTTATCAAATATTGGGTTTCCCAAAAAGTTTACAGATTTGGCTGGGTCAAGCAACATGAGCTTAACTGAAAGGCACCCTGAAAAGCAGTTCTCGTGGACTGACGGGGCTACTGTGCCTCAATAGATCAAAATGAAGAAAAATAAAATCAATCCATTCGCGAATCGCTGTCAAAATGTTCCTTGATAGTTAGCTTGAACATAAATACCTCGCTCGTTGGCATTGGTGCTTGAGAGCAGAATATTGACTACATAAATTTGAGTCCATTTGCAAACCAAAGCTTTGGCCTTTTGGCAAATTCTTGAAATACATCGAACTTAGAAACTGAAATCATGGGGAGAACGGCAGTGGGCTTCGATGGGCAAGATTTTTTCATCTCGTGTCGTCAACACGAAGATCCCAGTTCAATTTGATATCGACAGCCACAAAGAAGAGTCATTGGCGAACATTTTGAGGCCAGGTGTGAGTTGAATACTGGCCGATGGACTACAGAGTAAGGCAGGATAGCCAAAGGAAGCTGTCATGGCCTACAGTAACCTGCAGACCTTAAAATCTTTTTTTTTTTATTGAATGGAAACCGGAACTGTTTGTTTGGTAAATATCGCCGTCGTTGGCCTAATCTAGAAAAAGTTGGCAAATTTGCTAACACTAAAGTAGAAGGAGAGGTACTTGTTGTTTTTATTAATTTTCCCCATTGCCTGTGGTTTAGCCATTGCGTTAATAAAGTTTCTTGTATTTTATTTACAGAGTGATGCAAATAATGATAGATTCAACAGAAGTGGATCGTGGACCAATCATGGACAATCGTCTTCACATGTCGTTGTATTATGTCTGCTTTGTTGTCGTATTCAGTTTCTTCTTTTTGAACATATTTGTCGCGTTGATCATTGTTACATTTCAAGAAAGAGGAGAACGCGAACTCATTGGATGTGAACTCACCAAGAACCAGGTAATTATGGACCTTGTTTACTGGGGGCGGTTGAAAGCATAACGTTGTTTGAGCTTAGAAAACGGGATATTTCTGAAACTTTTTACGTCAACAGAGAAGACCATGCACAAGTATGCGTGAAAAGTGTCCATCTTTGGCTCCCTGTATCTCTGCAACATTCTACCCCCATTCTACAAATAGTGCAAACTTTATATTTTCTTTGACTGGTAGATTTATCCTCTCAAAACGTATGTGAAAGGCAAAATCTGTGGTTGCTTTGAAAACAGCACTATTTTTCTCCGGCAATGTCGAAATCAAGTGATGTTTGTGGGAAGGGTTATGTTGTGTCATATTAGAATTTTCTCTTAATTCTAACAGGCACACTATCGATCATTTAAAAAATCAAAGAAAATGTAAATACAACGCTAAAACTCTTGTTTGAAACTTTACTCAATTTCGGCATTGCTGGAGAACAATCGTAGTGTAGTTCTTGAAGCAACCACTTAATTTGCCTTTCTTCTTCCATAAGTCAGCAAAAACTTGTTAGGTGAATTCAAACAAGGTCTCAAACCCTAAGTTGAATCCTAACTTACGCAACTGAGTAAAAATCGAGACAACGAACTTGCGTTCACACGATGCCAGCAAAGTTTGAAAACATCGAAAAATGTGACGGTAACAAAATTTTAGCTAGTCTTCACACGATACCGGCACAATTTGAAATCATTAGGAAACTTGACGGTAGAAAAAAAGGTTGCAATCTTCCCAAGAACTGGATGCCAAAAAAATGTACCTCCACCTTAAGAATCGATCGGCCTCGTCCTGAAAGCATCGAAAATATTCCGTTTTCATCGTTTTCGAGCATTTTCACGATGCTTTTTTCAAATTTGCCGTTTGGTGTTCCGTTTTCAACATATGCCGTTTCAACATGTGCCGTTTTCGTGTAAACGGGAGGCGTATCCGTCAAATTTTTCACCGTTTATATATTTTGCAGGTATTGTGTGGACGCGTTCTAAAGCTGCAGCGCCTCCACAGCAGCCATTCAAGCGAGGGACACCTTTCTGGATACCCTGTATATTCGAAACCTTTGCTGTGTCAGATGACATAAATGCATTATCGTACACAGTTTGAACCCAATCTCTTTGCCCCCTGATACTGCGAACGAGATAATATATAAAGAAACAATGCATATATCAACTAATCATAAATGAGTTCACTTGCAATAATCTCGATCCTTCGGTTGCAGATCCTGAATTTTATACCACCCGAGATTTTAGATCATCCAAGATATTTCTCATCCGGGCCATCAAAGATATGTAAGCTTGCCAGTTTCAAGTGCATTGATGAGTTGCTGTGCCTTTCTGTGGTCGTTTCTTTTCCAAAGTCGTCTCGTTCCATTTGCATTGTTTCCAAAGCCGTCTCTTTGTATTTACATTTCTTTTTTCTCTTATGGAATGATATTTTGGAGATGATAAATGGAAATAATGCTTCCTATAGCTGAGAATCATTTTATTACTTATCAGTTTCCAATCATAACTTTATCAATTGATCTTTTTTTCATCTAGAGAGCTTGCTTACAATTTGTGCTGCAAGCCAAACCAAGACAACGCTTTATGCCACAGAATAAAGATGGAATATGTTACAAAGTGTGGAAAGTTGTTGATTCAAAGCCATTCGAAATTGCCATTATGACACTTATTGCCTTAAATGCCATCGTCCTCATGTTATCGGTATGTACCAACATAATGCTTGACAACCTGAAAAAATTCGATATTCCGAGATATCGTCAAAATTTTTTTACGTATCTTGAAAAAAATTATTGTCTTCAATTTTGACTTATAGAAGCTTATCTCTAAGGAGCTTATCAACTTCATCCTGGAGCTACTGTACCCGGTTTGCTGAAAAGTTTCTTTGCCCAACCAACTACCCTCAAAGGCCAAACTGCCTTACATTTTACTAGATGAGTCAAAAAGACCTGGGGTGTTTAAGATGCCATATTTTGGTGAAAAACAAGTCGGATTTCTTTCTTTATCTATTTGCTGTTTTTTGATATAGCTATTTTGGTAGGAAGTATCGCCAGCTTGAGAACTTTCTGCCTCCTAACTAATTAAATGAATAGTTCACTTGCATCCCAGGAATACAAAACAAATAACGATACAGTAAAACCCCACATATAAGAACCTACCAAAATAAGAACCTAGAGGCTGTTTTTCCTAAATTATGCACCTTGCAGTTAAGAACCTGTTTCAGTTTGATGAAAGATAAGTTCTTAATGCAGGGGTAGCAAAGTTGATTTTTGATTGTTGTTATGTAATTCATTTTGGCCCCAATTGGTTTTTGAAATTTGATTCTCCTCCCCAATTAGTTATTAGGTCCGTAAAAACCCATCCAAAAAAATAATGGGCTGAACATCTTTTGTGAGGCTCTAAAAGGGCCAACACAAGGCACCCTTCAAATAAGAACCTCCATGCCTTGAAATTAGTATTAGTGCTTTCGAAATAAGAACCTACTTCAGCCTCTCTCCCTTAAAAGTAGGTTCTTATATGCGGAGATTTACTGTACGTTTCCTTAGCTTAATGCATGCCTTGTTAGTAGAGAAATAATACCATTGCCATGATTTTGCAGTTCACATATGAACTTATTTTCGGCCATTCCTATGAATTCCGCTTGACGGAATTCCCTTTTACCATTTTACGTCGTCTAAGCTCAAAACACTGTGATTTCTTCATCTTTGTGCAGTTAAAGTCATGCTTATTAATATTCACCATATCTCTCTTTTGTTTAGACAGCAGATGAAACGACTACCTACAGAAAAGTTTTGGAGCTGCTCAACTTTGTTTTCACGATCATTTTTACATTGGAAGCATGTCTCAAATTGATTGCTTATAAACTGGTAAATATAGTCTGTTTCTTTTTCTTGGTTGCTGGTTGAGTAAAAATCACTTCACTCCTGAGCTGCTACAGGTCGCTGAATATAAATGGAATAATGTTTGCGAATATCTTGTTCAAAGATCCTGTGCTCCCCATGATCCTTTGCCATTTGTTGTGATAATCAAAGGACTAGGAAATACTTCTTTCCTGCGCTATATAGCTTTCGTAATGTTGTGTGTTCAAAATGTGTATTTATGACCAATATGATGTCTTGATTGTGTTGATGAGAACAGGTTCTTTACTACTGAGTTTTTCCTGTAAGTTTAAACCATGAGAATATTTCAGTCATAGTTGCATACCCAGAGAAGGTTTCTCATGAATTTTCAGAAAGGAGGAGTCCATGCCAATACTTAGGGGGTACGAAATTTTACTCTAAATCAATATTTGGGGTCTGTGAATAACAACAAGGAGAAAATTCAATATATTGGGTCTACAAATCTGGAGAAAGGAAAAATCTTGAAGTTTTGTTCAATTCGTTGCAGTGACCTATTCAATGAATGTCGTTCTGCATAGCGGCCCCCAGAGATATATGACACTATTTGGGGTCGTCAAAACGTTAAGCTGTATCTTTAGGGGTCAGCAAAAAATAGAGGCACGGATTGAAAGTTAGGGGTTACCCCCTGAAAAATTGGTATTGAAAGTTAGGGGTTACCCCTGGGGCTGCATATCTTACATTTTATTATGTCAGGCAAACATCATAGATCATTATTTTTGTTTAAAGGCAGTCTGTCACGCATTTGATTGGTTGATAATGACAATACAAAGAATAGGAAATTTGAATGGCTGATGATCCTCTGATTTTCTATGGCCGTAGAAATTCAAGAAGATTAGCTCTCCTTTGTTTCAAATACACAGATTCACAAAGAAATCTGTTGCGTTGAACTCTGATTGTAGCGGCCAATCAGATACGTGACAGACTGCCTTTAAGGGTTTGCTGTTCAATTAAAAGTTTTTCAAGCCAAACTTATTTCAAGTGCCTTGATTTTGTTTGCAAAGTGCCCCAACAGTAGAGGTCTGTTGCACCTCAGATGTCAGAAGGGATTTGCAATAACACAAATGAATCATTGCTAACACACTGACTGGTTTTATTGACGGAAATTTTGTCTGATATCATTGTGGGACGAGCATGCTCTCTATGGGACGAGCAATCTGTGGGACGAGCAATTTTTAAATGTGCCAACTTTTGCATTGGTTGAAGCTCAGAATCAAATAACACATGCTGATGTACACAGGATACAAGGCGTTGCTAATCGTTTATGTGTAGCCTTTTGTACTTATGTACCCTGTGTCTCAAAAAAAAAGTTTCCCGATTTGACCTGTTATTTTAGTAAAAATGTGTGCTATTTTATAAAAGTTATAAAAGAAGTATATTGTACAATGCTCAACGTAGATCTGAGTATTAGTTTCATTTCTATATCTGCGCACATTGACTTTCTATAATTATCTTCCTGAAACACAGAATACCTGAAACGCTCACGAAAATGCCGAAAACAGGTTATCCATACGGTCGTTAAACTTGCACCTCAAAATCCACGGAAATTCTACTTAAACTCCACAAAGGGACCCAAGAAGGTCGTATTTGTCTGTTTGGTCCGTAAAAAAGCACGGTTTTGCTTGAAATTCGAAGAAAAAGTATGCTTTACGAGACAAGGTCCTGTGGTCCGCTTTTTAGCGTATTGCCGAGTTTAAATACCAATAAAAACCCTAAGTCATTATCCCTTAAGTTTTCTTCAGAATTAGAATAAATAATAGATCTGTTCTTTCGTAGAATTATTTCAAAGATGGTTGGAATGTGTTTGACTTTCTCATCGTCCTCATGACGCTAATTGGCTCGTTTGTGAATCTCTACAAGAAAGTGAGTGTAGTGCTGTTTGTTTGTGGGATTTCATTTTCCGTAAGATTGCTTTCAAAGTTATTCTACCCATAGTTATACCGCATACTTAGGAAAATGATGCCTGTGTAATTGTATATATAGCGTAAGTACTTAATGGTCATCTTCTGAGCTATATGCTTAAATGTTTGGAACTTTGCTACTTCTTTCGATTTCATCCTCCAAAGAGCACAACAAGTAATGAAACGTATTAATTCATTGCTTTAGAGCAGAAATAAGGAAAATTTGGTTGTGGTTTTGGCCTCTTTTGAAGTTTTGTTGAAGGGGCTTTCATGAGGAATTCCTAATAATTTTAGAACTGAGAAGTCGATCCTAGTCAGGTAAATTTTAAAAGATATTTGCAAATGTCCACAATCGAATAACATACTTGCAAATATTATTGTCTTCGTAGCCAGGGAGCAGTGGCCTATCAAACGGGTATTCGTTCTTGTGCTTACCTGGTACAGCAAATGATTTCTGCAAATCTGCTTACAGAAAATCTGCGTTGTTTACTTTTGCTGCTGGACTAATCCACCTTGAAGATCTCTTATTTTAGTTGCTAATAGCTTTGTCGTGTCGTGACAACCAAAGGCAATAGGTGCGAGTGTATCAAAATATGCTAATGCTCAGCCCTTTTGGATTAAAAAGAAGGTAACAAACTGCTTCTTTCTTTTTGCAGTCGTCTTCAATAGACCCAAGTTTCTTCAGACTGTTCAGAGCCTTCAGACTGATAAAGCTCTTGAAACAAGGATACAACATCAGGGTGCTTCTTTGGACATTTTTGCAGTCTTTCAAGGTATGCATAGAACAGCATAGAGCTCAAATCTTTAAATTTTTGGTGTAAAATTCTATTGAATTTTTCTTTGAATTAAAGTGCTTGAAAGGAACTTTGGGTAATTTGCTGTGGCAAATTTTGTATACATTGATTACTTCCAAAATGGCGGCTCTTATCAATTTTGAGGCTGTGACTTCATCAAATTTTTAAATCCTTAAACAGAAGAGCTACAGATTTTTGCTTGCAACCATATTGTAGACCTTCATAAATTATGGTTTTCTTGAACATCGCATCAATTTTCCTCCAGCAATTTAAGATTTACGATGATTCTAATTTCTTCAAACTTGTTGATGAATTTTCACAAAAATGATAAAAATTCCGCCATTTTGAAAATGATCAAGATATAAAAAAAGTTTCACAGCAGATTTACCGAAAATTGCTCAAAGCTTCTTTCAAGATATTCAATTCATGGAAAAATGTGATACAAATTTACACCCATCTTTTCAAAGATTTGAAAGATTTGAGCCCTATGTTGCATAGAACATTTCTGCAAAATTATAGTTAAATCGATTCCTTTAAAGGGCTGTCTGAATTTTACCTTGTTTTTAATACCATTTTTAAGTTCAACTATCTGTTTTGATTTTGTACAATTTTCTTAGGCATTGCCATATGTCATGCTTCTAATTCTGATGCTGTTCTTTATATATGCTGTCATTGGAATGCAGGTATGTGCATTGACATGACATAAGATCGTAGATTTTCTATCCTGTGTCTTAATTGCTGGATGTTTCTGTTTGTATTCATAGTCCATACGCTTGAATTGATACCAAAAATAAACTAATCATCTCGCTGTCAGAAAAGAATTGTTCACATCTGCTTATGACTGACTATCTTGACATAATGAAAAGAATTTGAAATATCTACCGAGGTGAGGCAATTATAAGGCCCGGTGTTTGAAAAATGCTGTTCCCTGGATATCAAAGCAATTTTATTGAAAACTGTCTTGTCTTGTTCCTGATATGTCTAATTAGGTTCAGTAACTCACCCTGCTTTAATCGGGACTTCGTTCCATTGATATGGGGGATTTTTTTCGGAAGGCCGATTTCAAAAGACTGCAAAAGAGAATGGAAACGTCTTCATTTGTTTTTTCCTAGCAATAATGGCACTTGCATGCATTCTCCGTCATGTCTTCGGGACTCTCGGACTTTGGAACTCAAAAGAAACAGATTTTAAAAAGGCACGCAACAGTTGGCCCTAACAGGTAAGTAAGCAAGGCATTTAGTTATCACATTACACAGTTTCCAATTCAAAAAGGATTTATCATTGATAGAGCTTTACAGTAAGGTAAGTTTGGATGACCAAACTGAAGGGACATATTTGAGGAGTGTCCCTTTCTAATATTTCTCTTTGCTGCCTTATAAAGAAACCTGAGGTGACATTTATAATTTTTTACTTGATGATTAAACCACTGGGAACATAAGTCTACCGGGTGAGTTACGAAACGTCCGGTCTTTGAAAATCTCTCTTGGGAGATTTTCAAAGATTTTTCCCTTGGGAGAACGGAACCCCTTGAATAAGTTGTTCATGCTAGGAAGAAGACTTTCATTCCCTAAAGAGGATAGCACATGCCAAAGCGTGCGCAAATCATTGCTGTAAAGTAAACACATAGGGGAAACTTGTTCGTGATTTTAGCACGTTTTTAGGGTTCTCGAAGGGACTATATTTTGAAAGTACCTTTAAGATCTGAATGGAGTGACTGATTTTAGCCAGGAAAAATCCTTAGAATAATTGAACATGTTAATTCTTAAATCGAATGTTCCAAAATATCATTGCTTATGTATTCAGGGAGCAGTAAGCCCCTCATTTCAAAACCGGACGTTTCGTAACTCATCCGGTAGTCTTATGTATCCAGTCGTTTAATCATCAAGTAAAAACTGTAGATTCCTCCTAAGGTTTCTTTACAAGAAGAGAAATATTAGAAAGGGACACTCCTCAAATATGTCCCTTCAGTTTGGTCATCCAAACTTACCTTACTGTAAAGCTCTATCAATGATAAATCCTTTTTGAATTAGAAACTGCGTAATGCGATTACCAAATGCCTTGCTTACTTACCTGTTAGGGCCGATTGTTGCATGCCTTTTTAAAATCTGTTTCAAATCTTTGAGCTCCAAAGTCCGAGAGTCCCGAACACATGATGGAGAACTAGATGTCGAATCTGAGCTAGAATTAACCGATTTTTGAACATTTTACCTTGCTTTTCCTCTACGAAAAAGTTTCCTCCGCATCTTGTAATTTACATTGCAGTTAGTTCGGCTAAAGCCTCTTGAACTTTAATATACCGATACAGTTTTGAAATCACTGGTTTACGCTCCGCCGAGGACGACAGCTAGATGTAGGCAAGAACCCTATATTAACTGTCATAGTAACTTATCATATAATTATAGTAACTGTTCTTTATATCTTTTGTCAATTTTTCGTTTTTATTTGCTGAGAAAATTTGTTTCAGTTATTTGGCAAAATAAGATTGAACAGAAGAACTCAAATCAATGAATTCAACAACTTCTCAAGCTTCTTGCATGCTTTGCGAGTTTTATTCAGGTTGGTATTTTTGCCTTTGTGTAGAATACCCTTATTTGTATCAGGTGAGCCAAAATAAATTCAGTCTTTGTCAACCGTTCATTCATACGGAAGATTTGACATGTCACATGACTTTATCAATTCGCGTTCGAACGTTAGAGTACGGGTAAATAAAGCCATTGAGACGCTTTGTTTTATACATCACACGTTTAGGTCTGTTTAGATGATATAGCACTTCATTTAAATTTTGAGAGTCTTTCTTATTTATGTGACTATCAATCGTAAAACGCTAAGAAGCTGTTCAAATCATTTGAGAAATTTTGCAGCGAGATAGACGAACTTTGAAAAGAGACGTTGACGATGAGGAAACATTAGCAACGAGGCACTGTTAGGGTTATGGCTCTGTTTACAAAATTATGTTCTAACGAGAACTTTTCTTCATCTTTCTAAGACTAAACCGTTGTTTGGTTTTTAATGGCAGCGTGTTTGTGCAATTATTTCATTGGTTTTCTTTGACCGACTATTGCTAACTAGCCTTTCCCTTGTCTCGAGGGATCAAATTTGTGAATAAATTTCTATGTTGCTACATCGTTCTGGATCACCCAGTTCTCAAATCAAATTGACTTCTCAGCACATTGTGCTGAAAAGCAACTAAAGAAGCATGACATTCAGCTATTCCCTTTGTACATGCTGAACACGCCCTAATATATAGAAACAATAATCTTGTACATCTTCTAGATGTGCAACTGGGGAAGCATGGCATTTAGTGATGTTAGCATGTTCCAGTCAAGCCCTTTGTTTTGATGATCCAACGAAGAAATGCGGATCCACTGCTGCGGCTGATATCTATTTCTGCTCATTCTATTTCTTTTGTTCTTTCTTGGTAAGTTTTTCGATCAATAGACTTTAAAGGGGCAGGGTCACGTAACCGTAAATACAACCTTTTATCTTTATAATCTATGTTGTTGCCCACACGTGACCATTGTGTTCCGCTCAGATTTTGGTGGATGGGGTGAATCCACGATGAAGTTACTTTTGAAAATCCGCGAATATCTCTGCAGTCTTACAACATATGAGTGTTTAGTTTTATTTCTCTACAAAATTCAAGAGTCCATCTTCAAAATAACACCTACACTTTGAGAAAAGTCGTGAAGAATCTCTGTGATACGGACTATCAAAAATACTGCAATTTAATCGTCGTTTCGAAAGAGGTTTGTTTGCATTACGTGACCCTGCCCCTTTAAGCTGTCCCAAAAAGAGTCTGAATGGAGCAATATTTTTAAAGGGATAGACAATCTTCTTTTATGCGTGTTGCACAATGTTTCATTAATAAATCAACAAATAAAGTATCATTAATTGCGCTATGAACAGAGCTTGGTTTTATACGACGTTTCACCCTTAAACCCAGTATCAAGTCAATGATAATGAGTTTAAGCCCGAAGCGTCGTATAAAACAAAGCTCTGTTCGTAGCGCAATTAATTATAATTTATTTGATATTTTAAAGGTTTTGAAGAATTTCCGAATGAGGACAATAGTGATAGAGCCTCTAGCGCCACTTAATCGAACTTCTCGTGTAAAAATGCATAAAAGATATCGCTCCATCATCCAGGCTCTTGTGGAGTAGCTAAAAGGTCTAGTGATCAGTCCGCCAGTCAATCACTCTGGTAATCGAATTACACCAGGTACCTGCTGAATTAGACAAATGCACAGGCGTTTGATCGCCTGTAGCTCTCAGACCTTTCGTTTGATTTGTATAACTCGTAATACCTATGAAGAAAAAATAATAATTTGTAGTAATATCTATCAAAAATATACGGTATTTCACCGTGTTAGCTAATGCTGAATGATTTTATGTGCGAATGTATGCCTCTGATAAAGGCTTTAAGCTGTAACACCAAAAAACTGGCTTCTGTCGTGGTGTAGGACCTGAGATCTGAATGACTTCAGATTTCTCTGAAATTTCATTGCGCTTGAGTGTCGCAATGGATTTTTGAAGAGTCTTTTGAAACGAAGATCCCGCGTTCGATCCCAGGCATAAGCACATTTTAATTCTCCAATTGTGGTAGCCCACTCGTGACTACTATCATATCTATGAAACTAACGTATAATCTTTGACAAGAAAATTTAGTTTGTCTACATTAGAAGTACCGTTGAATTATGAACGATGCTATAAAAGAGCTGGATCTCAAAATCCTCCAAGACAACCCTAACTTCCTTGATCAACTTCGACAACAATCTTCTTGTATGTGCCTTGCACGATATACTCTCGAGTACCGAATAAACGGGGGGAGGTGGGAATAATTGGGGGTTGGCAATGGTTCGATATAGCAATAATCGGGGGGTTGGAATAATCGGGTAGGGGTGCTTGGAAAAATAGAAAATAGTCGTTTTTTTAGGTCAACACGTATCTTTTATATATTTGTGTGAACTTTGATGTTACTAAAACCTTTACTTTTTAGCTCTGGTTCTGCATAATGCACTTCTTGAGACTTTTTCTTGCGTTTATTCAGAAATTATGTTTACTATCATTTCATTTTTCCAAAAATTAATAAAAGGGGGGGGGGGGTTGAATAAGAGCGGGGTGATTGGAAAATTTTTCAAAAATTGATAAGCGGGGGGGGACGATTATTCGGTACTTGAGAGTAATATAAAAATGAGGTACAACTACTTGTGCAATGAACAGGGCTTTGTTTGATATGACGTTTCGGGCTTAAAGGGGCCTGTGCAAGATAGAGCCTTTGCGCGCCAACGTTCGACTTTCTGATTATCAGAAAGTAATATGGCTGCCACACAGCAGCAATGTTCATGCTTTGAGTTTTTTGTGTATCAGAAACAGATGTCTGGCACTTGCAATAAGCTTGAAAGATCAAAAGGGGAGAAGATGGATATGTGTATTTTTCCAATTTGACATAAGCTGGATGAAAGCGAAACAATATATATGATCGGACGATAGGGCGTTTGCGTTTGTACAGGAACCCCAAATGATGGTAATGTTGATAGTCTAGAAAAAGGCACAATCTGCGGACATGTTGGTCACACCATAAAG
Organism: Aurelia sp. 3 sensu Dawson et al. (2005); assembly: GCA_964020215.1. NCBI lineage: Eukaryota > Metazoa > Cnidaria > Scyphozoa > Semaeostomeae > Ulmaridae > Aurelia > Aurelia sp. 3 sensu Dawson et al. (2005). The sequence continues at coordinate 12,049,747 of OZ026593.1, read as the reverse complement.
TATAACTTCCAAGTTTCATTTATGACAGAGAAAATCAGGCCATGTTTGTCTTGCCAGTACTGTATTTGGATTCTAGGTGCCATGTACGCCCGCAAAGGCTCTATCTTGCACAGGCCCCTTTAAGGTAGCAGTTAACCCTTAGAAGCAAAAATCTTTACTTGCAAATTACTACAATTCCTTGCAAAGCAAATCCATCAAATTTTCAGGAAAACTTGGCATGGTAGATCTAATTAGTATTTTGGGGAAAAATTTTTTCTACAAACAATCGTTTCCATGGAAACGGTCACTATTGTTACAGAAAATTTTGACAAAAATGCCATTAATTCTGTCCCAGTGTGAGATATTTGGCTGAAATTTTCACCAAAAGTGTGTTTTATGATGATCTATGCAATGAATTATCAATTTTGTGAAATTTCATTGCAAACGGAGCAACCATCACCAAAGTAAGGTTTCCATGGCAACCGGGCGCGTCTTGAAAAATTTTCAAAATTTGTTAATTCATTGCATAGATCAACATTTGAGGCATCTTTTGTGAAAATCTCATCAAGATCTCACTCATTGTGTCAAATTGGCAATGGTTTTTGCTATCATGGTTGGCCAAAACATCATTTTGAGAAAAACAGCTTCAAAGTTGAGAAATTGGTTTACACTGAGCTTCCATCCAATTGTAAATCACAAACATAACTTTACAGCTCATAACCATATGTCTCAACTATTTTTAATGCTAATTAGTTAAGTCTATTTATTGTTTCTTCCTTTTGTATGGTATTTCAATTGTTTCTTGTTGTGGAACAACAAATTGCACTTTTATGTCACTATTTTCTTGGAGATAGGTTGACTTGGTGTACTGTTGTGCATGGGGCTTTGGAACTGTTTTTTGTTTCTTTACTTCAAAAATGATCTTTTTTCTTGGAATTTCACGCTTTGTACTAACTCCAAAAGCACCACTGGAGTATGAATCTTTGTCTGCCTTTGCCTTTTTCTGAGCTCTTAGAGTCTGACGCTGTTTGCAATATTTAGCAGAAGTTTTCTTGGCAGCATGGTACAAACGCTTCTTGTCCTTTTTATGCAAGGCCTTCACTGTATTTTTCCCTGGAGAGACTCCACATGATTTCAGCAACACAGCATCACTGCCAGCCCCAATGTTGAACAAGGCAACTGTCTGTGAAACAGCAATATTGACTCGTCGCTTTCCACAGAACTGTGTTTTTGGACATTTTCTCCATAACATACCATTGATTGACTCATTTTGGTTTTGCGTGAGCCCTTTGAGGCACCTGCTTAGCAAGGAACTGTCAGTAAGTCTTTCAAAAAGCCTTCTCAGAGCTGTTTGAAACACTTGTGGCAGACGATTATCTTCGATGTAGTCATTGGTGTCATTGAAGTGATCTTTCCAGTACTTACACCAGCTATTGGAATTCTTTGGGCAATACTTATGTTGCTCTTGTAATGGGGTATGGTCTGCCTTAATCATGTGGTGAAATATGGCCCATATATCATTTTGCATTTTTGCTAGATCTTCAGGATTATTACGAATGGCCATTCCATAATAGTTCTGTATTTTGTCAATTTTCTCCTTTGTTAATCTCCCTTTGCCGCCAACTGGCTTTCCATCCATCAACTTTTGGCCTTTGTTGTCAGCAACAAACTTTCTCAAAGCAGTACCCATCCTTTTTTGTATGTGCCCAACACATTCTTCTTTCTGCATGTCATAAATTTCACTCATGGCTTCCTTTACTTTTCCATAGCAACTGCTGTCACCATCTCCAACAAAGATGGTGTACTGCAACCCCCTTTTCTCTATGCTCCTTCTAAAAATGCTTATGGCACCCTCAGTTTCCATGGATTCAGATGAACCATTATGGTTAATCATGCAATCCTTCTCATGGGACTTCAACCATTCATCATATTCAGCATGATTATTTTCTGTCTTCTTGTGGGCTCTACACTGATAGCACACAAGGGACTTGATTTCATAGTCTAAGACTTCTCCAGTGTCAACTGCAATAACAAAAACTACTCCAATCTTAGACGAATGCCCTCTCTTCTGCCATGTGCCATCCACTGTCACAGCAACATCTCCAATCAATTTTCCATTTCCATCTTCATGCAGCATTTCAGGTTCTTCTTCATGTAAGAACTGCTGTAACCGCAAAGCGGCTTCATTCATCACTTTTTCTGCATACTCTACTGCTTCCTTCTCTATCTTCTTCATGTGGTCATTGTATGGCTTCTTTGTAACTGGTGGGGGTAGATCCATCATGGCACAAAAATATTCTAAACCAGATCTACCCCAGGTCTGTGTAGCCATCACCGATTGACGATTGACTTTGAATGCTCCACCACCTATACCCCCTGTCTTAGAGCTAGTTGGAAAAAATGTTTCCTTTCCACATTCCCTGCATTTCAATGATAGCTTTTCTGCAAGTCCAACTCTCTCTCTATCATGCTGCATAAGAGTTAAAGTTCCAGTTTTGCAAGCAGAACAGACAGCTGCACTTTCTATGCCAATTGATAACTCTTTGGCATCTTGGATCTTGAAGCCTTTTGCTGTGTTTGCCAGTGGAAACGATGCTGTAGCATCTTTGACCTTCCTTGACAAACTTGTGACATTCTCAAAAGGGCTGTTAGAAAGCTTCTGTGCAGATTTACTTTGTTTTGAATCCTGAGTTTGTCCTTCTTTGTTTGCTTGAACTGCTGGCCTGTGTTGAGGTGGAGTATGACTGAAGTTCATAATAGGCCTTGCTGTTACAGCACCTGAAACTCCATTCTGTGTGTCCTCTACTATTTCAGCTTGTTCTCTATCTACTTCCCACCTCTTTTTGCCATGAAAACCTTTCCTTTTCTTTCTCTTAATGCTCCTAAATTTCGTGTAACGTGTGGTCTTTCCTTCTTCATCGACTTCATCGCTGCTCTCCATCTTTGCAACACAAAACACCATTTTGCGGTGTTGTTGTTGCCCAGAAGGATTAGTCATGTGATTGTAATAGGAGGAACGGAACCCAGGAGCATGAAAAGGGGGAATTTTGGATAATTCCTGCACAAAATGTTTGGAAAAGCCCCTAGCAACCACAAAAACAGCTGGTTGCTAAGGGAAATTTTTATGACCTCTTCATATTAATCTTAAATTCTAGAAGATTTCAGCGTCTTTGTAGGCTTGGGGGCTATTCTATCGAAAAGAGGAATAAATTTACTACAACATTACACCAATTCAAAAATTTGACACAAAATTCAAAAATTCCCAAATCCTAAGGGTTAACTGCTACCTTAAGTAAGGTAGAATAAAGGAAGAGTAGACTTGAACGATTAATATTGAAGTCTTAAGGTATTATTCTACGTCCTACTAATCTTACTTCACTTGATAATGGGTTTTTAAGCTCGAACCGTCGTATTAAACAAAGCTCTGTTTGTTGTGCAATTATTTATGCTTCACTTGATCAGTTTCGCCAATAATTGTCACCGGAAGGTCATCAGATCGTTGCAAAGTATAATTAAGGCCCTTTTCAGACGCATTTCTAATGCATTTATAACTCCATTTCTGCCTTGTGTGAGCCTAGCTTTTAGTCACTCAGTCACTACAAGAAATGCTTACTTTCGAAGAGGCAATATTCGATCATTTCTTCTGAGGACTTGAAAGGTAAAACTCATATATATGTTCAACGTTTCGTTAGACAAGAGATTCTCTGTGGAATGAGTCTACCAGTATCTCTTTACCAGGTCAAGGAATGTTCCTTGTCTCGACGAGATCTTGAAATGTAAGACAGCTTTTACCAATTCATGTGACGATGACCCATCTTAAAGAAAACCAAATTATTGAATTTTCCTTTCTAATTGGTCAATCCATTCCCATTCATTTGATTGGCTGAAACTGAACCTGGTTTAGATCAAGCTGGTTTTACCGTATGGGGTAAAGTAATAGAGGATTACGCTAAAGATGGCGGCGAGGAACTTTTTACCAAGATGCACTGGGTTTGAATTACGAATCTTTAACGATTCTGTAGGAATTTGATCAAAGAATGCAATGCATCTTGGTAAAAAGTTCCTCACCGCCATCTTTAGCGTAATCGTCTATTAGTTCCCTTGCAATTCAGCAATATGGGATTGGATTTGCGACATGTTGTTTGCTGCTGTGTTTCATATAATGTCCCTCCCTTTCTTTTAGTTACTCAATCTCTTCGTTGCTGTCATCATGGATAATTTTGATTACTTAACGAGAGACAAATCAATACTTGGTCCACATCATATGGATGAGTTTGTGCGAGTTTGGTCAGAGTACGATCCATCAGCCTCGTAAGCAATTATTCTTATCGTGATGTAATTTGACAGCCGTAATGTTAAACGTGTGTGGAGAGGATTGTGGCATTCCTCGAGAATGGAGTTTGTAATAATAATAATAATAATAATAATAATAATAATAATAATAATAATAATAATAACTAGCGCAGCTGGAGTACAAGGCAAGGCATGACAAGGTTGCCCAAGCTTTGCATTGGGAACTTTGTAGGAAAAACGACTTACAACATGAAAAGAATTGGTACGAACACAATCCACAAAGCGTAGTTGAAAACGGTAAATGTAAGATATTATGGGACTTTACAATCCAAACGGATCATTACATAACAGCAAGGAGACCAGACATCGTAGTAGTGAATAAGAACGATAAAACCTGCCTTCTCATTGACGTAGCGTGCCCTGGAGATAAAAGAGTGAAAGAAAAGGAAGATGAAAAAATCGCTAAATATCAGGACTTAGCCAGAGAACTCCGTAAGATATGGAATATGGAAGTGAAAATCATTCCAGTTGTAATTGGAGTGTTGGGAACGATACCAACTCGGTTAAAAGACAACTTGAAGGAAATTGGAATTCCTGTAAAGACATCGCAAATCCAGAAATCAGTGTTATTGGGAACAGCAAGAATTTTGAGGAAGGTTCTTGAAGTCTGAGGATACTTGTTGTAACTTGACATTCAAGAGTGACTCCAATATAGGAACTGTATATTGTGCGTAATTTCAATAATAATAATAATAATATCATATTTATACAGGTTAAGCTTGTTCAGCTACAATGCGCTGTTATCAATCAAGGACCTGTCAAACCTAATTACAACAGAAAATAGCAATATATAATAAAAACATAAAACCTAAAAGTCAAAGTTAAAGGAGCTCTGTCACGCAGGTGATTGGTTTTGGGAACAAAGCTTGGACAAAGGAAACGAGCTAGATTCCAGACTCTTTGAATTTTTCGCATGATAAAAATTCAGTTCAATTCACAAAATGATCTCTTTCCAATTCTTTTTCTGTTAATCCTGCCATACAAGTTTTTAATCCCCGTTTATAATCTCGGCCAATTGTGAATGAGACAGATTGCCTTTAAAATTTTTACAGAAAGTCTTAAATCGCAAAATTGAAGTTTCAGTTTTCATTTCGTCTGTTAGTTTATTGAAAACTTTTGCTCCTTGAAAGGAAAAGGCCTTCTTTCCTGTTTCAGATTTGACTTTAGGCAAAATGATATTCTTTGTATTGGCACGAGTACACTGGCTGTGGTTTACTCTCGCGAAGTAATTTTGAAAGGCGTGTGGCGATACGCCATTCAAAGTTTTGAAGACTTCAAGAGCACACATCTTGTTTCGTAAACTGCTGACTTTCTCCAGCTTTACGCTGTGCCTGTTGCCGTTTATTACTTTCAGTGCACGTTTCTGACTTGTTGTAGGGCTATTTATGGCAAAAGAATTGTGCATCTTCTACATTTTTATCATTTTTATCATTTCTGATCATTCCCCCCGGTGAGTAAAGTTGATGCGTTGGGCCAGCTGTGTAATAAAAAGTTTGAGACCGATATTCAAAACTGAAAAGTTAATATATCAGTCAATTTATTTTTCATTCCATTTTTCATTTCACTTTCATTTTATTAAGGAGGGTAGCCCTTCAACCAGAGTTGTTTTACAAGGGGCCCTCCGAGGGGCATTTCACTCCAAAAAATCTCGTACACCTTTGGCAAAAATCCTTTTGTTTTCAAGAAAAATCCATCAAAAATCCGTATGAATCCTTTTGTTCTGAAAAAATCTCGTACGCTTTTTCCAATAAGTGAATTGCCCCTCGGGGCCCTCCACTTAAAAACCTTAAAGACCCATGACTGACCAGCATCCTTTGCGGGCCCCGAATACTCTTCCCCACAGCTTCCATTAATTTCTGCATACAGAAAATAGCTGTGTTCGTAATCCGTGTTAATCTTCGATTAAAATAACTTAAATGGACGACAAATTATATCAATGGCTTCCTTAGTCCATAAACAATGCATTTAAGCATGTATTTTCGCTCTGGATGGTCAGAGCTACGCAAATTGGAGGCAATAATTATAGGCCAAAGTAGACAGGAAGAAACCCGAGAAAAGGAGAGGAAATCTTGCTTATTTGCAGACAAACAGACATTGGAGACTGAATTACCTTTACGTTCAAACATTAAACTCAACAAGGAATAGCATCTAAAAGCCTGAAAATCAAATTGCGAGGAAATAATGAAGGAACTGTACCTCATGTTTTGGATGAGCTGGCGCCCGTAGAAGAAAGAGATTAGAGGCCAAAACTTACGGATCTAAGCTGGTCTGTTGGTCTTCTTCGTCGAAAGATCCAAGAAACAAAGCCCCGTAGTTATTCCTTCGATGTCCACTTCAGAGCTGCGCCGATCCTGGAGCGAGATCTAGAGGTAATTGTTGATCTTCTCTGCCTTGCGATTTCATGTTTTCCGTCCAAGCAAAGAAGCCAGGAGAACGCTGCAAGTAAGCATCTTCTTACGTCCTGAACCTTCAGTACAATAACTGCGTTGTTGTTGTATCTAGTGTCAGTTCAATGGTGTTCAGGACATTATAGGTGCTTACATGCAGCATGATGAATAACCGTTTGGCGGTTGAAAGAACGGTACACTTACAACATCGTCGTAGTTATCAATGTTGACAATTCTGTGTGGGTCTCGCTTGATGAATGATAAATTAGGTTAATTGTTATCAGTCCATCAATTTTTGTAAACAAAAACAAAGGCGCGCAAAGGCTGCTGGTCAGTCATGGGTCTTTAATATACAATTACATACTAAAAAGAATAATTACAATATAAAAATCATAATATAAAAACCTAATACAATATTTACAAAATCTAACATAAAAGAAAGGGAAAAGGAAAAATTCCTAAATAGATTTTTTAAAACTATTCAGGGAAGATGCCTGTTTGGTATCGGCTGGAAGTTTAGAGCCAAAAATTAGGAAATGCTGGAAAAGGGTTTTTATTGGAACGAGAATAGACCTTTTAGCTATTCTGAAAAAAAAACCTTCATTGAACGAAGTTTGTTTACATTTTGAAAAATTTCGAATATACATAGACGTCCTAACGCCACTCAATCGCACATCGCATATCAAAATGTATAAAATTATCGCTCGACCTAGACTCCTTCGTAGAATAGCTAAAAAGTCTATTCCATATTCGATTCTAGCTCATGATTTACTTGCCATTGAATTTAAATCCATTGCAATTTTCATTTCAGAAATAGAATTTAGATTTCAATGTTAACTACAGGGTGTCTCAAAAAAATTGTTCGATGTTTGATTAAATACTAAAAAATAACGATAAGCTGAATGGACCCTTGGTGAAGTCACCCTTCTCCTGAGATTTTAAATTAATTTTTGACACAAGAATCTTGCAAATCCGCTAAAAATTCATGGGGTTACAAGCTTTTGAAGTTCAAGTTTGTACGAAAGCTGAAACCAGAGGCCTCAAAATGGCACTTTTGGTAAAAGTCCCATAGGCCGTCGTTTCTGAGCATAGAGCTCAAATCTTTAAAAAGACGGGTGTAAAATTCTTCTTTATTTTTCTTTGAATCAAAGTGCTTGAAAGGAACTTTAGGTAATTTGCTGTAAATCTGCCGTGGCAATTTTTTGATATCGTGATTAGCTTTAAAATGGCGGCATTTATTGATTTCGAGGTTGTGACGTCATCAAATTTCTAAATCCCTAACCAGAAGAGCTACAAATTTCTGCTTGCAATCATGTTGTAGACCTTCATAAACTATGGTTTTCTTGAAGATTGCGTCAATTTTCCTCAAGTAGTTTAGGAGTTACGATGATTTTAATTTTCTCAAAATTTTTGATGGATTTTTACAAAAATAATCAAAATGCCGCCATCTTGAAAATAATCAAGATATTAAAGAATTGCCACGGCAGATTTACGGAAAATTACCTAAAGTTTCTTTGAAGTCATTCAATTCATGGAAAAATTTGATACAATTTCACACCCACCTTTTTTAAGATCTGAAAGATTTGAGCTCTATGCTTCGTTTCTGTCATTTCTCAATTGTTTCAGGGCGAACCAAATGGGATTCAAACAGGTGTTTGATAACCTAACTGTCAAGCATATGGATGCTTTGAGGAAACAGATTCAGTCTGTCGCCGATTATGTTTTGAACCATTGTTTTTGGACTTACGCAATGTTAGGAAATTTTCAGAATGATCGAAAGAAATAATTTACTTTACAAGTCGTATTTGGTTTGCTCTGATATCAACGAGAGGTTTGACATTAGATAAGATCCTCTTACCTCCGTCTTCGAGCCTTTTGCAATGCAAGTAATCAGGGGGGTCTCTGGTTTCAGCTATCGCATATTTCCGACCTTTGAGAGCTCTTAACTCAGTGAATTTTCAACCGATTTGCACGATTTTAGTCTCTAAAATTATTTCATAATCTTAGGAACAAGGTTATCTTTCCATGAGCATGTTCATGTTGTCCTTATTTTTTAATATTTAATCAAACGTCGAACAATTTTTTTGAGACACCCTGTAAATCATGGACCCGAATTGAACATGGAATTCTTGTTCCTATACGAACAAACTACTTCCCTGCATTTTCCTAATTTGATTTACCCAACAAAATTTTCACATCAAGGTTGGTCTTTGACTGATAGATTAAAGTACATATGTCATGAACCTGATTGGTTCACAGGATGCAATTCTCTTTACTTTTGTTTATTACAAAAGCACAGGGTCGAGGCTGAATTTTCATTGCCAAGAAAATTCGTGAAGCAGAAATGAAAGGTCACAAAACAATGAAATTCCATTCTACACTTGTTTGTTGTATTAACCAATTGCTAACGTGACATATGTCCTTTAAATCTTCAGTTTTGAATATCAGCCTCATACTTTTTATTCCACAGCATTCCAAACGTGCTAGTATTTTGACTGACCCGGTATTAAGCCTCTATTTTGCAAATCTACTGATAATATCTCTGCTGACCTCCTTCACACTTGAGAACTCAGTTTCTAAGAAAGCCAGGGTCCTGATATGTTGACGTGGCCTTTTTTCACACTCTTTTGGTTTTTGATTTCCTCTTCAGCTTTTATCAGCTTTGTGAATTGCTCGCTAACCATAGCCAGAGTCCCAGACCTCAGTTCCTAAAAATAAAGGGTCCTGTGTAACCGACGCAGATTCCTTATATAACTCTGAAACAATCCAACTCAACTGCTGAACAAGGAATCAGCGACGGTTACACAGACCCTATACCTTATGGGTGTCGAACACAGGCTAGCTACCCCTACTTGAAAGCATTGTATATATTTACCAGTTATGATTTGTTTTAGCGGAAGAATCCCTCATACTGAAGTATACTATCTCATGTGTGATATGCAACCTCCAGTTGGCTTCGGGAGAAAATGCCCAAAGTTCTTGGCTTACAAGGTATTGTTAAAAGATTTATCGATGCCACCTCGTGATGATTAAAAGCGCGAAGTCCTAGTTCAGAAAAAATCAACGGCAAAACGCTGAATAATACATCCATCATAATAAACCCACTAACGCAACATTTGACCTCGGGGGGGTAACTCAGCCTTTTCTGTGACGGGGACGTGCCATTTTGCCCGAAAAATTGGTACCCATAATTCCGTAAATTCTGGTGGATTTTAGGGCCATAATTCCACAAATCGAATGAATATCTGGGGCCATAATTCCGGAAATTATCAAAACTTCCCTAAAAAGGACACCCATAATTCCGTGAAATGTCTAAAAATTGTGAAAATGATACCCATAATTCCGTAACGGTTTGAAAAAGGTACCCCTAAAAATGGCACGTCCCCGTACCACGAACAGTACTAAGATACCCCCCCGAGCATTTGACACCGTATTCTGCGCAAGAAAACCATTAACTCCTGAAGCCAAAATACACCTGTCAGTAAGGAGAAAAGATATGTTTGGTTGTTATTATTTTACGAGAGTTTATAGCTCTCTTTCCACAGATTACCAAGGGGGGAGGGCAGCTCCGATAGTGAGTCTGGTATATATGTGCCTTTCAAAATTCAGCGTTAGGACCAAAAACCAGGACATCATTTTGAAGTCAGTCCCCATAAACAGGGCAAAACCTTTCACAAGTATCGTGAAAGACTTTACTTGTTATCATTTGTGGAGCTTGATTCCTTTTCGCAAAGTTATTGTCATAACTTTTAAAAATAGCTGTAATTTGCCAACAACTGCACACCTCCGTAAAGCGGACCTATAACCAGGGCAACATTTACAAAAAATGACCCACAACTCGGGCAAAATATCGAAAATTGACTCATACACCGGGCAGGCACATGTATGTAAAGCCCCCTATTGGAGTTATTCCCCTCGCAGATTACTGTGTCTAATTTTGCCTTGTTTTGTTTACCGTGATGAGTGCGCGATTCAAGGCTATTTTTGTACTCTGTGCCACAAATCATTTGTTTAAATCAACGATGATTGATAATTTCCAGCCCGAAAATTCTCCAAGAAAATATGCACTAAGCGAATCTGCCTGTACCCTTTTTCAATACTATTGCTGAATGCTGACGAAGAGCAGAGCTAGATGCGTTTAGTGCACATTTCCTCTGCATACATCCTTTTCCATTTAGTGCATATATACTTCGCCAAAGAGCAGCTTCAGTTTTGGTAGTTCGTAATTATTAACGAAAACTTTTGAATTTTGCTTTCGACAAGGAGCAAGAAATCTTTGATGACAAACGACCGATGTAACAATTTGACTACGATTTCAAAAGAATATTTTAAAATAGCCTTAAAAAGTGGACTCATCATAATAAACCCATGGACGTACAATAAACTTGTAACTTGTAGGGAACATTGTCAACTCCTGTAAAAGAACAATAATCAAAATATAAGATAAACCTGTAACGAGAGAGTAAAATGTTAAACCTGCAAGAAAATAAAGTAATCACTTATCAACAATGTTATCATACATTATTGGGCTGTTTTAACAAGAAGACGTAAGTCAAGAAGACGCCAGTAGAATTCTTTTATTCGAGGATGTAAATTAAAAAGTGAAATCAACTTAAAAACTTTTGCGAGTCTCGAGAGACTTATTGTACGTTCTATTCTGAAACTGACAACCTGAAAAGTATACTTTTGAAGGCTGCACCACAAAAAGAGGACGTTGAGAAGGGAAGAAAAGTGCAATGAGAGCATATTCACAAGTGATCGAAATGCAAGAATGCAAAGTGTTCTTAAGGAATTTGTCTGTCTTTGAGTACTGAAGGCTGGAAAATTTGAATGTTGCAAAACATAGAAAGCAGCTACGTTTTCAAAGACGTCCATCTTGCTGCTAAAAGAGTCTATTATCACACCAAATACGCGCTTTATCGCAAACTCCTCAGTTTAGTTCATGCGAAGAACAGATAAATTACATGACCGGGCTGTTTTATAAAAGAATAGTTTTTTACATCATCATTTGTATTCGTATACAGATTTAAACGGAACCATTTGGCTGAAGAATTTGAAAGTATCTTTGTCTGAAAACTGGCAAATAGCATTATGTTGTCATTAGTTTCAAGATTTGCAGTCCATTGAGCTTTTTGAAAGGGTAGCCCTTCAACAATGTCAACAATGATGATTTTAAATAGTCCTACACTATAAGACTTACAAATTAAAATGCATTGGAAGGAACCTAAACTAGCCTGATTACAATTTTCAATTTATACAATACTAATAAAAGTCCCTATAATCCAAAATGAATATTTACAAGAAAAGAAATTCCAGATCCAAATATTTACGTATACACCAATTAAGCAGCTGAGAAATTAAAGCTCATAAATTAAGTTGTATAAGTTACTTAGCTCCAAAATGAATTACTGATCTGAGCACTTTGCTTACTTGAATTCCATCTCCAATAAGATCTCGCATGAAATTTGTGACAACGAAAAGTGCTCCTCGAAACTATAAACTATTTTTATTCGCGATCATTTCACGCGGCATTTGATTTGAGACATACTTTGACTACGTTTGCTCTCGTTCCAGCGCCTTATGAGAATGAACATGCCAGTGAGCGGTGACAATACAGTACTCTTCAGAACAACATTGTTTGCTCTCGTGAGAACATCAATGAGTATGACACCGAAGGATAAAGCTTGCTTTAGAGACAATAATTTCAGAAGAATCATTCGTAAGCTGTGGCCGAATACAACACAAAGGATGCTAGATGTCATTCTTCCAGAGCAATCAGGTTTGGCTTCGTGCTAACTTCCTTCAAAGAAGAATATTGGGCAGCCTTAAAGAGCCATCGTCACCTAGGGTTTTTTGAAGGCTCGCTGCAACCTCAAACTGTCCAGATTCAGATCTGGCCTCAGTGAATTTTTTTATTCATCTAAAATTTTACAATGCAAGTTTCATCTACATCTTACTATACTTTCAAATTACTATACAAACTAAACAAACTCTACAGGGACAGGACCACAAGGAGCAAAGGACAATGACTACCATGTGGCCATTAACATAAAGACGTGCAAATATTAACCACTAAATGAATAACTACAATATACAAAACATACGATTTAGCCTCATGCACATAGATACTCGAATCCGTTTCATATCGGATGCCAGGCCAGCCAAACCAGAGAAATCTTCAACTACGTGCCGCAGCAACTTCATTCAAAATCTAGTCAACTGCATCGCTCGAAATGAAAATTCGACAGCATTGTCCTTCGCCCAATCTCGCAATCTGATTAGTACTTTGGGAATTCCCACTGATAAAGAGAGAATGCAAAGTTTGTGCCTAAACAGGGGCAGGTTTTTAAGAGTAATATTATATATGTAATACAATGTGCCCTCCCGGTTATCACCGCAAGAGTAATATTAGAAGTCTTCGTTGACTGAAGCGCCATCATCAAGTCAAAGAAGACAGGTAAATAAGATACTCATTGTCATAAGTCTAGGTACTTACATCTGCAAGGTGCAGTTTTTAAGTCGTGTATCTGAAGAAAGGAATGATTAAAATTGAATCAAAATTGTTTTTTTAGTTCTCAGTTCTCAACAAATTACCATTGGCAAGATTTATGCAGCAAAATTGATATACGAGAGCTTCAAAGAGATGAAAAGAAGGAGAGGCAGTGGGGAATCAACAATAGAAGTAAGTAGTTTGTTTTTTGTTTGTTTGTTTTCAATTTGTTTTGAGCGGGCTTGTCAGGATTTTTAGCTACTGAGTGCTAATTTAGACCCACTGTGCATGCCGCATCCAGGCATGGGACCCCTAGTTTAACGTCCCTTCCGAAGGACGACGAGGTGAGTTGTGAGGTCAGGCCTCCGAGCTCACCCCTCTGGAGTTTGACCTCACTCGACCGAGCTTAACTTCAGTCGCCTGAGGAAGACGGTGTAAGCCACTTGGCCATTCACCCCGCATAAGTAGTAAGACAGCAGGTAGACAAGCCTTTGATTAAGACATGCAACACCATTGAGAGATTTCCCAGTCACTTTTTGTGCTTTTGTTTCTGTGCAGCAAGCTATGGTAGTTTTCATAGCATAGGTTCAAAATCTTTAAAAATGTGGGTGTAAGATTCAATGACCTATTTCTTTGAACTGAGCTTCAAAGAAACTTTAGTTTTTTTGCTATAATTCTGCCATTGAACTATTCTTAAATCTTCACTATTTTCAGAATTAATGAGTTCCTTCTCTTTCGAGAATTCAAGAATTTTTTTTTAAATCACTTTAAACTATCGTAATTTCTAAACAGTTTCACGCAACATGAAACAATTTCCAAGAAAACCATAGTTTATGAATGTCTGCAATGGTATCAAGCAAAAGTCTGTAACTTTTGTCGTTTAAGATTTAGCAATTTGATGACGTCACATTCTCAAAAGAGCTAAAATATGAAGTACGCTGCAATTTCAAGAAATGTTCAAAATTTCTGAAAAGTCCAACGGTAGAATTATGGGCAGGTAAATTAAGTTCATTTTAAACTATTCATTTAGAAGGAATAGGTGATAGAATTTTACACCAATCTTTTCGCGCCGATTTAAAGATTTGCAGCCTGTGTTGTTTTCCATAAACAGTGAGAAGCCAAAATTTTAGGGTCAGTATCCTGCTCTGTCCTTTCTATGTGACCATATCTCATGATTCACTTGGTCTCAAATTTCGCATAGCTTTAGAGACTCTCTTCACTCTGGGTAGCAGGCTTGCCACAACGGTGATGCAAACCACCAACCTAAGGAGTGGCAGGCTAGCGTGCTACCACTGCGCTGAGCCACACCTTGCAATGACTGAACCGGTGGCCAGTAATCTTCTTAAAACAAGACTATCTTGCTATCTAGCAAGCTATCTTGCAATCTTGCTAACTATTGCTTGCTATCTAACAAGACTATCTACTTTGCATGTATGAGTAGCAAAGTAGACTATTCAAAGAACTGGTGGTTAAAATTCCTCCAAAACTCAAATGGTATTCTGACAAAATTTCGTTATTTTGCAGCCATTGGAAGAGACCCAGCAGAAGGTATGCATTATGATCAGTTTGATGTCACTGGCATTTTAGTTTATGATCGTAAGGTGATACCTGTTTTCAAAACGTAGGCCCAAATCAAGGTTCAGTGGAACGATCAAGTGAGTTGCAGACATTTTGATGTGGCAAAACTTCACCTCACAGAAAGCCAATCAAATTTCTTGTCAATTTCCTTCTGGTTTCCATACAGACATAAGGTTCAGTAAGGTTGCGTGCGGTTGCTTTCTGCTATCCTCCATTGTCATGGCATCCCAGTCAGTTATTTTCTAATTGAAACGTTTTCTTACTGTGCCGCAGGATGGTGCTTGAACTACCGTTAGACAACCGGGAGGCTACCGTAAGGGCTGGCAAAAGTTGAACACGTTCAACACTTTCCTGGCTGTTACGGCCGTCTAATGGTACTTTACACACCTGCCTGCGGCACTGTAAGAAAACGCTTCCATTAGAAATGATTGCCTGCGATGCCGGGACGATGGAGGATGGCAAATGGCAGAAGCAACTGCAGGCAACCTTACGACTATGTTGAAACCAGGTTTAATTTCAGAAAATCAGCCGTATGAGATGTTCTTATCATTGTTGAGTGTTAATCCAAGAAAGAGACAATAGACAATAGCTGTTTTTCAGTTGCTGTTTACAACAGTCTTCTGTGGTAAAAAGTATTAATTTTTTATCGCTGATCTCTGGCAAGTTTCTTATTATTTTTCGTTGTGAAAAGTTGTGTACAATATCCGGCGTATTCACAATGGTTAATATTCTTGAACATGGTGCAACTCATGCTTAATTGCCTGCCCTTTACACACTTGTTTGTCTGTGAAAGACAATAGATATTTAAGCTATTCGACAAAAGAACCTGGCTCGAGTGATGTTTCTATGCATTCTTACGCCTAAGGTTTGATCGACTGGCGTTTGAACTTCTATTGCTAATGTGTACATTCGAAAATTCTTCAAACTGTAAACGAATATCAAATGATTGGGATTCTTTTCAGGATAGCTAAAAGGACTATTTCCCGCAGGCTGAGCTATGCTAATGTAGATGACAAATTTGTCTGTGGGTCTCCGCAGAGCTCAGAGGTTTTTAGGAAATTGACTGTGGTTACATTTACACAGGTTGTAAAGCCAAAATGACTTGGACATCAGACATATCACAACAAGTCCATGTGATATGTTGCTTTCCACTATCGTGATCATGCATATTTAGTCTGACAAGCTGTTTTGAACTATGTCAAAGTAAATCAACGGGGTTAAAAGTAGCTTATCTGTGAGGAGTGAGCAGATCTGAATAGAACCTAGGCTGATGCCTTTTCGTCCCTTGTTTCCCTGCGTTCCTTGGTCAATAGGGACTAATAACATTACTCTGAAATAGTGGGCCCACTTTAGGCCCGCGTAGGGTGGTTCCGTATTCACCAATCAAATCTCTAGAATTCAGTTTTTAACCAATCAGGGGCCGCTATTCAGAATGTTGTTGTTGTTGCTCGTAAAGAACGGTTGAAAAAGCCTGGAGTTCTCGCAGTTTCAATGGATCTATTTTGCTTCTGCAGAGGCAGATTACTTTCTGAAAGGTATGCATTTTGGGTTTTGTACGTCAAGACAACATCATTCTTTGTACTAAAAGTTTCCTTTTCAATGTTCGAGCTCTTTAAACCAGATTTTGAAGCGATTTTGTTGAGTGTATGAGAACTCCCACTTGCTTAGGCCATTTTGAAAAAATGGGCCCATCATATAAGCGTAATGTTATGAGTCCCTATGACCAAGTGATATCAGCAAATCAAAGAACGCAGGGAAACAAGGGACGAAAAGGCATAAGTCTAAATAGTACTTTTGCAATTGCTTCACTCGATCGATAAAAACAATAGCGGCATTAATAGTGCGTTGCTCTCTTAACGTTGTTTGTTTAATTCAAGACCACATAGAATGCACCAAAGAAGGGCTCTAATGCTTGTTCAAGAATTAGTGCACGCCCTTCAGGTTAACAGAGAATGTTAATTCGTGATTTATCTTCACATTTGACATACGCATGCTTTTATGGAGTTCTGTCACTACGAACTTTTCTTCATTTGGTAAGAAATTTGTTTAGCTAATCGTCAGAGGTGCCTTGTGTTGTCTATCCATAATTCACAATTTAATTATGACATGTGCAGTTGATTTTCATGAAACTGATCACGTGAAAGCTTTCTGTGCGATTACTTCAGCGCTGACTGCATTGAATGAAAAACAATTTAATGAGTTTAGCCCAAACCGATCACGCCAGTTGATCACTTGAAAATATGATTCAAAATCTGGATGGCTAAAACAGATAATCGTTCCTGAACCCCTGTTCCTGGAAATTTTTAACACTTTCGACTACCTTTAAATTTTGAGTTTGGCGTTGATGTCATTACGCAGTCAGCTTTGCTTCTCATCTCTTTTCTTATAAAGGTTATTGTATTGCAAGGAAGGCTTATTAAAATAAAAGGTTTATTCATCATAGAAGTTCCGTTATGTTTTCTGTTCCAAGAACATAACAACATCGTTAAAAACTATGGAAAATTATGTGCAGTTTTCAATGATTAAATGCACTGCGTCGCTTAAAATTTATATCATTTTGCAGAGAGGCACTTCAATTCTACGTAAAATGATGGGAGCTTTCAGAACTACGTCACACCCACTGCGTTTAAATACTGACAACTACAGGAAACCAGATCCACCATACCTTGCAAGAAGACGAAGATCTAAAAGTTTCGACGGCTTTCCTAACTTGCCAGGGTAGGTACATGGATAGATATCGTCTTCACTTATTATTAACCACCGGGGGCAGGAGGTTGGTAATTTCCACACATAATTGTATGGGATGTGCCAACTATTTGAGATAATTTTTGACTTCAAAAATGTTGTTGAGATATCATTTACAGCCTTTCAAGTCACGAATTTAAATTTATGGCTATTATTTTTAAAGCTTACAATTTGTAAGGCCATTCCTTTGATCATGGCATCATTTTGAGTCATTTAATAATCTACAGTTTTAATGCTTTTTTTAATGCCGTAATAACATATATACCGGGTGTCTCGAAAAAAAGTACCCCCTTTTGACTGGAAATAAGTACGAAGTGATAGGATATTATTACTCTCCGAGTGGACAGCTAAATGTATCAATCTTCTACTTAGATTCACATACCTTGGATTTAAAAATTGCCCACCAACACCGGAGATATAAGCTTGCAAAGTCAAAATTTGCAGTGCACCCGAAACCAGAGTTTTAAAAGGGCCTAGCCATGATTTGTATCATAGATATTTTCCAAAGTACCTGTTTTATACTTTAATTTTCAGTTTTTCACTTTTGAAAAGAATAAGGGGCTCACGGACAACGCCGTGATTAAACAAATATGATAAAAATGTGGTAAGAATGATAAAGTCATGCCACATCTCCGAAATGAGCGTGCATGAGCCCCTTTTTCCTCTTCTTTGACACTTGGGATGGAATGCAATGCACAGATTGATTCCTCAAAGGAACAACTATTTGTAAAGCCATTGAAGCATTTCAAGGTATAATTCTTTTCAAAAGAGAAAGCTTCAGGTCAAAGTTGAAATTCTTTCGCAGTGAGCCTGATGATGTCAAATCATGGCTAGGCCCTTTTACAAAACCTCTGGTTTCAAGTGCACTCCAAAATTCGACTTTGTGAACTCATATCTCCGGTGTCCGGAGGAAGATTTCAAAATGCAAGGTATGTGCATTTAAGTTGAAGAGTGACAAATATGCCTATGAACTCAAAAAGTCACAATATCTTATCGTTTTGTTCCCCTGTTCAGTCAAACGGGCGTACTTTTTTGAGACACCCGGTATATATATAATTTATATAGGTACGGTTTATGTATGAATATATATGCTTGACACCCTTTGTTACTGCCCATTTTAATGGGGCTTCAAGGTCACTTTGATCCAAACAAATATTCTGAAGCTTTGCTGACAAACCGCTGACAGCTCTTTGTTATCGCACAACATTGCTAAGTCATTAGCAGTGAAGACCAAAGACTTTTTATCCTTTCATTACTCTAAGGAATTTCTTTGGTTTAATTTCAATAGCGATTAACTGACAACTTTTGTTTGATGATTGAAAGGAAAGTTGATATTGGTCTTGAGGGGCTATTTATGTGGACTCGATGCTTTTAATTAAAGGATTTGTTGCTTATGAAATGGATTTGCATCCTTCTTTTAGCGTCGTTTTTGCCCTCCAAATTTCGGGCTATGGTTTATGGACAACCTGATAGACTGGATGTGTGATTTTATAGCCCAAAATAACACATTCTGATCACATCTCTGTTAAACTTACCTCGCCTGTATTAAACGGCTCCAATCGTACGGCACTTGCTTGGCAGAATTCTACCAGCTTCAAGAAGCAAAGTCCTTTTCATGTCCAGTCTGCCGGTCAGCTTAATGAAAAAGTACCTTTGGTGTGTGCAAGCCCTATTTCTTGTGTTTCTTCTGTAGGTTTGATATATCATCAGAATCAGCAACCCCAGACGCGAAAACAAAGAGATCACAATGGAGATCACGGTCTTTGAGACTTGACATAATGACAGATCCTGAGGACACCTTTGATTTTGAGGAAGATGAACTCCGTCAGTCCAGCATGTCTAGAGTAAGTGGCTTAGCATCAGCTTGTTCCAACCTAGCATCTTAAGGTAGTTTTAAGAGCATAAACAAATAAATTATAACTAATTGCGCTACGAACAGAGCTTCATTTTCAAGTCAAGTCAATTAACTTGATAATGGGTTTAAACCCGAAACGTCGTATTAAACAAAGCTATGTTCATAGGGCAATTAGTTATACTCTGTTTATTTATTTTCAATGAAACATTGTGCAACACGCATACAAGAAGATTGTTTGTGTGGTTTTATGAAACACTGAGATGCTGAGCTAAGCTCTACAGAACATAGTGCCTTGCATACAATTTGCAAATGTTGTTTTATGGAGAGATGAGCTAGCCTGCGTGCAGACTCAACTGGTTTTTTTTCAGAGAGGCTTCTCCTCCAACCTCACTTCTTCTCAAGGAACCAGTAGAGCCAATTAGAACCTTTTTAGAGATTTTCCGAGCCACAACACAATTAGCTAACATAGCGTCTTTGTTTCGTTTTTTTTAATTGAATAGTTTAATAAACCTGATTACGTTCATAGATTTCATTTGCTGAGGTGGCCATACAATAAAGCTCTTAGTCATTAGTGATACTCATGACAGAGCACATCCTTGAGCCCCCCCCCCCAGCTCCCTGTATTTTCTTCCTTGGGCCTTAATTTGTCTCAAAAACCTTACCTATCCAAACACTTCCTTATCTGAGATTGATTGATGACGTCATTTTACGCAATTTCCGTTTTGTCGATACGCAAGATACGCATTCTTTCAAACTTACCGTTCTTTCAAGTTTGCAAAGAAAGACTGCAGGAAGGATAGCCAACCTTGCATATCTAGTTGTCCTTCTCTTAGTGGCTGACTTGCTTGTTAGATGGAACAGAAGATAATAACCGAACATCTTCAGCACTTTATGTTGCAGTCTTATGCTGGATCTTTTGGTCAAATTGTCTGCCATTTTATGGACCATCAAAATGGTACAAACAAGGAAAACAGAAGATGATGCATCCACAAGGCATCCCGGTTGCATAGGCCCTTTCAGTAATCGACCTTGTACTGAAAGGAGCCTTGGAGATGTAAAGTCAAAAGTACTTGCGAAGGAATTAGGAAGTATGTTAGAAATAAATGCAGTCCTCTCCTTGCACATCTCTGTCCTCAAATATTTAATTCATTGCTTCCATTGATCGTTTCTAGGCAACAGCCATGACTGATATTTCACCAAATGAAGAGCCTCTCACCCCGAAACGAGAGCAATGCGAAACTGTGGAGGAGGCAAACAGTAGTCGTATAACCGACAGTTTGATAACAGCACTGAGAGATCCATCAAAACCTATTTTGTGTTTTGTCAATCCACAATTACCGCAGGAGGTTTGTTGCATTTCCTTATTGCATAATATTGCAACGCAAAGCACCAGTGTAGCAGCATTATAGATTGAAGCAACTAAACTTCATCATGTTCGTCACCAAATTAGGGATTGTTTATATGAGGCAGGACAGTCTGCCTGACCGAGCTTGCTCGCCTAGGTGGGATAATTTTGATTCGTGTTTATATGAGAGATAACTATCCCGGCCAGGCGAGCTGGCCTCGCAGTAATGCATGTCAGGATGCATTATGGGATTTTGAAAGAATATCGCTTGACAATGACTTTGACGTGTAGACAATGGACAAACGCCTACGCAAATTACCTTACCTTTACCTTGGTCACCAATTACCTTCACCTTGGTCAACCAGGCCAGCCCGCCTGATGGTGTTTGTATGATCCCCCCTCACCGGGATCCCGCCTACCCAGTTCACAGATACTGGCTGACCGGGCTGGTTCGCTGCTCATACAAACGCAGCTTGATTCAACAAAGGATGTCTCTGTTCAGTCAGATCTCACTTAGGCGAGCCAGCCCAGTCAGGCGGGCCAGCCCGCCTCATATAAACAAGCCCTTACTGCCTCAGATCAATGTCTCCTCAGTCAGAAAGTAACTACAATTATTGCGTCTTTTTAAACAAATCCCTTCCATCATTCATTTTTGCTATCTGAGCTACTGAATATTTCGTTGCTATGTCCATTAAAACATTTGTTTCCTTTGTTTTTTAAACAGCCTTAGTTTTAAAAAACAGCAGGGTGATTGGCTCATAGAAAATTATGATTAAGCGTAAAATATAATCCCATTGTTTCCAACAGCCAATCATCTGCATGACTATTGTTGCCGTCATCTTATTTCAATTCGAATAAATGCATGAAGCTTCCTATTTAAAAATAAGAAGCAACTGATCAATTGGAGTGTAAGATAAACTAAGACTGCGTTCACGCGATGCCGGTACATTTTGAAAACGATGAAAAATGTGACGGTACCAAAATTTGAGCTAGCGTTCACACGATGCCGGCACAATTTGAAAACGGTAGGAAATTTGACGATAAAAACTCGTTGCAGGATTTGATGCCAAAGAATTGTACCTACACCCTAAGAATAGACCTGTCTCGATCCAAAAGTGTCGAAAAATGTTCTGTTTTCATCTTTGTTGAGTGTTTAAACGATGCTGTTTCAAATTTATGCCGGTTACGGTTCCGTTTTCAAAATCTACCGTTTTCAAAATCTGCCGGCAAAAAATGTGCCGTTTTCGTGTGAACGGGAGGCCTATCCGTCGAATTTTTCACCGTTTTCAAAATGTGCCGGCATCGTGTGAACGCAGTCTAAGTGTATGTCGATGTCCTTTCGATGACTGTGGAGACAATAGTTCTTGAAGGGAAACATTTCCTCATCTGTACAGCTTTTTGTAGGCAATAATCATTGCTATTTTGCACGTTATTAGTACTTTGTCTCAATGCTGTTTTTCCAGAATGATTTTCTATTCCGCATTTTACCCAAAATACACACCTGATATAACAGTGCATGACATTCACAAATAATCCAAAGGGCGACCTGGATATGCTGGCCTTTCTCGTTGAGCATTTTGTCTGTCGAAATTAACTTACATTTATTAAAATTTAGATCATTTTGTTTTTCTTCTAAAGAAAATTTTGATGCTTAGTTTTTTACAAACGTTAAGTAGGCTTTCGATGAAACTGAAGAAAGATATTTCTTAAATTTTCCACAAAATTGAGGCAGCAAGGTTTTGCATTACAATATGAAATTAATTTTTGATGCAACTTTTGATGTTTCAGAGAATTGAAGATAGGTGTCTGTCAAGATCAGGAGATATCAAAAATGATAATACCCAAAGACACAAATCCTTAAGGGCACGTGCATCAACATTGACTGTTTCTCTACCAATGATCAAACTCGAAATTCCGGTTGAAAATGAAGAAGATATTATGAATATGTCTCTTACGCGAGAAGACGTTGAACAATTTTTGCCTCATCCTATGTCGGAACCATTTCCGGACTTAATATTATCTGCAACCGGGCAGAGCCGGTCGAGGACAAGTTCTGGACCTCCACCACCTCATATTTCTAGTCCTAATCAATCTCACTTGCAGATTTCTTCCACGTGTTCGTTGGACATTTCACAAAATACGGAACATCAGAATGATGATATTATGCTAGATCGTAATGAGATTTCGCCTCCAAGGTGTAATTTGCAGGTCAGTAAGTCAGACCCGGCTGAGAAGGTAGATATAGAAAAGAGAAGGGACTCGTTAAAACGTTCTAGGCAATTGCATAGTACGGTTTCAGAGAATGGTCATATTCCATTACGGCGGAAAAGACATTTAGAGCGTGAGAACGAAATTGCTGAGAGCAGTCTGGAAGAAATGCTGTGTTTATCCTCAAGCAACGAAACAGACGTTACCACCGATAGTGTTTCACGCGATATTGCGGCTTCTGCTGCTAGTTTTCCTTTCAGTATACCTGAACCAAATGTCTCGAGCAATCCCTTGGAGGATTCTGGTGAGAACACTGTAGAAATGCAGTTCCTACGTACGTTGCAAAACGAAATCAACCGTGCGGCACAATCTCCACGGAGAATGCGCGATATTGACAAAAGGTGCAATGAAGATGAAACGTGGTGCTAAGGATAATTTTTATACAACGAAGTCTTTTTGGCTCTAAGTCTTTGAGGATGAACTGAAGCAAATAGTTTCATTGATGCAAATGATCGGCACCTTCGCATGATAAGGAATCGTATCTAAATTCTTTTGATTCCTTTTTTCGTGATCAAGGCATCCACTGATTTTATGTATCTGCTGATTACGTCATTTTGTTTGCCAATTACTGGGATGACGTAGCAAAAATAACTGTATTCGATCTTTGAAAGGTTACAGTTGTAGGAAATATTTTACCTGAGCTGAATTGAGTACTAAAAAGCGTTTCATGAATTGATAAAGTGACTACCGGGTGAGTCAATAAAAGTTTGAGAAATCCTGATCCCTGAATATCAAAGCAATGATGTTGAAAACTGTCTTGTATTATTCCTTAATGTCAAATTAGGTTCAATAATTTACCCGGCTTTAATCGGTCATTCCTTCCCGTCGAAATAGGAGATTTTCTGCAGAAAGCCCCTTTCGAAAACCTGCAAAAACGAGCGAAAACAGCAAGCAAAATTTCTCTTTGTTCTCCTTCCTAGCAATAATGACATTGGGATGTGCTCATGTAGTTTGTCCTCGTGGGAGAATGGAATCCCCCTGAATAAGATATTCACACTAGGGGGAAGCTTTTTCAACCGGCCAATACGAAAGCACGTGCTAAAGCGTGCTGAAAGTCATCACTGTGAGGTAAACACATAAGAGACTTTTGCTTGCAGTTTTAGCACGTTTTTTAAGGTTTCTCAAAGGGACTCATTTTGGAGAATTGCCTACAGAATCTGGACGGAGTGACCGATTTTAGCCAGAAAAATTCTAAAAATAATTGAACATGTTACCCATTCAATCAGGTATTGCAAAATATCATTGCTTATATATTCAGGGAGCAGTAGCCTTTCAAACGCCGGGCGTTTTTTTTACTCACCCGGTAGAAAGGCATTTTGGTGAAGAAAACGTTTTTGAGTCGATTTCTTTTCTTGCTGACCTTGTGTTTCATTAATTTTTGCAAACAAAATGACGTCATCAGTCAACAGTACAAAATAGTGGATAAATAGAAAATGAAATAGAGCATCAAAACATTTTAAACGACGTTCTTTATCATTTAACAGTACTATTCATCTGCATTGATATAATATTCTTCACCTCAGGTCATTTTTAAATATAGCGTTGATAGTTTTCCTGAACCAACTATCTAGAAAATCGCTCAGGTTGTTCAAGAAAAAGCATGGCAATAATGCAGTAGCTCCCCACATCATAGAATTAGTTCGACCGCATGCGGCTCAAAATCCAAAGGTTCTTCTGGTACCCATGTTGTGCATCATTTCCAAGCCAGCTTAAATTCGTGTTGGAGTTATGGAGCATCATCTTTTGAGCAATGGATGGATAACCAGGAGTAAGCTTTTACGGAAAGTGTTGAAGAAGTTCGATCACTGTTGAAATTAAAAATGAATACCATCCTTGCGTTTCATGTCTCCTTGAAAACTTGAAACGTTGCAAATTGACAATGATTGGAGCCGGGGCAAAGGATGGCAGAGCTATTATGTTTCGTGGCGCTGAGATATGTCCATGAATTATGGCAGAAATGACACCCATACTGTAAGCTGCGACAACAGAGAGCAGTTAGCTAAACAGTCTCTCCGGACTTTTTTAGATAAAGTAAGGGACGATTTAATGTGTGAAAGAGGTAACATGCAGGCGTAAATCGATCTTAAGTTTAACTCATACGTAAGGAAATTTGTGAAATTATCACAATTTAAGACTCTTTGAGGATTTCCACTACCTGACGTGTTAGCTAAATTTTCAATAGACCTTTTAGCTGTTCTAAAGCGGGTTTTCCACTAGACGGATTTTTCCGTGCGCTGCGGAGCGGCTTTTGTTTCTAAAACAATGCACGCGTACTAACAACGATGTTTAATTTCCAAGAAATTCAATGACCAAGAATTTTTTAGAACATTTTCAGAGCTGTTTTTCGTCAATCGCCGTGGCTTTCGGCTATTACTAAAATAGGGAATCGGGGAATCAGGGAATCGGGGAATCGGGGAATCGGGGAATCGGGGAATATGGAAACGGTAGGAGATATCGGTATGCTGTTTGTGGTATCTTCAACAACTACCATATACAAGTCTATTCCCAAAAAATCAAGGGAATCCCCCATGGGATCTAGCCAGAATACTCAGTCAAAAGTGCAGTTTCTGGAAAATTACTAAAATGGGGAATATGGAGACTAAAAGCTTTACATAGGAAAGAAGCATATCAATCGATAGATCTTGGTCTCCAGGTTTCAAAAATTCAACAATCTAACTCATATGTCAAACATGGATTCCACAATCGGGCAACAAAATCGGGGAATCGGGGAATCGGGGAATATGGAAACTACATAAGCTATGAGAAAATTTTGAACGACAGCATGTAGGTCTCCTTAAAATTAAGTCAATTTCCAAGTTTCGTATTTTTATCTTGGATAGTTTAGCCATGGCAGAGCTCTGAAGTTTGCATTTTTTGTCATTTGGGAACATGAAGCTATTCAATTTATTTCTGCGCGGCACGACTTGGTGTCATGTCCTCGCGCAGCTTAGCTCATGGCGTTTAATCGCATCTCTCGTGAGCTATGTCGAACAATGTTAAGACTGTTGAAAATCTCCATTGTCCATGGCTATTGAAATTAATGTGTTTTATTGTACAGCCATTCCAGCCCTGATGGGGCAGTTGATTAGTCCATTTCAGGGGGGGGGCTACATCGGACCAACGAAATTTCTTTCAAGGGTCCCCCAATGTCATTTAACTTCCAAATGTCATTTAACATCAAATCTGTTAAATTCATAAATCAAACACCAATGACCGATGTTGGTGGGGTGGCAGTATAAATCAACCCAAGAACGCACCAAGCTAAATGCAGACAAAAAGTTTCGTTCTTAAGGTTCAAATTAAATAGCAAAAGTCATTCCTTTTGACACTTTTACTATAATATGGAAGCCTCGGTTTCAATCCGAGATTTTGGTTACCATTGCCTTATTTCAATCCTACGTGTTTGGTTATGCCAATGGTGAAAGCATAGACAAAGCAAGCCATCATCTGGTTACTTGGCTCCAGAAACAATTTGTAACTTGCAACAGCTAGCTCCATCCCATTTTAATGGCATTAAAAAGCCCACACCTGCTGACTACTTATGAAGACCAACTATTCAGGTCAGGACATGCCCTCTTAAATTGGCCTCGTTTATCTCAATCATGTATCCATAATATCAAGATAGAATATCAACAATGATTTGCACTGGTTTAATCAAGGGCATTATGACGATATGCAACCAACAATCATGATGTATTGTTGAAGATTTTAACGTTGTTTCATTTCAACAGATCATAGGTCCCTCGTGATAGAAATTTCGTTGGTCCGATGTAGCCCCCCCCTGAAATGGACTAATCAACTGCCCCATCAGGGCTGGAATGGCTGTACAATAAAACACATTAATTTCAATAGCCATGGATAATGGAGATTTTCAACAGTCTTAACATTGTTCGACATAGCTCACGAGAGATGCGATTAAACGCCATGAGCTAAGCTGCGCGAAGACATGACACCAAGTCGTGCCGCGCAGAAATAAATTGAATAGCTTCATGTTCCCAAATGACAAAAAATGCAAACTTCAGAGCTCTGCCATGGCTAAACTATCCAAGATAAAAATACGAAACTTGGAAATTGACTTAATTTCAAGGAGACCTACATGCTGTCGTTCAAAATTTTCTCATAGCTTATGTAGTTTCCATATTCCCCGATTCCCCGATTCCCCGATTTTGTTGCCCGATTGTGGAATCCATGTTTGACATATGAGTTAGATTGTTGAATTTTTGAAACCTGGAGACCAAGATCTATCGATTGATATGCTTCTTTCCTCTGTAAAGCTTTTAGTCTCCATATTCCCCATTTTAGTAATTTTTCAGAAACTGCACTTTTGACTGAGTATTCTGGCTAGATCCCATGGGGGATTCCCTTGATTTTTTGGGAATAGACTTGTATATGGTAGTTGTTGAAGATACCACAAACAGTATACCGATATCTCCTACCGTTTCCATATTCCCCGATTCCCCGATTCCCCTATTCCCTGATTCCCCGATTCCCCGATTCCCCGATTCCCTATTTTAGTAATAGCCGTGGCTTTCCCCCTCTCGTGGAATACTGAAGTCATGTGTCAGAGCCTTCGAGCGATTTGATTGGTTGGCGCCAAGGACGCGGCGGAAAAGTTGAAGTCAATCCGACTTTCAAATACGCGCGTAGCGGAGCGACCAGAAGTGACCATTGTTAGAAATAAACAATGCAATTGCAATAGCCGTTCCGCTGCGGGCGGAATATTCCGCCTAGTGGAAAACCGGCTTAAAGGAGAATGTGGATCGAACGATATTTTGTACATTTTGTTTGTGCAAAAATGAGATGGAAGTTCAAACACCAGTCAATCAAACACTTCGTATAAAGATGTATGAATATATCTCTCGTTTCATATTCTTTTGTGGCATAGCCAAAACGTCTATTCATCTAATTGTTTGGTTCGAAAACAACGTCAATCAACCAGCGATATCCTTTGTCGCAACAGTTAAGGACCCGTTCAAAGGGAACTGAAAGAGACACAGTCACCGAAAATTTAATTGACCGAGATTTAAGAAAAGTACTTACAGGGCGAAAATTAGCTCATTGTCTTTGTTTTGTCTATGCGCTCGTAGCACGTTCCGCGGAAACGTGTGGGTACAAATATGTAATTTTCCTTCCTTTTTATTCTTTTCCCATGCTTTTAGAAGTCACATGAAGAAACTAAATACATTTCTGTAATGTACAAGGTCTCTACTCTATTCATGAGAAGTCTCGTTCAGATATTCAGACACAAAAAATTTGCGATTGTGCTCTTTGATCGTTCCATCCCAAAATTTATATTCAAGAACATGAACTACACTCTAATGAATTTCTCTGCTAAGAGGTTGTGTTTGGATCCTATGTGTTTGAAAAGATACTTTTCTAAAACTTCTTTAAACGAGCGGTTGTTGCCAGGAACTAAACGACAAAACAAGCATGTTACAAGCAACAAAATTGATGTTAAAATAAACCTAAGTATGTAAGGTAGTTCACAGACAAGTTCTTTAGATGTCTGTTGACTTCTAGCCAATCAGATAACAGTTTTCTTGTTCACACGTGATAAGTTGCCAAAGCTTGGCTTTACACGGTCCCTTGGATGCAGCCACTTAAAACAAGGTACTGAATGAATGAATGAATGAATGAATGAATGAATGAATGAATGAATGAATGAATAAATGAATGAATGAATGAATAAATGAATGAATAAATGAATGAATGAATGAATAAATGAATGAATGAATGAATGAATGAATAAGTGAGTGAATGTGTAAGAAAAGGCCTAATTTTGCGCATCTAGTTTGATCCAGAGCTGCTATGTGGTTAGATTCCTTTGAGCTAATAATATCTGAAGATTAAACGATTTAAAAAGCCCATAGTCTTGTTATCACAAACATCAACCAGTATCAAGAAATAAGAAAGACTAACGTGCTGCACACGTGTTGTTTCAAACGCAGGCTGTTATCAGTAGAGTAGGAAAGACTAAACATTGTGATACAATGATATGAACAAGATAAGTACGTGACCTAAGGAAAAATTTCATATCTTGACGACTGCCAACAGAAAAGTATGACCATTTCTACCTTACCATTGTGGTGTCACCTCATGATTTACGAATTTGTATCCTAGGTGTGTGAAGTTAAATTTACAGATCATTTTCACAAAGATCTGCATCTTAAAAGCGGCGATGTTTTTCCAAAAAACGCAAGTCCGCAGGAAGGCCGACCACAAAAAGCCTATGAAAGCAATCAAACTGAGGGAAAGAAAATAAAATTCCAGCTGAACTTACATGCAGTTGGTAGAAGACCAACCTTAGTCAATTTAAGACCACTCTTTGATGAAGTGGCTAAAAACTGGTCCGCCAGTATCTATGAATCTTTGGTTCGTATCTTCCATATTGCTTGAGGACCTTAAACATTGTTGTGTTAGCATCTTACTCTAATATTTAATTTACAACATTAAAGTACTCTTAATATTTATTATCTAGATGTGTACCAACAATGTCTATGGCCATAGAACTATGACTTTATGGCAAAATACAGCCAGTTAGAGATCATTCAACAGGGCTTAGCAAGTGAAACTTGAATCTTGCAAAGGTTCAAGTTCGATGAATTTGAATCCCAAGGGGTTTATTCCCTGAGAATCCTCTGGTTACAGCAGCTTCAAAGTTCGACCTTCTGGTACGATTTACTGTAACAGGCCTCAGGTTGTGTAAGCTAAAACCTATCCTGTTGTACTCCTATGCAGCAATTTAGAAACGAGAAAAAGATAATCACAGATCCTTCGCAGCAGATATTCAAACAGCTTTGCTTGTTTTGAGACACCCTACATATGCTTCCAGTCTGATTTGAGTTTCTTTCCAATGCCCAAGTAGAGCTTTCTGGTGCCCATATAAGGCTTTCTGGTGCCCATATAAGGCTTGCCGTTACCCTTTTTTCATTAATGGCAAGAAAATAGCTTTCGCCTACGTTTCAGCTAACCAAGGGCATACTCGTCATTAATTTTGAGAAGGAATTATTGTCTCGTGTTGTGTGTCATTATTCAGTGAGAATTTAAATCACAAAGGTGAAGGAATTAGTCCGTAGAATATTTATCTTTCTAGTGTATGACATATTATCGTATTGTAAAATATGGAGAATTGAATATTTGTAACATATTGGATTTTAGTATCAAAATGGTAATAGAGAATGAGAATTAAAGTATATGAATGGGTGTTCGTCATTATTAACTATAAATTGATTCTCATATTGAAGGCGTAAATGCGAAATTATGACATGTGAATTTTCTTGAACTTTCAAATATCTCATAAGAATTATTTCCACGGGGAGGTGCGAACCTTCTGCCCAGTTTCTCGAGAGTTTTTCATGAATGTGACCAAATCTTCCGTGCTCGAAATCTTCAGCATTTGAGAACTTTGAAGTACGTATCTGGTCTAGGTTTTGATAGAGAGGACGCAGTAACGGGTAGGTCAAGAAAGTATCTGCGTTTGAAATACTGCAGAACTATGAATAATCCAACAACATCAGCATGCTATATGCCATTTTGTTGTGCAAACAGTAGCTTAGACATCGAATCCTATTTCCCTAAAATAGCTCATTTTCCTCTAGAGTTATCAATAATTTTGTTACAGAGCCACTCCTCCTCTTTCGCTCGTTCGCTCCACTGTGGCTCCGCACTCTCCCCATTGAAGGAGCTCACACAGACCAAACTGAGGCTGTGCTGTTGAAAACAAGATAGGCCTAGGCCATGATGAGGATGATAAGGAATGAGAGCACATTTAAAATGCTAAATCGACACGACAACGAAGAGGATGGAAAAACAGAGAGCACACAAAGGTAGGCCTGACAGTTCTTATTCTTTACAACGATAATTAGTCAATAAGAACGTCCACTTTTCCCAAAACCCATGGTTAGTCTTGGGCTGAGGAGAAAAATACCTAGAATGCCATGATGTCGAGTTCATATACCTTTATTTTCAAGCTGCAAACACAGTGCATTATTGCTCGTGCTCTGATAGTGACTTTTAGACTGCGTTCACACGATGCCGGCACATTTTGAAAACGGTGAAAAATTCGACGGATAGGCCTCCTGTTCACACGAAAACGGCACATTTTTTGCCGGCAGATTTTGAAAACGGCAGATTTCGAAAACGGAACTCTAATCGGCACATTTTGGAAACGGCATCGTGTAAACACTTAAAAATGATGAAAATAGCAACGAGCTTTTTACCAGCAAATTTCCGATCGTTTTCAAATTGTTTCGGCATCGTGTGAACGCTAGCTCAAATTTTGCTACCGTCACATTTTTCATCGTTTTCAAAATGTGTCGGCATCGTGTGAACGCAGTCTTATTTTTAAATCAACGTGAGACTTAAATACAAAGTCTACAAGACATGATATACTGGGTAAGAGCATAGGCTTCAAATCCATCAAATGGTGAGTACAAAATTCTACGACCTTTTTCTCTGAATTGAACGGCTTCAAAGAATCTTTAACTATTTTACTGTAAATCTGATGTTGGGCTTTTCTGAAATCCTCAGTATTTTCAGAATAACAGTGTTTTTCTTCTTTTTTAAGAATTCAAGAAAGTTTTCGGAAAAAACTAGAAACAATCGTAATTTTTAAATCTATTGACGAACCATCAACTAATTTTCAAGAAAACCATAGTTGATGGATGTCTACAATATGGTATCAAGTAAAACTCTTTCGCTCTTCTGCTTTATGATTTAGAAATTTGATGACGTCACATCCTACAATGAGCTCAAATATAGAATAGGCTGTAATTTCGACAAATATTTAAGATTTCTGAAAAGTCCAAAGGTATGATGATAGATAAGTAGTGAAATTTCCTTTCAAATCATTCTATTAAAAGAAAAAAGTCAAGAATTTTACAGCCTGTTTACATCGATTTAAAGATCTGAAACCTATGCTCTGGTCAATATTTAAGGAGCAATATAAAGGGTCTGTTTCATCCAGCATTCCTTGAACGTGTCGTCTCTTGGTTGGCCTTTGTCGTTGCCATTTACATGGGCCATGAAAATGGCGACAACAGAGGCCAACCAAGAGAAAGCATTTGCAAGGCATGCTGGATGAAACAGACCCAGTAAATATTGCTCCTCAAAGGCAAAGAACGTTCTAGTTAATCCAAAAGTTTGTCAACACCAAAGCAAACCAGTCGTGGGCAAAGTAAAGCAAAGTTACCGTTATCAGTCAGATAAATGAATAAGCTATGTACAAACTTTGCAATTGATATCAATGAGAAGATAAGGCAAAGAACGGTTATGCTTATGCTTAGAAGTGCAATGTTTCTGTTATTTACATGAATTGTGCGCCGTGAGGCAATGATAATCGCTTCGAGTAACCAAATTTCGTGCTAAATATTTTATCTGACGTTGACTACAACAAAATTGCCAGATAACGCAGA
Source organism: Aurelia sp. 3 sensu Dawson et al. (2005) (assembly GCA_964020215.1). Classification (NCBI taxonomy): domain Eukaryota; kingdom Metazoa; phylum Cnidaria; class Scyphozoa; order Semaeostomeae; family Ulmaridae; genus Aurelia; species Aurelia sp. 3 sensu Dawson et al. (2005). The sequence continues at coordinate 12,017,334 of OZ026593.1, read as the reverse complement.
CAAGGGGGAATGACTATATTTGGACTTTGTTATGGAGCAATTTTCGTTGTCAGTTCTCTATAAGATAAAGAGATTCAGTTCAATTCGAAAACCTAAATTCAAATGGTAAGTCTGATGTTTACCTTCAAAATGGCACTGTGGAAAATTCCGCGACTTCTCTTCCAAAAATTTCTCCACTGGCTGTAGCAAGCTCCAATTCACAAAATGGATTTACATTTCATATATAGAAATAGTCATAATTTGCGTTTTCTTTGTTTCTACCACTCTCGCACCATTTTAATCCTCGCTCGTGGCAAATACACTTGATCTACAGCAGAGATGGCGCGAGAGAAAAAATTCTGGGGGGACAAATAGTGTCACTGTGCCGACAGTGAGCTAAGCGAAAAAATTTTTAGGTACCATACCACTCGGATTGGCTCAAAATGCAACCACACTCCTTTAAAAACATAGCGAACAAGTTATGGAAGTGCCGACAGTGCATAGAAATTTTCAAAAATTCAAGTGCCGGCGGGGGGCTCAATGAAATTTTGGGAGGCTCCTACCCCCTAAGCACGCCCGCTGGCGCCAACCCTGATCTACAGTCAGTATGCCACTGAAGTGTGGCAAAATGAAGCGGAGTTTGCGTTGAGTGGCATACTGGGTCACGTCAATCTGCCAAAGCGCGAGAATTAAAATTGCGTCTTTGCAAGAGAGGTGCAGACAGAAAGAAAACCATAATTTATGACTACCTCGATGTACCAAAAGTAAATCTGTTTTTTCATTGGGAGTTTCCTGCAGCCCGTGGCCTCTTAGATGCTTTGAAGTCATGTTTTATTCTCATTTGGGTGGCTCTGACCTCGCAGGAGCTGTTAGACAATAGATTGATATGTGCTTATGTCATCCATGGTTCTTTCATTGATTTGTGGTATACTCAAGCTTCATTTTTGTTACTCCGCTTTCAAGCGTCTCCGTTGAGTACAAATCACTCCACTTTGAACAGTGCCTTCAAATATCGCTGTTTTCGATTGTTCAACTGGAAATGCATGCAGGGACGTAGGAAACATCTTCGAGGGTGCTTTTTCCGTAAGAAAACGGAGGCATTTTCTAAGAATAAAGGGGGCACTTCTTTGTTTAATGCAAAATCTTGGGGGCATGTGCCCCCAGTGCCCCCTCCCCGGTTCCTACGTCTATAAATGAAAGGTCAAAACGATGATATTCCACTCCGTTTTCGTACAACAGCATAGCCTGAGTTCCTTTATTATATCTTGACATAGCACTTCATTCGTGAACTAACGGAAGTCGTGGTTGTTGGTAAAAGCCGCCAAACCATTAAAAGGCAAGAATATGTCAACACCCATGAAAGCAACAACGTAAACTTGTTTTGGTACCAGAATGAAATCTCGTTCCTTTTCGTGTTTATATGAGTTGTGAAGGCGGTTGGCGCCAAAAAAGGCCATCGGACTCAACCTTGTGGAGCCCTCAGTGTCTACGAACTCAACGGAAGTTAAAAAGATACCGTTAATTCTTAAAGTGTGATGTATCCACAAAATTCATTGAGCCATCAATGTTTTCCCGGCGTCTGAACTTCATTTATTTTTACCTTCTGCTCGTTATTTCTCTGATAAAGAGGTCTGAATCAAAATCCTAGGACATAGACTTCAATAACTACGATGATATTCTGCTCCATCTTCCATTCAGTGCAGATTCATTTTTACCCCCCCCCCCCATCTTATCAAATGATTAATTGATGTCAGAATGCTTACGATCAACATTAAATTTAGGATGTATTACAAAATCACCACTTCAAGGATTTCAGTGAATATATAGAAAAGAGGATGAATTTCCTCTGAGAGTCAGAGAAAGGGGTAATTTGAAAAGTCCTGTCAGGGGTAGAGGGTATGATGTAGATTCTAAGGACAAGCATGGGTACACTAAAAGTAGGAGTACACGAAACGGGAATTGTTCTCATTGGCATCGGCCATCCCGGTTTATCAACAGTCTACCAGAAACTCAAAAAGATGACAATTCTGATTGCTTTCACCTCCATCGTACTAGCTATCAGAATGTCCTAAAGCAATTGAAACTGTTACGCAATGATATATCGACTGGTCCTGATGAGATCCCAATTCGATTTGTAAAGATGGTAGACGAAATCCTTTGTTCTCCCCTGACGCACATCAGCAATGCATTTATAGAACACAACAAATTTCCTACCCTTTGGAAAGTTGCAAGGATTGTCCCAATAAACAAAGTGGCAACACCAACTGAACAATCTCATTTTCGGCCTATTGCTATTTTACCAGCCCTTTCTAAGATTTTTGAAAGAACTGTTTGCAACCAGCTCATGGAATTCATAGACAAACAACATTTGTATAAAGATACAGTTACTGGTTTCAGGAAGGGTTTCTCGACTGGTTCTGCTTTGCTAAAGCTAAGAGATGATATCAAGAAAGCAATGAGTGCGAATGAACTATCAATAATCGTACTATTTCGCATGATACCCTAATCAAAACGCTGCACAAATACAGTTTCTCAAGAGAATTTCTCCACTGGACACTAAGCTACCTCAGTAGTCGCAGACAGTATGTGCAGCTTGACTCTAAGAAATCTGCATTTATGACAACATATTTTGGTGTTCCACAGGGTTCCATTTTAGGCCCGCTGCTATTCAACCTTTATGTGAACGATCTTAAAGAATGCCTTCCATCGAAGTCGATTCAATATGCAGATTACACTACGATCTACGAATCATGCAGACCTTCCAACATCCAATACGCTGTAAATAAATTGAATGATACTCTTAAAAAGTTAGAAACCTGGTCAAGCGATCATTCTCTGGCTGTCAACGCTATCAAGTCCAAGTATTTCATCTGTTCGTCTAAACAACTGCATAATCGACATCATCTGAGTAACTTATCAGTTTCTTTATCAATGGGCGAAAAGCTTCTTGACCTAGAAAGCAATCCACGTCTACTTGGCATCTACTTAGATAAAAACTTAGACTGGTCAAATCACTTGCAAGAAATCATATCAAGCTGCTACGGAAAACTTTCGGTTTTAAGAAAACTAAAGAATTTTACAACGTTTAAGCTGAGAAAGCAACTTGCGGAATGCTTAATATTATCAAAGATAGACTTTAATGATCACATCTATCCACCCTTGACCAATGCACAAGTTAACAAACTGCAACGATTACAGAAAGCAGCTGCGAGTTTTGTTTTCGGCAAATACGTCTCCACAAAAGATATCCTAAAACTGAGCTGGCTTCCTGTAGAAGAGAGACGGGTATTTAATTGCATGAAGCTCGCATACAAAGCTATTCATTTTGAAAACTGGCCATCTATCAATCAAATAGAGATCAAAACAACGGCACGCATACTTCGGAGTAGTGAAGACCTAAAGTTAATGTCTTCGATGATAAAAGGAACGTTCCAAGATCAAACCAGTAAACAATTCAACAGACTGCCATCTACTGTTCGACACGAAGCAACTTTGCCTTCGTTCTGTAACAGCCTGCGGAAAGAACTCTTTATGCAAGCTAACGAACGACTGGCCGCTTAACTTTTATTCAAGTCTTTTAAAAATTCATTTTGACGCTTTATATTTCTTTTATTTTCAATTTTACTATTCTTTTACTGTAATTGTAACCATAGGGACAAAACCTTTTTAGCTAGAGTTGAAGAGCCACACTTTTGTTGTGGATATGCTCATAAAAGCCATGTATTTATGTATGTATGTATGTATGCATCGGCAGACCTACAAAAGTTTGGGGTGCATTTGCCAAATTATTTCATCGCCATTTTCCATATAGATAGATTCCACCCTGAGGAAACTGGCTTTGAAATGTCCACCAAAGTCTATTCCTTATTGAAGCATTTGGTTGCTTTGATGATCCAGAGGGGTAAAATGGGTCGTCAGTCCCCGTAAATGGACGATGTTGATTGCCGAAAGATGGAAGATTATGGACTATTCAACTTACATTCTCGTTTTGGATAGCTATCATTACTGTGACTTACCGTAATCAGTCTAATTCTATGCTTCAAGGCAAGTATTTCTAACTGGTGTAGTTGGTCAAAATCTGTACATAGAGGTTTATAAAATTCAATCACATTTTAGTTCATAGGCGTAGTGATGCAGTTACGAAATAGTCAGGCGGACAGGTTTCGATCTCCGGTAGAGCCTTTAGTTTCTCTTTTAATATATATCACCAATTGAAAATTTACAATGCACACACCATACTGACTACACTACCAGGTGAGCCAGAAAAAAGATTCCTACTTGAAAATTCATAGCTTCAAGAGTACTTCACATATCTCAATGATTCAAATTCTGGGTTAAAAGTCAAAATATCGAAGTACTTTTCCTCACTTTCTGACTGTCTTACGAGCACCAGAAATGTAGGTAAATTTAACTTTAAAAAAAAATTCATGCTTCCAAAGTGGCTGAAAAAGGGCCTAAAACATTTATCAATGATAAAGGAAACCTCGCACAAAGCGAACATTCATTACCATGGGATTGAAAATCCTCAGTATTTGTTTGAAAATCTATGTCTTATAACTCCTGAGAGAGGTGAAAGGCCCAGTGTCCATTGTTTTGTGCGAGGAGAGTCCTTACGACTCGATCGATGTTTTAGGCCCTCTCTCAGTAATAATGCAACCATGAAAGTTTTATTAAGTTGAATTTATATATACTTCTAGTGCTGGTAAGATAGTAAGAAAAATCACAAAACTGCTTCAATATTTCAGCTTTTAACTGAAATTTGAATCATTCAAATCTCTGCTGTACTCTTGGTGCTACGAATTTTTGAAAGTGGAACTTTTTTCTGGCTCACCCGTTAGTTAAAAAATACTCTACATAATACTACAAATACACTATGCCTATAGTTACTTCTGAGATCCCAGTGCTAGGGGCTAAAAACCGCAACTTACCTTTACTTCACCATTTCATTTTCACATTTTTATGAAAATTCATTTATTACTGCGTGCTTTTTGAACCAAGATTTACAAGAAAGAGCCAATTATAAACAATATTCTGCATTCTGACGTAATTTCGTTTGGTGATACGCTTACCGTTTAAAAACACTTTACATTGCGAGAGTTTGAAAAGTTTCTTAATTTCTGATTGATCTCTGACTATAGCATTTTTATTTTCCGGAATGAGCTACCACAGCTTCTTGTAAGAAAATGAATGATTTTTATTTGAGCCTGAGTGGGATACTTAGTATATTTTGCTGACTGGATGTGCACTCCTTCCCGGGTATTATTTTCGCCTCTTTTTCTAAAGCTGGGTATCAAAAGAATGCAATTTTCCTAAAGCCCTTTTGTCAAAAGTGTTATTTCACTGTGTTCCTATAACTTTTCTACGTTTTGGAGGGAAAAATTCTAATGCGAGATGAAAAGTTATTTCTTTGAGTGCACACCCCCGTACGATTGAAAGTCAAGTAGCCCCCCACCCTGCTCTCCGGGGGCTTTGAGTATTGTTTAATTGATAATAAATCTTTAAATGGATCTCTTTCATACGGTATCATAGCCAATCAAATGTGAGACATTGTTTACAGAAAGTTCCACAGTAAGATGAAAATCCTGGTGAGTATTTTCCCTTTATCACTCTCTAGCACTATTTACAGTAAATGTTTTGAGGTTTCTTTCCACAAGCGAGAAATGTCTAGTAGAATCTGTGAGTGAGCTGGCCCTAAGATCCCTCAAACAACTTTCTTGCTTGATCAAACAACTCTGTACCATGTTTCTCGCAAGTGCTATACGCTCAATTCACAATGTTACACATTTGTGTCTGTTAAGTTTGGATCCAGCTTGGTCCTTTCCCCTGTGGCCGCACCTGAAGACCCAGAACTACTACACGTTTCACTGGAATTACTCTTTTTCTCTCTAACGCTGAGGGTTTTCCCCTCTTCACTTTTGCGTTTAAAATGTGATCGAAACATCAGCTTAATCTCCTTCCTTATCCCCTTGTGTCGGAAGGCGTAAATAAGTGGATTCGCGAAGCTATTGCAATACAACAGCGTATTTGCGATATCTTCAATCGAAACGGGTAACTTTCCTAGTCCTCCTGATTCATTCAGCGTGAACGGCTTGATAATCAGCTGCGGAAGATACATTGCGACGAGCGTAATTGCGATCATCGCAAACGACTTCGTCAAGCGTCGTTCTCTGCATGTCGAGCTTGGCTCTGGTACTGTAACGCTGCCACGTTTCTGGTCAATGTCGTGTTGCGCCAGGCTGAATCTACTGCGTGAAATTGCAAGGCTGCTTCGTCGACCAAGCCTGTAAAACATACAGATAACAGCGATGTAGGAGATGAACGTTGCTAACAACGAAATGACGATAACGCCAGAGATGATGAGCACAAATACAGTCACTGTCTTGCTTGACGTAAATCGCAAGATCGGGATGAAGGCGCAAAATATCGATGCGAATGCCAAGGCTACCAGGATGCGGTTACGATACATGTTAGCTTTGTATGTCATCGGTCTGGCGATGGCTAGCAATCGGTCGATACTCATTATCGCTACGATGAGTAAGGATGCTCCGCATAATGTGTATGAGGAATAATTCAGTACAAGCAGCAACCAAACGTCAGCTCCCTGTACGTGCTCATTTTTGAAAGTGCCTCCTTGCTTCAGCAAAAAATAACCATAAAGACTTTGCGAGATGCAGCCACTGAGGAAATCCGTTGTGGCTAACGCGGCCATTAGAACATTTGGCACTTTCCACACCCGTCCTTTTGCAAGTCTACCAAGGGCAATGAGAACTATGACATTTTCTGGAATAGTTAAGGCTGCAAACAGGATGTTTATCGTCGCAAGAACATAGCAAAACTTTCCAGTGCAATGTGTCAGTGATCCAGCATCCATTTTCTCGAGGTCTCTCAAACAGCCTTTGATTCGTAGAATTCTGCAAGAGAATGTATACTTGATAAGAATTGGAAAATATGCCAGATGAGGAAAAAGCACACCATGTTTGATGGAATAGTATGGATTAGATGGAACGACTTTGAAAATTATCTTTCTTGATAGCCATTATGTCCAGTTAGATTTAGAAGTTATAATTTGGTGCTTTTGTTTTATTGCCCATACTTTTTAAAGACACATGCAATTACTTAACTCTAAAACTAAACATTACCACCTCAAATATTTCGCTACCCATCGGCGGCTTCATCAGTGAGTTGTACAACTTGTTGTACAAGACACGGGATCATCTAAAATATCTAGGAAACAAAACCTCACAACGTAAATAGATTTAGAAGTTCACCCGGCGTTAATCCTTCATTCCTTTCTTTGGCTATGGGAGATCTTCTGCAGATAGCCCCCTTCAAAGACCTACAAAAACAAATAAAAGCAAACGACCAAATTTTGTCAGTGTTCCTTCCTAACAGCAATGACATTGACAAGTATTAGTACACTTAAACGCCTGGGAGAATGAAATCCCTGTAACTGATTGTCTTATCCCAAAGGGAAAACTTATTCATCCTCCCCAGAGGAAGGCACGTGCTAATGCATAAGGAAAGCAAAACTGCGCTGAACATCATCGAATTTTTCGAAGTCAAATATTGGCCTATCACTTAAAGAAGATTTCGACAATAAACTCACCTTTATAGTCAATTTCGATGATTTTTAGGCCGAAAATAAGAACAAATACTTCTTGTCGACAAACAGCAGACGGAGTAAACTGACAAACTTCAAAGTGGTGATGGAATATATATGCAAAATTCATTGAACTAGACAGACGTAATATCAAAATGAACAACAAACACGAAAATAAAACATGACAGTTTTTATTCGATTATGAAGATTAAGAATACTTATCAATTAAAAGTGATAGTGTTAAAACAGCATTTTTATAGAATAACTTCAGGACAATTGTTTTTAAAGTGAAAAAACGAAGTTTGATTCATAACAGTTGATTGGAAAGAACAATGTGTCGATAAAAGGTGCGATGAGCATGATAAAAACAGTCAAGAGAAATCGAAAGTTGATATGCCATCGAAAGAAAGCATTTATTATTAAAATAATGCGGCATGTTCTTTTGGGGAGAAACGGCGTGTTTTTTTCGCTGGATTCTTTGCTCTACTGCAACCATCTGGATACACCAATCTTTCAAACAAGGTTCTAACAGACGATTACACTACTGCTGGCGGTGAAGAGCTTCTTACCATGATGCACCGCGTTCTTTAATCGAAGTCAACAAACGCAATGCATCTTGGCAAAAAGTTCTTTGTCGTCATTATTAACGTAATCATTTATTGACTTCTTATTGTGTGGTGATAAGGGCCTTTCCAACTTTGCGGATAGCGTTGCAATTTATCCATAAACTGGTCGATTTGATTAAGATAATTTAAAACATCGTTACTGGCGACAACATTGTCTACTCTAAGTAGTAACGTATGCAAATTTCTATGTTTTTCTTGTTTATTTCATGTTAATGTTCTGTTTTTGTCCATGTCTTGTAATGTTCTTGTCGTGTATTCTAAGTAGTTGTTATCTCTATGCAACGGCCTCGGAGAAGATACCCTTTTGCTCCCCGGTGTATTGTCCCAGGTCCTATTAAGTCGTAGGTAGAGTACATTTATAAGCAGTGTAGCTCGTAATATTTAGCGTATGATTTTATTGAAATAAGGAAAAAATGTAGGATATGAAGTGAGGCTAATTGGGCAGGTGTACATCAATTCGATTGCTTCTCGGTTCATCCACGTGTTTCTATTTGATCTGCTTTTCCTTCGAGAGAAATGTTTTGGACACAGTGAATTGAGAACGACTACAGTACTCTGAGTTGTAAAGCCAACTTTTTAGGATAATTCCAGTACCCTTTTTAGTGTTTTTCTAGCAGAGAGGTAACTTTTTTCGAAGTTAACGTGATTTCTCTTCGTTTTTCCCTTTATGCCCGTTTATCTTTCTTTCAGCATCAGTGTCAATGTATGCTGACTTTAACGTCATTCATTGTTCATATACCTTGGAGCCAATTGCGCCTCATTCCATGCGGTACTGCTGTCAACATATCTCAGAGGATGAATAGATTCACAAATGATACCTAGGAGCAAAATGCTCTGAGTACCCCGTATCCGCATTTTAAACTGTGCATTACGGAGCTAAGGGTATACAAGAACGGCAATTTTTGACAGAAAAACAAGCGTATGCTACAAAACTGCTGTCATATATACTTACCCTTATCAGCACGAACTTTCCCCAATACAGAAGATTTTATAACGAGTCACTTTGTAAACATATGTTGCTCTGAAGAATAAATCTCTTTCACAACGTCCTTTCCCTTTCTCTGGTTAAATAAGACATTGGTTGAGGCCTAAAGCATCGTCGTTAAGTAACAAGTCTACAATTATTGGTCTGTGGCCAAAGGACTAAAGTTCAAAATATCGCCTGTCCAAAATGGGACTTTCTTGTATGAATGACTATAACGGTGATGAATAGAAGACGTTTCCGTTTTCTGCACCGCAAGCACACGTGTGCTTGATGTTTGGCAAACTAATCTTACCTCATGCGAAACCAAATTTTGTTTTTTCCCAACAAACGGCCTTTCATAGAAGTTCTACTAATTCTCAGTAAATTTCTTCGCATGTTCTTTCGCTAGCCTGCAGTTTTAAAAGCTATTTTGACTTGTTTTCAAAGTTAAGAGCTAATCCGCTCTCAACCAAATAGGCTGTTGCTGAGAAAAGTATTTTTTGTGAGTTTCTTGCACTTTTTACAGATACTGAAGACTATCCAAATCCAGAAAAAAACATTTTGCAAGACATTTTTTGCATGCTCTGAAACTAGTTATAACATGTCTGGAGTTTGCAATCGACTTCACAGGGAAACTAGTTTTCTTGTTTGAGGTTGTTGCTTTTTATCTATTGGACATTTTTTATCATTTAGACGCTGCTTAGCGTCTCTAGCACTGCGGTGGTGGCGAAAATGAGAGACGAAATGCGAAGGAGAAAAATGCAAAGGATCTTACCGAAGCGCCAGAGAAGCTACGCAGCAGCACCCGAGGAGCTATACGATATATGATAAAAAGCATCCAAAAAGAGAAAGAGCAACGATCTTTCACACGAAATTCGCTCTGCTCTTCGTATAGCCTTCGTAATACGGGGACCGACCTTAGGTTACCTAAGAAAACGTCATCAAATGGCCAGAGATGCTTCTCATATAGCGGTGCAAAAGTATGGAATAGCCTGTCAGCCGAGTGAAAGCAAGCAACCTCCTTGTATAGTTTCCAGAAAACTATCTAAAAACTTTTTCCTTTCGTCGTGATTTTAGGTTTTAATTTTATTGTAAATAGTAAATAGGTTTTGAACAATGTAAATAAGGTTTTATAGTTTGATTTATTCAATAGCTTTTTACTTTGTTTTCTAAATTGTAATGTTTTTAGCGGAGGGCCCCTTGAAAATCAACTTGTGGAAGGGCAACCCTCCTTAAATGTATTAAATGAAATGAAATGAAATCTTAAATCAGAAAAATAGTTTCCCTGTACCAAGATGCTCATCCCCATCCCAGTTAATTTCACCTTCAATATCAGAAGCAGCTGTAGCCAATGCATACTGTAGGTATTGAGCTTTTTGCATGATATTCTCTGCTTCCGAGGGCATAGGCATCAAATCTTTGTGTAATTCGCAATAAACCTAGAGAGGACATTTCCGGAAACAAGCGAACAGCTTCGTGTGATCGGATAGTGAAGTACCCACTCCGGGATCTTAGGCAATGGATTATCACTTTGTTTTGGCATAGCACAGTTTCATCTTCACTTTCAACAGCCAACCACATCTGATTCTAGAAGCTTCACGGAAATGTAATCGTTAATCCCAAGGATACTGCGAAACCTTCAACTCCGCACGTAGACCTTCGTTTGCCACTTCTGAAAAAGCCACGCTTTAATCCACATTCAGAGCCAGCCTCAAATATAGGCATTTGGACATTTTAACAAAACAACCTAATTTCACCTCAAAATATAAAAGTATGAGCACATTCCTTGATTATCAAATCATTATTTGATATAAATTTCTTAGTGTTGTCACTGCCCAGCTTTCAGCAAACGCTGATCATATGCGCTGACAGATAAATTTGGATCGATCTTCGTTTGCGCTGATAGATCATTATGGAACGATCATCGGATCATTTTGGAACGATCATCTTTGTTTGTGCTGATAGCTAGATCATTTTGGGACTATCATCTTTGTTTGCGCTGATCGATCATTTGGGAACGATCATCTTGTTTGCGCTGATAGATCATTTTGGAACGATCATCTTTGTTTGCACTGATAGATCATTTTGGAACGATCATCTTTGCTTGCGCTGATAGCTAGATCCTTTTTGGACGATCTCCATAATCGTGAAAAACAAATTTCCAAAGGGATTGACAGCTAGCCTTTCGGCAAATGCTGATCGATCATTTTGGGACGATAGTCTTAACCGTTTAAAACAAATTTCCGAAGGGATTCACAAACTTAAATCCTCAGAATTTGTGAGCATCTTGTTTAAGCAGCTGTAAGGATATTTACACAGATGGTGACCAACGTAAACCAATTTGAATTCAAATAAATCTCTTTGAATCAACTGCAACCCCTACCAAAAGATCCAACATTTGAGGCAACGCTTAACGCGGGCAATTGTTGGTTGAAATGTTAGATCGATTGACCAACTCGTAGAACCCCGACCCTGCCAAAAGATCCACCATTTGAGGTACCGTTGTACCGAATAGCTGTTGGTTGAAATGTTTGATCGATTGGTCACCTTTTTAAATACCGACCCGGTTGAAGGATCCGGCTTTTGAAGCCACGTTTATTCCACAATTGTTGATTGAAAGGCTGGATCATATATGGCCACCCTCGTTAATTCCTGATCAGGGCAAACGATCCAGCATATTAAACGACGTTTGGCTAAGCAATTTTTGGTTGACATGTTACGACTGGCCGCTCTCATTAATTCCTGATCCGGGCAAAGGATCCAACAAGGTTGAATCAAGGTTTTGAAGCAAGGTTTTGCTAAGCAATTGTTGGCTGTAATGCTAGGTCACCTTGCAACGCTCTTTTAATCTTGACTCGGGCAAGGGATCCAGCATCATCCAACAACATCTTATAACAATGGGTTCCCAGTTTCATCAGGTGTTCCCGACATTTTTCACCTTTTCAGATTTCAGTCCTAACAAATGTTGGGTCTACAAACAGATGTGGGACTTGCCAAGGTGGTGCCAAAACAAACCAGCAGTGGAGGCCGAACGATCGCACGATCCCGGTGGCAACCAAATTTGAGGCTATGTAGATTATGTTCTTCCTTATGGTCACTTTTATTTTGCATGCTAAGGCTCTCCCGATATGCAATTAAAATGTGATAACATCCTTAACTTGTAGAACGATCTTAGCTAAGCTCGTCACCAAACAGGCTTAATAGATATGAGGGGGAATCTTACCTTGAATTTCAAACCAAGTGGCAAGTAGCAACCAAATTGGAGACTATATGAATGACTTACTGGCTCACATGCTCATGTTTGTTTCCAGGGCAAGGCTCTTACGATGTTCAATTGGAATTTCAGAAAATCTGCAACGGGGTAGAACAATCTTAATTGAGTTTCCTATCTGACTGAGTTGCTAAATACGAGAGGCGATCTGACCTGTAAGTTAAGTTCCTGTGGCAGTCAGATATGAGACTACGTGGATGACATTCTTTCTTATGATCATTTTATCTTGCATGACAAAGTTCTTACAACGCTCAGTTGGTACATCTTCAATTTGTAGAACAAGCTGAACTAAGTTTGCTATCTGACAGCTTACTAAATAAGAGCAACAATCATGCTTCAGTCCCTGTGGCAACTAATTGGAGACTATATGGATGACTTGCTTGCTTATGCTCACTTTCTGAATGGCTAAGCTTTTACGACGTTCAATTAAATTGCTATTTCAGGGCCTCAGCTTTTAGAAAAACCTTAACAGAGATTGCCAACGGACAGGCTTACTGCACAGGGTGCACCAAATCAAAGCTGTTGGCCAAAAGGTTTAAATTACTACGCAACGAAAGGTCTGACATAAATGAGATGCTGATATTCTGAGATCCTAAGTCCCGTGCTTTCATTTGATATACAAATTTTGCAAAATAGGTTTGTAGGGTATTCGCAGGCAAGAAGAAAGTGGCCATATGCCAAAGTGAGATAGCACCATTCTACATTGTTTTATCTCCATCTTTGTTTGAATAGAGAAACTAACATTGCTAACCTTTTGTTTCGTCTGATTCTGTAATCAGCACAGGGAGCTTGCACTGCAACAGTCGTAAATGATTTCATTATTTAGCGATAAAATCAACACAGTTATTGATAAAAATGTTTCCCACAATGAGACTCTGTGCAATAGCTTTAGCTGCATTCCGGTTTTTCAAAGAAATTTTTCAAGCTACACATTTCAGCTTATTTGGGAAATATGCTGGCGAAGGGCTCCTTTATTCACAACTGTTCAACTTGCTGCTTGCTCTCCCACTCTTTGATGATCCAAACAATGCAAAATGATAGGGCAAATTTTAAAGTTACATCAAACCATGCAATTAGCACAATTTCAGAAGGAAGTGCTGTCTCAGTTTGACATATGGCTATTTCTTCTTCCTTACGAATTCCCTAATTACCTATTTTGCAAACCCTGTATATCGAATGAAAGCAACGGCGTATGGCATTCAGAATCAGTATCTCATTTATGTAAGAACTTTCGTCGCGTAGTAAATTAAAGTTTCTACAGGTAGCCTTTTTTGATATACCCTGTATAAGAAGAATCAATCTTACCTTTAACTTCAGTCCCAGTGAGAACCAAATTTGAGGCTATGTAGATGACTTCCTACCTTATGAAAACCTTTGCATTGCACGGCAGACCTCTTGCGATGTTCAGTTAAAATGTTAGCACGTCCTTATCTTGCAGAACAATCTTGATTGCATTTGCTACTTGACTTTATTCACTTCATCACTTGAATTGTACGCATTTATTTAGCGCGCCTCTACTTGCAACACAAGAGTCCGGAGTTCTGTAATTCTCACGTCTTTCTGCTGTTAAACTTCACAGCTAGAGACCTAGTCCCGCCCGATCTCGTTCGCCTGATCTTGTTTTCTAATCTCCAAATGTTAACGACCAGGGAAGGAAGGCAAGGCAGTTGTATCAGTGAATTTCTTGCAGTTGTGTTCAGATCTTGTTTCCTTGCAACATCAACATCGAAGTTCCATCAAATCGTATAGTAGCTGATAATTTCAAAACTAGATTTATGCTTGTCTTATAATATTGAATGTCTCGATCGCGCTGAAATCTAGAGTTAATGTTCGAAGAACGGATGACAATCGTGCAAATAACTCAACTGCAAAGAATAATTTCAACACAACAAAACCGTTTGTATCTCTTAAGACTGTTCCCTTAACTGCAGCATCTCGAAAGTGTATAGAAGCAATTCCATCGAAGCCTGGTAACTTTGAGTTTTTTTCCTAGCTTCTTCCCGTAAAGCTTCGTCGCTTTTTGTCAACCCTCTTGACAATGCACTTCCTAGCGCCACGGGAATATATCGTCTACTCTTCCTTGTTACTTGAACTTACTTGTTACTTCCTTGTTACTTCGACTGACTTTGTTGTCTGTCCTTTTTGAAAGCTTTATCAATAACTTGATGACTAACCAGTTCTAGTGATACGCTCCCTTCTTCTGACAAATTGCAACTGAGGATGTCGCCTCGCAACGCTGAAAGATATTATCAATTGGGTTATCTTTCACTGAAGGTGTGTCTTAAGTTGGATAATCAAGACATCTGGCTTGTAACTTATTGCACCATGTGCTGTTCTGTTGAACGTTGTTTTTATTTTCCGTCAAACTAAATCAAGATTGTGGCCAAACAATATGAAATGCGATAAAGAAACAACTCTATCTAATTGATCAGTTAGAGTCTTTAAATTTCATAATTTCCGCATACTAACCGGTTGTGTGTTTGTGTGTTGTACAAGAAAATATGATAGTTCTGTGCAATAAAGACCGAGGGCTTTATATTTTCCTATTCAATGAGATGACAAACATACGCGGCAACGGGAAATCGTGGCAAATGTGCAATTATCCAACGGGGTTGGCGGAATCCTTGTAACAATAACTAAAGTCCCGATTTCGCTTGGTCAGTTTTCCAAAAATCTACCCTTTGGATCAGAAAAATATGAACGTCGCTTGTGAGGCTAGGGCCTCGTGAATAAGACGGTAGTAACAAGTTCGGATATCTTTTAATAGCTGATATTTTAATAATCTTAAAATGCTTTTCAGGCTGAAATCAGTCACTTCGTGTCGATTTTAAAAGGGATTGTCGTGATAAAGTCCCATCTAAAATTCTTGAGAAATGACCTTAAATGACGATGTCTGCTCAACCCTAATCGACATGGGGCCGGGGGGTATTTTCCACCCCCCTCGAGGTTTTTCTTGCTGCGTTTTTCAAAGACGTCAACTATGTCCCCCAAACCTACCTGACTTTTACTAATTATCTATTAGCCACATTTTGACCAAAAATTTCCAAACAATGAAGCTCACAGGTCACGTGATATGCCCATATTTGGAAGCAGGTAGCAAACAAAGCATTGTTTTTGATTATTTCAATGGAAATATTTGGTCATATTATGAAGTATTATACACCAAATGAGTCAGTAAACGAAGAGCTTTAATTTGATACCAGAATTTCTGGAATTTGATTATGTCAGCATTTTTTGATAATGACGTCATAATGTCTGCCATTTTGGGCTAATCAGCAAATTTTTTGAATTTTTTCGAAATCTTTAATTGAAAAGACTCCAATGATACGTTTGTAATGGAGTATTACTAATTAACAGCTTCTTTTGGTCTATATTTACAGAGAACAAATTAATTGCACAAATGACGTCATTCAAACTGGCTAATTTCTGCCAAACTATCACTCCAAAATCATTAATTTCGGTAAAATTATATTTTCATATCAAATTTGTGGCTAAAGTGAACCAAAACCTGCAAAATTTTCAAGCAAAACCTTCCTTAAATTCCAATTTAACTTGGAAGCCGGATTTTCACTGATTTTCAACTTCATGACGTCACTGTGACGTCATAAGGTGTTGCAGCTACACCCAAATTGCACTACATGCTAGAAACTACTTGATCTGTAACGATGCCAAATTGTATTGAATTCTGAAGAGACTAAAGTAGTTTTCAGAGGGGGATGAGAAGAACCCCCCTCCCCCATAAATGGTAGCTCGAAAGAAGCCCACATGGATTAGGGTTAAATGTCTGCATTACAGCTAAGACTTAAAGATGTTTCAGCCACATTTATCCTTTTGGAAGAATGAACAATAATCCCACAAGTGTAACGACTTCAATATTTGCTCTTCCCCATTTACTCTTGTGGGGTCTCCAAACAGCTTCTCAAGAAGGTAAAGCATGCTAAAACGTGTTCAATTCATTGCTGTAAAGCAAAAAACCGACAAAATCTGATCAACATTTATTTTCAAGCTTTTTGAAATTGAGAACACCCTTCGTAGTTTCATAAGAGAGTAACCGGCCTCTGGCAGGTAAATGTTAATATCCAATTTAAAATACATCTGCTTTTAAGCAAGATATTTGCCAGTATCATTGCTTTGATGTTCTGGGAGTAGTCATTTTTCACATGTCGTGCGTTTTCTACTCACCCTGTGTCATCATGGCATTAGTCAATTTTCCAGTATGTTTCAAAGCTTGCTCGAGTTGAGACAAAGCATCTAACGCCTGTCTGAAAATCTAGTTCATCAGAACCTGTCATTTTCATTTCATTTCATTTTCAATTTTTTAGGCATGGTAGCCACTCAGTTAGAGAAAACTGTTTTACAGGGGGCCATGCAATTATAATACTCTAAAACTAAATTAAATATTTTACACAAAATAACTAATCAATAACCTAATTACAATCGTTAAAAAGAAATTTCAAAAGAAAACATTGAAAACGAAAAGGGGGTTTTGTTGATTCTTCGAGGACGGAAGATCATTTTATGGCTTTCACATAATTTTTCAAAGTTGACGCATTTTTAGTCTTTTTAGATAAACCATTCCAAAGTTTCGCACCCTGATAAGAGAAGCATCTCTGTCCTGTGGTCGTTCTTAGAAAAGGGGACTCTTAGGTCATAATCCGAATTTCTGAGAGACCGTGTTGTAGAGACGTTGACTTTAGTAAACATGTCACTCATATAGGATGGTGCATCACCATTCAGGGATTTGTAAACAATCCTTGCAGATTCAAGATCAATTATTTCCCTTACTGTGGACCATCCGAGTGCACGAATGACTGGGAGTGGCGAAGCATCGAATGGGCTGTTAGTGATCAATTTTGCCGCTCGATTTTGCAGTTTTTGCAATTTTCCTATAATTGATACACCAGCATTACCCCAAACCGGGCAGCAGTATCTGAAATAGGGCTCTACCAAACTTCTATACATTGTTTCAATCGTAGCGGGCGGAAGGTATTGCTTTGCATAACGAAGAATGCCAATACCCCTGGAGATCTTTTTCGTGACAGTGGTTAAATGATTCGTCCATTTTAGTTCTTGATCCACTTGAACTCCGAGGTATTTTACATCACTTACAAGTCTGACATCTTCAGAACCTATTCTAAACTGCGGCTTAGGGGCATCAGGAGTATCTACCTTGTGTAGCTTTTTGTTGCTTCCAATTATCATTGCTTCTGTCTTTCTGTATAACTAGGAAGTTAAGCGCTCGCTTCGCTCGCGCTTCAACATTCCTAGCTCCTGCGGAGAGCTCTCAAAGAATATCTGATGATCCACCTTGAATGTACAATAAGTAGTTGTGGTTGTGGATAGAATGCTAAAACTTCTTGTTATTCACCCATGAAAGTGCTAAAGTGGAATTTTGTGTTTGTATGGATCTGAACAGTTTGATACAACAGATTACCATTTTGCTGCATTAGGCATAAAACAAACCTCTTTGTGATGCACACCAGAACTGTCCAGTTCTTTAAATTTTACAAAAGAAAGACCGTAGGCAGGTGCGCAGTATCACAATTCTTTTGCCTTGAGAGAATTCTTATGAATCTCTTAATTTCCTCTGAAGAATTCCATAAGAAAGTGAAGGATTATTGAAAAATATTAAGAATTCAAAGAATTTTTGACAATCAAGTTGATCAATATGCTGAAATTCAGTGAGTTCTTGACTGTGTATCATGTTTCAGTTTATATAGTAGAACTTCTTCACAGCATATTTTTGTCAGGCTGATCCTGAAATAATTGTTACATAAATTGTAACAATGGATCAAAGGAAAATACAGTACATTACATTGTTTTTGACTCATGACTGCAATCAATATGCGGTGCAGTTGTGCACTCCCATCAGATTGCCAAGATCTGCACCAAAGTATGATCATATGACGAAGCCCCTTCTCAGTGATAATAGCTTCACGCTAGCGAACCTATACGCACTACTGTGGTGGATACGCCATACAGAGGCGGGGTATTATGCTTGATGTGGTGGATACGCCATACAGAGGCGGGGTATTATGCTAACGTGGTGGGGTATTATGCTTGTTGTAGTGGATACGCCATACAGAGGCGGGGTATTATGCTAACGTGGTGGGGTATTATGCTCCGCCTCTGTATGGCGTATCCACCACATCAAGCATAATACCCCACCACGTTAGCATAATACCCTCTGTATGGCGTATCCACCACAACAAGCATAATACCCCACCACGTTAGCATAATACCCCGCCTCTGTATGGCGTATCCACCACATCAAGCATAATACCCCACCACGTTAGCATAATACCCCGCCTCCGTATGGCGTATCCACCACATCAAGCATAATACCCCGCCTCTGTATGGCGTATCCACCACAGTAGTGCGTATAGGTTCGTTAGCGTGAGCTTGTTTATCATCTCCACCTTATTTTTAACATGAAAATCTTGCTAATTCAATAACAATAAGCCCCACATAATGCTTTTGTCACCAAAATACTTTATTTTGCATTAAATGATCCCATGTTAATCTTTTGAAAAATAGAACCCAATGTTCCTTAAAGTTTCTTATACCAAAGAGTCTCAAGATTGGGTGCCATGAAACGTTTGGGAAGTTGGTAACAGTTTGCTCTGCTTGCCAGCTTAGAAAACTTGTATTCATAAGGTGTACAACTTTTGCAGCTTGCAGCTTACAACAAAAGGTTCTTTGCATCTGCTAAGGATCTATTTTTACCCTCACCGCCTTTAGACTTTAATTGCGCTTGCATCTTTCACTTTCTTTCATTCACCACTACACTGAGGCCAAATCATGCATGCATTGCAATCTGGTCTCCAGGAACCTAAAGGAAATGAAAAGAAGTAAAATCCTAAATACACTGGATATAAAGCATGTAAACCTTTGCAACATGTTTTTGTTAGACTGATCTTGAAATATTTGTTCCAAAAATTTCAACAATGAATGGAAGGAAGCACTGTATGGAACGTTACTTTTGACACCAATTTTCCTTTATCATTGAGAAGCACAATACATTGTAACATTACATATGGCATAAACTGCAAATGGTGCTTTCACATTGGACTGCCAAGATCCCATATAGAAATTGATAATGACAATGGACCTATGATCTCCTGATAGCCACCACACATCCCATCTCAATAATAACTGTTTGTTTATCAGCTGCAGCCCATTTGTAGAATCAAGATGTTTGCAATGTTCCAATATCCCCACATAATACTTTTGCCATCAAAAGACTATGTTTCATCAAAGAACCTAATCTTAATCTTTTGAAAATGAAACCAATACTCCAGGCCAGGTTGGAAAACTTCCATTAATGTGTACAACTTTTTGCAGCTTGCCACTACGACAATATGCTATTGCATCTAATAACAGAGGATCTATGCTTACTCTTACAGCCTTTAAAAGTTTACTTGCAGCTTACACCTTCAATTTGTTTTTCACCAACCATTGCATATGCATTTTTTTGGTAAAAAATTTTAGAACAATTTTATGGGGAATACCATACCATCTACAGCTTTGTTTGAAATTTCCATGAGCAACCTGTGTTGTAAACACTTCTTGAAATTTTAGGGATAAATCTACCTTGAGGCAGGGGTGGCGCCAGCAATCTTCAGACGGAGGGCAGGAGCTTCTGACAGGGGGGCTGAAATGGGAAAAATGAAATGGGAAAAATTCAGTTTTTGTACATCATTTTGCCAAAATTCCTCCAACAGAAACCCGAAATTTCCTCCAACACAGGGGGGCAAGTGGCTTCCGACAGGGGGCTGTAGCTCCCTCTGGCCCTCCCCTGGCGCCACGCCACCACTGCTTTGAGGCTCCACCATGTCATAAGGACAATCAAAAATGAGGCTCCAACTCCATCCAAGCAATAAGATAGCATGGGCCTAGGCCTAGTAGGATAAGCCAAGCAAATGAGGATTCAAAGCTATGAAAATATTGGCTAACATCACCTTTAATCTGCAATGTTTATGAATTTCTTCTGATCTGATAATGCTCTCATCTGAATTAGGCCTGCTAAAAAGGCCGACGTATGGACGTAGCAGTGATCATCTGGGCAGCACTTGGCAGCCATTGGCCCCGTCATCTTGCTCGTCATTTGCTTCACACGATACGGAAAGTTGTGACCTTTGGTGACCTTCCAGGAATCCCCAAAAGGCTCCACATCGCATGCGCATTTACGATTTACTTCACTGACGTAATATGCAAATTAGAATGGCTATTGAGAACAAGTGCAAGAAACAATAGCGCGGAAGCGCATGACAGCTTGAGCCCTGGTGAGCCCCAAAGCTATAGTTTTTAGAACCAATCAAAAAGTGAATAAACAAGGACATACATCGAATGGTCCCTTTGTCATTACATCGAATGCCCCCTTTGTCTTCTTATTGTGTTGATTGTTAAATTTACAATGGAAAACAAAAGAAGAAAGCTAATTGGATAATCGTTTACCTGCCTTATATATATAGATGCTCTATATCACATTATAATATGAGGAATTACAGTATCTCCAAATTCCCAAGCTAAACCTTGAATTAACCAAGAAATGATTTCATTGCTCGGGCATTAAGGCTTGGAATGATATTCCAGTTAATATCAGAGAACTGTCATCACTACGCCTGTTTAAAATACATCTGAAAAGACATTTTATGACCCTTAGATAATCAATTCAAGCCCCCTCAAGAACGACTCCCACGAAGATCAGATTTATTAATTACGATATGTTCATATCCTTTTCAAGTTGTATTGGGATATCGCTATGTAAAGAGAATTATATATTTGTCATTATCATTCGTTAGCAAATTATTAGCGATTTTTCTCTGAAACTGTTTCCGACATTGTTTGAAATAGGTAAGCAAAACTTAATTTCGTCACGTTTCAAGTGCTATGACTCTACTTCTGTTTGATGATCAAGATTTGGGTACAGTTGCAAACAGAATCGCATTTGAAAGCAACTATTTGCTTCATTAAAGCCTCAGCAAGGTTGAACAATGTTGAAATATAAACAGCAGCAGCCCTTCTTATTTAATTGTATTTACAAATTTGTATTACGATTTAACCATTGGTTAGAATCTACGTGGAATTCATGTTGAGGACTCCGTGGCATCGTGTCCTTCCTAGCCATAAATTTCTCAGTGTATAGTATATTTGAATATTTCATATTTCATATTTGAATCTTTTAAGGAGGGTTGCCCTTCGGCCGAAGCCGTTTTTCAAGGGGCCCTCCGATAAAAACTTAATTACAATAAACAGTTAATAATAAAACTAGAATATAGAAAGCCATAATTTAAAAGCCTATTTACAATAATACAGTATTTGCAATGGAAAGAAAAAGTTAACCCTTTATTGATTTCTTAAAACCATTTAGGGAGGATGCCGTCTTAGACTCAGCAGGAAGGCTATTCCATAGTTTAGCTCCCCGGAAAGAGAAGCATTTTTGCCCATTTGCTGAATTTTTCTTTGGCAACCTTAAATCAGTCTCAGTGTTCCGGAGGTTGCGGGAGGCGCATGCTGAGTTTCTGGTGAAGAGATTGCACAGGTATTGCGGAGCCAAATCACTGAGTGACTTGAAGACCATTGTTTTAGACTCATTACCGATGAGTTCTTCAATGGTCTTCAAGCCCAACTCCACAATAAGTGGTCTGTTTTGGGGTATCAAAGCTGCTATTTGTAATGATTCTAGCAGCACGATTTTGGAGCTTTTGCAGCTGGTTGATTTCTGTAGAACCAGCACAGCCCCAGACAGAGCAACAGTATCGAAAGTGGGGCTCAACAATACCTGTGTAGAGAGTTTTCAAACTTGTCATAGGCAGAAAGAATTTAGCATGTCTCAAAAAGCCGATCGCCCTGGAGACTTTGGTAGAAACTGCCTTAATTTGCTCTTTCCAATCTAAAGAGCAATCGATTTGCACTCCAAGGTACTTTGTCTTTTGAACTACTTCGAGTTCATTGTCACGTATTTTCAGTTCCAAGGCTTCACTTCGACTTTTGAGAGAGTTGTGTTTCTGCTTGGTGGAAATGAGCATTGAATGAGTTTTTGCCACATTCAACGAAAGCTTATTGCCTTGCAGCCAAGTCTCAAGTTTCGTAAGATCGCTATTTATAGCCTCATTCAACTGAGTCAAATCGTGAGACTGATGACAAAGACTGGTGTCATCAGCATACATAGTCACAGATGAACCTTGAGGAAGATCATTGACATAGATGAGGAAGAGAAGCGGGCCAAGGCATGAACCCTGTGGGACTCTCACTTCTATTTCCCCGACATCCGAATCAACGCCATTAACCCTACAAAATTGTTTGCGGTTCGATAGGTAAGACCTAAACCAAGACAGCTCTCGCTGTTGAACACCATAAAGTTCGAGCTTTTTACAGAGAATATCATGGTCGACCGTATCAAATGCCTTTTTCAGGTCAATAGATACTAATCCCACGAGCTTACCTAGATCAAGCCCGTTGTACCAGTCATCGCTCATTTTAAGCAAACATGTTAGTGTGGAATGAAGGCGCAAGAAACCTGATTGGTCAGATGTAAAGAGACCATTTTCTTTCATATACTGGTACAACTTGTTAAAAACAAGTTTTTCAAAGAGCTTTGAGATGACAGGCAAGACTGATATGGGGCGATAATTAGACTTTTCCGCCCTATCTCCATCTTTGAAAATCGGAGTAATTCTAGCTACTTTCCAAGAATCTGGAAACTGGCTAGTTTCAATGGATGTGTTAAACAAGAAAGCTAGGGAAGTATCAATATATGGCAAAGCAAGCTTCATAAAGCAGCTAGAGATATTGTCAATCCCAAAGAGTGAAACTTAGCCTTATCTTTGTTAACTTCATATTCACCCGACAGAAGGGGGTTGGCGGCAGGTTGTATTTTATCTGCAAGATCCCTTCCTATAGTGCAAAAGAAATTGTTCATAGCATTAGAAATATCCTTTTTATTCCGAGTTTCAGTACCAGATTCTTTGAGACAATCAATGCTACTTGACTTTGATCTCTTGTTGAGAAGTTCATTAATTGTTTTCCAAGATTCTTTCATATTACCTTTACATGCAGAAATCCTATTGGCATAATGCTGCTTCTTCAACTGAGCATTAAGGGCCTTGACATTATTACGGATTTGTCTATAAGAGTCCATAAGGATTGGGGATTTACCTTTGACCGCTGATTTTTTTATTTTGTCTCTTGTTCGCATCAAGTCCCTAAGATCCTTGTCAATCCATGGGCAACATTTCTCAGAGACCCGCATTTCACTCAAAGGGGCATGTTTTTCTATGACGAGAGAAAACATTTCAGACCAATAGTTAACAAGCAAATTGATATCGTCAGTTTCTGTATGCATTTGTTCCCAACATATCCCAGAAACATCAGCAAGGAATGCTTCCTCGTTAAAATTTTTCATTTTGCGAGTCTTAATCGTTTTGTGACCTTTTTCTACTGCACCATTAAACTTCCGAATGCAGTAAACCATATAGTGATCACTCAAGGAAACCTCGTGCACTCCTGATTTCATAATGTTTCTGGGACATGTTGTAGCAACATGGTCAATGACAGTTGCAGTGCCAAGGGTGACTCTTGTTGGTTCCTTGATAAGCTGTTTGAAGCTGAAAAGCTCATACAAACTAGAAATGTGTTTTGCATTGTTATCCAATGTCTGATCCGATGATTTTTCGGCAAGATCACAATTTGTGTCTCCAAGGAGAATAATTTCCTTGCCCTCCTTGTCAAGGAAAGCTAGAGCGTTTTCCAGCTTATCAAAGGAGTCAACAGGGTCACTTGGTGGTCTGTACCAAGCAACAACGAGAAAGGGCTGGCTTTTGAGTGGGGAAATTTCAATACAGAGAAGTTCCAGTCCATCGGAAGGCACAGCATCCCTCGGTGTCATTTTGATAGAGTCTCTTACATAAAAAGCGACACCACCACCGTTGCAGGTCCTGTCAAGGCGTTTTTGCTGATAAACGGAAATTTCAGTAAGCTCTTTTGGAATGGTGCATCAAGCTTAGTTTCGTTTAGGGCAAGAATAATTGTAATTGTAGCCCGTAGTTTTAATTATCTTCGTGTTTAATGACAAATGGCGGATCTATAGCGTCTTGTTTAAAAATAGAACAAATAGTAGCTGCATGCCTTCATTTGTCTCTTGAGATCATCAAATACAATGAGACACAATAGGCTATATTTAGATTGCCCATGCCTCTAACTTATGTCTCTTTATGTAGGGTGTCCCAGAAAATTTGTGCCCCATTTGCCTGAAGATTACGAACAAACGGCAAAAGGTCCTCGCCATACTTTTACATCATGTTACTCTTCAGATGTTCAATTAAAGTTTACTACCATCCCCGTAAAAATCTGTTGAAAAATGATGGAGCTACGACGTTCAGAAGACTAAATTTACCTGATGACTGAAACCAGCGGTCGGCCATTTGTATTACTATTTTGTAACGATAAACAGCTTCATGGATGAGCCGAAACAGTATCCTCCAATTTCATAGCCCTCGCGAAAGTTTCAATAATCATCAGAGAATTCAGTATTTCTTATCCCATGATCCTTCATTGAACGTCAAAACGAAGACAAGGATCCAAAGAAAATAAGCAGTCAAACGGTAATGACAAACATATAATCACGTTTGCTTGCAGGTGTGGTGAGAGAACCAATTATTTCGTTTAAAGGGGCAGCGTCACGTAATGTAAACAAACTTCTTTCCAAACGATGATTTTTCAGGATTTTTGATAGTCTATATCACAGAGATTTTCCACAACTTTTCTCGAAATATAGGTGTTAATTTGAACATGGACTCTTGAATTTTCTAGAGAAATAAACCAAACACTCATACGTTGTAGGATTGCAGAGATATTGGTGGATTTTTAGAAGTAACTTTATCGTGGATTCACCCCATCCACCAAAATCTGAGCGGAACACAATGGCCACGTGTGGGAAACAATATAGATCATCGAGATAACAGGTTTGTTTACGGTTACGTGACGCTGCCCCTTTAATGATCAGTTCAAAAATGCAGCTCCAAAAATCTTTTGCCCTTCTCGTTTCTTTTGGTTTATTGTCTTCGGTAGTAAATAAACAATTGCTTGTAACAAATGAAGGAAGAAATCTATGTAGGGATGGCGACAAATTAAATGTGAAATACATTTTTGTCGAAAATTTCGATTTTCTATTACTTTGGGAATTCTTATCTCCATTTTTGCACTCCATCAAAGATCGTGGGGTACAAAATAGTTGAACTCTCTGATGATAATTGGAATTTACATGAGAGCTATGACATTAGAGGCTGCTATTTCAGTTCATCCATGAAGCTGTTTATCGTCGCAAAATACTAAAGATAAAATGGCCGACCGCTGGTTTCAGTCAACAGGCAAATTTGGTCTTCTGAAAGTCATAGCTCCATCATTTTGCAACGGATTTTCACGTAACGGGGACGGTAGCAAACTTTAATTGAACATCTGGAGAGCAACATCATGGACAAGGTTAATGAGAATCCTTTGCTGTTTTGTCGCAATCTTCGGGCAAACGGGGCACAATTTTTCTGGGACACCCCGTATGTTATTTAAAATCTTGGAAATACGCACAGCATCCCCTGTGCTGGTCTAAATTTTAAAAGCACTTTATACACTAACGTCAGGTTTTCCAAGTCTTTTCTGGCTGCAGACAAGGCGGTATTGAATCACCTGTCATTTTCAATATATACCCGGATTTTGTTTTACGATGCACTGAGCATGAGATACTGGAAAAATTCCCGCATACCGGACTTCACTACTCTTATCTAATTCCTGGACACTGTTCAACGCGCCAGCAACGAAATCTTCACGGTCTTTCCGGTGTTCAACGCCTAAGAATGATCTTACATGCTGATGATATGGTCCTTTTATCTAGCGATATTGATGAACTCTCGGAAACAGTAAACATGTACCATGCTACATTCACAAGATATGGACTTAAAATCTCAATCAATAAGACCGAAACTATGGCTTTCAACTTGCATGAGGAAGTTAGAGCCAAGCCATCACTCATTAAAATTAGTGGGTACAGCTTTTAAAAATGTTCGTAAGTTTAAATATCTAGGACACATGATCACTAACAATGATGAAGACCCTTCCTGTTACCTAAATTTCCGCATTTCACCTGTTTTCCACAAATGGAATGAGCTTAAATTAAACATGTAAAAACTGATAGGAAGATTCTGATGTCCACCCGAACAAAGATTCTTGAAGCACGTGTAAGCAGCCGACTGTTATATAGTGTTTCAGCATGGGAGGTCACAACAAGCGAATCAAGAAAATTGAGTCCATCTGGCATAATTTCCTCAGAAGAATGATCAAGCAAAGATGGGCTTAAACGTAGAAATGTCCCCACTGAATACTCCAAAGACGTAAAAAGATCAAAGAAATAGAAAAACGAAGACGAGACAGATACAGCAGTTTCCTGAGCAAATTAAAACTTGACAGCCAAGAATCCCTGCTATTGCCAGCATCCGTCAACAAACTTGTAAACTTCAACTTTGTGTTATTAATCTTCGTAAAATATTCCGTTGAGACTTTCTTCCTTCCAATGCTTTATTTCGTTTTTAACTTAAAGAAACTTGTTTAGGTTCATTTGGGGTTTTTTTCTATGTATATATCATCAATTAAAAAATTTACAAATACAAGATACTCACTACACTATTTACAAAATACTCTACGATACTACAAATACAATACCACGAGGAGCAAGATATCATATCTACCCCGTGGCTTTGGGAAGAAGAAAAAACAAAAGAGAAGGAAAAAGGCAAGACTACATAGAACAATACTCAAAAAGAAAATTCACTAAAAAGGGGGACTTGGCGGCTGCTCGACGGATGGCAAAGATTTGAACGAATTCAATATAATCGACCAGTTTCATGGATAAACTGTAGAGTTAACTCAAGGATATTTCTATTGATTTCATCTGGGAAGTCCTTACTACCATACATAAACAGTTGCGTTAAAACCTCGTTTGAAGGGTTAGTGAATCCAAACGATCGAACTAAAGCAAGAACTCCAGCGAGAAGATCTCGTCGTTGGGTATCAAAGGATGGACAGAGCAACAAAAAAATTTGGGGTTTGCTTGAAGGCAAGCATCTATGTCAAGACAATAAATTAACGGTCGTTTTACGGCAAATCATTACAAGCTGCTGGATAATTGGAAAATGTTGGAATGACAATTTTTGGCAAAACGTCATGCCTGCAGTAAACAACATAAGAAAAAGTCCAATTCAAAAATCATTCCCCTTCCTCCCTTTAACCCTACAGTATTTTAACCGGGGGGGGGGCGTTTTTCGCCCCCCTCCCAAACTTTTTTTAATAGCTCCTAAACGATGAGAGCTATGGCACTGAAACTCACTGAATTTTCCTAAAATTTAACTGGCAATCAGAAAATAAAAATTTCAATGCCTATCGTTAGACCACGTGACCACCAGATGCCCATATTTGGAGAGTGGTCACAAAGAAAATCGTGAAAACTGCTCTAGTTTCTATATTTCGTGCCGAATCTTGTCAATATATATACCATTCAATTTGTCTCGATGAGTACTTTCATTTGATATATAATTTATCTATATTTGCTCACGTCAGCAATTCATAATTTCTATGACGTCATACGTCTTTATGACGTCATGTTTCTAATGAATTAGCAGTTTTTATATGAAAAATCACGTAATGACTTGAAATATTGATAAAACTATTTGATTTCACTCAAATTATGTGAAATTGATGGTGTTTAAGCATTATTTTTGAAGAATCAATTTTGCATTGAATCGAATAACCGTTATTTATTTAGTTAATTAATTAGGAACCACAAATATTCATACAAAACTGAATGAAATCTCAAACTAATGCTATCAAGTAAGTATTTGGATAGTTTTTAGCCTATTTTAGCCAGTTATTTAATGTAAATCTACTTGTTTTTCCTGATAGCTCAATTTTGTCAAAATTTGCCCTATTTTTGGTTGCCTAGCAACCAATCACGTGATTAAAAATTAATTGATGCTATTTTTGGATTCTCCTTTGTTTAATTATAACACAGTGCAAGTTTCATTGTCATAGCTATTATAGTTCCGAAGATAATTAGGGGGCGAAAAACGCCCCCCCCCCCGGTAGAAAAATCACTTTTTTTCACCCGGTTAAAATAGGGTTAACAGCAGTGAGGATTATGAGAGGGTGAAACGAACGTGACTTCGCAATCATGTTTCATTAGACTTTATTTTTGCTCCTCTGGAAGCCTGCTTACTAAGGTCAAATCATGTTCCGACAAAGGGATCATAACCTCGCAAGCATGTTTTATTAGGGCCTATGTGGGTCATTACGCCATTTGAAGGAGACTGGCCAAAGCCGCTCAGATAATGCTCTGACAGCAAGGATATAGTTTTATGCTCCTTTGGAGCGTCTTTGACTCTTTGTCTCAGAGGAAGTCTGACCTAAGCGTATCAAATTAGCCTTCGACAGGAAGAATACATGAATTTGTAATGATGCTCCGTCAAAAACCTTTAAAGAAACTTCTTTGCACATCTGCCTCCTCATTGTGAGATCCTGCAATGCTTTCATGAATGCTTACAACAAAACTGAACATTATTAAGGAACTTTGAATCTTGTTTTCACATCTGCCCTCCACCTGCTCATAAACTCTACCATGTTGATGTCAAACGACCTAAACATCCCGTCACAGCGAGATGTGGCCTACAATGCAAAGACATGTGTGCACGTGTTTCGCCAGGTTGTGACTGAACCGACAAGCCTGGTTTCCATGTCAACTCATGCCGCATTATTGCTCGCTTTGGCTTTACCCCCCCCCCCCCTCCCCCGGGTGGGGTACTTAGTATATCTTACAGACGGGATGTGCACTCCTTCCCAGGTATCGTTTTCGCCTCTTTTTTCTAACGCCGGTATCAAAATAAGGCAATTTTTCTAAAGCCGGTTGTCAAAAGTGTTATTTCATTGCTTCCCTGTGGATTTTTTAAGTTTTTGAGTGATCTGTTTGCCGATTTGTTCTAAAGCCAGCTGTCATGTTGTGGGAAAAATTCTAAAGCCGGCTGAAAAAATCATTTCTTGGAGTGCACTCCCCCGTACAATTGAAAGTGAAGTAGCCCCCCCCGGGGGCTTTACTTAGGCGTTAGAACCATAAAGAACAATATGATTACCAAACTAAACAGAGAGCAGTAGGGGCACTGGGCTTGGAGACACTTCCCCCCCCAATATGTTGCAATGACAAAGATGAAATGCCCGTTTTGTTTTATGAAGTGCCCTTTGCAGATTGGAAAGGGAAGTGGCCTTCTTGCATACCAAAAGGTTTGTAACATTTGCTTAAGCACTTACTTCCGCGTACTGCGGTCTGCCCCCAAATCTGCCTCAAAATCAGCCAAAAATGGTACATTTCCATCTCTCTGCAAAAATCCATCGCATTATTCAAAAACATACAGGTGGATTCCAATAATTCAACGCTCTTCTGACAAATTGAGACACAAACAAAATGATTTCCTTCATGATTCGAGGCATAAAAATGAAGATGAAATTTTCCAATTTGGCTCCAAGCAATAGGAGATTTGTACGTAGGCCATGTGTTGTGATTTGAAAATGCCCTGTTGCTTCAGCCTCGGACTTGATATCAAAAACATACAGGCGGATCCGAGATCGCTATTGTTTCATCTACCATAGGGTACCAAATAAACTTATCTGTTTGCAAAATTCGAGGCATAAAAACGCGAATTTCTAACATCCACTTTTTCGTCTTTGGATCACCTGAAGCTGCGGGAGGGCTTCGAGAATAATGATCGCGTGTCATATGAGGACAGTGAAAAGCAAACATATGAAGCGTAATTTAGGCCAAAATTAAACTGCAAAATGAAAAGCCATTCGAGTCGATTCTAAATAGGATATGTAAACTAAAAGGCAAAATGAAACGACATTCTTAAAAGTTAATTTGATAGTTTGCTTTAGTGTTCACATGAATTGCTTTTAGTTTAATCGTTTCAGTTTGTCTATTCATGTTGCTCTATCAGAATGTCGATTCATTTTGTGCATTCGAATTGGCTTTTAGTTTAACCGTTTCAATTTGTCTATTTATTTTGCTGTGTCAGAATGTCTATTCATTTTGTCCATTCAGTTTGTCTATTCATTTTGCTGTATCAAAACATCTATTCAGTTTGTCTATTCATTTTGCTGTATCAAAATGTCTATTCATTTTGTCCATTCAGTTTGGACATTCAGTTTCATGTATCAAAAAGTGTATTCATTTTGTCCATTCTGTTTGCGCATTCAAAGTGTCTTTCAATGTTGTTGATTCAGTTCAAGTTACTAATCGTGCTCAGTCAACCTCTAAGTGATACCAATTTGTGTTCAGTCAACCCCTAAGCGAATGTAGTTATTAAAATGTCATTACCGCAAAAAGCACGCCTGAATGTTTGCTGGAGGATCTCTGCCTTGTTGTTGATAGAGACCGACTCAAGTTACTGGACTTGCTTATGCACTACAAATGGTTCACTCAGAGTAAAATGCCACATGAAAGAGTGAGATGGGACAGCCAGATATGAGCCTTTCCCATCAAAGAAAGGCTTTACAATGCGGACCACCTCCCTTGTTGCAAGAGAAGGACACCTGTTTCGACTGGGTGGTGAGAAGCCGAATTTTCGCAAGACCAGAATTGCTTATTCAGTTTTAAATCTAGAGCAGGATAGATATTTTGTGTAGATGCTCTTAACTACATTGGCTGCCGGTATTCACTGGGTATAATCAAGGACGCCGGAGGCACGGGGGCAGCTGGGGCAGCTGCCCCCGTTGCCCTGATGGTGCGGGGGCAACACGGGGGCAGGAAGTGCCCTTTTCTAAAACCTTTCTCGTATACATCTGAAATTTTGAGCTATTGAGCCCTCCACCCCTTTCACAAGATGGTTTTCTCGGTTCTTTCAAAAACAAGCAGATAGAATTGATGAGTATACGGCAGGTTGGTAGGATAAAAATTTTCCCGAGAAATGCTGGAAAGTGATGGGGAGAGTTGTGTGTCAGTTCTCCAATTTTGCAGTGCCCTTTTTGATTCGCTGCCCCCGCCGCTTCGTCTTCCTTCCGGCGCCTCTGGGTATAATTTCTCCCGTTACACATAGAAGAGAGGATGCGCCTCTCCCATACGGTCTTTAATAGAACAACCCTTTTTTGTGAAGAATGTCGTAATACTATTTTCCAGAAATTTCATATTTTAACCAAAATCAGCACATACTGTATATCTAAGTAAATGATCTATCCATATTGCTATCAAGTTTCAATTTCTGGACACACGATAAGCGCAATATTTTGTATCTCCACGCCCAAAAATCAAATTTTTCCGTTCCGCAATTTACCTCGTTGAAATAACCGAAAATAGAAATTTCTCCCAAAGTAAAGAAAATATAAAGAATGTGATGAAATGGTGTTCAATATCATGTATAATTGGAGGAAACTATATCTGGAGGCATTCTGTGGCAACTTAATGAATCGCTACTCTCATAAACATCTACTTTGGAGAGCAAACTTCCATTTTAAGACAAATTCGATGTCTAATGGCGAGACAGGGGCGTGGGGATTTGGGGATACTTATCAAAGCTGAACTCAGGGATAAATTTGGGGATACTTATCAAAGCCGAACTCAGGGATAAATTCAATGATCGAAGGACATCTTTTCTCCTGGATCCACAGAGACGAAACTGGAATTTTCCTCTTGCAATCCGTTTAGTTGGCTCACCTCGCTGTTTTGTTATAAGTACGCGTATAGGAAACCAAGAATTTGGGCCAGCTCTGCACTGAAAGTATTTTAATATTATCTGATTTTGAGTACTCAGAGCTTCTTGCGAGTTTCTTGTAGGTTTCACTACAATCTTCATGTTTACTGCCTGTGCCCTCATGATGCTGGAAGCAAGTGGATATGGGATAAAAATATGTTTAAGGTTTTTTATAAAACTAAATAATTTCTTAAGTAATATTTTCCCAGTACTGGAGTTTCTTAATTTTTGGCGATGTGAGAGTTGAGTTTCTTGTAAGTAGCTTCTTATTGGTAGACAGGGAGACCTAGAGGATTCTTTTGGAACAAGAGATATTGACATTGTTAAGCTGAAGAAAAGGAAACTTTGAACGCTCTATTAAATACTGTAAGATTGATACCGTTTGCTTTATCAGTTGTATACTTGGGTGGCGCTTGTACATGTTTACGGCAATATCAACGGGGTCACGTAGTTCGTCTGTTTTTACCAGATTCTCCTCTACCCCTGAAATTTCTAGGCTAGCAGTGATATTGATGATATTCATTCGTTTAGGATTTCGGCAACTTTCTTATCATCAGAGGCCAGTTCATCACCCTCTAACCGCCTCTAACAAGGTAATGCTTCCAGGAGTTTGAATTTTATCTGGCGCAAGAATAGTTCCATATGATGTCCTCAGAAAGGACCGTGGTCAGGGTTCTTTGTGTCAAATTTAATCACAATGTTTGTTTTGCAATCTGTAGCATGCAACAGCTTAACTAGTCACTCTAAATCTGCACGGCGACTCCCTATTACTATCTGCAAAGACCTGCTATGACAGGAGTTCAAAAAGCTCCGTCAAACAAAAATTTCTTAAAATCTTTAGGGGACACGGCCCTTATTAGTCGCAAAAATTTCACGACTAAATTAAACTTCGATGCCTAGTTTGAAGTACCGTATTTCGTAACAACAATTGCAGTTTCATGGAAAAACTTTTGGTTTACGTTTCCCAGAGCCACACCACCCCCGGGTGATCAACAGGAAGTTACAGTAGCAAGTGATAGAGGATACTGTGCGTGTGTTCCACTAAGGGCAGAGATCCTCCAGCAAACATTCAGGCGTGCTTTTTGCGGTAATGACATTTTAATAACTACATTCGCTTAGGGGTTGACTGAACACAAATTGGTATCACTTAGTGGTTGACTGAGCACGATTAGTAACTTGAACTGAATCAACAACATTGAAAGACACTTTGAATGCCCAAACTGAGTGGACAAAATGAATAGACGTTTTGATACATGAAACTGAATGCCCAAACTGAATCGATGAATTGAATAGACATTTTGATACAGCAAAATGAATAGAAAAACTGAATGGACAAAATGAATAGACGTTTTGATACATGAAACTGAATCCTCAAACTGAATGGACAAAATGAATAGACATTTTGATACTGCAAAATGAATAGACAAGCTGAAACGGTTAAACTAAAAGCCAATTCGAATGCACAAAACGAATAGACATTCTGATACAGCAAAATGAATAGACAAACTGAAACGATTAAACTAAAAGCAATTCATGTGAACAGCAAAGCAAACTATCAAATTGACTTTTAAGAATGTCGTTTCATTTTGCCTTTTAGTTTACATATCCTATTTAGAATCGACTCGAATGGCTTTTCATTTTGCAGTTTAATTTTGGCCTAAATTACGCTTCATACAAACAGAGCATGCGCATGTTGCGACAGTAAGCTGTGAGGGAAATGTTACAAATCCTATCCTGGTCTTTTCCCATTTGCGAATAGAGCCCGTCAAATTTTTGGGCGGCCTCGTGTAAACGCTCTGAGCGAACAAAAATTTGCACGGTACCACAATCGAGGATGGAATACTTTGAATGGGAGGCCAATGAAATATGGTCCTGAGAGAAACTGGCGTCACATTGCTAATGATAATGCTAATGTGCATATGCCCATAAAAGATGGCCGGCCTCGTGTAAAGAGGAGGTGACAGGGTAGTGGTACCATGGTATGGTACCAGAGGGGTGGTACCTGGTACAACATTGTGCAAATGTGGTGGAACCTGGTGCCAAAGGTAGGGGTACCGGTACCAAGCTTGTATTAGTAAGTACCGATAAAAATTTCGTCCATGGATTGTTTTGGAATTCCTAGAACAAGTTTAGCTTTTAACAGTGGAGACAGTGACACAGATGCCATGATGTGATGTGGTCAGGAGTGGTTAGGTCTTGCCAATTGGTTCTCACGAGGAACTGGCATAGACCACACTGGCGGATTTAGGGGGTGCAGTTGGGGGCAACTGCCCCCCTTCATGATGAAAAGTCGGCTTGGCGCCCCATTTTCGGTAAGAAGGGCGCCCCTTATCCTGACTCAAATGCACTCTTTTTTCGTGTTTTGTTCTGAATGTAGGAAATGTATAAATCAAGGCGTTATTCAATTGAAAAACCGAAGAATTTTTCCTGAATAAAGGACCAAAAATTTCTGCGCTCCTTCGGCGCGCTTACTTTTCACTATATTTTTGGCGCCCACTCTGCAAATTGCCCCCCTTCGACTTCGGGCTGGATCCGCCCCTGATAGACCACCTTTTCATGATTAACTGTACTATATCAATTATCAGTTATTAGCTCCTTCTTCCCCAAAATCGGCGGTACCAATACCTTGAATTGGGGTGGAACCTGGTACCTAATGAGTTGGTACCGGTACCAAAGACTCTCCCTGTCACCCCCCCCCCCTCTGTAAACACAAAGCCATACCAAATATTTGCACAGTACAGCTTCGTGGCCAAATATTCGGCCGGCCAAGTACTCGAGCGGCCCCATGTAAACGCAGCCTAAGCGGCAGAAGATACTATGAAACTAGCATGGCCAATTTTCATATTGTGCATGGTAATACAGAATTCCTAAGTACAGTAAATCTCCTCGTATAAGAACCTACTGTTTTGAGATCCAGGCTGAAAGTGGTTCTTATTTCAAAGGTACTAAGACTAATTTCAGGGTATAGAGGCTCTTATTTGAAGGGTGCCTCATGCAGTCTCCTTAAGAGCCCCATTAAGATGATCAGTGATATCATTTGTTGTAGAAAGGTTCTTTTGGACCTAATGAGTAATTAGGGTGGAAAATACAGCTTTCAAAGCCAATTGGGACCACAATGACCTTAATAACAGCAATCAAAGATCAACTTTGCAACCCCTGCAATAAGAACCTATGTTTCATCAAACTGAAACAGGTTCTTATATGCGGGGATTTACTGTATGTATGAAAGACGAAGGATAACTCTGCCGGCCAGATATCATTCACCTAAATCAGAAGTTAAATTATGCTTCTCGTAAACATTTATTGTGTAAATCAAGCACCATCTTATGCTCACAAAATTCGGCATGCAGAATTTGTTACTTGAGAGGGTCTTCGTTGTCAGCATGCCATTCTTTTAGCAACTGCTAACCGCTTTTGGATGGCATGCCCAGGAGGAGGGAATTGACTTCATTTTGTACGGGGCTATGTCCACCAAGATCTTTTTGACCTGGCTCCAGAATTTTTCCTTCTACAATTAATAGCCCGCTCCGAAAAATAATGGAAAGTATACTTCAAATCATAAAAATGGACTGCAGCAACAAGCAGCTCTTAGAAAATGTCCTCATTTAATCTGATAAATTTTGACGATGGTATGTCAATCCATGGGTTGAAGACAGAAGTTATTTTTCAGTTTATATGCAGCCGCGGAGGAAAATTATATTATTTTGCGGAGGAGGCTCGAAGTTGTTTGATAAGTCTCTCAAACTAGCTCCTCCGTAGTAGTAAATAATTGTTCCGCAAAGAGCAAAGCGTGCTACTGCGCAGGCGTTCTGGCAAAGAGTGAAATTAATTGAATTGAATTGTTGTTGTTGGAGGGAGTTCATTGCAAAGACCAGAAGTGTTGAAGAGCAACATCAGTTTCAAGCGATTTATTGGCTCGGAAAAGCTTCCACGGTATGATTTCACTCTTTATCTTATTCATCTCTCCGTGAAGCAGTTATGATTGAAAGGAGGTTGGGAAATGCTACCCCAAATATGAGTAGTTTGGGAGGCCCTTTCTGCAATTCAATTGCATGCATGCAGCTGATACCATTGCGTGCAACGAGTAACTCAAGTAAGGGGGCCCGGTCATTATTTGCAAGTTTATGGTCAGGGAAGAGAAGAGGAAAGGCAGCAGACGAAATTTCAATTGCCTGAATTGAGAAAAATTCAGATGTCCTAAGCTAAGGGGCCGCACACAAATCGATTCTTTCACGCATAACGTCCATTGGACGTTTTCAAAATACCCCCACCCCCCTCCCCCGAAAACGTCCAATTGAAAATCGATGTAATTTTTCCGATCACGGGAAAATTTCAAACCGTTGTTTTGCTGCATATCAAATGGGCCTAAGTGCTAATGAAGTCGTCAGCGACGTGCTTTCCATGACCATGCTCAACGAAAACGGACAAGATATGTCACTGCTATCGAAATTCTTTCACATTAACAATATATACAGCAAACGAGTAGCTGCAGAATAAAGTTTCTTGCAGAAAATTCTCGGGAGAAATGTCGATAAAAGAAAATTTTTGAAAACGTCCAGTCCTTTTACCCCCTCCCCCCCAAACGTCCATTGGACGTTTCGCGTGAAAGAATCGATTTGTGTGCGGCCCCTAAAGGGGCCACACACCAAAGCGATTCTTCCATGTAAACGTCCAATGGACGTTTAAGGGGGAGTGGGTAGGAGGACCGGACGTTTTAAACATTTTTAAGTTTATTAAAATTTCTTCCAAGAATTTTCTGCAAGGAACTTTATTCTACAGCTTTGGCTTGCTGTATATTTTGTTATTGTTAAAGAATTTCAACAGCAGTAAAGTGAAACTTTCACTGCTGTTGAAATTCTTTCACACTAAAAAGGCAGCAAAGACACCCTCGAAGTTTTGGCATCACCGCAAAGAAGGAAAAACCTTCAAGTTGATCATACAATAAAAGGTAGCAGTGTACTTTTGTCATTATTCAGTCTGTTTGTGTTTCATCTTTGGCAGTTCGCTACATTACTTAGGAGCCGTATACAAATCAATTTTGTCACACGCAATGGCCATTAGACGTTTCCAAAATACCCCTACCCCCATCCTCAAAATATCCACTTGAAAATTGATGTAGTTTTTCCGATCATGAAAAATTTCATGCCGTTGTTTTACTGCATATCAAATGGCCCTAAGTGATTACAAGCCATCAGCGACGTGCTTTCCATGACTAGACTCAACAAAACCGGACAAGGCACTGTATCTTTAAACAGACTTAATAGAAAATACAATGCATTCCTTGACATGGACACATCTTTATAACTTCCCCCGGGGAGAGAGTGACGTGGGTAGTTCTGCGACAGGACTGGTGCTGGTCATGTAACAAAGATATTGAGTTTTCTTTTGAAACATTAGAAGTATTCCAAAACGAAAATTCTGAAGTTATCTACTGATTTATGGTAGCGACTGTTGACATCATTTTGTTTGCAAACTAGTAGGGCATGCAGAAAATAGCTGCACCTTTTTACTCAATTTATCTTTGGAAGTATAGTCAACCTTGCATAGTTTCTTTCACTTTTTGCAAACAAAATGACATCATCAGCCAATCCTACACAATAGTGGATCACTCTAAAACGAAACAAGGCACCAAAAAAATTTGATAAGAGTTTGTATCATTCAACAGTGCTGTTCGCTGCCATCAACAATAATTTTCACTTCAGATCACCTTTGGCGCTAAATTTTGTTGCATTAGCAGCCCCATTTGGATCCCAAACATCCCTACAGCAGATGACATTTGAGCGGTTAATCACAACTTCTTTGCACTTCTTCCTTGGTACCTTTTGAAAATTTAATCTGCGCATACACCTCATTGAGGCGATCTTCTTGATCTACATATAGGACAAGGAGTGTATCACATGATTGCTGATGTGTCAGAATTCCAGACTATAGGCAATGTATGGCAGAAATCTTTGGCTGACATTGCTTGGAATTGGAAAAGACTTATAGCATCACCCAAAACCTCTCTCCATCTAAATTGAGTTTACTTTCACTCCACTCATTAACAGCAAGGCAGAGCTCAACTTCATCAATGCAGAGCTAGGTCCTCATACTTCAAAATTTCCTTTAATGATTTCAAATCAAATTCAAGGAATGCTCTTTGTTTTAGAATCATTGGATATTCATTCCAATTATGCTCATACATTTCTTGACCACGTCTGTTTCTTCAAAGAATAAACTTTGCTTGATAGCAACCAGGACGTTGTCTGCATTGACAGCACCTTACAAGAATTTGGAACATTTTTGTGCCAAGCATGGCATCCGATATCCCTTTGACTGACTAAGAACATAAAGCACATTGCCCCAGCATAATTTGATATCATCGGTGTAAAGGAACTTGACAAACTCTGAAAACTTTAGAGTATAGTCTATTACTCCCTGATGATGACCAGCATCATAAGCGTATGAGCCGTAAGTTCAGGGTGGTAGCCTAATAGTGTTGGAAAATCTTTTGAGAATCACCCCCAATTGGACAAAAATCACCCTTAATCGGGCAGAAATTTTAGCAAGCAATGGACTTTTGCCAGGAAGCCTCCTAGATTTTCTCTTCAGGTTTGCTTATGACCAAAATTGTCTCCTGTCTAAACAGGATCAGAGTTTTTCATGAAAGTCAAGATTGTTATAAACTTTAAATGAAATATTACAAAGCATTACAGACTATTATTCACTCCACTCTACCGGTATATGAAAACATTAACATACATAACTATGCATAATTATCTTTGTATTCACAAAAAATCATGAATACAAGAACATCAGCTTATAAGTTGAACATTTATATGGGGTGAGCCTTTAAACAGGAGGTACAAATGTTCAACTTATAAGATGATGTTTTCATATATATAACTACAGTATTCTGAATTTTGTTTTTTGTTTACATTGGTGACAAGGCCAAATGAATACTCCTTGATGTATTGCAAATTCTAGGATGGCTGTATGTTGGAAAATTGTGGACTTTCTAATCAACGTGTATACTTTCTACAGTATTTGTTTAGATTGAGAAATGCAGGCCCAAGGTGCGCATTAGTTCGTCATCATTGCCACAGCACTGTCTTCAAGATACAATAACGAACTTCTTCGTTTCAAGGAGTTTTTTGTTTTGAAGCTTTTGCTTTTTCCTTTGTGGTCCCTGGAGGTTTGGGCCCTTCGTTTTTGAAGTTACATTAACTTTTAGTCCGTTACGTAATCGTGCCTTTGACGTTTCATGATTGTGTAACCACATGCAGGTTGTTTACAGAAACTTGTTTCGCTAGAAACTTGTTTGGCTTGAATTAGCATTTTTATATAGCTAGCTATGTTAGTTGCCAACTTTAAATAAAATGATAATAATAATAATAATAAAAATAATAATAATAATAATAATAATAATAATAATAATAATAATAATAATAATAATAATAATAATAATAATAATAATAATAATAATAATAATAATAATAATAATAATAATAATAATAATAATAATAATAATAATAATACTCCAGTAGCAAGGCAGCGTTGTCGGTAGGTTTTTTTGGAATCAAAACGATTTATTCCGTTTGTTTGTTTCATTTGACAAATATCACCAGTTTTTAATTCAACTCGAATATTAGTGTGGCTATGCTGCAACAAAGGCTCATAGAAAAGAATACCCTGGGAGAGCCAAAAAAATAATAAAAAGAAAAAAATTAGGAAGGAAAGAAAGTTGGCTCTGGTCAAATGGTGACATCCATTGTAGGAATTGACCAATGAGAAGCCCATATACCCGATCGGGTATATAGATTCTGTGAGAATTGATAGGATAGCGTGAGTCACATGACAAGACTACGATTGTGGTCAGAAAAATTGATTCAGACGGTTGTGATCAAGTTTGCCTTCACAACAATGGCGAATGTTTTGAGGGGAGTGGAGCTGTGGAGAACTGGAAAGCTTTTCAGCAAAGATAGGAGCCTAACTCCACAACAGTTTGAGACAATAACTTCATGATCACTGCAGAGTCGTTGCCGTTTGCACCTTTCATTTAAATTTTGAGGCTCTGGTACCCAGGGTAAGAAAAGAAAGATAATTTTGAATTTTGAGTGCCTTATGGTACCTCCATGCGCGATAGGACTCCAGTTGTGTAACAGTGTACATACCCATTTAAGGAGCAGAGGCTTAATGTACACATGTGCAGAAATTCGAAACTTTGAGCCGTCCTTAGCTTTCTGAAACAGATCCTGAAATTAGGCAACACTTGATATTTTCTTCCTTGGGCCTTCAACTCTTGATTGATCATTTCAATATCCAAAACCAAACAGTTCCTTGTATCAGATCGCCTGGTGACATCATTTACGCAGTTTCTACTCTGTTGGCTCACTATTTGCTAAACGTGTCCTCAGAACACACAAACGATAGGTAAAAGTGGCTTGCCACTGATAAAGCTTCCAGACCCCGGGGGGGGGGTACATGACTTGTGGATGGACGGGGGTATGCTGCCCGGTTTTCAGAAAGGTACCCTCTTCTAATTACCGAAACTTGCGGTCATACCCACTTTTATGACGAATTTTGGCGGAAAACCACCCATTTTTTTGCCATTTTTCGCCATCTTCTGGATAACCCACCCTTGTTTATGGAAAATTTGCCGAAAAAGGGACCCTTGTTTAGAGAATTTGGGGCCCAAAAACCCACCCATATGGGCGGCACATACCCGTACCCTCAACATGTTATGTACCCCCCCGGGTTCCAGACTTATGCAAACTTAGTGTCCTATCGCTCATGTTTCTTCCTAAAGAAAATATAAAAGGTGGCCTGTTTTCTTCAATTTACTTCAATACAATGCATCTGGTATCATGAGACATAGGTAATGAGGAAAACTAGAATGAAAGCGTGATAAAATTGTTAAGTACCTCTCTTGGCTAATTTTCTTAGATTTGGGACGACCAAGGCGATGTTTGTGATACAAACAGTTGTGGTTTCAACTCAAAAGAAAAAAAAAAGAATTCTTCGCTTCTTTTGAGTGAAAACCAGAAACTGTTTGTTTCACAGACCTAAACCTTTTAAAGGCAGTCTGTCACGTATCTGATTGGCCGCTACAATCAGAGTTCAACACAACAGATTTCTTTGTGAATCTGTGTATTTGAAACAAAGGAGGGCTAATCTTCTTGAATTTCTATGGCCATAGAAAATCAGAGGATCATCAGCCATTCAAATTTCCTATTCTTTGTATTGTCATTATCAACCAATCAAATGCGTGACAGACTGCCTTTAACTTCTTAAAAGAGGTTTGGATCGAGCATCCAAATCTGGTAAATTTGTGAAGGAAAACAAAACCTTGTTCTCGGTATAAACACTGCTATCTGTAGAAAGAAGTTATTTCAGACTTCAGAACTTCAGAACACTTTCAACGAGTTTATTATCCACAAATTTGTACAAAGTGAGTTAGCAATGGCTCAGTTTACACAGAGGCAAGTGCCCGGGGGGGGGGGGGGGTAACTCGACCTATCATGTGACGGGGACGTGCCACTTTGCCCAAAAATTCGGTACCCATAATTCCGTGAATTCTGGTGGATTTTAGGGCCATAATTCCACAAATTGAATAGGTATCTGGGCCATAATTCCGGAAGTTATGAAAAATCCCCTGAAAAGGACACCCATAATTCCGTGAAATGCCAAAAAATTGTGAAAATGATACCCATAATTCCGCAATGGTTTGAAAAAAGTACCCCTAAAAATGGCACGTCCCCGTACCACGAACAGTGCTAAGATACCCCCCCCCCCGAGGGCAAGTGTTATTGGTCTTTTTGCTTCGTTTCTCGTTATTTTCATTAATTGTTACCTGACTTTTCTCTCAGTTGAATAACAACGGTTGAATACAGCAAACTTCCATTCGTAACTAACAAAATGAAACCCTTGCATGCTCGCACTTTTCTACTGCAACTTTTACACTACTATTTACGAAATCCGCTAATAATGAACGAAAACAGGAGAAACGAGGCCAGAAGGAAGATAAAACTTCCCGTGTATGAATTCAATCATTCCTTCTGGCTTTGAGGCACGTTATCATTGATTAAGTCTCTGAAAAGTGTTCTGAAATCCGAAGCAACTTCGAGCATCATTATAATGAAAACGGGGGTCATACTTTTGTTTTCTTTCACAAATTTACGAGCTTTGGACGCTTGATCAACACCTCTTTTTTAAGAAGTAAAAAGGTCTATTGCTGTGGTTGGCCATCAGATCAGTTGCATTACAGTGTCTCTGATGAACACGTAAACCCAGTTTTCAGAAATCCTCCCGTCTAGAAACTTATTAATTGCTCTA
Source organism: Aurelia sp. 3 sensu Dawson et al. (2005) (assembly GCA_964020215.1). NCBI lineage: Eukaryota > Metazoa > Cnidaria > Scyphozoa > Semaeostomeae > Ulmaridae > Aurelia > Aurelia sp. 3 sensu Dawson et al. (2005). Next base: position 11,974,805 of record OZ026593.1, on the reverse strand, counting down.
TGGTATTACTGTTTTCACGGCGTTAGAGAAGGGCCGAGAAGGCTCATTTCAAAATATTTCACTAGATTCAGAAGAACTTCATTTTCTACTCCGATCAAACTTTTTTACCACACACATTATATGTTCACGGAGACACAAGCCAAACTTGAAGCCTGTTGGGTAACTCGAATCTTGGGATGACGGGGACTTGCCGCCCAGCATTTTAGGGGAAGATCCATATTTAAGGATTTTCGGTCTATTTTCATACTCATTCTTAAGGATTTCAGGGGGGGGGGGCAAAGCCTGTTCAAACTGCCAGGAATCTAGTTTCATTTCTCTGTAAAGGTATATTAATGGAAGATAAGGTTACCATAAACCAGTTTTGACAAGTAAGATCAAGAAAATCCAGCGATAAAAATATATATCTCGAAAAGTTTTTGTTACGATTCAGAAAGCTACCCATTTCTAGTGGAACAGTTACATTTTGAGGCCCATATATAGGGATTTTTCAGAATCAAAGCCTATCCTTATGGGCGGCACATACCCGTTGCTCTAAATATGGAAGCTACCATCGTGGGATTTGAAGTCGAAAGCTTGACCAGTTTTTCCGCAATAAAATGCTGAAGCTTGGTATCCTACTCGACAACAAACACTAGAAAAACCGGTCAGTCGATGATGGATTGATAAAAGGGAAAGAATCAGTGAAGCGCCTCCATGCATGCATGAAACAAGTCCGCATGCTTTCGAGACTGGCAGTGCAAATCTATGTTTTCCTTACAAACCTACTTCACTTGCACGAGCTGTGGAACATCATGTTTGAGTCCCAAGACGAAGAAAAAGAAAGAGGTTTCCAAGACAATGTGTTTGAGCAACGATCACAAAAGTAGAACGGGGTCGATTGCCTCATGTTGGATTTGAGTACAATTATGGAACTTTTTGATCATTTTCATTCCAGGCTGTTTCGCAGACCCTTTCTTTTTCTTCACCATGTGACTAAAACATGATATTTCATAGCTCTTGCAAGCGACACAGATATGTAAGAGGATGAGGCAAGCGACGACAATCATTGTACACTTCATTTCATCGACATTCCAAGATGAAATGAAGTATACAATGATTGTCGTCGCTTGCCTCATCCTCCGCTTCATAATCAAACTGCGCTTTCCAACGAACTGTCCAGATATGTAAGAAGAGAGAATGATTTGCACTGTCAATCTCGAAGGAATGATGACTTGTTTAATTCATGCTTGCAAGCGCTTCACTGATTCTTTCGCATTTGTCAAATTCAACTTGACCAGTCTCTCTAGTGTTTGTTGTCGAGTAAGATACTAAACTTTAGCATTCTATTGCGGAAAACTGGCCAAGCTTTTGACTTCAAATTTGGCATGTGTGTCTCTGAACATACAATGTATGCGGTAAAAAAGTTTGATCAAAATCTTTAGATTAGCGGAGTGGAAAATGAAGTTCTTCTGAAGCCAGTGAAATATTTTGAAATGAGCCTTCTTCAAAGCTGCGAAAACAAACAGTTCTTTTGATACGTCTTCCGATTGCCATGAATATAACCATACTTTTTACAAAATTGGGATAGAATGATTGGTCCCAGAGCAATTAATAAGTTTCTAGAGGGAATGATTTCTGAAAACCGGCTTTCCGTGTTCATCAGAGCGGAAAGCAGAGTCATCTTAAATCTTTAATACAAGTTCTGGAAACTGTCCTTGAATCGCATTGCCTTCTATTTCTCCATTAGACGCCCCAATGAACTTGCAGACAAGACCATGTTTCTCAAATTCTGTGGATGAATATCTGCCATAACTTGTTGATGTGCCATTCATGTGAAAACTCACATTTATTTTCTCTTTGGGCCATATTGGAACACCTTTTGACAAACTCACATAAAAACGGTCATTTACTGGAGCAACATTCATAATTTTAAATCCTGGTCTGCATTCTAGTCTGCCTCTGTCATTATATTTGGTTATTATGACATCAGTTACTTCAGTTGTAAGTGGACTGCCAAACAAAGAGAACCCATGAAGCCATGCTCTTCTGTTGACAGTGAATTCAACATCTCCATTCGCTCTCCCTCTGCATACCCCCACTCTACCTGACGTCAAACGATAAATCAGCACAGTCTTGTTTTTCTTCCTTGGTTCTTTAGGAAATGGAATGCGATCAAAGACACCATCATTTTGATCTTCTCTATCCAAGCATAGGATGTGCAGTAGGTCATTTGACTCCTGCTGTGTTAATAACCCTAAATACAGGCAGTGCTTACAAAACTCTTTTGACAGCATTGTAGGAAATCGGAGCAGATAAAGAGCATCTCCCAAAATTTCCCTCTTTGATTCTGGACAAATTTCACGTCCATCTTCAATCAATTTATGTATGCTCCACTTTTCTGTAGCACGGAACAAATCAATTTCTGGGATAACTAGATCATCAGACTTTAAAATTTCCATGAGTGTTGCTTTATCTAGCTCCAGGAATGCTTTCTGTTCTATGATCTGAACAGCACTGCCACCTATTATCCTCAGACATTTCTCAACAACTTTCTTCTCTTCAAAAAATAAACTTTGTGTCAGGGCAGTCAAAGCACTTTCTATATTGATATTTCTTTGTAGGAAATCAGAGCATTTCTTTGTCAAGGATGGCAACAGATATTTTTTTGATGCATTCAAAATGTGGAACACATTGTCCATGCTCAATGTGCAATCATCTGCATAAAAGTACCTGAGAAATTCTAAAAATATTTCAGCATCCTCACAATCATTCAACTTGAGTTCTGCTGAATTATGTGCCATTTGGCCATAAAACATTGCACTTCTTGAGGCAAGAATTAGCTTGTGTACAGGAATTCTTTTCTCATTGACAATGATGATGAAATCACTCATTAATTCATTGTTGAAGAGGTGTGAGATGCTACCAGACAATGTGGCTGCTTCAGACTGCCAGTCGTAATTGTCTTGCTCAGCTCTGCTCATCTTTAGTTGGTGTCAGGTTCAAGCTGTGAAGGGCAATGAGTAAACTAGTGATTGATTTAAAGATTAATAGCACAAGGAGGGAGGAGTTAAGATACGTGGGGATGTGCAGCCAGGAGCAGCATTCTAAGACTTTCTTCTCTAGCACAATTCAGTGGCGGATTTAGGGGGTGCAGTCGGGGGCAACTGCCCCCCCCTTCATGATGAAAACTCCGCTTGGTGCCCCATTTTCGGCAAGAAGGGCGCCCCTCATCCTCTCCCAAATGCACTCTTTTTTTCGTGTTTCGTTCTGAAAGTGGGAAACATATAAATTAAAGCATTATTCAATTGAAAAATCAAAAAATTTCTCCAGAATAAAGGCCCAAGAATTTCTGCGCACCTTCGGCGCGCTTACATTTTACTATATTTTTGGCGCCCACTCTGCAAATTGCCCCTCCTTCAACTTGGGGCTGGATCCACCCCTGGCACAATTGATATACTTTTTGGCAAGTTTTGCTCCTAGGAAGGTTACCCTGAAGGCCAAACTTTCATAATTTGCTTCTGAGAAGTACTGATTTTTCATAGCAATTTTATTCTGCTGCTTGTACTAAGGGATGGAAGAGGTGTTGATCAATTTTCAAGTCTTATTTTACAGGAAACAATATAGATAGAATAACTTTCATTTATGTTTTGGTTTCCCTTTGTCAGAACATGAGTTCTGATAAAATGAAGGCAGAGATGTTAACCAAAGCACTATGTTTCTGAAAAGTTTACATTTATATAGTAATCAACAAAGCTTGTGATTTATTGTTGGCGAAGAATGTGGGGATAGACAAAGAGGGATCCTCCTCATTGGGGAGAAAGAATTGTTATGTTGGGAGATTATGTTAGATTCAAGCATATAGGCAAGGAAACTCTATTCGAGCCAATGGTACTATTTTGAACATGCTAGTGGTGCTCTCCTAACCTAAAACCTTGCAGATGACCCCTCCCCCTTGTTCTCTGTAGTTTATGGTTTTAAGCTGGAGGAAGAACTTGTCAAAAAAAAAATGTCTTATGTGCTACTAGAAAAATAGGCAAATGAGCTTGTATTTGAGAATCCTGTGTCTTGATGATACGGGCGGAAATCATGAGACATGGAGGCAAAGCACAGGGCACAAAAGCACAGGAATTAGACACCCTTGCTCTGAAGAAGCTGTGTATTATCAGATTGCGTCAACATTTAATCTAAGCAATAGTGGTCTTTTCTTTCATGTCATTTTTTGGTGTTCCTGCCTTCACATTTTACTCAAGGTGAGTTCCCTTCCAGAACTTCTTTGACCCAGGCCTTGAAATGAGCAAACATTAGGTGCTTGATTGATCAAGCTCCTCAATTCACTTAGGCGCTTGATCAAGCTCCTAGATTATTTTGGTCTTTGTGGGAAACCAAAAGGAAAGTTCTGGAAGAACGAGCAACAGTTACTGTTTTATCTGAAAATTTTCAGTTAAAATCACATCAATCATTGAGAAAGAACCAAAAAAATAAAGGAGGGCAAGCATTGCCATTTGAGCTGGGCTGCATGTCGAAGAAGATGGAACAGCCTTGGAATGCCTCCTGCAAAGTTTGCACCAAACTTTTGTAACCTGCTGCTCTTCATTGATAACTTTAACTTCTGGCCAGTCCTACTGCCGTTTCCCAAGAGTTGAACAATGACGATTCTGCCGTAGGATCAGCACCGGCAGCTTTCAGCAATTTTTGCTTCAACATGTGCACTGAGCAAATCACAGTGGCAGTCAGCATAGAAGCAAGGCAGCTTGGTAATGGCGTAGAAAATGTTTGTGAACGCTACTTTGGAAGGGAGTGAAGATTTTACGAGTCAATGGAGAGAAGGAAAGACAATTTATTGTAGTTTTACAGAGATGAAATGGAGATTTGGACTGAATATTTTATTTCAAATACATTCAAAAATCGTACTTATGGATCATTAAAAGAAACACCTTTGATCTGCAAGGCGCTTGAACAATCAAGCCAGTAGTATTTTCGAGGCGAGTGTGGAGGCGCTTGGGCTCAATCGAGCGCCTCAGATTTCAGGGCCTGCTTTGACCTCTCCAAAAATCTTTATTTTCTTTTGAAAAGTGGTCTGACAAGGGTGATGATTGTATTCTATACCTGGATCTTGTTCCTGAGCTTTCATTCACACTCACCACAAAATTATTGATTTTTCTGAGACTATTCCACATAGCATGAGTCCAAATACTGTGCCTTACTTTACTATTTCATCAGGGGTGCAAATGAGGGGATTGTGGGGGGTGTGACTTCCCCCAATGGTCTCAGCACTCAGTCCCAGTTGCTATTTTATGATGTTGAAGTTGGTCCCGTTGCACCTCTGAACTTAAAGGTAATGTGTCCATGTAAGTACTTGTTGGAGAGATGAGTTCAGTGCCAGCTTCAGCCAGGCTCATGGGGTCTGGTACCGTACCTTGTCCGCGCAAGCGTAGTAGCGTAGCAGGTTGAGGCTTACAAAATAGTTGTTGTTGTTGCTCTCAGCCTTGAATTTCTTGGAAAGAGCTTGGAGACTTGGAGAGAGGAATTGTCGACATGATAAGAGAGCGGTTTTTTGAGAGTTTGAAATGGTGGTGTTTACTAATGGCAAGCAAGATGAGAGAGATTATTCCATGGTAAGGATCAAAGGCTACTTTGATTTGATACAAGCAATGATTTCAATCCTAAATTTCAACCAACCGTAAGGTAGGCCTATGCTTCTCTCTCGGGTTTTCACCAAACCAATCACGAAGCTGAACTTCAGTTGTTGCTGTTGCTCGTAGCTACGAAGGAGCATAAAACTCAAGCTCTGATTGGTCAAAATAAATCGTTAGTTCGCATGCGCACCCAAGGTATGGCTGACGATTGGTTAGCTGGTATTGTTTTGCAACAAAAGGTTTTACAGCTCATCTCTCCAACAAGTACAGCTGTGTATACACATTGTCAAAATATGCTGGCAAGACGCTGACGAAGAAACCTCCAGTAGCGCGCTGTGATTGGTAGAACTTAACTGATCACATGCAAATCAAAAGTCAAATTTCATAACGAGGCTTCCTGACGTGGTTTAGTTCTGGAAAAGCAACCGCAAGTAAGTGAGAAGTCTGTTTGTATTAAAACTCGTTGTCTCTAAATTACCTTTGCTTGAGTGATCACATGAAATTTCACGTGAAATTGGCATGCCCCCCCCCCCGCAGAGCTGCTGTACTTACATGGACACATTACCTTTAAATTGCTTATGTTTGTCAATAGTTCTTAAAGGGTTTGTGCAAGGATATAAGCCTGCATTTGCACCGAGCAGAAAAATCTAAATATAGCCCATTGAAATTGATGGTCCGCACGTGTTGTTAATGATCGATAGCTGAAGAGACAATGCTGTGTTTGCGCATTCTCTTTGTTCTATTTATAGAGAAGCATATTTACCATTGCACACTCGCTTTAAAAGAGTCACGCCAGCAAACCTATACGCGTAATAGTGGTGGATGCGCGTAAGAGGGGCGGTATATTATCGTAGATGTGGTGGATACGCGTAGCAGGGGTGGGATATTATCTTAAATGTGGTGGATGCGCGTAAAAGGTGGTGGGTTATTATCTTAATAGTGGTGGGTTATTATCGTAGATGTGGTGGATACGCGTAGCAGGGGTGGGATATTATCGTAGCTGTGGTGGATGCGCGTAAAAGGTGGTGGGTTATTATCTTAATAGTGGTGGATGCGCGTAGCAGGGGTGGGATATCATCGTAGATGTGGTGGATGCGCGTAAAAGGTGGTGGGTTATTATCTTAACAGAGGTGGATACGCGTAGCAGGGGTGGGTTATTATCTTAATAGTGGTGGATACGAGTAAAAGGGGGTGGGTTATCATCTTAATAGTGGTGGATACGCGTAGCAGGGGTGGGATATAATTTTAATAGTGGTGGATACGCTTAAAAGGGGGTGGGATATTATCTTAAATGTTGGAGCACATTGTGTGTGTATTAGATAGATTTTGTAAGCAGTTCAGAGTATCAATGAGTTGAAAAGAATGTAGAGTCTAGATACTGTATGACTGAATTTAAATTGTTTCCACAAAGGCCTCCTCCTCGTTGTTGTACAGATACTACCCCAAAGTGATGTTCTCCTAGCTCATTATGCTGGCATTCCTTTACCGCTTTCAAATTGTTTACCCTGTGCGTTGACGTGTTTGTTGATTGATATGCTTTGGAGAGGCAGACAACAGAAAGATATCCTTGATTTCTGCCCTCACTTTCTGAGTTTGAATGAGTGACATCCCAGGCGGCATCACTCCTTGAAATGATCTGGAGTGAGCCCTTTTCCTGGTTTCGACCCCTGCCCTGCAAAATTCCTAGTTGCGCGCCTGATTTGATTGAAATCGACTTCTTACATCAGCCTTACATTCACACAATACATATCGTTCATTTTGAGGCAACCCTCCAGTGTTGAATGAGAAATTTTTTGATTAGCGTATGATTTATTCTGGGAAACCAAGATCACTTCACAAAAATCAGTCTCATCAGAAAAATAGATAAAACGTCAAAACAAACTCAGCCGTTCGGCAACAAATTTAGGACGACAACAGGAATGACCCTGTCTTTTAGTCAACTTTATGACTGAAGGTGAAGGTGAAGTTGCAGTTTTTAGCGCCAAGATCGCAGAAGTAGCGAAGCGCTAATCAAGTCCGCGACCCCTTGTCATGACGGCTCAAGTGGTGGGGCCATACCAGGACTCGAACCCACTAAAGTCAGAGGATTACACCACTGCGCCACAACACCTTCATCTGATCATCTGACTGACTCATACTGATCAACGGGAAAGAATATACCAGCTTTATAGCAGGGGGTACTTTTTCTACGAAGATACAGGGAGATGCTGTTGGAAAATTTTAAAAGCTTCCCTATCCCGGAATCAAATTTCTGAAAATGATACCCTGTCCCGGAGTAAACTGTTCTTAAACAATACCCTGCTTTGAGTTTCTTCAAAGCGATTGTCAGCTGCCCTAGAAATTGGTACAAAATCTATCAGAAAATGCCGAAATATTGCCATCCAAACAATTGTGCGCAAATGGAGTCTGCTAAATTACGTGCCAAACGTGCCAACGTGCCATGGCATCTTGCATGCGAACGTGCCTACGTGCCTACGTGCCACATTTTCTTAGTTTCTATAACTTCTTAGTTTCGAAGAGTTAGTTCATGGAAGTGGCTCTTCAGACACGACAGAAGCTTCCCTAAAATAGGGGTCGATGGCTGAGCAATTTATCTAAGTTAATAAGGAAAAAGTTGCAGGAATCCAAATTCAACTGAAAACTGTGCAACCCCCTTTAAAATCTTATCCCACCCTTGCTCCGTGTATCCACCACTACCAAAATAATAAGGCATCCTATTTTAAGAGTATCCCCCTCGATTAAGATGATATCCCACCCCTGCTACGCGTATACACCACTATTAAGATAATAACCCACCCCCTTTTACGCGTATCCACCACTATTACGGTAGCTAATAACCCACCCCCTTTTAAGCGTATCCACCACTATTAAGATGATAACCCACCCCCTGCTACGCGCATCCACCACATCTACGATAATATCCCACCCCTGCTACGCATATCCACCACTATTAAGATAATAACCCACCACTATCAAGATAATAACCCACCACCTTTTACGCGCATCCACCACATCTACGATAATATCCCACCCCTGCTACGCGTATCCACCACATTTACGATAATAACCCACCACTATTAAGATAATAACTCACCACCTTTTACGCGCATCCACCACATTTAAGATAATATCCCACCCCTGCTACGCGTATCCACCACATGTACGATAATATACCGCCCCTCTTACGCGCATCCACCACTACTACGCGTATAGGTTTGCTAGCGTGAGAGTTGTACCACCCATCACTGTTTTACATCTCAACTTGGTCCCAATTCTGCTCTTAATACTGCGTTGTATCAAAGTAAGCCATCATCATCTTGTTTCTTTGGCAGGACCAATTAATGAACAATATCCGAATAGCAGTTAAATCCCGGGGGTACTCATATATTTTTCTGTTCGGGGACGTGCCGCTGAACAGGGTGTCATTTTCAGGATTCCGACTCCGGGGCAGGGTATCATTTTTAGAAAATTTGGCTCCATGACAGGATCCAGATTTGTCATTTTTGACTCCAAAAGGTCGTATTAGGCCATTTGCACTCTGCGAATGTGATTCAAATCGCTTGGAAGGCAATATTTCCACATTTTTGATAGATTTCATATAAATTTCCTTGCAGAGCACAATTTTGCCCAAAGTAACTAAAGGAAAGGACAGAACTAAAGGACACCATGTGCGTGACACAAGAGGAATATCTGAAATTACATCAAGTGACAGAAAAAATAGCTATAAGATATAAGAAAATAAACACTACGGAGTAGGAATTGTTATTGACAAAGGTATTGATGCTCAGCTTAAAGGCGCTGTATCGGATTTTTGTAAACAAACCGATTTTGCGGGACAATGCGCGTTTCGTATCGAATGAGACCAAAGATCAATGGCGGACTGTGATCACACAGCTTCGAAGTTCGAGGCAGATTGAAATTCGAAATTGATGCGATTATTGGTTCAATTTCACGGCCCCCTGAAAAGCAGCCACTCTTGGTTGATGGGGCCACCGTGTATAAAAAAAAATTTAAAATGAAAAATGAAAAATGTTCTTCGGTTTCTAATTTGTCATGGATGAACTTTAATACGATGACATTTCCATTCATCTATCTTATGCGCCAACAACAAATGAAATAAAGGAATTGTAGGATTAAAGCGGAGTATTAGGAGGAGCCCCCCCCCATAGTACCCCTGGATAACGGATTTACGTGCTGATTTTGCATTTTTCACGCCATGCCAGGGTGCAGTAGAACCTACACCGAAGGTACGCTGGGCCCTCAGCTTTCGTACGCCAGGTATTTTCAGGGAGAGAGAAGCTGCTAAGAATCAATATCTGATGATTTTAAGAAACTTTCAGTACTGGGCCAAATTCTTAGTTTCTTATCAAAAGAAACTGCTGAAAGATCGAGGACAACTATATCCACGCCAAAGTAGGCAGATTTTCAAACGCCGTCACGCCAAGAACCGATTTTACTGAAGAAATGACGCCGCTAAGCCGACAAAAAGCCAGGTCTACGTCCCGGGGGGGGGGTACATGACTTGCAGATGGACGGGGGTCTGCCGCCCGGTTTTCAGAAAGCTACCCTCTTCTAATTACCGACAGTTGCCGTCATACCCACTTTTATGATGAATTTTGGCGGAAAACTACCCTTTTTGACAATATTTTGCCAATTTCTGGAAAACTCACCCATGTTTATGGCAAATCTGCCGAAAAAGGGACCCTTGTTTAGAGAATTTTGGACCCCAAAACCCACCCATATGGGCAGTACATACCCGTACCCTCAACATGTTATGTTATCCCCCCCGGGGTCTACGCCGAAGATCTTCGGGCCTAAGTGGATGGAATGCACCCTAGCATCACGGACTATAAAACAGCATTTTCACGATCACGTGCAGTAATTGTAAGAACGCTCCAGAAAGATATCTCAAACACACCAGGAAGCGCAGGCTGGTTTATCATGGATTTTAAAGTTTTGCTGCTAAGTCTGCAAGTCAAATGAGATAAATTGGAGTCTGGGGGCTTGCCTCAGAAAATTTTTTCGAGTAGTTTCAGTTTACAACGACGAAAAACGACGTATTGTAGAAACTAAAGGCAGTTGATTTTCGTTCAAATTGCAACTGATTGCATTTCATACCTGTTTAATGGTAATTTGAGTGGTATCATTTATTATTTTCAGGTAACCTAGAAATTCTTCATGTAAGATAAATGCTCTTTTTCCAGTTTTACAGATTTAACATCTATGACTCTCCAGCAGACAAAATCCCCCCCCCCCCCCCAGATGGAGCGAAGCGAGTCAGAATGGGAGCCCGGGGCCTGCCTACGGAAAATTTTTGAGACTACACCCTTCTTAACGTCGGAAAACGGCATTTTTGTTAGAGTTCAAGGCGCAATCACGTGCTTTAAAGGTCCTTTTCACGAAATAACGACCAAACTTTTGGCAAATCACGCCCCGCGACGGAGTCCTCGACACGAATTCACGAGTCGAAAATATCAAAATCACGAAATCACGCTCAAAAATTAGCCAAACGCTTCACGTACAAATATGGGGGGCCGCTATGAGGAATTGGAAAATGTCATCAAAGATGTAAATAAAAAGAGAAATATGCATAATGGGGAGGTGATCAAAGACTGAGGGTTTTTCCAGAAGTTGTAGGAAGATATGATACAAGAAAGGGGAAATGAACAAAAACATTGGAGACTTCTGTGATTTGCTTCTCAGAAATGAAATGATATTATGAACACTATGTTTCCATACAAAATAGCCAATCGTACAACATGAGGAGCATCAATAAAAAACAGAGCTTAAAGATATTATTGCAAGGAAAAATCCAGCATTTAGGAGATGTAAGAACCTTCAGGATATACTTGTTAGGGCTAGGCTGAGTAATGAGGGAAATGGGGGGACTGATAAGAAGGGATGTTCTCGTTATGGTAAATCTCGTTGTCAAGTCTGTAATGTCATGAGTATTAGTGAGCATTTTCATTCGAACATAGATAGCCGGGAATATAGGATAAACTATTCGTTTAATTGTGACTCGTCAAATGTTGTATACTTGTTGGAATGTACTGTTTGTGGTGTACAATATGTTGGCCGCACCTGCACAGCATAGCGGACAAATCTTTTCTTTTGTCCAAAGTTTTGACCGTTTTGACCACCATCCCGAAAAAAAACATTGCACGCTCGGATATGTCGATTTTCATCAAAATTTCAACGGGAAAAGATTCTCCATACCTCGGACCATAAGTGTCTTCGGCATCGCTATGCGATCGCTAAAATTAGCCGATTTATGGCATTTTGAAATCATTGCAGCCATTTTTGCGTAGCAAATCCTACAAAATTGAGCAAAAGGCGAGCACAACCTGATAATTTAAAGTCTATAAACCTACCTCACCTGTTTTCAAGACAAATATCCACATCTCTACTGCAATCCACTCCCAGTTGCACCATAAATCGCTCCCATGGCTGTGCGCCTTTTTCGATAAACTGTGCCCCAATCCTTCTCCCAACTCCTGCAATGATTGCAAGTCTGTAGGAGTAGAAACCGGCAATGTCAACCAAAGAGCACAAGTGATGATAGTGTCGTTTTACAGTAGAGCGTGTATTTGAAATAGAAATGAACTGAAGCTGTGTTTAAACGGAGGAAATTTACATTTTGTTTTTATCACGAAAAACTATTTAGCATTTTAATACTACCGGGTGTCCCAAAAAAAAGTTCCGACGTTTGGTGGAACACAGAGAAAATGTTTTTGAACCTAACAATTTCTATTCACTCTAGCTACATGCTAGACACTTCAACTTAAAGTTTGGCATATCGTGGTAAGATATTAGTCATCTGAAAATGGAATCATGAGCTCTAACATTTTATGTTCATGCTCAAGACAAAACCAGAGAGATTCGCACGGCTTCCTACCTCATGGTGGTAAAAGGGGACTCCCTCAAAGACCAACACATACGCTGAACTGACGACACATTCATTACCTTGACAAGGGGCAAGGTTTCTATTCACTGACCACATTTAAAGTAAAGGCCATTTTCCAGTCGGTGGAATTCGCCAAGGGTGCAGAAATTCTTCGGTTTATTTTTAATGCTTTTTAATTGTGTGAAATTACACCAGCTCAAAATCATTTTGTGGACTGTCTTGGGACAAAAAAGTTTGCTGCTTTTATTGTTGCATTATGCCAACTGGGATCTTCAAATGGGAGTTTTACTGTTCCACAATTTCTCACATTTTTTCGTTAACTGAAATGGTTCTCGGTTCCTTGTTCGACGACGTGCCATGAAATGCAACATTTCACTATCCAGCTTTGTGCAGCTCGAAGTGAGTCGTAAAAAGTACAAGCTTAGTGTGGCCCCCAGAGACCTATTCCCTATTGGATTCGATTTTCAGACTTTCATTTGAATGTGCTCAAAGAGCAGAACTCTTGTTCGTCGTCTGTTGCTCATCCGGAGATTCCCCTTTCATTGCGACGATGAAGGAAGGCGTACAGTCTCTCTGGTTTTGCCTTGAACATGAACGTAGAATGTCAGAGCTCATGATTCCATTTCAGATAACTAACTTCTTCCTGTGATATGCCGAACTTTAAGTTGAGATGTCTAGCATTTAACTAGATTGATTAGAAATTGCCAGATTCAAAACTATTTTCTCTGTGATTAATCAAACGCCGGAACTTTTTTTTGGGACACCCGGTACTTTTCAAAGCTCCTCAAAATCAATTTCACATTTTGTGCAGGTATCATAGAAGATCTCTTTAGCCCTCCAGTATGTATTAGGAAATCACCCCTTGGCAGTCAAACAACAAGGCAGCATGAAAACAAACATAGGTATCAGTGTTACCTTCAGTAAACTCATAGAGGTACACATGTATTTTTTGACATACTAAAACTTTGATCTAGTATCGAAAGCTTCTCAGAATTCTTATTTTATCATCTCAGTTGAGAGAGTTTCTTATAAGTAAGGGTTTCTTATAAGTTCTTTCAAATTTCCATTGATAGGGGCCCCTCAGATTTCCATTGGTATTGGTGTGGGTAGGATCGGTATCACGCAAAAAACTTGGAGTAAAGGAAACAGGCTAAAGATGAAATGATTTTGTTCTGTAAATACTGATCTGTAAGAAACTGTCTGTAAGAAATTTTGTGTCATAAGACTCAGAAGGTTGAGTAATGTCCAAACACTGACCTCGAAAACTTTGTTTAGAACAGTTCACAGCAGGGCACAAGAGGCAAACCCTTAAGAATCTTTCCTTACAGATAATAACAAAAATTTTGAGAAGCTATCGATACCAGATCATAATGTTAGTATCTCAAACAATGCATGTGTACTTCCACAAGTTTACAAAATGTAATGTTTGCTTTGATCCTGTTTTTTGTTTCACTGCCAAGGGGTCATTTCCTAATACGTTCAGGAGGACTAAAGATATCTTCTATGATACCCTCACAAAATGTGAAATTGATTTTGAGGGGTTTTGAAAATAGTTTTTAAAAAGTTGAATGGTTTTCGTGACGAAAAAAAAATGTCAATTTCTTCCGCTTGCTGCTATTTGTAGGAAGATTAAACACAGCTTCATTTCATTTCTATTTCACGTACCTGCTACACTTAAAGACGACAGTCTCTTCTCTTGTGATGCAAGAAGTATGAGCTGTGAAAATATATGCGACATTTTGGTTGATATTTTCACCTGCTACTCCTTCAGACTTGCAATCATTGCAGGAGTTGGGAGAAGGGCACTGTTTATCGAAAAAGGCGCATAGCAATGGGAGCGATTTGCTGGCGCAACTGGGAGTGGATTGCAGTAGAGATGTGGATATTTGTCTTGAAAACAGTTGAGGTAGGTTTATAGACTTTAAATTATCAGTTTGTGCTCGCCTTTTGTTAAATTTTGCTGGATTTGTTACGCAAAAATGGCTGCAATGATTTTCAAAATTCCTCAAATCGGCTAATTTTAGCGATCGCATAGCGATGCCGAAGACACTTATGGTCCAAAGCATGCAGAATCCCCTCCACTTGAAATTTTGATGAAAATCGCCTTACCCGAGCGTGCAATGTTTTTTTCGGGATGGTGGTCAAAACGGTCAAAAATGGCCTAAGCTTCGTCGCTAAACGCGGAAGTAAACACAACGACGGCACCTGATTGGTCAATATTAGGAGAAACTGTGATCTGACCAGAGCGTGACTGACAACCCCACGGGATCTTTGGACAAAAGAAAAGATTTGTCCGCTATGCTCACCTGCACACCTTTTAGGCTTAGGTTTAATAATTACAAGGCGTGCAGTCGTAAGTTTAATTTGGGGGCCTCAGTACCCCCGGGAGTACCCCAGGTGGAATTCTTCAGACATTTTACTGAAGAAGGCCACCACGGGTTTCTGAAGGATAACAGCGTTAAGATAATCGATAGGCTAACGGGGGGAAATAGGATGCGGGAGAGCTTCTGGCAATATTGGCTGGATTGCTTTGCCCCTAAGGGTTTGAACACTAGACAGGTTGATACACAGATTTCAACAGATATTTCTTCTGGCTCCTGTGAGACAGACAGCCACCGACTGCAGCAGTTCTTAACTCTGCGCTTTCTCTGATCTTTCTCCTGCCGCTTTTGTCATTACCCGCTTGAGTGCACCGAAGCTGATGATCCAATACACCTTTGTTACGGATGAAGAGTTGTACGGCACATTTTAAACTGGTTCTGAAAGCAAAATATTCGGCGCCTATTCTTGTTGTTGGATTTCTTCCAGAATTTTGACACCGCATGAGTAACTTTAATAGCAGTTTTTATTGATTACAAAGTCCACTTTGTAATCTAAGAAGGGGCTTCGATGTCAGTGAGTCAGTCAGAAAGAAACCCACTTCCGTCACGCTCGTTAAAGCAATTGATTAACGTTTTATCTCTGCTAATTGGCACTGAAATAAAGAAAGCGCACATAAAGCGCATACAAGACAGAAGTTTCCCGCGATCCTATAGCAACATTTGACGTCGGCTTATTTCATGTTAGACAGATTTGACACCATAAGATGGATAAATTACTAGGATGTTTACCCTGGCACAGCAACAAATTCACCCAGAATTGGCACGTTCTTGACTTCATTAGCAGCTTAATTATGTCAAAACAATCGTTTTCTAGAACGAACGAATCATTAGCCACTTATTGATAGTACTCATTATGCAAATAACTCAACTTTAGAGCATGATGTAACCGGCGGCCTGCACAGAGGCTAGCATTTGCAGCATAACCAAAGGTAGAAGGACCCCCCTCCTACACAGCAACGGATGCAATCATCGCAGGTGAAGTTGAGACGAAAGGTGCAGAATCCCAGCAAGCAATGGCGCCATGGACTGGGGGAAGGGACGTGATCACACTGAACCAAAACATCTTCATGCATATCATTCTGCACAGAGGAATCTTCGTGACTGCTTGTCTCAAATTAGATGCCCGCGAATAGCAACAACTGAAACGTTCTGTACGGTTCTGCATAAGTAATTTTGCGTTATCGTAAATCTCACATGACATCTCATTTGACACAGATGCACCAATAGTTTTGTGCACGAACTATAAGCAAACTAGGGGTAATGGGGTAATGACTTTTGATTTTTGCGTATCATTCTCGTTTGACATAAAGACCAAAACATTGCCTTTGACCTTGAGGCGATTCTTGTCCTTATACTAGGCGCTCGATTTTCCATTGAAGGCGACTTTAGCAGCAACACTCATCTCTCTGACTGTAGCAAAAAACAGAATCAACGATCATTTGGGGTTATGAAGAAATCAATAATCAGATATTCTTATGCTTGTTTAGCTCAGGACGGACTTTGTAATCATCCAAAAGGATCTTATGTTCTTGAAACATTTCGACTTGAAATCTTCCTGTTGTTTTGTTGGTCGATCGTTCGACACTCTAAATCGTTGTTAGCAGTTCAAGAAAGAGGTTGCCAAAAAAGGGTTGTCTCGTCCCAATCTCTTTCTCAGCGATTTATATATGGAAGGAATAGAGTATTTTGAAAGGATCAGTCATTCTGAATTTCGATACGGTTTAGAGGGCTATCGACTGGAATTTGGTAGACATCATGATTTCATTTTATCTATATGTCATATTCTTCTTGGTTCAAAATATGCTTGGCAGCAGTCTTCATGCTCATCATGTGCGCAATGGGGTATTCATGAGAGACATATTGGAGAAAGACCCAGATATGCATTCAAGAGAACAGTCTAGAGTGAAAAGAAGTGGAGGATTAACCGCAGGGGTTATAGGAGCATTCATTACTCCTGGATCATCCCTTGCTGGAACCACCGTACGAGCATTGATGAGCTCGTCATATCGGGTCGCTGTAGCAGGATCAGTGGAGAATTTCTCAAAGTGGGCATTGGTTCTCCAAGAATGTGAAATCAAATCAGGATACATGAATGTTCCCATGAGAAGCGTTGCTCCAGGAAAACGAGAAGGTTTCGCGGGACACAAAACCGGCGGCACCGCTACAGGAAATTGGGTGAAATGTTCTTTCAAAGTTGCAAATAAGTACATGGTTCATTTCATGTACTCGGCACCTTTCAACTTCAATTTCCATGCCAACTGGCTGACCGTTGCTGTATGTGAGCTCGGTGTTGATAGAGAGTGCCCCTCGCTCAGTGCATACACGATGTACTACAAAAGAAGACCCTTCATGAGACGCCATAAATACTACCGCAATGTGCAAACTGTAAAATTTTGTGGGGACCGATTGTGTGTCACAGGTGTTATGGGAACAAGCCATCAGCCAATAATCCATATAAGAGTCATGCCCAAGTACTACAGGGATCTCTGTCGCCCATCAAAAGGTGCTTCAGCCAAGGGTCTTTGGGATGCATCTGACTATCAAAGATTTGTTAATTCTCTTTGAGTGTAAACTCAACAAAATAAACTGCGCACTCTGACAATGGATAGGAGTAGTTTTGCTATTTTTGTAGCCAGTTTAGTCATTCTAGCTATTCAATAATGCTGTGAAATTGTAGCTTCGTTTTTGTTGTACTTTTAGAGCTGTCAAAGCATTACATACAGTAAGGCCCCACATTTAAGAAACCAGTTTTTCATTCGTTAGCCTAAAATGTTTCTTATATCTGTGACACTTCTCAATGTTTGAGCTCGAGTTCCGTAACTTTCTAATTTTTTTCTGGAAAGTCTTGACAGAATAGCATGACAGAATTGCGTTATTTATAGATCTATTAGCCGTACTTAGTTAGCCATATTTGTAGTTATCAATCATTGTCACGAACATCAATAAAATTTCAGTAAAAATTTGTTAAAATCCAAGATATCTTGGCAGCAATTTCTTATCAACCTTTTTTCGTCAACCTTGCATGAAATGGAATGTTTTTAGATTATCAGTCAAAAATTTAGTATCAATCAAAATGCAAGAAACTTTTTTTTGAGTGTGAGCCTCCAAAGTTTCTTTTCTGACTGACCCAGTAGACAAAACAGTTCGTATAGTGCCTGTGACAAAGTTATTATCTGATGTGAAGAAATTTAAGCCCTATTGACCACTTTAATGAACAGCCTCGTTTTGGAAATTATTCAAAATTCGTTCATATGAAATTTTAGACGCCAAATTCGGATTTAGCACCCAAACTTTAGTCTAACCCTAAGTTTTCATGTTGCTAGCGGTTGTAGTGTTAATTTTATGGCGACGTAAAGTTTGAAAATCTATAAGGGATTTGACCGTGAAAATGACTCGGGGTGTAAAGTTTCACCCCGAACGACTTTTCACGGTCAAATCCCTTATAAATCTCTGAACTTTACATCGTCATAAAATCAACATCACAATAGTTAGCAGTTTAAAAACATGTAATTAGACTAAATTTTGGGTGCTAAGTCCGAATCTGGGCTCGAAATTTTCATATTAACAATAGGAAGAGATTTTGACAAATTTCCAAAACGAGGCTGCTTAATTAAAGTGGTGTATTCCACTACGTGGCAGGAAACAAATAAAATTGGTACTCATATCAAAGATTCATCCATACAGCATTAGTAGAAACTGGTCTGCGTTCCACGGGAAACGGCACAGCTTGAATATGACTGGCAGTGTACGTACACGCTATGTAGAACGAGTTGTTGTCAGAATGCTAACAAGTCATGGCTGTGGCAATAAGATTCTTTTCGAAAAATAGAGCTTTCGTGATAAATGGAAACGAATTCCTATGAATGAAATCTTCAAGCATTGCGTTACGGAATTGGAGAAACAATCAGTAACATCTTCAAGATTGTTTTGGAAACGAGTTTTAGGCAATCTTAGAACTTTGGATTTTTTCATAATCTTTTGTTTTTTTCCGCGATTTTGTGATTTTGGTCATTTTAATCATTACTTTTGATTCAATTTTTCGGATTTTTTCATTTTGGCATGATTTTTTCTCTTTTCCAGCATTTTGGAATAACTTTGAGTCAGTTTTGAACATTATCTAATTTCTAGAATTTTGTTATACGTGGGTCTGGAATCCAGCATGAATAGTTTAATTTGTTTCAGAAATTGGGCGTTTACATGTTGTTAATTCGATCATATATACTTTATTTGTGTCATTGCTTTAGCAATCTTTTTTAGCAATGAGAAGTGTACAGAAATCTGCTGTCTTACAAAGTTGCTGTTCTTTTCTGCAATTCAGTACTTAGTCAAGGAAGATACGAGCGGAGGTGCTCCTAGGGGGCTCCTAGGTTACTTTGGTTGTTGGTTAAATTTAGACTAAAATCGGTCATACTTATACGAGGATAAACACTATGTAGGAGCTAGCAGTTCAGACGCGCAGGAGCCATTTGTTCAGCTTGGGCCGAAGAGAAAACAACAAAGAAAAGCAATAATGTCGAGGTAATGAACTTTGATTTCTAAGCCACAAGAAGGGTGCATCATTGCCCATGCTTTGATGCACCAACCGTTTATTTGTTGATGTGTTTTTATACAGCCCCTTTGGTGTGTCAAGAAGTACAGGAAAGTCCACAAGGCATCCCAAAAAAGTTGTTCGACGTTTGATTAAATATTGAAAAATAAAGAAATAATGAACGGGCTCCCTGGCAAGAAAACAGTACTGCTGAGATTTTGAATTAAATTTAGACACCAGAAGCTGGCAATCTCCCAAATTTTCACGGAATTATGAGCTTGTGATGTTAAATTTTGTGCGAGAGCTGAAACCTAGACGCCCCTTAATTACATTTGTTTTGAAAGTTGAATCTCGTTTTTTTATGTGCGAAGAATGAGCACATTATGTGATGGGGGAGAGTTTGCATAGGAAGGAAGCGAGGTAGGTATGTAGGTAGCTAGCTCGGTAGCAAGCTAGCTGGGTAGGTAGGTATCTACGGACGCTTTTCGTGCCAAAAGTGTAACAATAGGTAGGCATACCTGAAATAGTTTGACCATTGAAGTAGTCATCAGAGCGTCAATTAGGCTAGATAATTTTGAACTTTTAGACATTTATGATGAAAATTAGCTGTTAACAAAGTTAAGTGAGTGCAGCTCAGAACAGTAAGATGGAAAAGACAATCGTTTGCCAATCTGTACTCACTACCATTCACCAGGAATTTGAATGATTCTTCTCACTTGAAATAATATACAAGTGCAATTTTTTTCCTTCCGGATTCATTAAGCGGTTTTACAAAGCAACTGTTTGAAAATTCCACCACTCCTCCCAGCCTTTACTCTTGAAAAGAGAGGAAATTTATCTGCGTGAGGCCCATGTAAAGGATGAGTAACTAGTTGAGACAGAAAAAGGCAACTGATTTGTCTCACATCCTAATAGTGAACCTGAACATGATAACTGGAAGCAACGAGTCCACTTTGTGTCGAAGAATTCCATCTGTATACTCCAAAACACCTAATTCCAGTTCTCAGATTCATGGCTTTCACCTCGGCTTTCACATTCCAGACTTCTCCCTCGATTATCAAAAGAATATAAAATACAACAGCAACAAACAAGCAGTGTCCTCTTTGACACCACCACTCTATGGACCACATAGAAATTCATTCTCGCCCCAATATTTTACATGCACCGGAATTCTTCGCACATCCCCATAGGGTCCCTATTTTTAAGTAAATGAAATGGAATCTGAGAGCAGTTTCGATAAACTAACTTTAGCTAACATTAAAGGGTCTGTTTCATCCAGCATGCCTTGCACGTGTCGTCTCTTGGTTTGCCTTTGTTGTCGCCATTTTCATGGGCCATGAAAATGGCGACAACAAAGGCAAACCAACAGACGACACGTGCAAGGCATGCTGGATAAAACAGACCCTTTAACTAAAGGTTATCGCTGCTGACCACCATTTGACATGACCTTGTCTCTCTTCGATTAAAGCAATCTATGCAGATTGATGGGGACGCCGTCGTTAAATGATGAAAATGAAATGAAGTTTTCATTCAATGTTTTGGATACTTGGATTCGTGAATCCTGCCGAACTGAAGATTGTGGCGTCAAAAGCTGAATTCCATACGTCTATTTTTTTTTGCTTATCAAACAGGTTATTTTAGGACGAACTACTGCATTCGAAGCCACAGTGATTAAACTGCGTATTTTAGCTAGAAAAAACGCTGCCCGTAGGCAATTTGATTTTCAAAGTGAACAGAAATATTTTTTAGACATCTATTCGTTGGTTAGTAAATTGCATATTTTAGGAATAACTGTTGAATTTTCGAAAAAGCCAACATCATCAATAAAGCCACAGTGATTGAACGTCGTATTTTAGAAATAACGCTTTTCTCTAGGCAATTTGATTTTCAAAGTGAACATAAATATTTTCCAGACATCTATTCGTATTATCATTATTATTATCAATTTCTTTTTCGTTGGTAAAAATAACAGATAGCTAAAAATATTTATCTTATTAAGTCCAACGCTAAAACTGTATGCTACAAGTGTAAGTAAAAATGTACAAAAAAATTTAAACTATTTACAATTCATCAAAGTATACAATAAAAACAAAAAATTATAAAAAGCCCAAATTCGGAATAAAAGTGCGACACAGCTTGCAAGGACAATTTTCTCCCTTCCAATGTTTTATATTTGCTTTAAACTGAGCAAGGGATTCAGAGTTTCGTATTGTTTGCGGTAATAATTGCCATAGTTGTGGACCTTTAAATCTGACGCTTTCTGTGCCATTTCCGACCGATCTCACCCTAGATTGAACGATTTCGTTATTGTTACGCAAATTATAGTGACTTTCATTTTCAAAGGAAATTTCCTACATGAAAGAAGGATTCAGGTCATTTCTGGTTTTGTACATCTCAGTCATAAGTAATTGAAGGTTCTTTGAATGAATAGTTACAGCATAGTCCTTCTCTAATAATTCACTATAGGTAGATTGGGCATCCTTAGAAGTTATTCTCAAAGCCCTTTCCTGTATTTTGTTAATTTTCTTGTTCAGCTGCCTGCTGTGAAACATCCATATTAAAGGACAGTATTGAAATTGACTGGTAATAAAAGCCCTTATGAGAGCTCTTAATTTTCTCAGATCCATGTATGGTGATATGCGAGCAAGTGCATAAAGTTTATTGCTAGCCTTATGGCACAGTTTGGAAACATGATTATTGAAGGAAAGTTTGCTATCAATTTGAACTCCGAGTAGCTTCTCTTCAGAGCTATTTACAACTTCAGCACTTCCAATCCTCACAGTAACAGGATCGTCACATATCTGCCCAAGAACCAACAAATGGCCTTTATCTGCATTTAATTTCATAAAGTTGTCGGCAAACCATTCTAAGGCTGTACTACAATTATTTTCAAGCCTATGAACTATATTGTTAAGGTTCTTATTGCAGGTATAGATTGTGGTATCGTCTGCATATAATTACATATATCCGAGTTCTGAATAAAGAGTAAAAGATCATTAAAGAAGATGTTGAATAACAGAGGCCCTAAGACTGAGCCCTGTGGAACACTACGTGAAACGCTTTTTCAAGAACTGAATGACCCATTTACTTTAACTCTTTGTTGTCTATTTTTGAGGTAATTGTTAATTAGGGTTAATGCTTCGCGAGAGAAGCCATAGGTGTGCAATTTTGCTAGCAATAGATCATGTCTGATACAATCAAATGCCTTGGAGAGATCCATTGCCTTACCACCTTCATCAAGGCTAATTTTAAATCTTTCCAAGAGCCTTATGAGAGCGTGCTGGGCATTGTAGCCTTTTCGAAAACCACAGAGAAGTGACAATAAAAAGGGTGTAATATACGCAACTATTTGTTTTTCCGTTATTCTTTCAAAAAGCTTTGAGACCGTGGCAGAACACTGATTGGTCTAAAGTTAGTCCTAGACTTGGATGGTCCACTCTTGGGAAGAGATGTGACATCCGCGCACTTTAGTTCATCAGGAAAGGACGAATTTTCTATGCAATCATTAAAGATTTGCGTCAAAGGTTCTACACATATATCATAATTTGATTTGAGGATTTTAGGAGGAATATTTTTGTGTGTTGTAGCTTCTTAGGATTTAGATTCCTGACCTCTTTGTCTACAGCATCGGGGGTAACTTTCTGAAAGTAAAAAAGAACCAGCATTTTGATAGTGATCTTTGATTTTTAGAATACTAGGATGATTGGAGAATTTGTGTACAGCCTTATCAATAGGATCTGTAATTCCTTCAGTTGCATTTTCATAACCAGAGTTTTCATTTATGCCAAGGGAATCCGTTACTGAGACGAAAAATTCGTTAATGGTTTCTGCTACTTCGAGATCGTTGGAAATAATAGTTTCATCTTCAATCAAAACAATTTTTCTCTTAGGCTGTGATTTGGCGTTGGTTAATAGACTTCGATTAGTCGTTGTTTAGCAAATTGCCCATTTTAGGAACAACTGTTGAATTTTCGAAAAAGCCACCATCATCGATAAAGCCACAGTGATGGAACTTCGTATTTCAGAAATAACCCTTCCCGCAGGCAATTTGATTTTTCAAAGTGAACATAAATATTTTCCAGACATCCATTCATGGTTATTAAATTGCCATTTTAGAAATAACTGTTGAATTTTCGAAAAAGCCACCATCATCAATAAAGCCACAGTGATTGAACTTCGTATTTTAGAAATAACCCTTCCCGCTGGCAATTTGATTTTTCAAAGTGAACATAAATATTTTCCAGACATCCATTCATGGTTATTAAATTGCCATTTTAGAAATAACTGTTGAATTTTCGAAAAAGCCACCATCATCAATAAAGCCACAGTGATTGAACTTCGTATTTTAGAAATAACCCTTCCCGCTGGCAATTTGATTTTCAAAGTGAACATAAATATTTTCCAGACATCCATTCATGGTTATTAAATTGCCATTTTAGAAATAACTGTTGAATTTTCGAAAAAGCCACCATCATCAATAAAGCCACAGTGATTGAACTTCGTATTTTAGAAATAACCCTTCCCGCTGGCAATTTGATTTTTCAAAATGAACAGAAATATTTTCCAGACATCTATTCGTTGGTTATCAAATTGCCCATTTTAGAAATATCTGTTGAATTTTCGAAAAAAGCCACCATCATCGATAAGCCACAATGATTGAACTTCGTATTTTAGAAATAACGCTTCCCGCATGCAATTTGATTTTTCAAAGTGAACATAAATATTTTCCAGACATCCATTCATGGTTATTAAATTGCCATTTTAGAAATAACTGTTGAATTTTCGAAAAAGCCACCATCATCAATAAAGCCACAGTGATTGAACTTCGTATTTTAGAAATAACCCTTCCCGCTGGCAATTTGATTTTTCAAAGTGAACATAAATATTTTCCAGACATCCATTCATGGTTATTAAATTGCCATTTTAGAAATAACTGTTGAATTTTCGAAAAAGCCACCATCATCAATAAAGCCACAGTGATTGAACTTCGTATTTTAGAAATAACGCTTCCCGCATGCAATTTGATTTTTCAAGGTGAACATAAATATTTTCCAGACATCCATTCATGGTTATTAAATTGCCATTTTAGAAATAACTGTTGAATTTTCGAAAAAGCCACCATCATCGATAAGCCACAGTGATTGAACTTCGTATTTTAGAAATAACGCTTCCAGCAGGCAATTTGATTTTTCAAAGTGAACATAAATATTTTCCAGACATCCATTCATGGTTATTAAATTGCCATTTTAGAAATAACTGTTGAATTTTCGAAAAAGCCACCATCATCAATAAAGCCACAGTGATTGAACTTCGTATTTTAGAAATAACGCTTCCCGCATGCAATTTGATTTTTCAAGGTGAACATAAATATTTTCCAGACATCCATTCATGGTTATTAAATTGCCATTTTAGAAATAACTGTTGAATTTTCGAAAAAGCCACCATCATCAATAAAGCCACAGTGATTGAACTTCGTATTTTAGAAATAACGCTTCCCGCATGCAATTTGATTTTTCAAGGTGAACATAAATATTTTCCAGACATCCATTCATGGTTATTAAATTGCCATTTTAGAAATAACTGTTGAATTTTCGAAAAAGCCACCATCATCGATAAGCCACAATGATTGAACTTCGTATTTTAGAAATAACGCTTCCCGCATGCAATTTGATTTTTCAAGGTGAACATAAATATTTTCCAGACATCTATTCGTTGGTTATCAAATTGCCCATTTTAGAAATATCTGTTGAATTTTCGAAAAAGCCACCATCATCGATAAGCCACAGTGATTGAACTTCGTATTTTAGAAATAACGCTTCCCGCAGGCAATTTGATTTTTCAAAGTGAACAGAAATACTTTCCAGACATCTATTCGTTGGTTAGTAAATTGCATATTTTAGGAACAAGTGTTGAATTTTGGAAAAAGCCACCATCATTAATCAAGCCACAATGATTGAACGTCGTATTTTAGAAATAACGCTTCCCGCATGCAATTTGATTTTCAAAGTGAACAGAAATATTTTCCAGACATCCATTCATGGTTATTAAATTGCCATTTTAGAAATAACTGTTGAATTTTCGAAAAAGCCACCATCATCAATAAAGCCACAGTGATTGAACTTCGTATTTTAGAAATAACCCTTCCCGCTGGCAATTTGATTTTCAAAGTGAACAGAAATATTTTCCAGACATCTATTCGTTGGTTATCTAATTGCCCATTTTAGAAATAACTGTTGAATTTTTGAAAAAAGCCACCATCATCGATAAGCCACAATGATTGAACTTCGTATTTTAGAAATAACGCTTCCCGCATGCAATTTGATTTTTCAAGGTGAACATAAATATTTTCCAGACATCCATCCATTGCCATTTTAGAAATAACTGTTGAATTTTCGAAAAAGTCACCATCATCGATAAGCCACAGTGATTGAACGTCGTATTTTAGAAATAACGCTTCCCGCATGCAATTTGATTTTCAAAGTGAACAGAAATATTTTCCAGACATCTATTCGTTGGTTAGTAAATTGCATATTTTAGGAACAAGTGTTGAATTTTCGAAAAAGCCACCATCATTAATAAAGCCACAATGATTGAACGTCGTATTTTAAAAATAACGCTTCCCGCATGCAATTTGATTTTCAAAGTGAACAGAAATATTTTCCAGACATCTATTTGTTGTTTAGTAAATTGCATATTTAGGAATAACCTTTGAACTTTCGAAGAAGCAACCGTGACCAATAAGCTCATTGATTAAAGGTAGTAGACGGAGACAAAGGCAACGGTTTTTTAAAAATAGATTCAATTCAACTCAATTCAACACCCTGGGAACGAGGTTGAAAAGTTAGTGAATTGAATTGCTAGTTGAATTGACCAATCACCGCATCCCTTCCAATCACACCACCGAGTTAATGAAAAGGGGAAATCCCTGAAACAGACAAACACTGTTCATGGAGATCACCCCATATACCGCAAGAGTTCTTGATTTTCATTGGCTAAGCCACCAGATCTATTTTTAACTTGTACATGTGTAAAGGGACTGGGCAAGCTTGGGTGGCTATTTATCTCCGTCTACTAATTAGGAAAGTGGATTAAATTAGTTCACATAGCTATCTGGTACAGTGTAAACGATTTTATCCGGATAAATTTTATCCAAATTCACTGTGAGGTTAATTTTGATCCTCAACGAGGCTTCTTCAATGGGGGGCAGTCAAACTCATGAGTGACGGAAGTAGCGCCAATCCCGTTCCTGGTCAAGAATGACTGCATTCGCGAATCAAATCATACTTTTACCAATCTGCTGACCGTTCTTCGTCAATGCAAATCACATTAGCTTCCTAATTAGTAGGTTTCCCTCCTCTTTTCCAACTCAGCTACTTGGCAGTTTTAACAACAAATGTACCGAGCTAATGTACGTTTACAATTTTCTTCGAAGTCGAGCGAGAAGCAGTTGTCGATTCTTTGATGATTGTACTTGTCGTGGGAGTTTACATTGTTTGGTGCATGATTTTGGTCACGAGACTGCAGCTATCTGGCACAGTGTAAACGAGAGCACAAAGTGGATAAAATTTATCCGGCACAGTGTAAACGCAAATCAATCCGAACAAATTTTATGCGGATAAAATTTATGCGGCACAGTGTAAACGGGGTCTTAGGAAAGTGGATTAAATTAGTTCACATAGCTATCTGGTACAGTGTAAACGATTTTATCCGGATAAATTTTATCCAAATTCACTGTGAGGTTAATTTTGATCCTCAACGAGGCTTCTTCAATGGGGGGCAGTCAAACTCATGAGTGACGGAAGTAGCGCCAATCCCGTTCCTGGTCAAGAATGACTGCATTCGCGAATCAAATCATACTTTTACCAATCTGCTGACCGTTCTTCGTCAATGCAAATCACATTAGCTTCCTAATTAGTAGGTTTCCCTCCTCTTTTCCAACTCAGCTACTTGGCAGTTTTAACAACAAATGTACCGAGCTAATGTACGTTTACAATTTTCTTCGAAGTCGAGCGAGAAGCAGTTGTCGATTCTTTGATGATTGTACTTGTCGTGGGAGTTTACATTGTTTGGTGCATGATTTTGGTCACGAGACTGCAGCTATCTGGCACAGTGTAAACGAGAGCACAAAGTGGATAAAATTTATCCGGCACAGTGTAAACGCAAATCAATCCGAACAAATTTTATGCGGATAAAATTTATGCGGCACAGTGTAAACGGGGTCTTAGGAAAGTGGATTAAATTAGTTCACATAGCTATCTGGTACAGTGTAAACGGTTTTATCCGGATAAATTTTATCCAAATTCACTGTGAGGTTAATTTTGATCCTCAACGAGGCTTCTTCAATGGGGGGCAGTCAAACTCATGAGTGACGGAAGTAGCGCCAATCCCGTTCCTAGTCAAGAATGACTGCATTCGCGAATCAAATCATACTTTTACCAATCTGCTGACCGTTCTTCGTCAATGCAAATCACATTAGCTTCCTAATTAGTAGGTTTCCCTCCTCTTTTCCAACTCAGCTACTTGGCAGTTTTAACAACAAATGTACCGAGCTAATGTACGTTTACAATTTTCTTCGAAGTCGAGCGAGAAGCAGTTGTCGATTCTTTGATGATTGTACTTGTCGTGGGAGTTTACATTGTTTGGTGCATGATTTTGGTCACGAGACTGCAGCTATCTGGCACAGTGTAAACGGGAGCACAAAGTGGATAAAATTTATCCGGCACAGTGTAAACGCAAATCAATCCGAACAAATTTTATGCGGATAAAATTTATGCGGCACAGTGTAAACGGGGTCTAAGTGAACTAATTTTGTTCGGATAGCCGCTCTCAAATTCGTGCGGATAGCTTAGGTCTAGTGTAAACGCGACACCTATCTGAACGAATTTTGATGCGGATAAAATTTATCCGGCACAGTGTAAACGGGGTCTAAGTGAACTAATTTTGTTCGGATAGCCGCTCTCAAATTCGTGCGGATAGCTTAGGTCTAGTGTAAACGCGACACCTATCTGAACGAATTTTGATGCGGATAAAATTTATCCGGCACAGTGTAAACGGGGTCTAACTTTAAATCGGGCATTTTTGCGGAATAACTTTGAACTTTCGAAGAAGGGAACCTCGTCAATGAAGCCACTCCGAAGTTTATTCTAACTGCAGATCAAACCCGGTCATGGCAGTTTGTGGCAATTTTGGAAGGCTCTTGTCTCCACATTTTCATAATGTTTAGGTTTCAAGTGCTCTTGGCTTCCTGTTGAATAAACCTTGCTGCTTTTTATACCAATTACCCCATTATGAACTCTGCACCAAGTACATGAAGGATTCACTTGAGCAGCGCTTTCGCCTGTCTCTTGCATGGTTCAGTATGTGGTCAGATCAGGTCGGTGTCAATCATTGACAACAGTAGACTTCTACTCAAAGACACTATTTTCAGCCCTTATGGAAACTCTATCCACCTGCCCCAAGCCTGAATACAGAGACTACAAGAAATATCTGAAGAGGACTGTATCTTTCTCAATTTTCCACTGGCGTAGAAGTACGCCCTACTTCCACTCGCTATGGAACAATCTCGCAAAACATTACTACGAGCTCAAAACTTATGACTCGCGATGACACAGCAATGACCTCATGCTCATCAAGTCACACGACCTCTCAGTTTTAATAAACAAGCCCAAATTTGGTTAATTAGTTACCCAAAGTTAGCTCTCTTTTACGCAGTGTATTTTCCCCAAAATGATACCACTAATGCGCTCCTCCACACACTCCCCCCTGCTTGACCCTAGGGTTCAAGCATCTGCCTAGTTTTCCAGCCTGAATCCACAGCCGCCGCTCTTTTACTTCTAACTGGAGCTTCTAAATACATATCTATTACTGGAGTGTTTTGCTCTTCTACATTCTCGGAAACTTGACTATTTTGAGCAATCTGTGCCTTACCTTCTAAAGGATATAACTTCTGAATTGGTCTATCTATATAAACTGGCTTACCTTTCGCAATAAGCTTTATCTTGGCACCTCGAACTCTACCATCT
This sequence comes from Aurelia sp. 3 sensu Dawson et al. (2005), assembly GCA_964020215.1. NCBI lineage: Eukaryota > Metazoa > Cnidaria > Scyphozoa > Semaeostomeae > Ulmaridae > Aurelia > Aurelia sp. 3 sensu Dawson et al. (2005). Next base: position 11,945,355 of record OZ026593.1, on the reverse strand, counting down.
TTCCCAACTACTAACTTCTCTACAACCCCCATTTTCCAATTACATCTGCTCACTTTCTCTTTAAGATAAAGCGGCCCTGCAACGTCTATGCCTACATTTGCAAAAGCTGTTGCCTCTCTAACTCGAAATTCTGGTAAATCTGCAATTGGCTGAGGACTAAATGACTGTCCCTGAATCTTTCTACAAACCCAACAATCCCTGATGATATTCTTAACCTTCTGTCTCCCCCTTGGGACCCAAAAACGTGACCTTAACTCAGCTAACGTTGACCTCAATCCGCTGTGAAAAACACGATTATGACATTCGTTGATAATAAGCTTCGTTAAACAATGATCCCTTGGTAATATGATGGGTTGCTTTCCTTCTAAACTTAAATCTAAGTTGTTCAATCTGCCCCTGCACTTCAAGAGTCCATTATACTCTACTATTCTAAGCTCTTTCACAAGACCTGCATAATTATCCTGATTTTTCAACCTTGCCTGTGCTGCTAAAATCCACATTCTCTCTGCTCCGATCATTTCGTCTCTACCAAGTTCTCCATTCTTTCTTTGTACTCCTTTCTGTTTTGCCCTAAGGTTATAAATGAACCTTCTCACATAAGCTGTAACTGTGTATAATCTATTGAGACTAGAAAACTTCTCTATTTCCATGATGCATTCTACATTTGATGTTTCCTCAATACTCACTTTAAATACACATGATTTCTTCATTTCCAAACTACTTTCTTCGGTCTCAATTTCAACCGGAGGTGTGGGAAATCCCTGCCCTGGGGTCCTAAGCCACCTGGGTCCATTCCACCACAATTCTGTTTCCATCAATCCATGGGCACCCACCCCTCTAGAGCCTACATCAGCAGGATTTTCAGCACTTGGGCAATAACCCCAATCTTCTTTTTTGCTCCATTTCAATATTTCATTCACTCTATGCTTCACAAAGACCTTCCATTCATTCCTATTGGCTATCCAACACAATACAGTTTTACTGTCCGAAAAGTATCTCACCTGATCTATTTCTACTTCTCCTGCTAGTGAATTTCTAACTGTATCCATAAGTTGTGCTAATGTTCTCGCTGCCATTAGCTCTAGTCTAGGAATTGTCTGAGCATTCACTGGGGCAACTCTTGTTTTCGAAGTCAATAACGTTACGTTAACTTTTCCCATACTCTCAGACACAAAATAAATAACTGCACAATATGCACTCTGACTGGCATCTGCAAATCCAACTAAGCTACATTTCACTGCTTCTTTTCCTAAACCATAAACACATCTAGGAATCTTGATTTCTTTCACCCTTTCCAGTTCATTCATCCAACTTTTCCATTTTTTACACCTTTCACCAGTCAATTCTTGATCCCAGGGAACTTTGTTAACACAGAGCTCCTGAAACAAAACTTTCAAACTCACCACAATGGGGCTAATCACTCCCAAATGGTCATACAAACTTGCAAGGATACTTAGAATATTCCTTTTCGTTGGAATCAATTCTCTCATTCGCTCTACGATCTTACTGAAGGAATATATGACTTCGTCACTGTCACAATCCCACAGCATCCCTAAAACCTTTTCTTTTCCTGCAACCTCTGTGGGGCCTATCGTTTCCTTAACAAATGTCTGCTCTTCATTTTCCGTTTCTAAAGGTCCGTTTTCGCGTTCAGCCTTTCTCATTTCATATCGTATTCCATTAAATGAAATTCTATCTTTCAAAATATCTTGCACATTCTCTTCCTTTCTAATCCTCACAGTCTCAAAATCCCATAATTTCTGCACACTCTTCTCAAGCTCTTTCAAATCTTCATGTTGCTTAGTATCTTCCTTGGCAATCACTGGTGTATGGCCTACAAAATTAACATTCACTTCGTTCACTTTCCTCGCACCTTTCATAGGCCCTGAGAGCACCCAACCTAGTTTAGTTTCTACAGCCACAGGCTCATGGAGCTCCCCCCGTCTTATACCCCCTACCTGGAAGCACCACAAGTAATCTGACCCAATCAAAATGTCTACTTCTAACTGCTCTTTACTTTTGCACACATCTGAAAACCATAGCCCTTTAAGATGACTAAATTCTGCCTTTCTGCGCTCGATATGCTCGTTTTTAATACTAGATATACTCTGCACTGCATATACCTCCATCTTTACGCACTGTTTTCGATCTAATGATTCTATCTCTAACTCAAAAACTTCCTTTAATCCACGATCTTTTCCCTCTTGTCCAAACGTACTTATCTCTAGCCATTCCTTGCGCTTAGCAACTAAGCCTGCTGACTGAACTGTGCGCGAAGTTATAAACGAACGCTGACTACCTGAGTCAAACAATACTCTTACTTTAACTGGTTTGCTGTTACCCTTGACTAATCCCTGTGCTGTCTGCAAAACTATACCTGTCTGCACTCCTACATGCAGTGTTGGACTCTGACTGGTTTCTATAACAGTAGCTTGATCCCCAGCATTCTTATCACAAATTGAAACATGATGTTTACCCTTACATACTGCGCATGTCAGATTAGAATTACAAGCTCCTGCCATGTGACCCTTACGCATGCAGACAAAACACCGGCCATACTTACGAATCAACTGTTTACGCTCGTTCACATCTGTAATTTCGGTACAATCTTCATGTAAATGGTTTCCTTTACAATATGCACAAAATAATGATTTCACCGTTTTTGTTGTCAATGTGCTGGCAGATATTGGCCTAGCATCGTTCTGATTTACCGAAATGTTCTTCATAATCTTTTTCTCGAATTTTTGTCCCGAAATACTGTAATGTTCTTCTCTTAATTCCACTTCAACACGCAAATAATCCAACAATTCATCAACTGTCCAAGTATTAAAATCCTTTCCTCTTGTTAACTGCAATCGAATACCTTCTGGAAGTTTCTTAACAATTGCAGGCACAACGATACTTTGATAAGTAACCGGATCAACTGCCAACGCTTGCAGTCCCCTGTGATTACATTCCACCAAATCATACAATTTGCGTAATCTTGCAGCGTCCCAATCATGAAACACAGGCTGCACATTCATTAAGGCATCAATATGCGCTTGCTGAATAACTGACTTCTTTCCAAATCTCTGGTGTAAAGCCTCCACAGCCAAATGGTAATTAGCTGCGGTAGTACGAAATCCCGCAATGCATGGCTTTGCCAAATCTGTCACATAACGTCGCAAATACGCGAATTTATCAATGTCCGCCACGTCTGGATTTTTATGGACCGAACTTTCAAAAGTGTCCCAGAACTCTTGCCACTGCTCAGGTTTCCCCGTGAACTTCGACATCTCCAATTTTGGTAACCTGGCATAAACTTTATGCTGCAAACTTTGCAAACTGCTCCCATTTTCACTAACTTCACCAAGACTCGAAGCCGTGTCTTGCAATTCTCTATCTTCTTTCATCACTCGATCTAAGGAACGCAAGGCTGTTTTAATTTCCGATCTAATTCCTCCTGCGTCACAAATCTCTTTCGCTAAGATGGCATCTCCATCTTCTTTTTCTCCAACTTCCCCAGTCAACAAATCCAGTATTTCTCCATCTAAGACTTGAACCAACTCCAACTGTTCACTCAATTTTGACTTCAACTGAAAGGGCAAGTCAATGTTCTCTTTAAACTTTTCTTGATCGACACAATCTTTCGTAGCTTTCAACGTTTGCGTGATGAAAGCGCGATGTCCAGTCCTCTTCTTCAATTTCTTTTTCAGCTCTGCCATTCCTTCAGGCCGTCAGTTCTTCGATCTTCTCACGTATCCGGCTCGAACGTACCACTATATGGAAACTCTATCCACCTGCCCCAAGCCTGAATACAGAGACTACAAGAAATATCTGAAGAGGACTGTATCTTTCTCAATTTTCCACTGGCGTAGAAGTACGCCCTACTTCCACTCGCTATGGAACAATCTCGCAAAACATTACTACGAGCTCAAAACTTATGACTCGCGATGACACAGCAATGACCTCATGCTCATCAAGTCACACGACCTCTCAGTTTTAATAAACAAGCCCAAATTTGGTTAATTAGTTACCCAAAGTTAGCTCTCTTTTACGCAGTGTATTTTCCCCAAAATGATACCACTAATGCGCTCCTCCACAGCCCTTTAGTTAGAGTCAAATTTTCAGCGACCAGTGAGTATTCATACAGTTCCCTGTACCCAAACGAGTTAATGTAATTGGCTGAGACTCAACGGACAGCGAGAAATTACTCTCAAAGCTAAGACAAGAATCAACTTCTAAATTGACTCTGCTAAGACATGCAAAGGAAGTCTGAGGCATTATTCGTCAGACTGATTTGTTGAGGTTTATTTGCAGCTTATTATGCACTAGTCAATTGAAACCCCGGCCCCCCCACCCCCGGGACATGAGGGGGACTTAACGGGGAATATGCCGTGAAATAACGCTTCTTTAATGCTGGCTTGTCCCGGGGGCACGGGGGTATTAACAAAATTGGATTGTTGCGGGGATAATTAGCGGTGGTTTTAACGTTTTTGCAGCGGGGTATGCGATAGCATTGATTGAAATCTTTACCGTGTACTTGGTCACTTTCGAAGTCGTCATTCAATGCTAGAGCATGTTGATCTTAAATAGACAAGCCATAATTTCTTAAAGGGATGGCGATGGGAGTGATAAACATTGAATCTAAGGTTGGGGGAGGGGGACCGCACATTCAAGAGTAACATATTTTGGGTGCTTATGTCAGCAGCCAGCAGTTTAGTATGCTATTTTGTAATAGATTCCCCGGGTGCAATATTGGCAAAGATTTGAAGGTAGAATTCCAGTAGAATGCAGTTTTGTGATTTGAAATATTCTTCAAGCCAATTTGATACTAATAGATATCTGAAGATGGCGATGACTAGGATGTGCGCATATACTTCTCAGATTAACTGAGAGTAGCGCAGAGATCATGGAGAAGGAGTTTTCTCAATAACATGACCTCAGTTGCAGCTGCTTGGTGAGTGATCTTCAAAGAATAAAATACTTAGTTTTTTGAATGCACTCCTTTTTAAGAGTGAAAATTCTGAAATGCCCGGGGAATTGAGGGTGGGGAATTTAACAGCCAATGCGCCCCCGATGACGAGAGAAAGGGCGGGGAATTAACACTGCCCAAATGTTAAAATCCCCGCTATGTCCCGGGGGTTGGGGGCCGGGGTTTCAATTGACTAGTTCATTAGGGGGTACAGGAAAGTCATACAGGGGGGAGGTCAAAATATTGCATTTCCTAGCGTACAGCCCACCATTCTTAGATTTTGAAGTCATTCGGCCCATCCACACTCTCCATTTAGTGACGAGTCAAATCATTTTTTGCCTACCGTGTTATGTCTATCAAGAGACAACCAAAAGAGAAAACACCACGACTGGTCCCTGAGGGAGTAAAGTAACCATTACCAGTTTAAACATAAGAAAGCGAAAGGCTATTCGTAGGAGCATTAACTAGCGAGAGGGTAAAATGAGACTTGAATTTCTGCTTGAGATTTTGATACATGCGGTCCCCATCCTGGAATCAAAAAAGGTTGTCTGGTTTTTCAGCCAATGTCGTACTGGAACAAAGGAGGTGTCGTGTGAAACTCATCTCATGCATTCCTCGTATTCTCTTTGATGTAATTTGCGGTGCAAATCTTTTTAAAAATTATGGCTAGAAAAATAATCCAGCGAAATTTTTAAATGATCAGATGGATTCAGTTGTTATGAGCTTGAGAAATTCGATTTGTTGGTCATGGATGGGGAACTTTTTATTATATCGTATTTGGAACGCTCTGTCGAAGTGAATATGTACGGTCTGGAAGTAACAACAATCAGTGAAACAAACAAAAGTGACGACCGCTTTTAATACACGGGGCTGGGTCGCGTAATTTCAACAAACTTGTTTCGAAACGACAATATTGCAGTACTTTTGTTAGGCCATATGTAGTGCAGTCGCTTAACGTCAAAATCTACATGAATTGTGCATTTTATGATACAAGCATGAAATTTGGTACAAGTACACAACTTGACACGCTGAATACGATGAAAAGTGGACCCCATTCAGAAAATGCCCCCAAAAGCTATTTTTAGAATGGGGTACTTTGCCCCAGCCCTCTAAACGGTTTCCCTTCGCAAATAGAAAACCATCGGTGTTATTCACTTGAAACTCATTCTTCTTACACATTTTGACATTCTGAATACGATGAAAAACAGACCCCACTCAGAAAATGCCCCCAAAACTATTTTTAGAATGGGGTAATTTGCCCCAGCCCTCCGAAGGGCTTCCCTTTACAAATAGAAAACTGACTGTCCTATATACTTGAAAATCAGTATTCTTACACATTTTGACATGCTTATTACGATGAGAAACGGACCCCATTCGGAAAATGCCCCCAAAAGCTATTTTTAGAATGGGATACTTTGCCCCAGCCCTCTAAATGGTTTCCCTTCGCAAATAGAAAACCATCAGTGTTATTCACTTGAAACTCACTCTTCTTACACATTTTGACATGCTGAATACGATGAAAAACAGACCCCACTCAGAAAATGCCCCCAAAACTATTTTTAGAATGGGGTTGATTTGCCCCAGCCCTCCGAAGGGCTTCCCTTTACAAATAGAAAACTGATTGTCCTATATACTTGAAAATCAGTATTCTTACACATTTTGACATGCCTATTACGATGAGAAACGGACCCCATTCGGAAAATGCCCCCAAAAGCTATTTTTAGAATGGGGTACTCTGCCCGAGCCCTCTAAACGGTTTCCTTTCACAAATAGAGACCTATCTGTGTTATCCACCTGAAACTCACATTTCTTACACATTTTGACATGCTGAATACGATGAAAAATAGACCCCACTCAGAAAATGCTCCCAAATCTATTTTTAGAATGGGGTAATTTGCCCCAGCCCTCCGAAGGGCTTCCCTTTATAAATAGAAAACTGACTGTCCTATATACTTGAAAATCAGTATTCTTACACCTTTTGACATGCTTATTACGATGAGAAGCGGACCCCATTCAGAAAATGCCCCCAAAAGCTATTTTTAGAATGGGGTACTCTGCCCGAGCCCTCTAAACGGTTTCCTTTCACAAATAGAGACCTATCTGTGTTATCCACCTGAAACTCACATTTCTTACACATTTTGACATGCTGAATACGATGAAAAATAGACCCCACTCAGAAAATGCTCCCAAATCTATTTTTAGAATGGGGTAATTTGCCCCAGCCCTCCGAAGGGCTTCCCTTTACAAATAGAAAACTGACTGTCCTATATACTTGAAAATCAGTATTCTTACACCTTTTGACATGCTTATTACGATGAGAAGCGGACCCCATTCAGAAAATGCCCCCAAAAGCTATTTTAGAATGAGGTACTTTGCCCCAACCCTCTTAAGGGTTCTCCTTTACGAGTAGAAAACTGCTGCTTGTCCTGTACACGTGAAACTCGGTGTTCTTACACTTTTTGACGTGCTTAATACGGTGAGGAATGGACCCCACTCAAAAATGCCCCCAAAAGCTATTTTTCGAATGGGGAACTTTACCCCTGCCCAGTGAAATGTTTTTCTTCATAGCTAGAAAACTATTACTGTTGCATACTTGAGGCTCGGTATTCTTTCTACACATTTTGTCATACCGAATACGATGAAAAACAGACCCCACTCAGAATATGTGAGCTTGATCTTAAACCAGGATCTCGTTATATAAAAGTAGAAAATTCTTCATGATACATACCCCCAGCTGAATGCAGACCTATTTCTAAAAATGCGCTGAAGATTTCTGAATTATTAAACAATGGATTTATTGTAACCGATGAGCTGCGCTAAAATTCTCATCAAGGATACATTTAAACTGCGCTTGTTTGGTCCCAATGTCCATCTGTCATCTATTGCAGAAATTCATGGCTGCTGTAACTCGTGTTAAATCCAGGTTCTTATCAGGTACAGTGGCAGTCGTTTGTTTCGGCCAAAAACAACTTAACAGCCCAAGATACTAAAATACTGAAAAGATTCAGTTTGGATGGGCTACAATAAACTTAACTCCTCAATTACGCTGATCACCCAAACGACTATGGTTTTGCCATTCATATTGTTCGTCGTTATATTTGTTGGGCTGTTTGCCAACGACCCCTGCAACTGCTGCGACCTGCCCTGTGAACAAGGATCGTTCGACATTAAATAAGATGAGCTAAGTTGTGTTTAGTTTCTACTCCAATGCTCCAATAGGAATGCCGTCTTCTATGTTAATGCAAGAACTCTGACGTGAATTAGTTCGTACGTCGGGTTCGTACGTCGTCTGTTTTGAAGTTGAGTTTAAACATGTTTTTCATAACTTTGAGATTTTATACGCGCTTACTCCGCTTAGACCTTCTTGCAAAGAGTTTCAATCAAATGATATTTTTGTACATTTTTGTAGGATTTTTGAATGATCACAAAAATGATGGTGGGTAGCATTTCCAGTGCCAGAGTGAACCAATCAAAGTAATACCTGATGTGAACCAAGTTTTATTGCTCCAGTTTGATAAAAACACTTCTTTTGACTTTAGAACGGGCTGCAGTCGAAACATCGTGCTTAACTCAAGATAATCTAGCTTGTGCCTAACCTTTTTTGATATTGTGCAAGGCCGGCTTCACATTAAATCATTGGGATGCAAAAATTTTGGTAGTTCCTGTATGCGAATGTAGATTATAGAATAAAGAAACTGAAGCATTGTTGAACAGAATTTTATATTTTCACCTAGACCATCAGCAAGTGAGAACTCTCTAAGTAAAGTTAAAGATTTGAATCTGTTTTCCATTTAAGTGAGCTTCTGATTTACGTAGGCAATTGGTTGCAAGTTATTGCAAATCCTTAGAGAGCTTGAAAAACATTCCCAGGTCCAAAAGTAGCTGCTGGGCTACTGTTGAAGTTGCAGCCGTTCCTTCGAAGTGAGTGTATAAAAAACCGTCTTTTAAATTTATTGCAAAAGTGTACAAAATAATATAGAATACCCCATTTTGGAGGGCCAAGCACTCCTTCAAAGAAGCGTACAAGATCCCATAAAACATTAGGACTTCTAGGGATGTTTCTCAAAACGAAAGGATTATTACCAGAGGCGTACGAAATTTTATGGAGTGTTATGTCCCTTGCCCCGTACGACGGTTAATATTTACTATATGACCTCATACAGGATAGGGATCTGATACAACTGTCAATGTGCTTTCAAGATATCTTTTGCACCTTGCTCTAAGTTCAGTTGTTTTCAGCAAGTGGTCAAAATATGCATCGAGACTGAGTTTCAGAACACAAATGATGCTTTAGTTATAGAGAGGGACCTCATACAGGGTTGGGACGAGTATCGCATCATAAAACTATCTTATCAGGGCATTTTTTGAATGGGGTCTGTTCCTCACGTCGAAATGTGTAAGCATGCTGAGTATATGGTAAAGGTAGTCTTTTTACCTGCAAAAGGAAGCCGAAGCCCCTTAGAGGCATTTGGCAAGGTAAACCGTACTAAAAATAACTTTTGGGGGCATTTTCTTAATGGGGTCCGTTTCTCATCGTAATAAGCATGTCAAAATGTGTAAGAATACTGATTTTCAAGTATATAGGACAATCAGTTTTCTATTTGTAAAGGGAAGCCCTTCGGAGGGCTGGGGCAAATCAACCCCATTCTAAAAATAGTTTTGGGGGCATTTTCTGAGTGGTGTCTGTTTTTCATCGTATTCAGCATGTCAAAATGTGTAAGAAGAATGAGTTTCAAGTGAATAACACAGATGGTTTTCTATTTGCGAAGGGAAACCGTTTAGAGGGCTGGGGCAATGTACCCCATTCTAAAAATAGCTCTTGGGGGCATTTTCCGAATAGGGGTCCGTTTCTCATCGTAATAAGCATGTCAAAATGTGTAAGAATACTGATTTTCAAGGACATGGGTCAAGTAATTTTCTATTTGAGAAGGGAAGCCCTTTCCGAGGGCTGGGGCAAAGTAGCCCATTCTAAACATAGTTTTGGGAGCATTTTCTGAGTGGGGTCTGTTTTTCATCGTATTCAGCATGTCAAAATGTGTAAGAAATGTAAGTTTCAGGTGGATAACACAGATAGTTCTCTATTTGTGAAGGGAAACCGTTTAGAGGACTCGGGCAGAGTACCCCATTCTAAAAATAGCTTTTGGGGGCATTTTCTGAGTGGGGTCCACTTTCCATCGTATTCAGCGTATCAAATTGTGTACTTGTACCAAATCTCATGCTTGTATCATAAAATGCACAATGCAACTGCTAAGCGAGTGCACTAATGACAGAGATTTTCCACAACTATTCTCGAAATGAAGGTGTTATTTTGAAGATCTTGTACGATTGCAGAGATATTGGTAGATTTTGGGAGTGGCTTTATTGTGGATTCACCCCATCCACCAAAATCTGTGCAGAACACAATGGTCACATGTAGGCAACAATATAGATTATACCGGGTGTCCCAAAAAAAAGTTCCGGCGTTTGATTAATCACAGAGAAAATAGTTTTGAATCTGGCAATTTCTAATCAATCTAGTTAAATGCTAGACATCTCAACTTAAAGTTCGGCATATCACAGGAAGAAGTTAGTTATCTGAAATGGAATCATGAGCTCTGACATTCTATGTTCATGTTCAAGGCAAAACCAGAGAGACTGTACGCCTTCCTTCATCGTCGCAATGAAAGGGGAATCTCCGGATGAGCAACAGACGACGAACAAGAGTTCTGCTCTTTGAGCACATTCAAATGAAAGTCTGAAAATCGAATCCAATAGGGAATAGGTCTCTGGGGGCCACACTAAGCTTGTACTTTTTACGACTCACTTCGAGCTGCACAAAGCTGGATAGTGAAATGTTGCATTTCATGGCACGTCGTCGAACAAGGAACCGAGAACCATTTCAGTTAACGAAAAAATGTGAGAAATTGTGGAACAGTAAAACTCCCATTTGAAGATCCCAGTTGGCATAATGCAACAATAAAAGCAGCAAACTTTTTTGTCCCAAGACAGTCCACAAAATGATTTTGAGCTGGTGTAATTTCACACAATTAAAAAGCATTAAAAATAAACCGAAGAATTTCTGCACCCTTGGCGAATTCCACCGACTGGAAAATGGCCTTTACTTTAAATGTGGTCAGTGAATAGAAACCTTGCCCCTTGTCAAGGTAATGAATGTGTCGTCAGTTCAGCGTATGTGTTGGTCTTTGAGGGAGTCCCCTTTTACCACCATGAGGTAGGAAGCCGTGCGAATCTCTCTGGTTTTGTCTTGAGCATGAACATAAAATGTTAGAGCTCATGATTCCATTTTCAGATGACTAATATCTTACCACGATATGCCAAACTTTAAGTTGAAGTGTCTAGCATGTAGCTAGAGTGAATAGAAATTGTTAGGTTCAAAAACATTTTCTCTGTGTTCCACCAAACGTCGGAACTTTTTTTTGGGACACCCGGTAGAGATAACTGATTTGTTTAAAAGGAATCAACGTAGTTAAAAGCTGGCCCGGGCCAGGTCAAAAATATGATCTATTATACTCGACAGCTTAGACGCATCCGGTTTCATTGTGTAGCTAAAGAAACAATGGATCTGTGGGCATTTATCTTGCCAATTTATAATGGCTACGAGATATGGCTATGTTTATTCCCTTTAAGGAAAGTATTTCTACAATGACCAGATATCACACCAATAACTACGTTTAGACACTGAAATTCACCGAGTAAAGATAAATAACTCTGCAGTCTTTAAAAACCATGAAAGTACTAGCTTTTTGAAAATGTTTTTGATTGCATCAGCAAAATGCTTAGAGATTCATTGTCAGCAACAATCCTTAGGTCAAACCTTCATCTGAATTCATTAATGAAGAAGCCTTTTTCATTTCATCAAGTCAAATGCACTCATTTTCTCATAAAGAAGCTCATAGTAATTGGCAAGCTCAGTCAATAAACTAATCCTAGCTGAATTTAAACAGCTAACAATCTTTAATTTGCAGTTTTCATTTCCTGAATCATTCAAAATAGTTTCGACAGTGACCACCACTGTACCTCTGTGATCTTACACTTGACATGCAAATTGCATTCATTTTCAGTGAACCACGCATCTTGAATCATGTTTGAACACAGACAAATTTGTTTATTTTTCATGCCAAAATCTCCAAAGTGGGACAAATTTTATCTCCTTGCTTTGGTGAACATAACACAAAACACTGAACAGTTACCACATACAGTGGTCCATCCTCCAGTAATGGACACCTTTATACAGCTAATGCCTCCAAACAAAGGACAAAATATTTTTTGTCTCAAATATTGATTGAAAAAAAGATGACACCACCAAACAGTGGACATTTCTCTACAACAAGTGGTGGTCATTTCTCTACACAGGTGTCCGTTATATGGAGGTTCTGCTGTAAAACCATTTGCGTTAAATAATGAATGTCAGTTCTGGAAACTGTCCTTGAAGTGCATTGCTTTCTGTCTCTCTATTTACAGCAGCAAAGAAACTGCAGACAAGTCCATCCTTTCTATGTTCTGTGCATCCATAATTGCCAAACACTGTCCCGCAGTTCTCTACATGAACACTCAAATTCACTCTCTCATTGGGCAATATTAGAACTTTTGGGCTTAACACAACACTAAAATAATCCCTGGTATATCTTGTGATGCGTGCAAATCTCATTTGTGGTCTGCACTCTACTTCATTATTTCTTCTTACTACGATATCACTTATCGTAGTCACATGTGGACTGCCAAATAAGGAGAACCCGTGAAGCCATGCTCTTCTGTTTACAGTAAAATCTATTGCATCAATGGCCCCTCGTGGGTTCCAACTATATTTGAGTTCACCGCCTGAAGATAAACGATTAATTACAACTGTCTTGTTTTCCTTTCTATGATTTTTAGGAAACAGTATACGATCAAAGACACCATCATTGTGGTCTTCTGTCTCTAAGCATAAGATGTGAACTAGGTCATTCGTTTCTTGTTGTGTTAAGAACCCTGAATATAAACAATGTTTACAAAAGTCTCTTCCAGACATTGTAGGAAATCTAAGCAGATAAACAGCATCACCTAAAACCTCCCTCTTTGCTTCTGGACAAATTTCACACCCATCTTCAATCAATTTATGTATGCTCCACTTTTCTGTAGCACGGAACAAATCAATTTCTGGAATGACTAGGTCATCAAACTTTAAAATTTCCATAAGCGTGGCCTTATCTAGCTCCAAAAATGCCCTCTGTGCAACAATCTGAACAGCATTGCTGCCTATTATTTCCAGACATTTATCAACAACTTTCTTCTCTTCAAAAAACAAACTTTGTGTGAGAGCATTCAAAGCATTTTCTATATTGATATTTCTTCGCAGGAAATCAGAGCATTTCTTTGTCAAGGATGGCAACAGATATTTTTTTGATACATTCAATATGTGGAACACATTGTCCATGCTCAATGTGCAATCATCTGTATAAAAGTACCTTAGAAATTCTAAGAATATGTCAGCATCATCACAATCATTCAACTTGAGCTCTGCTGAATTATGTGCCATTTGGCCATAAAACATGGCGTAAAACACTGCACTTCTCGAGGCAAGAATTAGCTTGTGTACAGGAATTCTTTTCTCATTGACAATGATGATGAAATCACTCATTAATTCATTGTTGAAGAGGTGTGAGATGCTACCAGACAATGTGGCTGCTTCTGACTGCCAATCATAGTTTTCTTGCTCAGCTCTGCTCATCTTTCTTGGTGTCAGGCTCAAGCTACAGTGGATGTAAAGTAAATTGAGGAAGGAAAAAATAAGACATCACTCCTCATAACAATGTCGGAAAAGGAGGCTAAATGAATTAAAGGCACACTGTCGTGGTGCTGATTGGTTAAACAAGACAATCAAGAAGAAAAGAATTTGGCAAGGTTCAGTAATTTCGCTGTAAAGCGAAATTCGTGAAGATGATGATGATCTGATTCCCTTTATTCTCAAAACAAAGTATGATCCAAGAGCATAAAGGCTTGGTAATTACTCAAAGGCCAGAGCTTTGTTTTGATTTTGACTTTGCAAGTCTTGACCAAAGCTACATGAATGACAGTAATTCTGATGTAAATACTAAATTCAATAGATTTTTATCCAGCCTTGATGAATTAGTTAAAAATCATGCTCCACTAAAGAAACTGTCAAAGAGAGATATTAAATTTAGGAATAAACCATGGATTAATGGCAGAATACAAAAAATGATGCGTATAAGAGATAAGATACTGATAAAGCTAAAAAGGAATAATGACCAGTCTGTTTTAGATCTTTATAAAAAGTTTAGAAATCGGGTTACAGAATCCTTGAGAGAAAGTAAAGCTAGCTATTTCTACAATTACTTTCAAAAAACAGTAACAACATGAAGCAATTGTGGTCAGGGATTAAATCAGTTATAAGCATTAGAAAGTCAAGCAATATTAATGTGATAAATAAACTTAAAGATTCAAATGGTGTCATTAAATCAGATCCTGCTGTTATTGCTAACATCTTTAATAAGTACTTTGTTACAGTTTCTCGTGATATCACTAAAAATATCCCAAGATCTAACAAGTCACCCATTAATTTCATGGGTGATAGAGTTAAAAACTCTTCTTCGCTGCACCTTCTTTCCCAGTTGAAATATCTGACATAATTTCGCTCCTAAAATCTGGAAAGTCATGGGGCCCTAACAGTATTCCTACTAAAATATTGAAGCTTCTTTCTCCCTTGATATCTTCTCCATTATCACAAATTATAAATGAATCATTGCAATCTGGGGTATTTCCAGACAAGATGAAGCTTGCTAAGGTAATCCCACTCTTCAAAAAAGGTTGTCCCCTTACAGCATCAAACTACCGACCAATTTCACTCCTCTCAGTCTTTAGTAAAATTATAGAAAAGATGATGTATGAACGTCTCTACAATTTCCTTGTCAAATACGAGATTTTATATTCATTGCAATTTGGTTTTCGTGCCCATCACTCTATTAATCATGCTCTAGTTAGTCTAACAGAAGCCATCAAGAACTCATTAGACAATAGGAAATTTGGTTGTGGAATTTTCCTTGATTTGCAAAAGGCATTTGACACTGTTAATCATGACATTCTTTAATGAAACTTGAACATTATGGAATCAGAGGAATTAGTCTTGATTGGTTTAAATCATATCTGTCAGGTAGAAAGCAGTATGTATTTGTGAATGGATCTAACTCAAGTTTCTGTAATGTTACCTGTGGAGTACCACAGGGCTCTGTGCTTGGTCCACTCCTTTTCCTAATTTACATTAATGATCTACCATATGCAAGTTCAAAATTAGCCTTTTACTTATTTGCAGATGATACTAACATCTACTATGAATCTGAAAATCTTGACCTGCTTCAAAGAGTGGTAAACAAAGAACTGAAAAAAGTGAAAATGTGGCTTGATACAAATCAACTTGCTCTGAATATAGATAAAACTAATTTTGTTATTTTTAAGTCACCTCAGCATTCTTGCCCTGTAACAATTGGTATTAAAATTGGTAACCTTCCAATCAGAAAGACCTGTTATGTCAAATTTCTTGGTGTTCTTTTGGATGAAAATCTCTCATGGAAATATCACCTGACAGAACTTTCAAAAAAATTGGCTACAACTTGTGGCATGTTTTTCAAAGTTAGACACTTTTTACCCATTAACATTTTGATTTGTCTTTATAATTCTCTATTTTCCCCTTTCCTACAGTATGGTTTATTAGTTTGGGGTCTTACTTACGAGACTTATATCAATCCTGTGTTTTTGTTACAGAAGAGGGTTATAAAGGCAATTTCATTTCAAAACTTTGCTTCTCCTTCCTCTCCAATCTTTTCTGATTTAAAGATTTTAAAGCTGCATGACCTTTTTCAGCTGAAATTGTTATGTTTTGTTTATGATTGTGTCAATAAAATTTCTCTATCTTGTTTTCATTCTTTCTTTGAATTAGTTGAATCTGTTCATCCATATCGTACACGGCAAGCAACAAATAATGATATTTTTCTAAATCAGAAAAATACCCTTCAATATGGTCTTAGGTCAGTTCGTTACTTTGGAGCAAAATGCTGGAATAACATTCCCTCAGAGATAAAAAGTTCACCTTCTGCTTATATTTTTCGTGGTAAACTTAAAACTTTTTTCTTTGAAAACAATTACAGATCATAAAAGGTGCCCATTCAACCTCCGTCAAAAATTAGGTAGGTAAATATTTCAAAGAATTTTCGAGATTTTTAAAAGACTTATCTAATCAGTTATTAATAGGGGGTGCTCTCTCCTCGATTAGCCTAGCTACTGAGAGAGCCCCTCCTTAAGAAATTCCCCCATGCAATTCCTTTGTCTTCATCATGTAATCACGTTTTATTTTAGATTTCTGCTGTAGTATCTGTCTTGTATTAATTATTTTTGCATGTTGTATTTAATTTTGTCATTTGGAGTTGTATGTAGAGGAATTTTAAAATTATGAAACTGAAACTGAAACTGAAACTGATTTCAACTTCATAACTAGCCAATCACAACCACGACAGTTTGCCTTTAACATACTGTATAGATCTAATTTCATCACTTGTAGTCTTGTCCAATAGACTTGTGAATAAGCCCCTTCTCTTTTGTGTAAGTTCCTGTGAAATTTTAGAACCCCCTTATGGATAGAATGGAGCTTTTTGCAGTTGCAGTTTTCTATGCCAGATGTTATCTTATTAATAATTATTAAATATCTATTCAAAGTAGCCTAGAAAATGAGTTTTATTGTAAATTATGTATCATGTAAATAAGTAGGCCATAATTAGCTCTGATTTAGCTGTTCATTTTCTAGGCTACTTTGAATAAATATTTAATAATTATTAATAAACATAGAAACTGAACTGCAAAAAACCCAATTCTTTCCATAAGAGGTTTCTAAAATTTCACAGATTGCTTTGGCTTGCAAACAACAGGTTCCGTGCGATAAATTTGCCGCTGAATTCATGCAAGGCCAAAGTGAATACCCAGAAAGGCGATTCCTCGGAAAATTTTTGCTTTATAAAATTGAAATGTCAAAGTTGAGGGGTATTTCACCCATTCAAAAAGTGCACGAGATTTCTCAGACTGACAAGATCATAGATTTTTGATTGATTTTTCTTGAAAACAGAAAGATTTTTGTGAAACTAAGAGATTGTTTGGGAGTGAATACCCCTTGGTCAAAGCCAGCAACTTGAAGTCAAACAAATATGCAAACATCAAGTTTATCATATGTCTCGGTGAAATTGCGATGATCAGTGCAATGGAAATCACTTTAGCTGCCATAAAAAAGCTCAACTTTGCCACTGCGTAGCTTGTTTTACCATTCGTACAAACTTAGGCCCATATGCCTAGATGTCAATCCATGGCTATGAACAACAGCCCAGTCTACTTCGGCCAGGGGGAAAACATGGAGTTGTCGGAGACATCGGAGATGTCGGAGATGTCGGAGAAAATCTCGGAGATGTCGGAGAAAATTTAGGCCTAAAATTGGAGTGATGCCTCCTGGATTGCAAGGAAGAAATATCATTTGTTTTGTTAGCGAGAAACAAATTGTAAGCTGTTTTCTGTTTTGTTTGTAAGGATCATAACGAAATCTACAAAGGCTGTCCTTTTTGGCTTCTCCTCTGATGAAAACGATGAAGACATGGGGTTTGTTACTAAGGACGTGTTGGGAATGGGCGCTTGCAATAAAATGCCTACAGCGCGAATGCACATCACAATTCTTGAAACGAAGGCCGAACTCTTTGATGTCTTCAGGAACATCTTGGAATTGAAGGGAGGGACAAACATGACAGTTTAGAACCAATATAGTACCTTTTTTCTCCGTGAGGGGTACATGATCATTGATCATTTCTTGTAAATAGGTTTTTAATAGTATGGTTTTCATTGTAATTAGATTAGGGTAGTTTTCTTTGATATTCTTGTAGTAATAATAAAGTTTTTAATGGAGGGCCCCTTGAAAAACGGCTTTTGCCGAAGGGCAACCCTCCTTAAATAAATGAAATGACTTGCGGATGGACGGGGGTCTGCCCCCCGGTTTCCAGAAAGGTACCCTCTTCTTATTAGCGACAGTTGCCATAATACCCACTTTTATGATGCATTTTGGCGGAAAACTACCCATTTTTGACAATTTTTTGCCAATTTCTAGAAAACCCACCTATTTTTAAGGAAAATCTGCCGAAAAAGGGACCCCTGTTTAGAGAATTTACGAGCCACAAACCCACCCATACGGGCGGCACAAACCCGTACCCTCACCCTCCGGGCTTTTGTCCAAGGTAGGAGCAAATCTTTGAATAAGCACGAAAGGTTGGGTGTAAAATTCTATGATCTATTTCTTTCAGCTTGAATTTCTTTCATTTCTCATCAACCAGCTGAGCAATTACAACGGTTTCTTTAGGTTTTTTGAAAATTCTCTGAAAATATTGAACATCTCAGATAGAATTACGAGAACTTATGACATCTCCGAGATTTCCTCCGATATTTTCTCCGATCACGCCGAGATTTTCTCCGACATCTCCGACATCTCCGAGATTTTCTCCAACATTTTCTCCGACATCTCCGACATTTTCTCCAAGATTTTCTCTGACATCTCCGACATCTCCGACATCTCCGAGATTTCCTCCGACATCTCCGACATCTCCGAGATTTTCTCCGACATCTCCGACATCTCCGACGTCTCCGACAACTCCGTGTTTTCCGCCTGGCCGTCTACACCCATCTTACCACGGCACCTGGATACCTGTGCAGGTATTCAGACAGTGATGATGGAGAGGTTAACTTGGACTTGTACATAATTTCAATTTCATTATGTTCGGGAATACGCCAAGCGGCAGTTCACTCCCATAAACGCTCGTAGACGTTTGAAAAAGGACTTTAAGTTTCAAGAAAATCCATCTTCAATTCATCATGGCTCCGCAGAAATATCCTTGTTCAGATAAAAGTTGTTCGCTGTTTGAAAAAGTGAAATGCCCCTGGGAATAAGCTGACTAATACGAGCAAGCTTTGATACAAAGCTTCTTGCGATATTGATTTTCTGCAGAATTCACTTCAGCCATACAGGTGAAGTGAATTCAGCGGAAGCTATTGTTTAGAAGAGAACAATGGTTTCCGTGTTTTCCGTCGTTTCTGCGAACTTAATTTGGCCTCAAAATATAGTAATTTTCATGATCAATTTTTTATCATTGAGAAATGAGGAAATCAGCGCTAGATTCTACAGTGATTCTAGAATACCCTCCCTTCTCATGTTCCGTCTGAGATCTCATTGTTTCATTCTTAAATCTTATTGTTTCATTCTTTAGATCTTATTGTTTTCATTCTTGAGGGGGGGGGGGGATTCTAGAATCGCTCCAAAATCAGCAAAGCCTCATAGACATCATACTGATGCAAAAAACCACCAAAAGGTATAGAACCAAGAATTACAAAAGCCATGAAACATCTAACGTCAGGTAATCCATGTCCTGGCTCAACTAGCTGCCATGACTTGCTGAACCAGTCCACAGTAACTTTGGAACTGAGAAGGGTAAAGAAATTTGAAGCTTGGCAGTTCAAGGTGACGTACTTGTTGCAAAATTAAGGGTCTCAAACTCCGCTTCGGGTTCTGAAGATTGATGTGATTAGCTTGCAGAGATTTAAGAAAGTTTGATGAAATAGATTGTTATTAGTAAGATTCTGTAATGACAAAGGTTCTCCCATCCCAATCCTACCGCTTTACTTCTACACCTGCCAGTGGCATGGCCAGAGAAAAATTATTGGGAGGTAAAACTTGAAAATTTTCAGACTAGGGGGGGGGGCAAAAAGGTATACCAAGACATTTTTATTGCATTTTTCAGTTACAATTTTTGCCAATTTTTGAAAAGTGGGAGGGTGATTGCCCCCTCATACCCTCCCCAGGCTACGCCACTGACACCTGTACTATTTCAAAGTAAATTGAAGTCATTTTCTTGCTCACGTCTGGCACACAATAGGACTATTGTTTCTGGAACAATTAACCTATTGACAACAGTACCTATTGTTATTGCTGGCTGCTTGATCAATTGAGGAAACAGTTTACTGGACTACCGCTTATAGGCAACGGGTTACCACCACCAAGGCTAAAAGTTACTACCACTTAAGCTAAGAGCTACTGCCGCTAAGGGTCAAGGGTTTTGCAACAGGTACGTCACCTTGAACTACCAAGCACCCCCCCCCCCCTTGGCTGGCTTTGCCAACAACAAATTGGCAAACTGCCCATGCTTTCATGTTTGTACATGGGTGGCGGGAAAAATGGGAAGTACCTATTAGATTAATTATAGTTGTAAAGAATAAGAACTGTCAGGCCTACCTTTGTGTGTTCCCTGTTTTTCCATCCTCTCCTTTATCTCGTCGATTCATGATTCTCTTTCCTCGTCATATTCAACATGGCTGGCCTAGATTTGTTTTGAACAGCACACAGCCTCAATTCGAACTGTCTGAGCTCCTTCAATGGGGAGAGTGCGGAGCCACAGCGGAGCGAACGAGCGAAAGAGAAGGAGAGAAACGAATGGGAGAGAAATGAGGGGAATGGGAACAATAGATTCTATTGTTTCAGCAAATGACCCGACCGGCACAGCCGCGTAACATGACGTAATCGATATCACATGATCGGCCAGAAGAAACGAGCAAGAAAATTATATCCATCCAGGGGGCTACAGTCAAAATTTTTTTCGGAATAAAGATGGCTGCTGCCAGTGGCTGTAGTGGTGGATAGAGTGAAGGAGAAGATCTCTTCTGGATTTTTGTTACAGCTCGAGCTTCTCGTTGCCCCCTGCATTCTGATGCATTTATCATGGCGAAAGGACGTTTCGCTGCTTGAGTTGGAGCATGCAACACATGCAATGAAGGAGGGCCAAAAAACTACGATGTTTCGTTCATATTTGCTTCTTCCTGCACTGAGACTGAGGAAAATATTCTTCCTGATGGCAAAGCGTAAGCCAGAGAGAGTTGTGGAAAACTGATGGAACATCGGGATTCTTATACTCTTGTTTATAAACATGCAACAGGTAGGAAGAGAGAGAAGATTATGACAGACAAAACCTTCCTTCGAGGGGAGGCAAGAACTGGATTTTAGGCTGGCCAAACATCAATAATGTGGAGAGGAGAGGGGCGGGAGAGGGCTTGGCCCATTGATGAATGGATGAGTTTTCTGACGATAACTGTGCCTTCATGTTGGAAATAATGGATATAGTATTGCCATTAACTAATTAGGATGGAACTCGCTTTTTTAGGAATCTGACAAAGTTGGAGTAAACTGTTAGCAGGACTGATGTGATAATATTTCCACATCCTTTCAGTCAGTAGTATTCATAGTCATATAATGAATACTGGAAATACTGGCTGGGAATGTTATGACCACACCCAGAAACACTTGTACAGAACACAGAATAAAGCAATGAAGTACTATTTTATTTGAGATCAAATTCAAAGAAATTTTGTGGATGGCCAGTTGTTACACTGACTGCTGGCTTAATTACACAGTGACATAATCATGCTGAAGAAACAGAAAAAGTTGAAAAATGAAATACAGCATTTCTGTGAACAATGTGTTGCTGCTATAGCAGAAAAGAACTACAGTCTTCCAAATATATACTACATAGATATATATTCATGGTTATGGATTGCAGAGGACTACTGCATGACATTTGAAGTGCTAAAGCTGTAATTGAATCGTAGATAATAAAACTATGTGTCATTTGGTACCATGATCCTCAGATACAAATAGAAGTATTGATAAGATTGATATATTAGTCACAATTTTTTACAATCTAAAGCCAAAGAGGACAAGTGTTCAGGATTTGATACCTGCAACAAACTTTTCAGTGTTGATATTTTTATCCTCCTGTGCTCATTACCACCCAACAAATTCTCAGGGAATTTTTTAAGTATTCTTAATCATACATTTATAACTCTCCAAAAAATACAAAGTTTGTTTGAGGCTTGTAGAAGAATGCATGAAATGTTCAAAAAGAATTCTCATGAAGTTTCTTTGAATACTGCACCAAAGCCTTGACAGCATATACTATTTGCATGAGTTTGATCAAGAAGATAGGGTCACATGAGTCAAAGTGATACAACTGATTGCTAAGAAATTGACTGCCCTTGAATGAAAAACACTGCAGATGGACAGAAATGTGATTTGCCAGTAATCTTTCTTGCACCACTCTGACTCAATGTTCCTGACTTGCTCCAAGTCGCATCCTCTGATCCTTGAGAAAAGGGAGATTAAAGGGCAGATTACCCGCCCTTTTCTCCAGAAGAAGAAAGATGAGACTTGGAACAAGCCAAATTGTTCCCCACCCCATTAAATTCAAATTCTAACTTTCTGTTGTTACTATACTCATGTCTGCTTGCATACCCATATTGGTGCTTGACATTCAGAGTCATGTCAAAATAGATCTGAAATTAGCGAAGTCATTTTGAATGATGACCTTCAGATTCACTTTCACAACCTCAGCACAAAGATTTTCATCATTAAATTACTGTTTTAAAAAACAGGGATCAAATGGATGAGCTTGGGGTAAAATTAGCAAAGCAAAGAAAATTCAATCAAATTTCAATTTTATTCATAGAAATACAAAAAAAGTGTATGGTATATACTCTATGTGACCCAAGATAACCATAGCTCCATGCTTCAGCTACTAACTAAATAAAAACAGAAACCACATACTCTAATGGAAATATAGAAATGAGTATGCAGTTGAATTTTGCAATTTTTTTGATACACTGATACTTCCTGACTACATATTGGAGCTATCCCCTTGAAATGTTGAATGTTGATTGAACTGTCCCAGCCTACTCATTTGTCCCAAATAGACCCTACCCAGCATGAACTAATAAAGGACTTTTACAGCAGTTACACTTTCATGCTAGTTATCATACTTTGATATCTATTCATTAAAACCACAACAACTACACCAATTTTGTCAAAGAGTATACATTCCAATTTTGTGCCTCCCACTTAGAAAGAAAGACTTTATTTGAGCATACACCTGGCACAGGACACATTCCTTTCAACTAGTTTTCCTTCCCCAAGGAAATAATTGAGTAACCTTGGTGGGGAATCTGTTTGTGAGAATCAGCTTGCAATTACAATACAGTGCTCAACTACAGCAAAAGTTATTTTAACACATAATCATGGGATGCAACTTTGTGCCATAACTGAAAGTTTCTAAACTTTTCATATTACACGTATTTCTTTGTTATAAGAAACTGCTTGTGAGAAACTCAACACTCAGATCACCAAAAAATTAAGAAACTCCATTACTGGGAAATTTAACTTAAGAAACTTCAAATGCTTGCTCAACCAACACACAACAGCTAGGATCTGGCTCAAAAGACTCCTCAATAATTGTGATATGTGATATGCTCACTACAAAAATTGAAATGTCATTCTGTAAAGAAATTGTGATAGATCTTACTAGCAGCTTGATAAGATTACCAAATGCTAACCTCAGCATTATTTTTTTTAGAAAGGTACAGAGTCACACTCTTAAATACAAGGGTGAATGGCAGACTAATGTAACCAGTCAAAACATTTATGCATACTGAGGTTCCCATTCTGCTGCATTAATGCCTATTCAAGAAACTTTTTCTCAGTTAAAAACCACTAATTTTCAGATAAATTCATGACTTGATCATGTTACTATGTACATGCTAACCATTAGCAGAATATTGAGTATGTTGCTGCATGCTTCAAGTGTGATACTAACTTGCTTTGAGTATGATTTGAGTATACATGAGAGCTTGAGTTTACAGCATGCAGTTCCTAAACTGAAGGCTAATTCAATCAAGTTTGAAGATGTGCTGTATGTTTGAAAATAATTCTAGCATGGGGCTATTTCATTTCATTTCATTTTTTATTTCATTTTAAGTGTAGCCCTTCAACAAAGTTGATTTACAAAGGGCCCTAACTAAAAAAAGAAAAAATTAAAACAAATAATAATTTACAATGAATATTTGTTAACCTTAATTTTTAACTATTGTTAACCTTAATCAAGCTCTAATCATACATGCAAAACTAGCCAAAATTGTGTCGACATAATCAATTTGAGGTCTTTTAAGCCTAAATAATGCTTCTGTCAAGTTTCCACAAGCTTGTTCTGCAAGCAGAACTTTGTCTTGGGAATGTGAAAAGATATAGTTTTGAGAAATGAGGCTGATACAAATAAATGTTTTGAACAATATATTCCAAATATTCTAACACTGTCAGTAATTTTCTGCTGCTAATCCTTGTTCAAGGTAAGAAACATTACTTTCTACAAAAGTCACTTATTTCCTATTTTTGAGAATGTTCCAGCCTTTTACTGTTGAAGTCCTTATAACAAGATCATAGATTTTCCCTTCAGAAGTGTGGTAAACTCTTCCACCCCTTCCCTGGAAAAAATAAGTGTAGTAAGCTCTTGCACCCTTTCCCTGGGAAAAGTAAGTGTAGTAGGCTCTTCCCAGGGTGGAGCTTTTCCCTTCCCAGGGAAAAATGTATGCAGTAAATTTTTCCACCTCTTCCCTGTGAAAACTAAGACTCTTGCACCCCTTCCCTGGGAAAAGAAAGTTTAGTAAAATCTTCCACCCCTAAAAGTAAGTGTAGTAAGGGGCCATCGACTTTCGATTTTCGTATTTTTTAACGGCAATTGGCCGTTATGGGGGGAGGGGTCTTACCCTTAGGCCGTTAAGAAAATAAAAAATCGTACGGAAATCTCCGTAAGAGAATTTTTTTTAAAAGCGTAGATAAAATCTTCACAAATAACATATAGAGTGTAGAATAGAACAGTTTTACTATGCCTCCCGATATGGCGTATTTTCGGTTGAAGTCCAGCATGTTCCACAAGACATTTGTTTGCTGCTCCCCAAGTCTTACTTAGGCCAAAGATTTTAGGTCGATCGGAGGCCCGTTTGGTAGAAGGCCGTTAACGGGGAGGGGGGAGGGGGTTCCGATCTTAACGGCCAAGTGCCGTTAAAAAATATGAAAATCGAAAGTCGATGGCCCCTAAACACTTCAACCCCTTCCCTACGAAAACTAGACCAAGTTCTCTTCCACCCCTTCCCTGGGAAATGCAAGTGTCTTGTCTTCAATGAAAAGCTCCATACCAAAAACTTTAAATTCACTTTAAAAATTAAACTCACCCATATGAAAATCGAATGAAATCCATTTTTGTGCATTTTGTTAACATTTGAAAAAGCGCGCCATTATTGTTCATAAGCCTCATGCTGAGTTTCTAAAATGAGGCTGATCCATTATCAAAAATAGATCGGTGCCCCCGTCCTCAAGGTAGGGTCATGCGCAGGATTGGCTTGAGCTTGGCATAGTTCTTACGTCACAACCATGCCATCTATTGTTTGCGAGACGATGGAATGTAGCGCGCCTGGGACGAGGCGCCACAAAAGATTTGAAATCATTTCTCTCCCATTCGTTTCTCTCCTTCTCTTTCGCTCGTTCGCTCCGCTGTGGCTCCGCACTCTCCCCATTGAAGGAGCTTATGACGAGGAAAGAGAATCATGAATCGACGAGATAAAGGAGAGGATGGAAAAACAGGGAACACACAAAGGTAGGCCTGACAGTTCTTATTCTTTACAACTATAATTAATCTAATAGGTACTTCCCATTTTTCCCGCCACCCATGGTTTGTACCTTGCCAAATCCTGGAAATGAAGGAAGCCTTTTTTACTCGTCAGCTTATCTTTACAAGAATGCTTTCCTTACCAGTTCTTTCTTTGTGCAGCTCAGGCAAGCAAATTTCCAAGCAATCTAATCTCTTGCAGCAAGTGCCAAAGCGCCAGACCAGAAGGGCCTTACGGAAGCAACAGCATTGATGAGCAGCAGTGAGATATTTGCAGTACGCATGCGGTGTTGAATAATGGCTCAAAGACGCATGCGCAATTTGCTTTTAGTTGCTTCCCGAAGATTTTCCCGCCAAAACTCTCAGTTTACGGTATTGTGGACACGATTTGGGTATTGATCTAGCCTGAAATCCCGGGGGGGGGTACTTCACTATAAATTCATACAGGGGTGTGCGCCGCAAGGATTTTTGTTACGACCCAATCCCAGAAATTTGGTCCGATATTGATACCCAATCCCAGAATATACGTCATATGTTGATACCCAATCGAAGAAGTAACAAAAACAATTCCGACGTCAAGGGGATAAGGGATTGAGGGCTAGGAGCGAGTATTTTGGTTCTAAGTGGCCATTGGAACAAGGTTCTGATCTGCGGACGTTTTTCAACACAAAAATACTTGAACTCAGTTCACCTGAAACTGACCACGTATTGCTCGAAAATTTATAAAGAATTTGAGTATGTATAACAGTAAACCCCAATCCCAGAAAATTCCGAGTGAAAGTACACCCCAATCACAGAAATTTTCCAGTAAAAGGATACTCCAACCCCAGAATTTTCAGGCCAAAAACTACCCAAGACTGGCGCACATCCCCGTCTTTAGTGAAGTACCCCCCCCCCGGGCCTGAAATCATGCTCAAAATAACACAGGCTAGTGTTGAGCGTGTCCACAATGCCTGGCCCAAATGTTCCCGAATTAATAAATGTATTTCGTTACCTTGTTTGTTTTCAATTTACTGTTTATCTTCTCTTTCTTGACTGAGAGTTGATGACTTTGTGTCGACAATTTGAAATGAACCTAAATAAAGTCTGCGCTCTGAAAATTACGACCTAGTCTAGTTCGAAACTAGACTAGAAAAAGTACTAGTCTAGTTCGCAGACCGAAGCTGCCCCCTAACAACTCATCCTGGGCACTGGGGGCACGTGCCCCCAAGATTTTGCAATGAACAAAGAAGTACCCTTTTCATTTTTAGAAAATGACCCCCTTTCTTAAGGAAACAAGTGCCCTCGAAGTGTCTTGCCCCCAAATTTGAGATGCTTCGTACACCCCCTGTGAGTCATGAGTTATTCCTTCGTTCATTTGGCAATCAAAATAATCTAATTACTTTGTAGAAGATTTTTATAGTGTTTCATTTCAAAGCATTTAGATCCAGCTAGCCTGATTCAGAGAACAAACTAGAAACTCAGTCGAGTATCATATGAGTTTCTCATTCGAGTTTCTCGTTTGGTCTGTGAAGATCCAGCTGGCTGATTTTGATTAAAATCGTCATTGTTTTGAGTTTCTTATGAAAAAAATCTAAATGTAAAGGACAATGCGTGAGCTGCCCTTCCAGGGATGGATCCAGACAGGAAGGTGACTGATGAATAAGGTGTGTCAGTGCGAAGCACCAGTAAGATTGCAACGTGGGGGCCCGGGGCTGGCGCCATTCAGACCGTTGTAAAATCCCCGTTTTGAATTAAAGCTGGTAGAACTGAGAAGTAAATGTTTGTAAGATACCCTACTAAGGCCCCGTTCACACTGCTACGTTTTCATATGAAAACGAAATAAAACTTCTCCGTTTTTGCCTTGCGTTCACATTGCTCCGCTGTGAAAACGGGGCTTTTCGAAAACGCTAATGAAAACGCATAAATTTGAAAACGGTGCGTTTTGAAAACGATCCGTTTTCAGTGTGAACGCCAAAAACGGAGACATTTGAAAACGCTTCACATTCCTTTGTTAATAGACTTTTGATTTGATTATAGTGGTATTCAAAGTCGCGATTGGCGCCTTGTGGACAGCTATTAACAAAAGGCTTTGTTTTGAAAAGGGGATCAACAACACCGTTTTGCTGGAGCAATGTGAACGCCTATCGTTTTCATAGCGTATCTATTTGAAAACGGAGCAATGTGAACGGGCAGCGTTTTCATCAACAAAAACGGATAGAAATGAAAACGTAGCAGTGTGAATGTGGTAGCATTTGCGTTGGCTGGCAAGCAGCACTTGCCTTACTTGCCTAGATTTATGCCCGCAAAACACAAAGTCTTTGCATTCTGCATTGATAATCTGCATTTCTGGTGCAGTTTCTATGACTTGAACGTTCTGATATTCAGACAAAGTGGTTCGAAATGTGTAGATTTTGATATAACTGAAATTCGTATATGATTGTGAACAAATAATGAAGTTGGTTAGGTTTCGACATGAAAATTTCAATGATGAGAAGTAACGAGGGTGAATCGAATGGATGCAAGGAAATTTGCTCAAATGTAACAGAGCGTAGGATTTTAAAGAGAATTAAAACGATTATTAACAAACTTTTAAATTGCATATTTTGCAAAAAAGTGAAGGGGCCATGGCCCCCCAGCCCCCTGTCGTCGAATGCCCTGTATGGACACTATCCCCAAGGACGTCTCCGACGCAAAAGCACCCAGAATAAATTGATCGGGCTTCTGGCTTTGTCAGGTGAATGAACTGATTGTATCACTGATTCGAGCACTGAGTTTTCTGCAAGAATATTGCTCCCAGAAGTGAAAATCTGATGCTTGTCAGCCATTTCTAACGCTTGGTATCTGGATTGTTTAGAAGTTGTTCGGGGTGTGACAGTGATTCAACGGAAAATTGGGGGTATGGTCGAGTGAATGGTACATTTTGAAATTTGTTGAAATCTTGCCAGGTACATTCTTGAGATAAGAGATCCAAAAGGCTATGTTTCATCATCGCACACATGTTTGAAAGGCTACGATAGTTTGCAATGCCTCGTTGAATAGCTAACATGTTTAATTACTTTGAGAGGACAAAATACATGCTATTACATGTTCTTATCATTATTATTAGGAAGGAAAACCAAGGGGAAACCAATTTTCCGCCTGATTTTCACTCTTCTTGCAGTTTCTTGAGAGGGGCTTTCTGCAGAAAATCTCCCATTTCCACCTGAAGGAATGACTGATTAAAGCCGGGTAGATTCGAGGGGCAAATCACTTCTCAAAGTAGCGTACGTGATTTTTGTGATTTTGAAATCACATGATTTTTTCTCTGTGATTCTTTGTGATTTTAGTGATTTATGGTAATTTTTCGTGTGATTTTTCAGTAATTTTTCAGTGATTTGTGATTTTTGGTGCTTTCTGTATGTGATTTTTCTTGTGATTTTGTGATTTTGTATGTGATTTTTTTGTGATTTCAAGGAAGGTGTACGAAAAAAAAATCAGTGAATTGCCCCTTGGGTAGATTACTGAAGCCAATTGAACATATAGGCAGTCAAGCACGACAGTTTTCACTATCATTGCTTTGATATTCAGGGAGCAGCATTTTTCAAACGCAGGCCGTTTTTTTAACTCATCCAGTAAGAAAATTATCAACTTTATTAGGTTGACATAGCTTTCCTCTATCACAAAAACTGAAACTCTTTGATGTGGTCATCTAAAAAAGCTTGATAGAAGGCCACTTGGGTACGACACTCGTTTTTGATTTTTCAATGACAATTTCAGGTAAAGTTGTGGTAGGAGTGTGAAAAGTTTAAGCTAGTTCGGAAATTCTAACCTGCAAAGTTACATAATGTTGTAAATGACTGTGCCCTTATTATAGTAGGCTGATGCGATAGTTTTAATCTCAACAAAATGTGCTAAAATATTAAATTTTCAAAGGCTTGTTGATGTGGCAGCAATCCTGATGGTTTTGAAAACTACTGAGTGATTTTGTGCCGTCATATTTTGCAGCATTACCAAACGATCATTTGGTTAATCATGAAGTCAGACATAATCAGTGCTCAGTCAATGTATTTCTGATCGTTTTTATTCTTTCTTAGATGTTTCACTGCTGCAGAAGAGTTGCTTTGACTGGGAGTTGTGCTTCCTCTTCACTTTTTATGCAAAATGCCAAGCGCGCTTCAAGCTTAGTCTGTACACGAGCAGTTAGTACCTCATTGGTATGCAACTCAGACGATATTAAAGGAATTTCAGTGATGCCAGGCCCAAAGAAAGTCCCACTTCTTGGCAATCTTTACCAGATGCAGAAAGCTGGAGGGATGCACAAATTCAATCACGCCTTAGAGTTATTCCAGAAACAGTATGGGAAAATATTTCGGTTAAAGTTGGGCCCTGAAAGGATGGTGATTATATCAGATCCAGATTTGATTGAGGAAGTTTACAGACAAGAGGGCAAATACCCAAGAAGAGAGAAATCTTTCCCTGCATGGGATAAATATCACAAGAAACATAACCTACCAGAGGGAGTCTTTTTGATGTAAGTTGTACTTCATCTGTTCTTCAAGTAACTAAAGCGAGCAAAGAATTTTTAATGTCGCTTACATTTCTTCATTTTGAGTTTTGGAAATGTTTTTGAGGTGGTCTGAACAAAAAAAGTTGTCGATGCAAATATATAGCGCTGGTGTATGCTTAGAGCCTCTGTTTCAAACATGAGCTGTAGGATACGAAAAGAGTCGATCGGGCCTAAGCTGGGGGTACTCGTCTCGTAGTGATTTGGCCGACGTTGTTAATTCAGTTTGCAATTAATGTTGAATTTGGCAGGAATTGCAAGGTTAGGATACGACAGAGAAGGACACAAGTAAGTATTCATTACATCATAATATTGCAAACTGAATTAACAACGCTCAAAATTCCAGTGCTTCTAAGGGAATTTGAAAACAAAGCATAGTCAAACAATCGGAGTGTGAAGAAAGTTTCAACGGAATATTTTACGACGATTTACAACAAAAAGCTAAAATTTACAGGTTTGTTGACGAATGCTGGCAATAGAAAGGATTCTTGGTTGTCAAGTTTTAATTTGCTCAGGAGATGATCAGTTTTGCCCTATGAAATTCTCGACAAAAATTTCCGAATTAGTATAAAAAAAAGTTAAAATGACCAGAAAAGTTCGAGGCTTTACGGTCTTTTTATGGTCGAAAGTCAGAGTTTTTGCTTGTTATCCGCAGACTGGAGCTGTCCGCAGACTGGAGGTATGACCCTATATTTCCCCTAGTTTTGCAGAACTTTTCTGCATTAGGGGCTGCTGCCCCTCAAGACTCCTGCCTTGCACGGTTAATAGGGTCATTAATAGTAAGTCGATATACTTAAAAGCAGCTTAACTTGGGGAATGGAGATAGCATGGGTGATATTCTGGAAAGATGAAAACAAGAAGATGAATTGTCATAGCATTCTTTTGTTTTATTAGTAAATCATACCCCCTTTCATTTACTACCTGTTGAAGAAAAGACTCAAAAGTGATCCCCATTTGAAAAGCCACTGCTCCCTGGATACCAAGTCAATGATATTTGCAAATGTATCATTCAGTTGGAGACGCGTCGAGACAAATTTTGAAATTTATCTGATTAGGGATTTTATCAAGAAAGCCCCATCATCAAAAATTCCTAAGAAACAGACCAAAAGTCAAGACCGAAAATTTTCTGCCTTACAACAATGACTTTTACCTGCTTTAGCACGTACTATCCCCTTGGGAGGATGAATGTGTCATCCCTGGAGGCGTAGCATTTGTGCGATTTTATTCTCTCCAGATGACAATGCGTGCTAAAGAGTGTTCAAGTCATTACTGTAAAGCCTGGTTTTCATATGATCGTAACAGTCGGCGACCTACTGCGACACATCGGCGACGTGTCCCCGATCAGTCGGCGACATATGGAAACGGTCACTGGTTGCGATCATATGGAAACCATCCTTTAAACTCATCTCAACTCTTTCGATGCGTCCCCGTACTGTCTCCGTCTGATCGGCGACGTCGGAGACATCACTAAGAAAAATGTTTCCATTTAACGGCACTGTCCCCGATGCGTCCCCGAGCCTGCCTCGGCGACGCATCGCCGACTGTTACAATCATATGGAAACCAGGCTTAAAGCAGAAATACAGTAGTTTTTTTTCTATCAATATTAAGATGATTAAAATACAAAAATTTGTTACATTCTACTGTGCCATCCAAAGTAGGGATAGACACAAGGTCATCTGGTCCCCACTTTGGATGACACTTACAATTCTAATACTTTTGCGAAAAACAAAGAAAGGCATAATCCAAGGTAGCTTTGTACCAAATAATACAAAAACTCTAAACATTTTTAACGTGAAATCCACTTAGGTTTATACGTCTCAAGGTTTAATTGATTATTTGGTACTACGCTACCTGATAAAACATTAATGGTAGGGGGAGGGGTCGCTGCTGTTTACTTTCTGAGTATTCAAAGAAATTTCTCCAACAGGGAACGCTCAGTAAAATGTACAGAGGAATTGTTGAGCCCCACTTTCGTTATTGTTGCTCAGTATGGGGATGTTGCGGCAAAACTCAAATTGATGCCCTCCAAAGACTGCAAAATCTAGCCTGCGTGCAGACTCTTGATAAAAAATTGAAAAGATAGAGAAAAGTAGAGTCTGCGCAACCGAGCCACTCTTCTTGTTCGCTGACGTCGGCATTCTATTTTGAAGCTTCTTATCATGAGAGACGGTTGTCAAATCCCTTTGTTTTCCATGTTAGGCAAAATTAGACACTAGTGAAATGGTGCTTATCCCCATGACCTTCCCATACAGAAATCACAATAAATCACACAAGCGGGGCGCCCTTTGTATAGCAAAATAAAAGCTTGAACAACAGATTTAATCTCCTCTATGAAATGTATTGTACCCATAATGTCAATGCTTTGTCAAACGTTTCCTCATTTGAACAACAGAAATAAAACGTTGTTTATCTAAAAGATAGTTGAAGGAGACAACAGAAATTTGCTAGACCATTCAAATTAGGTTCCTTGATTTCGAGGAACCCTTGAACAAGAATAGTGGCTCAGTTGCGCAGACTCTACTTTTTCCATCTTTTTGATTTTTATTAAGAGTCTGCACGCCGGCTAGCAAAATCGAGCTGCCAGAATTGTTACGAATAGCAGCTATCATGTTTCAGCAACTGGTCTGATTAAAAAGCTGGGGTGGCCAACAATCTCGGACATTATTCTAAGTGAAACAGCGACCATAATGTTTAAGTCAACAAATAGTCTTGCGCCTGAATATCTTTCCGAGCTGTTTGTAAAGAACTCAGCGCTTAACACAATGAGACTTAGAAATACCGAAGCTGACTTGCGTGTTCCTCTCTTCAAAACGGCAAAAGGGCAGAAGTCAATATCATTTCGTGGGCCTAAGCTGTGGAATCAATTAAGCTCTGATGTCAGACTTGCACCCTCCCTTTCTACCTTCAAAAGGAGGTTTAACGACGTAGTGGACGGTTAAAGATCTTTTTTATGTACATTCATTTGGTTTTTTTTTTCGTTTTTGTAAACACAATTGTAAATTAATTAGGATTAGGTTTTAAATTTGGAAATTATATGTATTTTTGCACGGCCCCTGTAAAGCAATCAATGCAGATTGACGGGGCTACCGTGGATAAAAAATAAATAATGAATGAAAATGAAATGAATCAAAGCGCTTTGTTGCATTGATGAATGAAATTGGTGCTTCTATGATGATTCTGTTTTCAACTAAGTTCAGATCTTTGGTTCCAAATACAGGCAAAGTGCACAGTGCATCTGAATCCAATTTGTTTATATCTAAACCAGGGATGTTAAGCTGGCGAAAGAGATCTCTACGCATCAGGTCAAACTGGTGACAGTGCAGGAGAAAGTGTTTATTATCCTCGATGCCTCTCCCACGCATACAAGTTGGGCTACTACAATCAAAGTTGTGTCGAAATCTGTGCTCATTCAGTACGCTGAAATTCACACGCAGCTTTGTCAGCTTTTTGATACCTTCTATATCAAAGACATCATAAACAGTGTTTTTAGGTGGCCTTATAATTGCAAGTAGTTCCCGTTTAAACTCAGATATGGATTGTGAATTTTTGATGTCATGATCTAGCAGATTCCATTCATAAAAAACATTTCGGAAGTAGGTATGCAGGAATTTGACTCCGGGACAGGGTAGCTTTTTGGATTTTCCATCGGCACCTCCCTGTATGTACGTAAGCCAAGTACCCCCCCCCCCCGGGGGTGTTGATCAGGATGTTGTTCATTTTCATAAATGCGTCTTTGAAAGGCCTATTGCCATCTTGATATCCAACGAGCAGTGGCCTTTCAAACAAAGGCTGTTTTCGTGCTTGTACACTGTGTATGTTCTGTTTATTTGCAGGAATGACGAAGAATGGCATAGACATCGCAGTGCCTTGAATCCAAAACTTCTCAACATTAAGCAAGTCGAGCATTACAGTTCTGATTTCAATGTTGTTATCGATAAACTGATGATAAAATTAATGTCAATGAGAAACAAAGATTTGGAAATTGAGCATATTGAAAAGCAGCTCTTCAGATGGTCCTTGGAAAGTATGCCTTTAATTTTATTTGTTAGATCCTTGTCCCCTTCCTTGGTACCTGAGCACATTCTTCCCAGTAATTTCCGCGGTGAGAAAATATAGCAGAATCTTTCCCCAGAAAAATAGAGCATAGGTTTCAAATCTTTAAAAAGCTGGGTCTAAAGTTCTATTACCTATTTCTTTTTAAGTGATCGGCTTCAAAGAAACTTGCATTGTTTTACAGTAAATCTGTCGTTGCACTTTTCTGAAATCTTCAATATTTTCAGAACCACAGTGTTTTTCTTCTTCTTTAAGAATTCAAGAAAATTTTCGAAAAAAAACTGAAAACTATCGTAATTTCTAAACCTGTCGAAGAATGTTCAAATAATTGTCAAGGAAACTATAGTTTATGGATGCCTACAAAATGGTATCAAGCACAACTCTTTCACTCTTCTGGTCTGTGATTTAGAAATTTGATGACGTCACATCATAAAATGAGCTGAAATGTAAAATAAGCTGTGATTTCGACAAATATTCAAGATTTCTGAAAGGTCCAACGGTAGAATCATAGAAAAGTGGCTAAAATTTCTTTCAAGTCATTTAGTTTAAAAAATAGGTCATTGAGTTTTACACCCGCCTTTTTGCACCAATTTAAAGATTTGGAACCTATGCTGACAAGTGGATCTCCCAGGTAAAGACACGTTCTCAGCGAAACCTCTCCGACGTTAAATTGCCCAATCCATCGGGAGAAACTGAGAAATGACTTCCGCGCAGTACAGTTCCCATCAAACGTCATGCTGTCCTCGGTGGAAAACTGGAGATCTCCGGCGAATATTAGGCAAGTTTTTCTATCACAAGGACCCTGGTAAACAATCTAGCCACTCGCTGGAGCATTTAGACTTTGTGTTCTAGTTATGCCTCATTTAAAGTTGTAGCCTCGGATATAGAAAGTTGAAATAATAGGGAGCAAGCTATCCTCAACTAATCAATCAGTCAATCATACCAGGTTAATCAAAAATGTATATCCATTTGTACTTTAAGAACTATGAACGACTATCCGAAGTATATCAACTCCTTTTTTTCACCGAGGCTTCATTTCATTTTATTTAACAATCTTGAAAGTTATTTACAATAGTTATCAGCATTTAAACATGCAGCAACTAATTCAAACCAACTGCAAACTGAAGTAATTACAAAATATGAAGTGCGATATAATGTCGTATTAACAACATAATTTACAGCTGCAATTTGCCCCTTGCATGGTTTGATTTTGTTTTTGAAATCTGCCATACTTTCGCATATGTTTATGTCGTCACTTAAAGTTAGTAGACAGAGGTAAATAGCCACTCAAGCTTGCCCAGTCCCCCTACACACGTAGGAGGACTGAGGACTGGGACGAGCTAAAAATTGGTCTGGTGTCGTAGCCAATGAAAATCGGGAACTCTTGCGGTGTATGGGGTGATCACCATGATCAGTTTTCTGGAGATCAAATATTTCAAAATGACTGATGATGCCGAGAGGGGAATTGTGCTTTCCTCGAAGAAGAAGGAAGAAAATAGCCAAGTCAATATGCTGAAAAGCTGTACACATTGTTTCTGGGAAGTGGTAGAACGAGCAGCATGATATCCAGTTGTAAGTAAGCGTTGAGACTTCTACGAAAACAACGAAAGGAATTTGGAAACAGATTTATTCAGGCCAATCGCTGCCAGTTTGTTCAAGGAAAATCTGAGAAACTGGAAGATGGAGTTGTTCACTTGTGAGGAATCAATCCGTGCATTGCATTCCATCCCAAGTGTCAAAGAAGAAAAGGAGCACCATGCACGGTCATTTGAAGATGTGGCACGACTTTATCATTCTTACCACATTTCTATTAAATTGGTTTAATTAGGGCATGCCCACGAGTCTTTTAGTCTTTTAGTCTTTTAGTCTTTTAGTCTTTTAGTCTTTTAGTCTTTTAGTCTTTTAGTCTTTTCAAAAACAAAAAGCTGAAAGTTACAGTTTACAGTTGCTTTAGGAAACATCCATGATGCAAATCATGGCTAGGCCCTTTTCCAAAACCTTTGGTTTTTGGTGCACTGTAAATTTTGACTTTGCAAGCTTGTATCTCCAGTGTTAGGTAGAAGACTTTTAAATTCAAGGTATGTGAATCTAAGTTGAAGATTGATAGATATAGCTGTCCACTCAGAGAGTAATATTATCTTATCGTTTCGTTCCTATTTCCAGCCAAAAGGGGTACTTTTTTGAGACACCCGGTACAAAGTATATCGATTTCATGACCCCTGATATTTCATTCTATTGTTCTATAGGTGTCTGCACAGTTCTCTTTGAAAAGCACATTGGATGTTTCAGCAAACATGCTGACCCAAAGTTTGAAGAATTTATTGATGCAGTGCATGTTTTATTTGATGTCGTATTCGATCTTGTTTTTCAACCACCATTCATCGACAAAATCGTGGAAACAAAACCGGTTAAAGATTTCAACAAATGCATTGATACGATTTACAATGTTGCAGACAAAGAGGTAAAAGAGAGGATCAAATTGTATGAAGAGAAACATGGTGGAAAGATCGATGAGGATACTGCAAAAGAATTCATTCCTTATTTGTATTATGTCAAGGAAATGAACTTAGCTGATATCAAGAGTGATATTGCGTCCCTCATGATGGCTGCTGTTGACACTGTGAGTACCAATTTATGCATCTTACACCCCAAGGGGATACATAACTTGCAGA
The DNA here is from genome assembly GCA_964020215.1 of Aurelia sp. 3 sensu Dawson et al. (2005). NCBI lineage: Eukaryota > Metazoa > Cnidaria > Scyphozoa > Semaeostomeae > Ulmaridae > Aurelia > Aurelia sp. 3 sensu Dawson et al. (2005). The sequence continues at coordinate 11,908,604 of OZ026593.1, read as the reverse complement.
TGGATGGGGGTCTGCCCAACCTCGTCCCCAGGGCCTTTTGCCATATTGGGACGGAGACGAAAAGGCCCTGGCATCGGCTGGTCACATGACCATCAAAACACCCTCTCTCAGTGGGTGTCATAAATTATAGAAATTATGATGTATGCAAGATTTTAGGCCACAGCTGCACTGCTGATATACCCGCTATAACATGGCGGGGACAGGTAGCAGCAGACAGCCAAAGTTTCTGTCAGTTTTCCAAAGGTTGTCAATTGCACTATCGAATCATGATCAATGTTTTTGTCTAAAGCCACAACAGGTGCAGTGCTTTGAAAGTCTGATCGATGGCTCAGATGTAATCGCAGTTTTGGCAACTGGTTATGGGAAGTCCCTCCTCTTCCAGCTTCTGCCCGATATCCTTCCAACGAAGACGACAAGCAATATTGTGTTGGTCGTTACTCCCCTGAATTTGATCACTGATGGCTTGCAAGTTCTCCATATTTTCTCCATGACTTCAGGGAAACTTGCCATTTGACCAGATTTCAAATACATTTCGAGTTGAGAGTTACTTGAATTGTTTGTACAAAGGATTATTCTTCGGTCATGCACCTCCGAGTAACACGAAAATAATCAAAATGTTATTTTTAAAGTACTTTCATTTAAAATGCCGCAGGAAGTTTGACAACGAATTTTGCCGGCCCAAGGAATTGCAAGGTTTTGTTCTCAACCTCGTCCCAAGGACCTCTTGTCATATTGGGACGTCTCCGTCAAAACATGACAAAAGGCCCTGGGGACGAGGTTGGATTATTCTTAATTTTGAAAGAAATGAATTTCGAAACTTCGATCACAAACGGAAGTGATTTTGACATTCACAACAACAAACCGGTAAGTCATTGATTTGAATTGCATATAATTTATGTGAAAAGCAACAGCCAATCAGATTGCTTAGGTGACCAGCCGATGCCAGGGCCTTTTCGTCTCCGTCCCAATATGACAAAAGGCCCTGGGGACGAGGTTGGGGTCTGCCGCCCGGTTTTCAGAAAGGTACCCTCCTCTAATTACCGAAACTTGCCGTCATACCAACTTTTATGACGAATTTTTGCGGAAAAACACCCATTTTCGACTTTTTCGCCAATTTCTGGATAACCCACCCATGCTTGAGGAAAATCTATCGAAAAAGAGACCCTTGTTTAGAGAATTTTTGGCCCCAAAAACCCACCCATATAGGCGGCACATACGCGTGCCCTCAACATGTTATGTTACCCCCCCCCCGGGCCTTAGACTTGATTTCAATTAGGTCGCACTCGATGAATTTTGAATTCCTTTGATTTTTTATTTCAAATAGAAAACAAATAAACAATGACTACATATAAATATTCTTTGGCTGTTATGGCTGTAAAGGGAATGATGTCACTCAGTTCCAACTACGGCAGCCACTTACATCAATAAACAAGGCGTCTCAGAAAGGAGACCGCGTCCACCTTACAGCATATGATTGACGCAAACAAAATATTCACAAATAGATGCACGTAACGCCAAAAAATTCCTTACAAGTTATGAAATACCAGATCTGATATTCGTGATTGAATAATGATATTTCTTTAGAAGACAGCCGGTACAAACACTACAAATAAGATGGAAATGCTACCTCCCGTTACGAAAACCTTTCAAGGTTCATTCGATTCATATTGACATTATAATGTGAGTCCCCAAACAGAAGCAGATCACAGAGAGGTTCATCATCTAAGTTACCATTTGATTTGCTAATTGCGAGGCGACATCAATTAGGAACAAAATTCTTTGCTCCTAAACAATGGAAAAGTATCGCACGCGATATTTTGCACCTATCCAGCCTTAGACTAACCTACAAGGGCAGACTTTGTAGCAACAGAATCTGTTGCTTTTGATCAACACAGCAATTGGCGATGGCAATGAAGTGTACTACAAAACACAGATAATGTAAAATCATTCATGCAAAGCACTTTACTATTACTTGTTATTATTCGCTGCCATTTGTCCTTTGACATCTAATTTGAGACCGACTTCCCGTGCCCCAAAAAAAGTATACAGATTTGGGTTGATGCCGCGTTGTGAATTTAGCTTTAATTGACGGTTAACCTCATTCAAAATATTCCTCGATAATTAACTCATAGACACCTCATTCGTTGAAATTGCTGCTTGGAGAGCGGCAGTATTGTTGAAAGTTCAGATTTTCATCGTAGCCCAGGCAAAGGTTTGGCGTTTAGGCCTTAACGAACTCTTGAGGCACAGGGTATAAGTTAACGATGGGCTTGATGAAATTTGAGCAATATAAGATCATACTTTATTCTGTCTTCCAGAAGTCATCCATTGGGCACTTTCTTAATTTTATTTGATTTTAGGTTTTAATTTCGATGTGCTTCAAGAATTTTCATAGGCTAAGAGGCCGAAGGTCTTGTTTGGAGGCGATTTCAAGATCGATATTTCTAATATTCATAATCTCAAAGCGCTAAAAACAGAGTATCTATATTCAAGTTTGCTATCGAGAAACATTTTGAGAATGATAAGACAATGATTAAAGCTAAATTTACATCACCGGACTAAACCAAATCTGTACATTTTTATGTGCGTCCTGTATAATTTCAAAATCTTTGGGCATCACAACTCCAAGATATTTTGGTGTTGCCCAGAAACTTCATGTTAAACTCCCGAATCTCCATCAATAAATATAAGGCAATATACTTCCTCATTTGTGCATAGATTTTATTGTTTTCCCACTAGACATCCACAACGATGCAAATGCTTTTATTCAACCTTGCCAACAACCAGAGAGTTCAAACAAAGCTGTATGAAGAGATCTCCCAGTTTCTGAAACCAGACGAGCCAGCAACACCAGAAATCTTGAAGAAGATGCCATACACGAGAGCTGTTATGAAGGAGTCGATGAGGTATTAACTATTCAAGGTGTTCCTAAATCATGTGCACCGTTTAAATGACTGTTGCGGAGCAGCCATCCTATTTTCCAATTTTTAACATTTTTTAGATCAGACGTTAAGTTAATGGTTAACGCTGAGTTTGAGTAAATCTGAGAAATACCGGGTGACTTAAAAAAAACTTCACGAGCTAGATCGCACATATTTTCTTAAAAGCAAATGTTATGAAGACAAACAAGGTATCAGCATGTAGCTGAAGGGCTCCTTTGAGATGTTGCTTGGTCAATTTAAGATGTGCTTACTGTCCGAAAAAACAGATTCATCAACAGAAAAATTCATTCATTTCTCAGGCCATTCTTTCACTTTCCAGTCCAAGTTTTGGAAAATGTGAAAAAAGCTGAATTCCGAATTTGCTTTGGAGCATGAAATTTGAATAAGGAACAGAGGTAAATCATTGTGCAGACAAGAAATTTGCCCAGACGACTTCTAATCCATCGCTATGTCGAGTTTTCACAAAATGTTGACTGGAAAATGATTGTGATTACTTCACTCAAAATGAGGAATCCGGAATTCGAAATTTTCTTTCAATCTGGTTTTTCGGATGGTAATCATTGCTTAAATTGACCGTGTAGCATCTCAGAAAATAGCCACGCCTTTCATGTAAACTATGATAGAAAGCATTTGACAATGGCGTTTGATTTCAGAGAGCCAGCTATGATCTAGCTCGTGAAGTTTTTTTTGGGTCACCCGGTAGTTGTTGATTTATGGAGCAAGAAAGTCAATCTTACTGGCTGCCTCAAAACCAGAAGACTCATCTCCACTTCCACTGTGTTAAAAACAAAGAAATTGATTGAAAAAGTACTTAGGCCGGTTTTTATGATTTTCATGAGTGAAATTGGATTTTGTGATATCCAAGAATGTTTAACATATCTAGGGCTCTTAGAAACGATGACGTGCAACACAAGTGCTGCAGGCCATGACATGTATCAGTCAGTTATTTTGCTTCTCAAAAACGGAGACAAAATTCTCTTGATTTGAAACCAACAATGATTTTGAGTTTCTTTCATAATAAATCAGGAACTGCTTGTCAGATTTACTCAAGCTCGGTGCCAAAATGTACATTGAAATCTCGTCTTTTCCCAAATCTAAAAAACGCAAAAAGTTGGATTATTGGCTCCTTCCCAGTAGCTTTTCAAACGGCGCACATCTTTTCCGGGACACTCCGTACACGCTATGGAGCTACGTCATAGTGCATTTTAGATTGCTTTGTGCTGCTCGTAACCCTCTCCGGGGATACCTAATATAGTTCGGGTACAACGGTGAGTGGCCGAGTGGCTTATACAGTCTTCGTCAGGTGACTGAAGTTAAGCTTGGTCGGGTGAGGTCAGACTCCAGATGGGTGACCACGGAGGCCTGACCTCACAGCTCACTTCATCGTCCTTCGGAATGGACGTTAAACTAGGGGTCCCATGCCTGGATGCGGCATGCACAGTGGGCCTAAATTAGCTTTCAGTGACTAGAAATCTTGAAAAGCCCACTATAAACAAATTGAAAACAAACTAAGGGTGTACTGTAAAAATTTGGGTACAAACATGAGTTTTGCTTATTAAAACTAGCATAAACAACGATTTGGTTGTTAATTGCCTTAGATATTGGTATGAAAAAATGGGTATAAATTGTTGTTAACTTGGCACATATGGTTTGAATTTTAATCCAACTTTCCCGGTCTTTGTGACTGTCTCCATTGATCAACCGTTAATGGAAATGCCTTCCGTTTAATTTTTTTATCGAAACCAGGATCTGGCAGCAACGTATTCAGCTTTGACTTATTATTTTTAGATTTAAGGTCCGTTGTACTCGCAAACATACTGGATGTCCTAAAATGAATGTCCAAATTTTTGATTGTTTTCTGGCTCTTACAAAAAGTAAAACTGCGTTTAAATCGTGTCATTAGCTAGATATGACTAAAGATGCTGTGACCAACGTTCAGATAAGATATAGGACGAAATGGAGATATGAGAGTAATGATTTTTTTTCATTCAGGTTGCATGCAGTTGTTCCATTCAATGCCAGATGGTTCACAGAAGACAAGAACATAGCTGGGTACAAAATCCCTGCAAGTGTATGCATCATTTTAGTCTTCCTCCTGATGTCTTTCTGAAAGAAAGGGGATAGAAAAACAACATTATTGGCATTACTATTAACCCTTCACAACTATTATCATTAACCCTTTACAGTATACCGGGTGACCCAGAAAAAAGTGACCCAAGGATCTATTATAGAATGAAACTTAAGTGGCCCATTGAAATTCTTCAAGCGTTGTCCCGTACCTAAAAGACTAGCCTACACTATGAGTATTTTTTGCAATATCTTTCGGCATAGTAAATTTCCCGAATTAAGGAGTTTATGGAAAAGGATATGCTTGATTTCTTCAAAAATTCGTCAAAAACATGGGATCGATTTAGAGCGATTTCAGATCTTCAAACGAACGGAGGGTGTGTTTCATTTTACCTTAGGAATATTTTAGGTACCTAGCGACTATAATTTTTCTTATGAACTCTTTCAAATGTGTTTCCTATTCCCAGTGTGAAGTGAAACACGCTCCTCATTGTTTTGAAGATCTAAAATGATTGTAAATTCAGTTTTTGACGACTTTTGGGGAAAATAAAGCAAGCCCTTTTCCAAAAACTCCTTAATTCGAGAAATTTACTATGTCAAAAGTAGTTTTAAAAAATGATCATAACGTAGGCTTGTCTTTCAGGGAGAAAAAGAACGTTGGAAGCATTTCAATTGGCCACTTACTGTTATTACTATGACAGACTTCCTTGGGTCACTTTTTCTGGGTCACCCGGTAGAAAATTTGAAAAAAATGCAAGAAGCCATTATTTGAACACTTACTTGATTTTGACTTTGCTGGCGAACAACAGAAGTGCTGTTTTTACAGCATAGAGCTCAAATCTTTCAAATATATAAAAAGGTGGGTGTAAAATGGTATTTAATTTTTCCATGAATTGAATGACGTCAAAGGAACTTTGCGTAATTTGCTGTAAAACTGCCGTGGCAATTTTTTCGATATCGCCATTATTTTCAAAATGGCAGCATTTTGATTGTTCTTGTAAAAATTCATCAGAAATTTTGAAAAATTTAAATTCATCGTAACTCTTAAATTGCTTGAGAAAAATTGATATAATCTTCACTAAATCCATAGTCTACAGCTGGGTTGCAAGCAGAAATCTGTAACTCTTCTGGTTAAGGATTTAGAAATTTGATGACGTCACAACCTCAAAATTAATAAATGTCGCCATTTTGAAATTAATCAAGATATCAAAATATTGCCACGGCAGATTGACCAAAGTTCCTTTCAAGCACTTTGATTTAAAGGAATGTCTACCAGAATTTTACTCCCACCTTTTTAAAGATTTGAGCTCTATGCTTGTTCTTATAGTAGAAGTGCTGCAGAAGTACCGCAATCGCTTATTTTGCCTATCTTTTTCCAGATATCAGCGACCACTTATCAGATTGACTCAAATAAGGTCTCAAAATCCTAATTGAAGGTTTAACTGTGCTGCTTTGTAAAAATAGGACCTTGAAAATTATAGCTCCTCTACCGGGGAGCAACTCTTTTGTGAAGTCTGTACTGCAAAAACGGGGAGCAACTCTTTTGTGAAGTCTGTACATCTGTTATTTTCTTGCCTTAGACTTGGATAATCCTCTTTCATGATGTGGTTTCCCACCAAAAAGAACAATTTGAAGACCCTGATGTCTTTAAACCTGAAAGATGGTTAAGAGAAGAGAAAGAGGAACATAAGATGCATGCATTTGCATCTTTGCCATTTGGATACGGTGTGAGGATGTGCCTTGGTACGTACGTAATTCAAAAGTACATTTACTGTCACTATCATGGCGAGAATAGACACTGAGGTCCCGTTTACATGACACCGTTTTCATTTCATGTCGGATTGGTTTCATATCGGATTGGCCGTCGACAATACATCGTTCCGAAATGCTTCATACCGTTTTTTGCCTTCAAATGAAAACGCTCTGGAAGTGGCATGAAACCAAGCAAATATCGTGTAAACCATCAAATCCGGTATCAACTTAACCCGTAATAACCACATTATCACTACGAGCCTCTTGTGGTACATGTAAGATGTAAAAAAGCAAACGATGAGAGCACTGCAGTGCCAGGGATGCGTCGCCGCATAAATATAACCCTCATCCGACATTAAATGAAAACAGAATCGTGTAAACGGAAAAATTTTCATATCAGGTTGCTGCCATTCCCAGTCCGATATGAAATGAAAATGGTGCCACATAAATAGGCCTTAGTCACTGGATTTCCCGCCATGAAAGGCATTTTTGTCTGTTCAAAATGACGGTATTCATATAATAAAGATACAACAGATTAATACAAGTATCAAATCAGATCTCAGGTGATAGTATCTGCGAGTAAAACAATTATTGAAGTTCAGGGAAAAAGCAAGTCCAAGGCAATAAGCAGAAGGACTCCCATCGTTCAGACGGGCAGCCACCGTCCCCCCAACCCGATGAGCTGCCGTAAGCGGGACATTACACCAAAACAAACAAGCAGCTACCCATCTGTACAACAGAGATCCTAGCTGCCCAATTTCCTGCACCCATATAGAGGAATGTTATAGAATTTGTACGAAGAATTTTGCAGAATTCCGAAATTCGAGTTTTTCAATAGGTGTAGCAAGGTTTAACACCCCGCTGAACCTATTGCCTCCAGGCAAATTTTGCTTTATGGAATTTTACTGCAAACACCCACATATATGGCATACAAATACATACCCCCGTACTCAACACATGCTGTTGTGTACACCCCCCTCATGGACATCAATCTTTAGTATGGAGGTATCTGATAAGCTTTTTACTATCTTAGGGAGACGCCTTGCGGAACTGGAAATACAGCTGCTTCTCGCGAGGGTATGTCATTTCTTTTATATCAGAAGTCTTTATTGCAAATATCTGCACTTGAAATGATGGTCCTGTCATTTCCCGTAGCGTTAGGGGCTGTCAGTGAAGGTTTTGTGGAGCAGTGTTGAAATCATCTTACTGCACCTGTCACATGATACTTTGCTTCTCTAAAACTGAAGCAAAGTCTCCTTCGTTGTGTATTTGCAGCTTTTTCAGTGAATGGAATTTTCTCTATTTCGTGAAATCCATGAAGTTTTTAATTATCAGTTTTTCCCGTCCTACCTGTATCGAAACATATGACCATTTTGTAGCACCATCTTCAAAGCGTGTGTGTAAAATCCTTGATGATACCTCATTCACACTGGCACAATAAGCCAGCTTTACATAAACCAGCTTAAATTTCAACCAATCAAATGCAATTACTTGTTTGATTGACCAATTAGAATGCAACATTCGGTAGTCTGGTATAGTCTAAGCTGGCTTAGCTTTTAAGTGTGCATGCAGTATAAGTTTCTTTGAATTAAAGTAGCATGAAAGGAATTGACAGTAATTTGCTGTAAATCTGCCATGGAAGTTGCCACGACAGAGGCAGTGACGTTATTCAAATCTTGATTCTCAACCAGAAGCGCAACAGATTTTGTCTTGCCACCATATTCCAGACCATCATAAACTATGGTTTTCTTGAAGATCGTATCATTTTTTCCTAATGTCACATTCCTTTTGCAAATATTGAACTAAACAAACCCCTTTCCCTAACATACCCAAAATACCCTAAACTTACCCTACCTAACCTTTACTAACCCTATTTAACCCTGAACTACCCTAACCCATGACACACAACAACAGAACATTTGACTGCCGCCCGCTAAACTAAACTCTAGCCGAATTCCCTCAACAAAATTGAATACGCCTCAATTTTGAGCATAATTAAAGTATATAAAACATCTACTACAGATTTCCAGCAAGGTGTTTTCATTTCCATCCACAATCACTGCAGTGGAAATACGTTGTTGCACAGAAGCATAAAATGTCGGTTCGTTGAGCAATAACACTTCTATTCTATTATTAAAATGCTGTTGTTGCTGTAACTAGGAATCTGTATAGAGTTTAAGTTCCTTTTAAGCAACTCAGTTCAAAGAAACATATAATGGAATTTTACACCCACCTTTTTAAAGATTTGAAGTATTTGAACCCCATGCTCTGTCTTGCTATTTTAGATCTTTGGCAAATATGTGGTGGAATGTGATCAAAAGAAGGTTGTTATGTCCCTCAGTAGTGCTTTGAACAAACCTGATGTCCCTCTCAAATTCAAGATCTATGAACGGTAATTCAAAGAATTGTACCAGTGAGACTATGTGGAAGTCCAATTGCACATGGTACGATGCTCATACTTTTTGGTGGCCTTGCTATTTGCTGTGAGAATCCACATGCTTATTCTTTCTTGAAACATATGATTCAGGTGATCTGCGCTTTTACGTAACGTAGTATTCATCACGTGATCTGAACTTGATTTTTATATGGGACGTTCAGGATTTTTGCTTTCAGGTAGTTTTGCTGCTGCGGTTTTTCGGGAATGTCTTTTAAATTTCACTTGGGCCTCATCAATAATTTGAGTTCTCAAAGAAGACAGAAACTTAGGCCCCGTTCACACTACTCCGTTTTTCTTAGTATCCGTTTTTGTTGCATCGAAGCTACCGTTCACACTACTCCGTTTTCGTACAAAAACGGTGAGAAATACCTCCGTTTTTGTGCGTTCACACTGATCTGCCCGATAACAAAAACGCAGCGAAAAACCTCCGTTTTTGTGCGTTCACATTACTCCGTTTTTGTGAAGCTCATTGTTGGATATTGGAGCGTTTTCAAAAACCTCCGTTTTTGTGCGTTCACATTGATCAACTGCGTTTTCAAAAACCTCCGTTTTTGTGGATATCCACTTTTGACAGCGTTTTCGAAAACCTCCGTTTTGTGGCGTTTTTGTGCGGATCAGTGTGAACACTTTCACAAAAACGGATGTTTTTCTCTCCGTTTTTGTACAAAAACGGAGTAGTATTAACGGGGCCTTAGTAGAATATGCAAGTAGTGCAAGTAGTATATCTATGGTAGAGGCTTTAGGCTGTACTTGGACTTAAACTAAAAAAGGGAAAATATTGAATCTTTAAGTTTCCATGGTACAATTGTAATTTGGATGATTAGGCTTTTGTAGGTTTGATTGTAATTTAGTGTTTTAACACTGCACAGATGGTGAACTTAGGAGGCATATGGTGGCAGTTCCATACCTTTTCGAAAACTCTGCTTAGTGTCCCCTTACTGGCAACAGGTGTTCTCCTAATCATGGCACTAACCCACTGCTCTAAATTGATTTCAGACAGAACAAAGAAAGGCAGGAAAGCATGGATTGATTAATAAAACGTTGTCCAATTACTGTTGCACAATTTGGGCGTGTTTGTTAGTCGTTATTTTGGCACTGCCTTTGCCCCCCCCCCCTCCTTTAAATAGGGCTGGACCCGTTCATGACAACAGTTCAAAAATCATGCGAAGCTGCCAGTTTCTTTGCTGTAGAGAGAAAGATATACCCTCTGCGGCTTTTACTAATTCAAATACCCCTGCAAAGGCTCTTCATGCTAAATATTTGCTGCTGGTCTGAAATACTGCCATGGCACAGTTGGTAGTGGCAAATAAGAAACACATTTTAAGAAACTTTGGTAATTGAAAAGACCAGAGGTAAACAATAGCTTGTTTCTCTTAAAACTTAGGGTAAATCGGAGAACAATGTTTCTTATTCGTAGGTTTTCATTTTGTTTCATGGAACTAAATGTCTCAGTGTAGATGGGAAGAAATGTTACATTTCTAATCTTTGAATTGTACAATGCATATAGAATGAAGTAGATTTAATGGGTTGGACGTAATACACACATAGATAACGCACTTACACAAGCATACGCATCACAGACGTACACCAAAGTATTTTTGTTTATCTTTCCATTTACGTATACACCTTACATCCATGCACTCATGAATATCAAGAACTAAAATTCACTTAGCACACTAAATAACGGACAGAATAGAACAAATGTATTGAAACTTTCTAGATGTCTCGTATTTTTTAACAGTAAACTCCCAATAACGATCTGAGAGCGTACCTGAAAACCTAGATTACATTAAGGTACCAACTTGTAAGCAACGTACCAAAGGGGCGGCCTTGGACTGTTTACATGTTGTCACCTTATTGCTATCTTTTAGTTGTGCCCCTGATTCATTTCTAGAGCAGTTTACTGATGAAAATGAAATCGGAAACATCTAATAAGTTCAGCATATTGTTTCAACTCTCTCTATGGTTATTGCACGGTATGCTTGTCAAGTTGAATTCACACTTAGGCCCCGTTCACATGGGAACGCAATCGTTCCGTTCCATATCGTTCCGTTCCAAAAAGTGGAACGCCCAGGGGTTGCGTTCACACGGGAACGCTTGAGATAACATCGTTCCGTTCCAAAAAGTGGAACGATAAAATAAGTGATACGAAAACTGGAACGGTACGCTATCGTTCCGTTCCGTTGCCGTGTGAACAGGCAATGAGTTGCAAGACTGGTCCAAAAAACGGAACGATATGTATGGATGTAGTTGTTGCTGGAAAAAATTGCAAGGACTAAACAGAAAACTGACAACAACCGATACGCAATCGTTCCGTTCCCGTGTGAACAATCTATTTTTGCGTTCCAGAAACTGGAACGAAAATGGAACGGAACGATCGAGTTCCCGTGTGAGCGGGGCCTTAATGGAAGTTTTTTCCAATGCCAAAAACCGAAGACGATGGCGTTTCATGAAGATCGTGGTGAAACGCATTTTAGTGCACTTTAATAAATCGAGAGCAGAAGTCCCCGACCAAAAAGGGGCCCCACGGGAATATTTTATAGCCTGTGCTTTGTGGTCTTGCGAGCAAAAATACTTTAAACAATTTCTTTGCAAACGTGTAAAATTTTATACATTCTATTTCATTGTCTTTAAGTCCGTTCCTGATTTTTGACTCTGAAATTTGAAATGTTATCAAATTCAAGAAGTTTTTACCTTATGATATGAGGCAAAGTTTGCTTAGAAGACGCTTGACTATTGGTGGAACCAGGGGGTATATGAGAAGAAAATGCAGCCCGACTCCCAGGAGTCTGGCTAAAAGTTTAATTGAAGAGTGCATCAAAAATTTTTGGGTATACGTTTTTACTCCCCAGTCGGAAAATTTTGGAAATTTTACCTCCCCCCCCCCAATAGTTTTTGTTTACTCCACCAGTGTTTGACACCACTTGTACGTGTCCTTTGTCACTATACAGGGCTTTCTCCTTGGGTGTCTAAAGAGCGTAGTCTCAAAAGTTTATCCTCGGAAGTTATCTCTTACAGATTTCTTTGCTTCTATCGAAGACCCAAGACGTGACCGCTTACTATACACTTAAACCAAGTTTTTCAGGGCCCATGTATCTCCGAAACGCCATTGTCGCTGGAAAATGACTTTGGCTTAAGCAGTGGCAATAACAATGCATTTAGTGTGAATTCAGCTGTGCTATCAGTTTAAACAGCAACCAAAAACGGAAATTTGCATTATCATACATTCATCATGTCATACAATACTTACTTTTCACTGTTTTCCATTAACCAAGTGCGAAGGCAGTACTGGGATTGACAGTGCCTTGTGCGAAAAGACCAAGGCCGGGCTTTAAGTCGATTAATGTAAGCTTTATTATATGGCAATTCATAACCAAACATTAACTTAAGCAGAATTCTAAGACTTTCTTCGTAAGTATTTATACAAGACAATAGCGTTTGTATGAAATTTGTATGAAAGGGCAGTATGGAGATTTAGACTGCGTTCACACGACGCTGGCACATTTTGAAAACGGTGACAAATTCGACGGATAGGCCTTCCGTTCACACGAAAACGGCACATTTTTGCCGGCACATTTTGAAAACGGTAGGTTTTGAAAACGGAACTCTAACCGGCACATTTTGGAAACTGCATCGTGTAAACACTTAAAAATGACGAAAACAGAACATTTTTAGCCGCTATTGGAGCGAGACTGATCGATTCTTAGGGTGTAGGTACACTTCTTTGGCATCAAAGCCTTGCAACGAGTCTTTGCCATCTAATTTCCTACCGTTTTCAAATTGTTCCGGCATCGTGTGATCGCTAGCTCAAATTTTGCAGCCGTCACATTTTTCACCGTTTTCAAAATGTGCCGGCATCGTGTGAACGCAGTCTTAGGATCAGGGATAAATAGTATTCCTGATAAACAGGAACAGCTATTTATCTCTGTTTAGGATCTTGTGACGTGATATGAATCTAGCGTTGCGATTGGCAACTACGTTGGATCCATGAACTGACATATGATGAGTCTATTTTATATCTTATTCCATCAGTCCTCGATCATATCCAATCACACATTCTTTGCTTACAATATGGAGGTATATATCGTGTGTCCCAGAAACAGTTCCCTATTTGAGCTCTTATTTCTGTAAAGTTAAAAGTAAAAGTAAAGTTATTGCTTTTATATAGCGCCTTTACTATAATTCAATATTCAAGGGCGCTTTGCAATTCCATTACCCCCTCAGCTCAGGCATTTTTTTTCTCCCTTTGGGTGCATTTCTTTTACACAGCGTGCAGCCTTACAGTTGGCGCTTCTGATGTTTTTATTACCTTTATCACCGAGGTACCAATTTTACACCTTGGTGAGGTGTTGCACCTACGATACCGGTAATTTCCTGGTGGTCACCCATCCTGGTAATAACCTGGCCCAACCATGCTTAACTTCGGTGATCAAATGGGAACCGGTGTATCCATGGTGGCAAGTCGTAGGTAAAAGTGGACTTGCAACAAGTCTCTCTCGCGCCAAAAATGGTATTGGAAAAAAAGCGAGAGAGACTTGTAATACTTGGTAGCCTGGGTCGTTGGCTGGACAGGATTCTGTCCAGTCGGCATCCTTTTACAAAAAACCAATATCCAATCATATGCTCAGAAAGGACAATGATACAACAGAGCGAAGCTCTGCGATGTCCTTTGACAATGGCCGACTCAAGCTTCGATGAAACAGTTGACAACAAACCCGTTATTTTTAGAATGGAAGCAAGGCTCGATGGCTCATGAATATTAATGAGCATGCCAAGTATTACAAGTCTCTCTCGCTTTTTTTTCTTCTCCCGTTTTTGTCGCGAGAGAGACTTGTTGCAAGTCCAAGGTAAAAGTGAAAGTGCAGTCTATGTAATCAAAATTGAAAAAAGAATCTGTTATATCATCCCCAACATAGATCTGAGCATTTGTTTCCTTTTCGTGTCTGCGAGTATTGATTTATTTCCATTTATTTTCCTGAAAAAAAACTGAATACCTGCAAAGGTCTTGAAAGCGCCAATGGGTTTGCTTCTTGTTTGAAGACAAAGTACCAGCAGGGGTGGAAAATATTTTTCTCTTTCTGGGACCGTAATTGGAAACTGAAAAATTTTCTGTATACCAAACAAGGAATAAAGGCAACTGCTAGTGAAAAACTGACCACCTGTAATTCTAAGCAGGATCAGTATGCTTTGAAGAGAAGAAATTTTCAACATCAATAGAATATAGTCCATATTATGGCTCAAGAGGACTCAATTTGTAGTATCAAAGTTTATAATGGAAAAATCATTGTAAGTGTCAACATTCCACAATTTCTGAAATTCCTCCTTATCACTCAAGGTAGCCAAACACTGTTTTATAAAGTTTGTTACATGGAACTAATAATACAACTTTTGTTGTTTAAAAGAAGACTGGAAATTAAAAGAAGAGACTCTGAAATAGAAATAAACTTTTCTGAAGTGATGCTTTTTGATTTTGTTTGGAATTTGGAATTCCCGTAAAGTTTTGTATCCCACCCAGGCTCTCAAACATTTGAAAAGGTTTTAAAAGAAAATTTCACAGTGAACAGATATACTGAAGTTTGAACATATCCAGTCTTGAGTCATACGTTTAGTTTTAATTCATACAAAATTTAGTTAAACAACATTAGTCAAACAAGTGTGTGAAGTACCTAGTCAGAAAGTTATGGATTAAAATGAACCTTTATTTAGGAAATACTCTCTGAGACAATATGGACAAGCTTCTTTTCTTTAGTAACCTTCATCTTCCAAACACACTGAAAAGCCCTCATTTTGTCATTTTCAACCAATTCAGTGCATATGGAATAAAGTTGCAGAAACGATGTATAAGATTCTCTGTGTACTTGGCATTTCAAGAATTCTTCAGACTTTGATAAGAAATCTGGAGAAGTATGAAAGAATGCCTAATATCATGATGGAACAAGAAGTCTTAAGAAAGTAACAGTTTTCTCAAGGATTCTTAAGAAGTCTCAGGCAAGAAAAAGAATCAGCTACTGGCTGAATGGTTACTGTTGCAGCACATCTTTAAAACTGTGATTCACTCATCATTGCTATTTCATTCACTGATTTATTTTGTCTAATACTTTCTTATCGTTAATTCTTTCTTTCTACATTGCACATCCTTAGGTTTGATCTTTTTCTTTCTGGGAGCCAAATATTTTCTGGGACCAATGGTCCCGTGGTCCGATACTTTTTCCACCCCTGCAAAGTACACTTCCTAAAGAAAGGTCAGTGTGGTCCGTGCATTGCATATGGCCAAGTGTGAATGCTAATCTATGAAACTGACAAGGGCTTTTATGCTCTTCACATTACAAGTAAAGCATGGAAGGAATGGAACGTATCTTTATCGCCGGATCGTTCTCCTTTTCAGGGGTTTCGTGACTTGATCTACATCCAGAGGTTTTTTAATTCCCAAAAATCGGCAAAAATTATTGGAAATGAAAAAGAGATTTCCATTGACAGCGCACAAAACGAGACTATGGTTGCTTTTCTGGAACTGTTCGAGCAGGAAAACTTTGTTCTGAGACACCCGATATTTTAATTCAATTCTATTTTAATTGCTTATGTAAGTATTTGCGCAGTAATTGTTGAATTTAGTATAGTCTGCTGCCTCTTTAGCTCGACATTTCTTTATTCATGAATTTACAAAATTTGAAACATGTTTGTTTGTTTGGTATGGAGCCTGTTCTCGTTTAATGTGCAAAGTTGCGAGGTGTCGAAGCGGTCCCGAATATCGATTTTGCGAATATGTGTCTACAATGCCTCATTCAGTTGCAGAAAGCAAAGCACGAGGCGCAAAATTTGATTCTTTCCGATGGAAAGGAGCCTGAAAGAATTTTGCAAGTATTAAGTGCAAATTTTTGGGCGTACTTTCAAAAAGAGCCAATTTTGATGAGAGAAGTAGGCCTAATTTCTTGCTCGAAAATGAATACTTTTATCAACAGCCAGTTCTGCTGAAAATGGTTAGTCCACAGTAGAGAATGGGTTCTTTCGTAAATAGTTGCTTTTGACTGTTGCTAATGTTAGGAATAAACCAGTTTTCACGGAAATGAAAACCTATCGGCCTTTTCTTCTAAAGCTGGCTGCGTTTCCCGAAGCCAAACATTCAGGTTTTTCGCTGAAATACATTCTTCTTAGGCATGCTAGTCTTGCCTTTTCACTGCTATCGCCTTCCAAGTTATGGCTGTGCTTTTACCATATTTGGCTGTTTTGAGGTACTCATTTTTGACCAAACAGTAAGGCTAAATGCTAACCTTTTCGCCAAAATTGGCTGTTTTTGAAAGTCGGCGGTGGGAATCGGACGCTCGAGGAAAACTAAGTATTTTTGTAAGAAAAATTAATCACAGGCAAAAACCAATATTACCCGGTGAATGGAGAGGCAATCGGGCATACCTTCTTAAAAGTCTGTCGTTTTTTACTTTGCCTGTTTACTTTGCCTGCTTTCTTTGGCAACTATGTTTTTAAGACTGACCTTAGCAGTGGTTTTTCGACAGTGGATTGAGAGATTTAATCTGGGTGCGATGTTCACATGGACAACTTTTACAGTACCCAGCACAACGAAAGCAACTGGTTATCAGGCCACTGGTTTTAGTGCGTTTTACATTTAAAAACGTTTTGTATAAAATGTTTAGTATCTTTAATGTTAGCTTGCAGTACCGAGAAATACCCTCTTTGATGGATTTCACTTCCAACGTACTTTTTTGTTGGTTTTCGAGAGCTTTGCGCAAGCGTCCGATTACCACCGCCGTCCGATTACCAACGCCGTCCGATTACCACTGCCGCCAATACTACAGGCTTACCTTTGTCATCAAACTAACTGTGTACGAAAGTACTCATTTTCATCCAAAAAGTAAGGCTACAGGCGAGGGGTGTATCACTCTTCAGAAAAGGCGTAGGGGATTTTAAAACCATACGACTTTTTACGGATTTTTCTTGAAAACAAAAGGATTTTGCCAAAGATGTGCAAGAATTTTACATAATGATACGTCCCTCAGCTACGGGGTTACCTTTGACATAAAAAAAGTCCTAATTGATGCTACAAAGCCGTGCTTGAGCGTGAAAAGTCCAGCACTTTTCGCTACAGACATTTTTTGATAAAGTTTACGATAGTCAATATTCGGACATTTTACCAAGATTGGCATGCTTAGACTTTGCCTCTTAGAGGGAGAAGTCAGCCCTCACGAGCAGGCAATTCTATCGAAAAAGGGAAGCCAAATAGCCTTGTTCTTTTTGGGGAGGGGTATGCATGTAATCCCAATGAACAGACATCCAATATTCAAGGAGCAGGAGACACCACTTCAGATTTAACACAAATAAATATCTTCATTTCTGAAGAGCAGTTAAATTTCGTGCTATTCACTTTCAGTTATATTAAAGATTATTGGTAATTAAATTAAGCAACATTAAGGAAGAATTTGCATACCGGTGGACCACAATAAAAACAAATTGTACCCTACTCAAAAATCACCAAAAATGTGGATGTCACTGAACCTGGAAGTTTCGTTTGGTACAGTTAGCAATGGAACTAGATGGGCCTTTGCAACCAGCATAGACGTATTTTTATAAGAAACTAAAAATTTTGGCGAGTACTAAAAGTTTCTTAAAATTATCAGATCTGTGCCCTCCTGAAAAATTAAAAACAACGTCTTTTGCAGTCTTTTCAATACTTAGACATTACTCAAGTACTTTCAGAGTAATATGATACAGGAGACACGCGGGAATAAAATAAAATAATCCTGCAGTCGGTTAACTTTCTAAGAGGTTTCTTATAAAAATATGTGTATCTCGCATGAGCTGTCGTCGTTGATAGCCATTTTCGTGGACCATGAAAATGGGGACAACAAAGCATGCCGGTTGGAATGGCCCCCTTTACAGTAGGAGTCAATAAATTCCTTTGTATGAAGTTAAAATTTTGCATTTTCACAAACGATCACAATAAAGAGCTTCGAAAACTAAAGAGACAAAAAAGTAATTGTGCAGTGCAGGATGTGAATCATTTTGGAGGATGCATAATCTCGAGTAGCTCATTAAATACAATTTCTCGCAAATTTAAAGGGACTGTTTCAACCAGCATGCATTGCACCTGCAATTTTTTTGGCTGGTTCTTGTCGTCGCCATTTTCATGGCCGACCAAAATGGCGAAAACAACGGCGAACCAAAGGAAGGCATGTTCAAGTCATGCTGCTTGAAATAGACCCCTTAAAGCAATGTCGCCCTTTAGAAATGTACAAAGACAAACTGCAAGTATAGGACCACAATGAGAGTAGAAGGCTGGCTTGATAACTTTGGTCTTTTTATGAAGTGTTCTACCGTACCAAAAGTGGTCACATGGTTTCACCTCCGCGCTAAAGGCTACTTTCCAATCAACGGTTCTTCCAAAGGGCAGAAACTTACGTACTCAAAAGCCATTCAACCTTAAATTTCCATTAAGTTACGAAGCGACATTTCTATTGAAAATAACAGAATTTCCACCCGGTCGGATAATTCCGGTGACTGGAAGCCTAGACTGTTTCGTATAGCAACAAGCGAGTCACATTTAGAGACAAATATTATCGAATCATTTGATCTTCCAAATAAACATGACTTTGTTTATATATGCCACACATGTGCTATCTACTCTAAGCTACGACTTATGACAGAATTCATCGCTATGAATATTGAATTGAATCATTTTAAAAGCTATTCAAGGCTGAGTGAACCAATTCAATAATGATAGCCACGAACCATGTAACATATAAAATCTTAGCACGCCATTCTCTGGGTCTATAACGATGCTTTGACTGCTCAATAAAGCAGTCGTTGATCCAGGCCAAAAATGCATAAAGGTTTCATTCAAAAATAGAGGATCCCTTTGGTTGCACTGTTGCAAAGAAGATCATACTCCAGTCACCCTTAAATAAAACTTTTCAGTGCTCTTAAATTCAGATAGAACGTGAAACGCTAACGGCTCACTGGACATTTAAGCTTCTCTACTTTTTTATTTCAATTTTTCACGGCCGTTCACAGGCTACATTTTATCCAACCGTTGTGAGCTGGATCAGGATTTGAAGAATGAGGCTGCAACTATATTTTATTGTCCGATGGTAGCATCCGGCAAGACCACGTCTTTGTTACTTTGTTGCTATGGCTCCGCCTCCAGCAAGACTAACGATTGAATATTTAAGATAAGGGAGGATTATTTGGGAAAAAATTAACGGATGCTGTGCTAGTTTGTTTCATAACATATGGCTAAACCAATATAAAATCGTTCTTGTGTCACGGTAAGTCGCTTGCTTCATAACTCTCTAAAAACGAAAGTCTTGCAATGACAGCTCCGTCGAAGGATGATCACGTGGTTCGAGCACGTGGATGATCACGAAGATAACATGGTGTAAATAATCACCGGAGTTGATGATGTGTTGGGTCAGCCGAATAAAGCGGACAAGATATTTTGTTTCACGTGCAAATTTTTTTGAAAATTTACTTAATATTGACACTGCTTGAAAACAGCAGAGATGCTGTTTTTGAAGGAACTACTTATTTTGCCTGTCCTCTGCCATAACTTTGCAACCACTTGTCAAATTGACTAAAGTCTCAAACTCTACGTTTAAACTTGATCTATATGCAACTGTGTACAGAAACCGTGACATTTTAAGCTACAGCTCCTCCACAGCATCCACAATGAGGAGACACAATTTTTTTAAGACACCATATACTTCGCAAAGCTTGGCAAGTTGCCTCCTTAGATCTCAAAACCCTAGCTTATTTGGATCTACTTGGAAGACTTACTTTCACACGATACTTAACCCCTTTATCCCACATGAGGAAGTCTTCCATTCCTACAAGCACTAGTTCGATATCATTCAAATCAAAAATTTATAAAAATGAAATAAGCTGGGAACTATAATACGTACTAATTCTCTGCTCTGTCGTGTTATCTTATGAAAGATCAATTGAAGAGTAATTTGCATGAGTCGAATAATCAATTTTGGTCCATGTCAATTACCTGAGGTCCCATTCGTCGTTACTATTCCTCGTCGTCGCGCCACATCGCCTTTTCTCCAAAGGACGATTTCCTGAAATACAAATACAAATATTACGTAAGAGAAGAATGACTAATAGTTCAGATTTCAAAAGTCAAAACTGTTCCTCAGAGGTCTTAATACACCTGATTGATCTCCACAGGATCCAAGAGTCAAACCTGAGATTGAAACGCGTGCCATTTTCGCTACACTAATCCCCGTTCTGCTTACAGAAATAGAGCTTAATACACCTGAAGATATATTTAATTTGGAGTGGTATCATTGGAGTTGCGATGAATTAAAAAATATAGGCAAATCATGTTGGTTTGACCAATGACAGATGTTGATACAGCAAACTGCTGCTTACAAATACAGAAAAGTTGATAACCCCTACCTCACCTTCCCATCCCCACGTTTTCGTTTCCGTTGCTCAATTCTATCAAACTAGCGCTCATCTAGTAACTGCATTACTGTGCTTTTAGAAAATAATTCATTTACTTTCCTGGGGCAAGCAAGTCGGGTGCTATTCGATTTTAAAACTGAGAAAGTTTTTATGAAACCATTTAAACTGGCAATAACTTCAGTCAATGAATGTGGCGTTTTGACCACTAGAAACCGGTCCAAGCAGTGGTGGAGACTTTGGCTGCGGGGATGCGATGGCCCTTCCAATGTTTCAAAGACAGATATCTCATTTGAAAACAACAGGAATCAAAAAATGCTTTCTAACTGAAAGAATAGCTCGCCCCCCCACATTTGACAAAGTGTCCCCCACTGAAACAGACTGGACTAAAATATGGAACAAGAGTGGATACCAGCCCTGCTTGTTCTGTGTGGCTCTACAATACAGATACTAATGTCTGGCAGTCATCCTGGCACTCAATGCTGTTGCCATCATAATACGAAAGTTCAATCCATTTTCATTCAGCACCTACCATTTGAATCAGCAATAAAATAACATTTAGTGCTGCATAGTAATCATTTAAAAGAAAAATCTTCATTTCTGGATAAACAGCTTCACAGGAATTTTTCTGGTCTTGCCTAATATATACAGAACTGTGTTTAGGCGCACATGTTAAAAATCTAAAGCTTCTTTGTTCAGTCCGTTAAGTAAATCATCAATTGCAGTCTGTATTGTATCATGCGCAAAACTTTCCTGTGAAGATCTTATCTACACTGCATTTGATTCTGGTAGCAAGTTGCAAGTTTAATGGTATTACAGTAATTGGTGTTGGAAAACATATATGCACTGTGAAGCGGTGCAACTCCAGCAGTTACGTCGTTGGCTTAGTGTGAATCATATTCACATAAAGTTAAAGTTCTTTTCAACTTAACTGGAAGTGAGACACTGTTCTTTTCAAGATGTACCTTCTCAAACTGAGATCCATTGTATTTACGTGCAAAATTCTTACAGGCTGCCCAGTACTTTAATGGCTCTGCTGGGAAGTTGAAAGATAATGGTTCTAGCAGTTGATAAGGTGTGTAAGTGTATATTCTGCAAAGTTTTATATCAACAGTGTAACATTCCATCATAGTTTGATTTTGGCCTTCTTTATTTTAAGATATTTGACCAAGATCCTATGTAAAAAAATCGCATTTCCTTGTCACTGAAAAATCTGGAAAACGTATACATTTGATGAAACTTTTCATGACTTGCAGCATCGTAGAATGAAGTCCTCCTGATGACTGCTTTCATGACATCTGCATTCTCTCGTTCCGAAATTTCGTGCTGGCCTCTGTTTCGTCTCCGCCCTGGGAGTTACCAAGATGCGCAGAGGTCAGCTTGCTATGTTTCCACATATCGATAGAGAGAAAGAAACAAAAAGATATTGCAACTTGTGGCTTCTTTGGAAATAGTTAGCGGCAAGCCGCAATAATTGCCTTGATATTCATGAAATGAAGCATTTCAAGAAGCGTGCATTTCCTGACCCATCCAGTGATACATTGGTTTTTCAATCTGCCCAAAAACGTATCCTACACATCCAAACTGTGCAAAAAATAAAGCAAATATGAACTTACTTGCTGTTTGAAGTATCGTCGTTCCTCTTCATCAACGAGAACAAGGTTCAAGTAATATCTCACTGAAAATTTCTTATTGATGTCTTTCATTGTTGGTGTTAATTCATAACCAGAGAGAAACAAGCGAATTGGAATTGACTCGCCTCGAACTGGTGCACCATCCATAATTTCGTATTTTGCAATTGTCTCGTTCTCGGTGTATTGATTTGGTGCTGTGGATAGAGAATACAAAGGCTGAGTCAAGGGAGCTTGGTCATGTAACTTCAGCCGAAATGGTGATTTGCAAGTTTTTAGGTAGGCTGTATCACATAAATTTTTCATAATTCTTTTCAAGGCGAAGGTGCTGTTTTGAACATGATTTCTCTTCAGTTCAGTTCAGTTCAGTTCAGTCTATATTTTAAATTCTTCTACATACAATTAAAAAATTAACAATACATACAAAAACAACACTAGACTACAAAGATATAAAACATGTTACAGAAAAATTAATACATTTGGGTAGGAAATTAATAGAATATACAAACGCTTACAGAGGAAAAGAACAAATTGCATGCAGGGAATTACTTAAAGGCACTGAGTCCATATAAATACCGCTCTCATGACCAATATCAACTTCTTTTCAATCATAAAACAAAGGTCGTCATTTAATCCCTATTGAAATTAAATCAAAGAAATTCCTCAGGATAATGGAAGGATTAAGAAGTCTTTGGTTCCCACTGCTAATGACTTTAGCACTATTGTGCTATAACAAAGGGTCGTCAGCGGTTTGTCAGCAAAATTTCAAGACAGCGTTAACGCTCAAGTATTTCTATGGACTCAGTTCCTTTAAGGAGGAGCCCCCTCTCTCAATAGGTAAACTAATCGAGGAGTGAGCCCCCCCCCCATCCTAAAAGGTAATTGAATGAATTTGGATGAACTTTTACTTTTCAGAGCAAAACAGACATTCACCCGTAGTAAAATTACACGGTCTGCGAGTAGATTCAGGGTCTGCAAACAAGAGATAAAGCTTGCTACAGCTGCCCAATTAATTATGTTAATCCTCTGTTGAAATAATTAGTCAGCTTCACCTTACTAAAGGGAGTATAAATTAAGTTCCAAAAATCTGGAACTGCAAGGGCAAGCTTTGCTGTTTGTTTCGTAGACTCGTAGGCTAAAAATTGCACAGATATAAGCAAATTTCGAGCAGTCCCTTTGGAGTAGATTCGCATAAAAAATAGCTTGATTACATTGAAACAGATTAGATGTTTGTTTACATTGCCGTGACATAGCCTCGTTAAAGGGAATCGACATAGGTAAAAGCTGGCCCGGGCCAGGTTAAAAATATAATCTATTGAATTTGATAATTTCAACACGTGTGGCTTCATTGTGGAGCCAAAGAAACAATGGATGCGTAGGCGTTTTCTATAGCCTATTTATAGCAGCTACGAGATATAGCCATGTCTATTCCCTTTAAAGGGTCTGTTTCATCCAGCATTCCTTGCACGTGTCGTCTCTTAGCTGGCCTTTGTTTGTCGCCATTTTCATGGGCCATGAAAATGGCGACAACAAAGGCAAACCAAGAGACGACACGTGCAAGGCATGCTGGATGAAACAGACCCTTTAATTTTGCAAGCCACCAGTGTCCGAGCCGACCAACAGCAACACAATTGTCCCTTATCAATAGCAGCCAACAAGATGTGGCACAAAACAGGCTTGCTGGCAAGGTCATAAGGGTTAACTTAGTCTCACCACAACATATGCTTAGATCTTGGCTTCTATCTTACATATCATGGCTTTCACAGTTTCATGCAGAGCCTTTCATGGTAGACAGGACTACACTACAAAACATTAGAAAAACAACAAGAGAAATGTACATTTTACTATTATTTTCATCAAAGACATTGCTTATTCATATTATTGTGTGTGAAAAGTCTTATGGTCAAGTTTCAAAAAAATATAGCATACCATTTCCAGCAACCTCCTTCTTTATGATGGCCAGTTCCATGTGTTTTATCTTGATTCTCACAAGTAAAAAATATATTTTTCCAACAATAACATCCTTCAGGTGATATCTGGTGATAAAAAAAAAATATTGAGGGATCCTAAGAAGTTCTAGATGCTTCTTTCCTCGTTGATAAACTTAAAGTCCTTGGGATGGGTTGCCAGTAAGGGTGGTGTTGGCTTTGGTCATGGACTCCTTCTGGGTCCTTGGACCAGACAATCTATCAGGAAAGAAACAAAAATTGTCCCGCTTTGAAAGGCCACTGCTGCCTAAGTATCAAGGCAATGATATTGGCAAACATGGCACTTGATGATGGACACGTTTTAATCCATTTCAAAGTTCACCCGATTAAAATCGGCCACTCCGTTCTGAAATTATCATCGTTTTTCCCAAGTAAGCCCTATAAAAAAACCTTCAAAACATACCTACAATCATGATCAAATTTTTCTAACTTACAACAATAGATCAAATTGGCTAAGGCTTGCTTTAACCATTTAAAATCATGCGACCATACTCTAAGGAGGTTTTAGTATTACGCTACTTCTTGCACTCATGGCACAATTTTTTGCCAATTTTATCTACGTCTTTAGCATGATTTAGCAAGTGTTATCGCTTTGGGACAATGACTGTGTCATCCCGGGCAGCATAACAACACTATTCATGGCGATAGTCATTGCTGAAGCGTCCACGTAAGGCAGAAGTATTACGAAACTTCGGTCGCGATTTTGGGCAAGTTTAGAGGGTTTCTCGAAGGGGCTTTCTCAAGAAAATCCTTAACAACTTCAAAACGGAGTGCCTCATTTCAGTCAGGAAAAAATAAAAACGGAGTTGAAAATGCCTACCATTAAATGATATATTTGCCAACATTATCATATTGCTTTCTGGGAGCATTGGCCTTTCAAAAAGGGGTCATTTTTCTGAGACACCCAGCACTACGGGGAACTAAAGACTGCATTGCAAACCAACAACCTTGCTTATAAACAAACCCTTCATGTGAAAAAGATCAATTTCATCGTAAGTTGTGTATTGTGTTACATAGTTGATATGATTTAGCATAGAGGCAAAAATTAGCACCGGTCGCATCCTCAGTGAAGTGAGGAAATGAGTGTGTGGTGATGCACTGAGGAACGAGCCTGAAGAAAGTAAAGAAAGATTTTTGGGCTTTAACTGATTCCAAAATGTTGGTAATTTTTTAGAAGTTGAAGGCACACTGTTGTGGCTATGATTGGCTCGTTGTGATGTTGCAATTATTCAAAAAAGAATAATTACGAAGGCTTTATCCTCTTGAATCTTACTTTGTTTCGAGAACCAAGAGAATCAGATCTTTATCATCTTCATGAATTTTCTTTTTACTGCACAGCAAATTAGTGAAAATAACTCTTTTCTTTTTGATTGTCTTGTGTACCAAATCAGCCCCATGGCAGTGACCTTTAAGATATCAATTTCATGATAACAGTTAGGTATGAAACTACTCACTTTGATTTGTTGTATTCAAATTCTATGTGAAGACAATCTTCAATACCCACTTCCATTTTAATGCTAAAACGAGATGAATTGATAAATTGATAAGCCATAGCAAGTGTCCTGAAAATAGTACTGTGATGTGAAAATGAATGAATCTGATTATCAAATCTGAGGTAAAACTTTCTTTTTGATTTGGTTTTTCAATGACCAAAAAATATCTAAAGATGACATTTGATGTACCTTTTTAATATCTAAAGTATATAAACAAATGATTTGCTATTTGCTAGTTGGAATCGAATCAGACTATTGGCTTGCTGGAGTTGCCCATTCCAACTTGCCATTTTCCTATTCAATTCTTCAGGGGCCTCTTCACTGGTTAAATCTTTCCAATCAGCTTTTAAATTCTTGATCCAAAACATCTGCTCAAAAATAATGGCCTGGGACTACTGGTCTGACCCAAAACAGCATCTTTGCAACTTCCTTTCCAATTGAATAAAACAACACACTGTGCTCTAAGTTACCAGCGAATTGGAAAGCAAGCCGGAAGTTAAATAATTGTGAATAAAGGAGCCATTTCATCAGCAAATCTTACAGAAAAGCTGAATGTTTAGCTTTAACAATTTCTTCTGACAAATCAGGGTGCAGCTAAAGCTATTCCACAGAGTTTCATTTTCAAAAATCAGACAAATTAAAAGGCTTGCAATGTTAGTTTCTTTCTTCCAACAAAGACGTAATCACGAAAATACAAATAGTACTATCTCACTTTGGCGTACGGTTACTTTCTTCTTATTTCCCTGGAGACGAACTTTGCAAAACGTCTACGTCAATGAATGCACAGGAGCCAGGCTTTTAGAAAATCACAATCTCGTTTATTTTAGACTTATTGTAGCAGAGAAATTCAAATTTTTCAGCCAGTAGCCTTATTCTGATACACCCTGTAGTGTACCTTATAGCTATTCTAGGGACAGTCTAAATTGAACAATGTTTTTATAAAACATAACGGGTGTACCAAAATGATGAAATTCAATCCTTAGATGGCATGGGAAAGAAAGAGCCCACTTTTCCGATCCACATTTTAGATGTGGTACAAAAGGCTAAACTTCCATGTCGTTCAATGCATCCGAATTCTTTGAGCCCCAAACACGTCTCAAGTGAGTATTAGGCAAAATTTTGGATACATCTGAATTCCTCCATGCCCCATCAGTTCTTGGCTTCGATTGAATATTTCATACTCGTTTCTTTCTCATATGCCATCCAAGGTTTGAATTGTAGCAGATTTATTGATCTTTCTTTTCAAAATGAGAAAATCGTTGTTAAAACCACAACCAACATCCGTAACACAATTTAGTCTTTCGGAAATCGGATAAAACAAAGTTTCTGAAAATCAGTTCATTACTTATGGACATATAAGCAATTAAACAACAACAAATCATTTTGGAACACCTGGCACATTCTATAGAATTTCTGAATATGCACAAAAGTGATACAAAATAGTAACACAATTCGGTTGAACCTTTCCCATAAAATATTGCTTGACCCAGAGACTGTTTTATAAGATGGCTAAAAAAGGTCTATTCACACTATAATAATACTAAATTGAAATACAGTCCTACCTGTTATTAACTTCAGGGTAAAATGATAAAGTATGAACAGCAATATCCATCTCTCTCACTATATCAGCTAGTCGCCTAACAATTGTTACTTTCAGGAAATATCTGTACGAAGAAGAATACGAATAATTGGCAATTTCTTAAACACTTGCTTTTCAAAACTTTCAAAACTGGCTAGATAGCTTTGATCAAATTTATGAAACTCTGTGACTAAGACTGCGTTCAAACGATGCAGGCACATTTCGAAAACGGTAAAAACTGAGACGGATAAGCCTCACATTCACATGAAAACGGCACATATTTTACCGATAGAGTTTGAAAACAGTAGATTTTCAAAACGGAACTCTAACTGGCACCTTTTTGAAACAACATCGTGTGAACACTCGAAAATGATGTAAACAGAACATTTTTCGACCCCCTTGGCATGAGAGTGGTCAATTCTTATGGTTTAGGTACATTTCTTTGACATCAAAGTCTTGCAGCGAGTTTTTACCGTCAAATTTCCTACCGATTTCAAACTGTGCCGGTATCGTGTGAACGCAAGCTCAAATTTTGCTATCGTCACATTTTTACCGTTTTCAACATATGCCGGCTTCATGTGAACGTGGTCTAACAGTCAATGTCACTTGTTCATGTTCATAGAAATGTCATAGTTGTGTAAATGCAATGCAAATAGAGGTCAACAGGTTATCTCATGAAAGACACAAATCCTGGCAACTGCACAAAACAACCTAAATAAGATTGACTGAACCATTTTTGTCAGTTCTTAAAATCTTTGGCAATTCAAGATTGATCTGAAGCCTAATATTAATGCACCAAATATATCCTATGGTGATCATTGATCCACTCTTTGCAATCAACGAAACACCACTGTGTACATTTCAATGTAATTGATGCTCATCTGAGAAGAGAAGTGAACAATCAAAGAGGAAAATTGAATGAGCTTATCCAACTTCCAAGGTTAACAGCCAACCATCAAAAAAGCGATCATAAAACTACTGTACAATATCCTAAACTGAGCGATTCTACTGATGCATAGCGATCAGACTGAAGATATTTCCGTTGACCAAAGCATTGCCATGTCATTTCAGTAAGTTACACCCATGGTAAAACAGTTAAAGCAAAGCATGTTTCACTCAATGGTACAATGTTGCACTGCAGTTACACTACATCCACAAGTAATTGAAATATGCTAAGTGGCACCAAATATAGGACTCAAATACTGTAGATCATTATGCTTAAAAGCTGGTATCAGGAAAGTTTTTATGATGATCATTTTCATCCTGTAATAAGCTGACCAATCACATGATTCAAAATTCTTTCAGATACAGAAAATAATGGTAAAACATTCCCTGACACCATATCTGGCACAATTGTCAACTACCAATAGTGAAAATAACTCTGCAGGTAATATAAAAATCAGTCTACTCCAATCAGGCCTTAACCCTATTTGTACTGAGGGGGTGCATTTTTCAACCCCCTCCCTTACCACACTTTTCTACACTGCCCTAAAACCACCAATCTTTCTGACTTTTAGTCAAATTTCATTGGCCATTTAAATTTCTAATATTTCATTGTTCTGACTCGAATCATGTGACCACAGCAATACCATATTTGGAGAATAGTCAACAAAAAATACTTAAAACCTCCATAGCTTTGGCCTCGTTTGTCTGATTGATCTCAGACATGCACCATTCCGTTGCTTTTGAATGTTTTCCATACAGCAAGTATAACTTTCATTACGGTACAATGATTTGACTATATTTGCCCTGTTCTTATAATTTCTTGCTGTCACATCTTAATGCCTTGGGATTCAATTCTGGTCACGGTCCTTGAAAATGACAAAAACTTGTCTTTTTAACAATGCAACTGTTTCCTTAGACTGTGCTATGTCCTGTAACCCGTACTATTGCGTAACTTGTTTGTACAGTGTCAATTGTTTCCTTCCATTGTGTAGCCTTTTGTGCTGCATCTTTATTTTCAAAGAATCTTTTGTGTATTCATATATCCTTGGCTTAATCAGGCGCGACGTAGCGAAGCGTGCGGAGAGACTTCAGCTTGTTTGTTTTGGAGAGTTGATCATGGACATGGGGTGAGGGATGTTGTTTTTCGAACGCTGATATAATTGACACTAATGTATTTCAGTAAGTATCATTATCGGGTAATCTAAATCGCTTTACTTAACATCGATTCTTGTTAGTTTTGTTCTGTTTTGTTTTGTTTGTCTATTTGTTTTGCCCTAACTGTTATTCGTTTTTATTTTAGCAAATATCGTAGCAGCAAAAAAGTGATAAAAATGCTGATATCACAAAAAGCTTGGAATTTGTTTATTTCGGCTGTTACAGTCCTCAATGTGAGAAGAGTGTGGCCCATTCTGACAGCCTTGGCAACAACATGAAATCATGGGAATCCCCTCCTCTTTGGTGACAAGTTTATGGCCTACCGCTAAGCCACATCTCTCTTGCAATCTTGAGTAATTTGCGATTCACTAGTGCACATTTCAAGAGTTACACCATACTTGTTTGGTATGGTGTTGTAAGTGTTTTATCTGGGTTATTTAGGCATCTTGCTATTCTTCTACCCATTTGTTGATCTTTTTGAGCCACATTGATCTGTTCACTCAAGTTTGAAGTTAGGCCTGTTGAGGAGTTGGCCTAAACGGAGTTGCTTCAAAGCCAAGGACAAATACCTGCAACATAAAGGCTCAAGTACACTCACCAATGGGTGAAAGGATGATGAGATGCCTAAATAATCCAGAGAAACACTTGCGATAAAAAACAAGAAAGGTGCAAATAAATGAAAATAACTAAAATTTGCTGGGAGATGCACCAAGGCTGTCACAATGATCCCCACTCTCCTCAGTCCCTTTCTCCAAATTGCAAAAAGGTCTGTTGTGAAGCACCTACAGCCTCCTTCTCCACAAGCCTGACTCAGATAACGATATACAGTAGTTTTGCATGCAACCTTGCCTTTAATTTGGTTACACTCACCTTAATCTGACATTTGCACCTGTGTAAGTCTCATATGGCTTTTCAACATTAACAAACTCAAAGTCATAGGTCTGTTTTGTTGTAAGATCCCCAGGTTTAGCTAGCTCTTTGACCAATGAAGTAAATTCATGATGGTTCCCTCTGTCATAGAACAATTCTGTTTGGAATAACATAAAATGGAATTATATAGTTAAGAAGCATAAATTATGAAGCACGTAAATGCAAATAGGGAATTCAGATATATACATGAGGCTTACTATACTTATATACTATTTACCCCATCTCCCTGCTAAGCCCCCCCCCCTCCCAACTTATATCAAAATTCCAGAAAATTTTTCCAAATTTTTTGGCTAAAAAAACAAGTTTGAATGTTAATTTGATAACAAGTTTTTGCATGTTAACTTTATAAAAATTGTGCCCAGTAGAGGAGCTGTAGGTACATTTATCTCCGCTTTTAACCAATTGCATAGGTCAAGCTTCAACTTAGAGTTTGAGACCTTGTTTGAGT
Organism: Aurelia sp. 3 sensu Dawson et al. (2005); assembly: GCA_964020215.1. Classification (NCBI taxonomy): domain Eukaryota; kingdom Metazoa; phylum Cnidaria; class Scyphozoa; order Semaeostomeae; family Ulmaridae; genus Aurelia; species Aurelia sp. 3 sensu Dawson et al. (2005). The sequence continues at coordinate 11,877,822 of OZ026593.1, read as the reverse complement.
CAATCTGACTTTTGGTTGCTGATTTATGGCAGAGAATAGGCAAAATTAGTGGTCCCTTCAAAACAGCACTTCAATTGCTAGCAATGTCAAAATAAAGTAAATTTTCAAAGAAAGGTGCACAAGATTTTTTGAGAGTGAAATGCCCTTCATCTTAAAGTAGAAAATTATGCAAACTTGTAGTGGGCCTACCCTAGAGATGCACAACAGAAAGTCCGTAGAAATTTTTGCTCCCTGATCCTGCACAACTTTCGTTTTAAAAGGAGCATCAACAAAGAAGAGAGATAATGTGGGTCCATGAAGAAACTTTTCGATCACAAAATACACCAGTCTGTATTGATTATTATTAAACAAGTTCATCCTCTGCATCTTGCAGTTGATTAAGCATTTTTTGTTGAATCCATTTGCTAAGAAAAATCAATTTTTATTAAAAGTTTCATTTGGAATCCTTGCATCCTGTTTCCTTTGCCAATGAGCAAACCTTCACAACAGCTTCCTTTCCCTTCTGTAAAGAACTTGGAGAGCTATTCAGCAGAGACATTGTACAAACATTGAGCCAAACATGAAGGAGTAATTTCAAGTTCTGATACGGAAGTATTTTTGCGAAATATGTTGCCTTTGAAACTTTCACAAAATTTGGAAAATTTTCTGATTTACCTGTGTCACATTTCACATGCCTGGATGATCTAGGCGTGCATGGAGGCATGCCCTTGCTGTGATTGCATACTGTACCTCATATAACAAAGTCTGCTCTAGCAGGAAGATATTTCAATTTTTCACATTTTGGGCTGAGATTACCAAAAGTTTATGCTGCAAAATTTACTAAAATGTGTGATTTGCAAAGTTTGTTCCCCTGCAACATTTTTCTCAAATGTAGAATCAACTATTTCTGTAATCAAATATGATGTTCCTCCTATTCCAAAAATTTTGTGTTTGTTGCAACTGTGTGGAACTTCTTCCCCATAAAGTTTCTTCTCTAACAGCATTTTTCCAACTGTTCCTTATCAACAATTAATTTCATAATTCAAATTTGTTTCTAAAAATGTCACTTTTGGTGAATTTGTTCCCTTGTTGCCAGACTATCTTCCAAAATCATGTTCCAATAATGCCAGCTAAAAATTTCAAATATCCCTGTCCCCTAAAACCCCAGGGAGGGCCTTAATACAATGAGCATCTTACATATGTTGTATATACTCATAAATTAACTGCAACACAATGTAAATAAATAGATTTTTTGTGATCTTTTGTAGTTTTGTAGCAGTTAAGTATCTTTATGAGATTATATAAAAACATTAACACAGTTGATGATAAATTACCTATTTGACCAAGGAACTCAATCTTTATACCATTATGATCCAATTTCTTCCCTGGGACTTTTGGTACAACATGAACCTTTCCTGAAACTGTCTCTCCATCAAAATAGAGGAAAAGCTTCTCCCTTTTTCCATCTTCATTCTTGACTTCAACTTGTTTTCTTTTATCTGCTCCAGACAATTCAATACTCAAGTCAGCTGTTTGTCCAAAACCGAAGAAACTCTAGGATAAAACCACACCAAATCATTTTAGTGTGTTACAAGGAGAGTGATCGGAACTTTGCTTTGCATCCCCCCTCCATCATCCCTCAATGACCAAGACAGAAGGCACTGATCATGAAATGTTAAACGAACCTTTGAATCTAAATTAGATAAAGTGAGCTTTGGAACATCTGTTTTAGAATTGAAAATGAGCAAAACAAGGACAAGAAATTGAATACGTTCTGATCTTTAAGGTTTCAGAACTGAGATATATAACAAGTAATTTAAATTGGTTTTGATAATTGTCGATTTTCAGCAGAGAATAGTTTTCAAAGCCAAAACCTGCCTTAAGGAGCCATTAACTTTTGATTTTGGTATTATTGCATTTGGCTGTTAAGATTGGATTTCCTGGGAACTCCCGCTCCCACTCCCCATCAGCGGCCTGCTATCAAAAGTGCCTCTGATCAGCCTAAAACTTTTGAACTAAGTAAGACTTGGGGACAGCAAATAGATGTCTTGTTGAACTCGCTGCACTTCAACTGAAGACACACCATACATATTGGAAGGCATGGTGAAACTGTTCTATTCTACATTCTATACATTATTTGTAAAGTATTTTATCCACATTTTCCAAACCCATTGCGTAGATTTCCATATGATTTTCATTTTCTGAACAGCGTAAGAGTAGGACCCCCCCCCCCCTAATAATAAATGCAAGTCGGTGGCCCCCCTAATAATAAATGATTTGCTTGCCCCAATTATCCCAGTTTTAATCAATGACAGTCTGTCATTGACAGAAAGTGGTTGACCTTATATATATATGGTTATGCCCTTGTCAAATCGAACTTCTACAATTCTATCTTGCTCCCTTTTCCGACCTTTTTGAACAATACAGATCAGCCCGGACAGCTAACTCCCCCCCCCCCCCAAAAAAAACAATCTCTCCTATCACAAAGCCAAAAAAAGAAATCGAGTACCTTCGATCACTGATGCAAAAGCACGTAAGTGCTTCCTAACTGCTCTACTCTACAAGGGTCACAAGATAAGATGCTGCGGTGAACAAAACAAGTACCCAGCAAGGCCTATCGAGAACAGAACCTGCCTGGCCTAAGCAAAAAGGCCCACTGAGCACGCCATTCGATGCGTTGCGAACTACTCAAGAAGCGATACAGATGGCGGTTTTGCTGAATGAATTGATGAAAAGATGCATACCATGATGGAGTCAGCCGATAATCATTCCAGAGAACTGACAAACTATCACGAGATCTTCTACTTCAGTGTGAAGTCGCTTTCAAAAGCACCATCTTTCAGTTCCGCAGAACAGTCTTTCAAAATGGGGCGAAACTTTGAGATTGGACGGGGGTAGATGCGTTTTGAAAATGAAACTGTGGTGTGAAACCAAACTCCCACAGCTCCCATCGTCGAGTCTAAAATTGAGAAACTTTAGCAGTGGAAAATTGTCTCAATCTAACTCAGGAGCTTTCTTATCTTATCCAACTTAAGTTAAAGCTTTCTTATCTAATCCAACTTAAGTTAAAGCTCTGAGTCATACATTTGGTTCTTTGTAGTCCTTCCTAGTTCCTTCCTGAACAATAGTATCTCAGACATTCAATTCTCTGTTTTTTCCTTAAATGGTTGTTAAAGTTCTCGAGTACACAAAGCTAATCCAAGAAGTCCGACTAAGAACATTGCGTACCACTTTGCTATGGATTTGATGAAATGTCAGGGCCAAATTTAAACTAAAATTCATTGTTTCTTACAAAAATGACTATACATTTGCCTGAAAGCTTTCACTATTTAATCATACAATCTCGTTACATAAATCTACACAAAAATTTTACGAAAGAAAAGAAGAACTAAAAAAGTTTTCCAATCAAATTTTCTTGAAAAATTGACAATACATATATGCCCTTACCCCCGGATAATTACCAGCCTCGCTTTAAGGCAAGTCAGATGAGAAATTCAATTCAATAGTGATTTCCCTGTGGAAAAGGGAAGAAGGAAATCGGGGGGTTGGAGCAATCGGGCAGGGAGTGCTTTATCTGACAATGTGCGTTACTGATACATTTACCCATAGTGATTTACTCTTGCGTTTATTCAAGAATTATGTTCACTTTTTCCAAACATTGATTGGGGGGAGCATTATTCGGTACTCGGGAGACAAAGCAGGCAAAGCGAGACAAAGCAGGTAGGTTGCCACTAAAAAATGTACAACGGTTAAAGAAAAAGGTAGAAATAAATGAACAAATAAATAAAATATTTACAATACATTTTACATAGCAAATTTGATATAAGATCGAATTGACTTTATTTCCATGATGGTCCCCTAAGAGGTGATTGCAAAACTTATAAACATTTTCTTTGTATGTGCTTTTGTATAAATCAAAAATATGGTAAGGCCGAAACATGAATGTGAGAGAGGATGCGCGGTTTTAGTAGAACACATATATGTCTTTTTCCCAGAGCGTCAGAATGCCTTCGGACGCTCGGACAATGTCCGCAGGAAATTTTGGATTTCGACAAACTCACAGGAAATTCATTACCTGTAACTTACATATTTTTACCTTTGTGGTGATTACCCTGGAAAGTTTTGAAGATTGCGTACTGATAGCAGTGGCGTAACTGACTAAAGTTACCTTTAGTTAAAAAACTAAGGGCCCCCGACCTCTAAAGGCCCCGAAGGGGCCCCCAGCAACAAAAATTACTTTGTCGTTTTACTGTAAAGCTGGTGCTGTTGCTATGATAAAATGACCAAAGGGTACCGTGCCTGCATGATTTCTCACTCTAAATGAATGGAAAGCGTCACTTTTATTGCAGATTTACGCACTTTTCCGTCAACAGAAGCCTTGACCAGCGGAGTTGCCAAGTGAGAGGATGGGATATTTCTCTGTTTTGTCAAAATAGACTGGGTGAGCCAGAAAAATGTTCCCACTTTTGAACATTCAGAGCATCAAGAAAATTCATAGCATCATGAAAATTCATAGCTAGGGATTTGAATGATTCAAATTCCAGTTAAAAGCTAAAAGACTGAAGCATTTTTGTGAATCTTCTCGCCTTCTTACCAGGACTAGAAATAAGAGAAAAATCAACTTTGCAAAAATTTTATGGTTGCAAAATGGTTAAAATAGGGCCTAAAACATTTCTCAAATCATATAAAGGACTCTCCTCACACAGAACAATAAGAAATGGGCGTGTCTTTTTTCTCGATAGCTATGAGACATCTATTTTCAAGCAAATACTGAAGATTTTTTCAATCCCATGGCAATAATTTTTGTTTCAATCTTCTTAAACATACATGTATATAAAGGTAAAAACCTACAAACAGCAAAGTTTAAGAAGAGTAACAAAACAAAAGAAGAATACATTAAACTAATTAAATACTGTTAAAGGTAACTAAATTTACAAAGGGGGTGCAACAATGAGCTTTTCCCCCGAATTTTTGACAGGTTGAAAAAATATGAAGTGATTTCTTTCAACCAAGGATAGCTCTCATCCTTGGGAAATGGCATTTTCTTTGTTGTTCTGTGCGATGAGTCCTTTATGATTTGATCGATGTTTTAGGCCCCTTTTCAGTCATTTTGCAAACATGAAATTCTTATAAACTTGAATTTACCTATACTTCTAGTGCTGATAAGGCAGCAAGAAAAATCACAAAGATACTTCGATCTTTCGGCTTTTAACTAGAATTTGAATGATTCAAATCGGTGAAGTAATCTTTGTTCTATGAATTTTCAAAAGTGGGAACTTTTTCTGGCTCACCCGGTATAACTGAAAAAATTCCTCTAAAAATTTTCATCCAGGCTTTTGATCCGATGTCTGATCGTTTTTCATTTTGATCGATTCAGCTGTTGTGATGGAGAACTGACAGGAAATTTCATAGCAAAAAGTTTTCGTCCGCAGGAAATAAAAAATTTTCTGACGCTCTGCTTTTTCCTCTCTCTGCATATTTTGGAAAAAATTGTCCTTGATCCTGTGCTTAAACGAATTGATATACTATTTTTAGACTTTAGATCAGAAGATAGGCTATTCCAGAATTTTGGCCCAATATAGTACAGGCACTTTTGGCCAGCGCTACTTTTGCGAAGTGGAAGGTTTAATTCAAACTTAGATCTTCTCGTCACTCGGCTTTCGTCGACTGGTTGAAAAATTTCGTCAGCATAAGCTGGAGCCATTCCTTTGAAAAATTTCATAATGTTTACACATGTATGTTGATCAACTCTGTTCTTTGTAGGAAGCCAGTTTATAGCTTTGAATTCTGTAGCACCTACATGTGCTGTGTTTTTTAGATTCAAAAATAGAAGCGAATGCATTTGTTTTGCGCTGATTGCATGTATGTTCTTAGATAACATCTTATTTAACATCGGGAACAACGATGCGTACGCGTAATCAAAGTGAGGTTGGATAAGGGCATTTAACAGCAACCTATGAAGGGAGTTATCTAGGCAACTTTGTTTTCTATACAGAAATTTCAGCTTGCCATTTATCTTTCCAAGCATTTTTAGTTGCCATTCATTCCCCAGAAAGATTTTCGTCCAGAACACATCCAAGATATGTGACCATTGAGTGCTGTTTAATCTTTATTTCACCTCTCTTGATGTTGAGCTTTTTCAGGTTTTTGCACCTTTTTCAGCCAAAAAGAATGGATTTGGTCTTGTCTTCCCCAAAATGAATGCTCAGTTTGTTTTCCAAAAACCAATCACATAAAGAGTGTTGAAGTTTCTATTCAAGGTGGAATCTATTTTCTCAATATCTTTGTCTCTAAAGATTAAGTATGAATCATCTGCGTACAGAAGTAGGTCACAGTCAACTGCCCGTGCCATATCATTCACATACATAAGGAAAATGAGTGGACGAAGAATTAACCCTTGAGGAACCCCACATGACATGTAGCAGGAATAATCTCTCTTGCCTCCATATCAGTAAACCTCGCTTTCACTTGCATTAGAATGAATGAACTTTCTTCTCTCTGTATTTCACTTCCTGTAAGATCTGTATTTAAGTTGTAGTAGTATGTAAATTCAGTCAGTCAGTATCATGGCATTCGTCACAAAACAACGTCTTGTCTCTGGCTCCGTGTCCTCGCACGTAAAACAGCACACAGTTATTGTAACGCCGATCCCCGTTACAAATGGTGGAGGACCCGTTCGTTTTGCAAGTCCAACACTGGTGCAGAACATGACATCAACTCAAGCTACACCCAACAGCACAGTCATACAAACGGCCATTCATGCAGGTTCGGCAGCACATCCTACAAAAAGCTGGTCATTTTGAAATTGACGCCAAAGGTTCGGCAGCTTATCCTTGCCCAAAGAAAGCTGGCATCTAAGGAGGCGTGCGTCAACGAAGATGCAAAGGTTCTGCAGCTTTCCTTCGCCATGACAAAAGCTTGCTTCAGCACACAAGATGTTGCTTCTCGCTGGTTGTGCCACCAGGTAGTGCAAAAGGCTCACATTCACAAGAAGTTATGGCCCAAATTCGACAAATGTCACAGCCACATTGCTGTTATGTCGCCAGATAAAGGTATCTACATTCACAGACTGTCGCCAAAGGTATTAGAACATTTGTAGACATATTTTGTAGCTTTACTTCTGTATTAAAGAAGTCTATTTCGTTGTAAGACAACTTTCTTACAAATTACGGGAACCTACCTCCTCGGAAGGATCAGAGATTTCATTAAGATCTCTCTTTTCTATCGCACAGATAACCCAGATTGGATATCTGCATTGCTTTCATTGCCTTCTCGCAAAGAAAATAAAGTTTTAGGCAAATTTTTCCCCTAGCTGGGAGAACACCAGAATTCGTGTAAAAACTGTAAGGAAACACTTGGCTTCGAAGCAGCCCATCCCAAACACGGAAACCCAGCCCCTCATGGGAAACTCCTTTGGATCAGTGATTCCGTCACTAAGGTAACTGACGAAAGACCTAAATTGCATAGCCAATATATGTGCATCAAAGCACAATACCTTTCCAAAATCCAATTTCCGTCTACCGAAGAGCAGGAAATTAGTTTGTATTCTCCACATTTTGGAGCACCCATAACTACAAGAATCTCCTTTGTAGTTCATTAAGGCCGTATCACCAAGCCTTCTTTCAACTCGGAATTGTCGTTTATATTTTAAGTTTGATCGTAACAGTTGATTGTGTCGTTTAACCCTAGAATGGACTTTCATTTAGATGGACACTTAACAAAGTAATCATTTAGTACTGTAGCTATACATTTGAAAAAAAAATACGCAAACAACTTACGATTTTTTTTAGTAACAAGGGGGAGGCTGTAGCAGGAATAATCTCTCTTGCCTCCATATCAGTAAACCTCGCTTTCACTTGCATTAGAATGAATGAACTTTCTTCTCTCTGTATTTCACTTCCTGTAAGATCTGTATTTAAGTTGTAGTAGTATGTAAATTCAGTCAGTCAGTATCATGGCATTCGTCACAAAACAACGTCTTGTCTCTGGCTCCGTGTCCTCGCACGTAAAACAGCACACAGTTATTGTAACGCCGATCCCCGTTACAGACAAAATACCAGGGTTTGAGTATTTCTTTCCAATAATGACGGAAAAAGATCGGTCCTGGAGGTAAGATTTAAACAATGAAATGGTAGAGTCACCAAGGACCGCGGAGCACATTTTTGATTGGGGGGCTAAAAAGTAATAGAGAACCTGAGGGGGTCTGAGATCTGGTCGCTGACTTGGATAAGAAATAATCATTATTATTATTATTATTATTATTATTATTATTATTGCTGCGAGCATGCGCGAGCAGCCATTTAGAGCAAGAATTCGAGGATGGACAGTGGAGTATTTTTCAAACAACTACAACAACTGGTTGTAAAGTATAGTGCATTTCTGCCTGAGAGCGCCCACACCACGACTACAATTTCTGGAGAGAGAGAAGCTCTCACAAGTTTATTGCGGGAAGAAGGAAGACTTTTCACGGACTTTGGTACGTATCGAATCGTTTTTTAAATCTCATTTGACAGCAGTTATGAGAGGATTCCTTTTTCCTCTCAGTTGTGTTGACCGTTTGTTGTTTCACAGCGGACATGTTTCGAAAGTGGCAGGAAGATGCCACAAAGAGCGCCCTTTCATGTCCCCAGAACAAGATTCACATTCAGATTCAGAATCACATTCAGATTCAAAATCAGATTCAAAAAAATGCAGGAAACATTGCCCCCAGCACCCCCATGTTGCAAGATATCCAGCCCAGACCTAAAATACAAACAAGCTTAATCATCAAGTAAAAGTTCTGTGCAATTTCCGAGAAATTCCCCCCAGGGGGCTTTGTGCAAATTTCGCCCTTTGGCTCTCCTTACTCATATTCGCTCTAAGACCAATGTCCAAAACATTACCCCCAGTACCCCCATGTTGCAAGATATCCAGCCCAGACCTAAAATACAAACAAGCTTAATCATCAAGTAAACGTTCTGTGCAATTTCCGAGAAATTCCCCCCAGGGGGCTTTGTGCAAATTTCGCCCTTTGGCTCTCCTTTCTCATATTCGCTCTAAGACCAATGTCCAAAACATTGCCCCCAGTACCCCCATGTTGCAAGATATCCAGCCCAGACCTAAAATACAAACAAGCTTAATCATCAAGTAAACGTTCTGTGCAATTTCCGAGAAATTCCCCCCAGGGGGCTTTGTGCAAATTTCGCCCTTTGGCTCTCCTTACTCATATTCGCTCTAAGACCAATGTCCAAAACATTGCCCCCAGTACCCCCATGTTGCAAGATATCCAGCCCAGACCTAAAATACAAACAAGCTTAATCATCAAGTAAAAGTTCTGTGCAATTTCCGAAAAATTCTCCCCAGGGGGCTTTGTGCAAATTTCGCCCTTTGGCTCTCCTTACTCATATTCGCTATAAGACCAATGTCCAAAACATTGCCCCAGTACCCCCATGTTGCAAGATATCCAGCCCAGACCTAAAATACAAACAAGCTTAATCATCAAGTAAAAGTTCTGTGCAATTTCCGAAAAATTCCCCCCAGGGGGCTTTGTGCAAATTTTGCCCTTTGGCTCTCCTTACTCATATTCACTCTAAGACCAATGTCCAAAACATTGCCCCCAGTACCCCCATGTTGCAAGATATCCAGCCCAGACCTAAAATACAAACAAGCTTAATCATCAAGTAAAAGTTCTGTGCAATTTCCGAAAAATTCTCCCCAGGGGGCTTTGTGCAAATTTCGCCCTTTGGCTCTCCTTACTCATATTCGCTATAAGACCAATGTCCAAAACATTGCCCCCAGTACCCCCATGTTGCAAGATATCCAGCCCAGACCTAAAATACAAACAAGCTTAATCATCAAGTAAAAGTTCTGTGCAATTTCCGAAAAATTCCCCTGAGGGGGCTTTGTGCAAATTTCACCCTTTGGCTCTCCTTACTCGTATTCGCTATAAGACCAATGTCCAAATCATTGCCCCCAGTACCCCATGTTTCAAGATATCAAGCCCGAACCTAAAATGCAAACAAGCTTAGCCATCCAGTTAAAGTTCTGTGCAATTTCCAAAAAATTTCCCCCAGGGGGCTTTTTGGAAATTTCGCCTTTTTGCTGTCCTTGCCCATATCTGCTATAAGACCAATGACAAAAACATTGCCCCACTACCCCTATAATGCAAGCTATCCAACCCAAACCTAAAATACAAACAAACTTAACCATCAAATAAAACTGCGCTATTTGGAAAAAAATTCCCCAAGGGGGCTTTGTGCAAATTTCGCCTTTTTGCTGTCCTTACCCATGTTTGCTATCAGACCAATGACAAAATCATTGCCCCCACTACCCAATGTTGCAGGTATCCGACCCAAACCTAAAATACAAACAAGCTTAACCCACCAGTAAAACTTCTGTATAATTTGCAAAAATTTCCTGTATAATTTGTGCAAATTTTGCCTTTTTGCTGTCCTTATCCATATTTGCTGTAATACCAATGACAAAATCATTGCCCTCACTACCCCCATATTGCAAGATATCCAGGCCAAACATAAAATACAAACAAACTTAACAATCCAATAAAACTTTCTTGTGATATATTTATTAGTCAAGAAACCTTTAAGAATAGAGATCTTACTGGTTCATCTGAATCAAAACAATAGTACCTCCAAATTACCAATGGAACAGCAAACTGGCATTCAGTGTCAGTATGCCTTCAAGGTCAGATAAAGGCAAATGCAATTTTTTTATATTTGTAACTTTAAACTATGGGGAATCCGATGGCAATAATATTTTTTATCTTTGGGATGCAAAAGGATGGGTTTGGGGGTTTTGAAAAAGGGCACTTCTTCAAAAAACCGCGTGGTGGTAGAGGCCTGGAACTAGCTAAGTCAAAATTTCGTTTGAAATTTCGAAATCTCCAGACTGTAAATGTTAGTAATCAATAAAAAAGCATTTTGCCTTTATCTGACCTTTAAAATGTTTGCCTGTTTGAATGAAATGTTCTATGGATACACAGGTGATCTGGATATAATTTATATGGATATAAAAAAAGGTGATCTGGACAACAGAGGTTGCAAATTGCAAGGTAAGATTTCATCACAAGCTTTAAATAAAAATTTCTTTACTCTAAAATTTTTTCGAAATTCTATCCCATATTGGAACACCCAGTTGCTTTTAAAAGTCTAGATGCTGCAAAGATAATCGAAATAACTCAGACTAGCTTGTGTTTGTTGTGTATGCTTCTTTGCCACCAAGCCCTTGCGAGGAAAATATATGGAAATTGCACAGAAGTTTTACTGGATGGTTAAGCTTGTTTGTACCTTAGGTTTGGAATGGATACCTGCGACATGGGGGTAGTGGGGGCAATGTTTTTTGTCACTGGTCTTTCAGCAAATATGTGCAAGGACAGCCAAAAGGCAAAATTTGCACAAAGCCCCCCCCCCCCAGGGGGAAATTTTTTGCAAATTGCACAGAAGTTTTACTGGATGGTTCAGCTTGTTTGTATTTTAGGTTTGGGTCGGATACCTGCAACATGGGGTAGTGGGGGCAATGATTTTGTCCTTGGTCTTATAGCAAATATGGGCAAGGACAGCCAAAAGGCAAAATTTCCACAAAGCCCCCCCGGGGGGAAACTTTTTGCAAATTGCACAGAAGTTTTACTGGATGGTTAAGCTTGTTTGTATTTTAGGTTTGGGTCGGATACCTGCAACATGGGGTAGTGGGGGCAATGATTTTGTCATTGGTCTTATAGCAAATATGGGTAAGGACAGCAAAAAGGCGAAATTTCCACAAAGCCCCCTGGGGAGAATTTTTTGGAAATTAAACAGAACTTTAACTGGATGGCTAAGCTTATTTGTATTTTAGGTTCGGGCGTGATATCTTGAAACATGGGGTACTGGGGGCAATGATTTGGACATTGATCTTATAGCGAATATGAGTAAGGAGAGTCAAAGGGCGAAATTTGCGCAAAGCCCCCTGGGGGAATTTTTTTGGAAATTGCACAGAACTTTAACTGGATGGCTAAGCTTGTTTGTATTTTAGGTTCGGGCTTGATATCTTGAAACATGGGGTACTGGGGGCAATGATTTGGACACTGGTCTTATAGCGAATATGAGTAAGGAGAGCCAAAGGGCGAAATTTGCACAAAGCCCCCTAGGGGGAATTTTTCGGAAATTGCACAGGACTTTTACTTGATGATCAAGCTTGTTTGTATTTTAGGTCTGGGCTGGATATCTTGCAACATGGGGGTACTGGGGGCAATGTTTTGGACATTCGTCTTAGAGCGAATATGAGTGAGGAGAGCCAAAGGGCGAAATTTGCACAAAGCCCCCTGGGGGGAATTTTTCGGAAATTGCACAGAACTTTTACTTGATGATTAAGCTTGTTTGTATTTTAGGTCTGGGCTGGATATCTTGCAACATGGGGGTACTGGGGGCAATGATTTGGACATTGATCTTATAGCGAATATGAGTAAGGAGAGTCAAAGGGCGAAATTTGCGCAAAGCCCCCTGGGGGAATTTTTTTGGAAATTGCACAGAACTTTAACTGGATGGCTAAGCTTGTTTGTATTTTAGGTTCGAACTTGATATCTTGAAACATGGGGTACTGGGGGCAATGATTTGGACACTGGTCTTATATCGAATATGAGTAAGGAGAGCCAAAGGGCGAAATTTGCACAAAGCCCCCTGGGGGGAATTTCTCGGAAATTGCACAGGACTTTTACTTGATGATCAAGCTTGTTTGTATTTTAGGTCTGGGCTGGATATCTTGCAACATGGGGGTACTGGGGGCAATGTTTTGGACATTCGTCTTAGAGCGAATACGAGTAAGGAGAGCCAAAGGGTGAAATTTGCACAAAGCCCCCTGGGGGGAATTTTTCGGAAATTGCACAGAACTTTTACTTGATGATTAAGCTTGTTTGTATTTTAGGTCTGGGCTGGATATCTTGCAACATGGGGGTACTGGGGGCAATGTTTTGGACATTGGTCTTATAGCGAATATGAGTAAGGAGAGCCAAAGGGCGAAATTTGCACAAAGCCCCCTGGTGAGAATTTTTCGGAAATTGCACAGAACTTTTACTTGATGATTAAGCTTGTTTGTATTTTAGGTCTGGGCTGGATATCTTGCAACATGGGGGTACTGGGGGCAATGTTTTGGACATTGGTCTTAGAGCGAATATGAGTAAGGAGAGCCAAAGGGTGAAATTTGCACAAAGCCCCTGGGGGGAATTTTTCGGAAATTGCACAGAACTTTTACTTGATGATTAAGCTTGTTTGTATTTTAGGTCTGGGCTGGATATCTTGCAACATGGGGGTGCTGGGGGCAATGTTTCCTGCATTTTTTGAATCTGATTTTGAATCTGAATGTGATTCTGAATCTGAATGTGAATCTTGTTCTGGGGACATGAAAGTCAAAGAGCGCCTAGGCCTACGCGTTGCTCGCGCTTTCACCAGCAAGCTGCAGGAAGCACTGCTTGCCACCGGGAGGAAGTGAATAAAGAACCATTGTTCAAAGTTAAGAAGGTGAATTCGAATGAGCTGTGGAAGTAGGCCCAATGATAACTCTGTTAGTGTTTCAAGCTTTCAGGCAGGCCTGCGACTAATTAAAAGATATTGCTGGAATACTATACTCCTACTGATAAACAGCTGGTTTCACTGCTTCCCACTGGTAGCGGTGGATAAAGAAAAATTTGTTCAAAATTATGAAGGAGAATAGCTTTTTAACTGCAAGGAATTTTTTTGGTTTGCCAAGTAAAACATGCATGGATAGGCCTTTTTCAAGTTTTCCAAACAGTGCCAGCTGTAGGTTTCATTAAATTCTTAAATCCCATCAAACTTCAAACTGCTCAAATCTTCAGAAATGCCATGATGAAAGAGATGATGATTTCCCTAACAAGGAAAAACCATCAACCAGAAAATTGCACTAGAGATGATTAAAAGGGTTTTTAACCACAATCACATCTGATAGAATCCTGATGATATTGCCTTCATTATTGATAGAAATTCCTGGAATGTGAAGGGTGTGCAAAACTATTCCAGATACTGTTTTTAGCATAATTTCTTTTCACAAGCGATAGTTAAATATTTTTCATAACTTTTGCACATATACAAGCTTATTTCATTTCATTATATATTCTTGCAGGAGTAAGGCAATTTATTAACTTGTGAGATTCCTATAAAGATCAACACAGGACCCAGCATTGGACTGCTATTTCTATATTCACTTGTGACATTCCTGTAAGAATTCTTAGAGACCAGCACAGCATTCGATTGCAATTATTTATGTCGTTCTTGCAAAGACAAAAGAAGCAGAGGATCATTATTGCTACTGTCACCATTCCCAACACCTTGTGACATTTCAACTTTGACACAAAGTGTTATTGGTTGAACTTCTGAAGAACTGTGGTGACCAACTGTTGTGCAGCATAAACTCTCAAGACTGTTTATCTTTGAAGACATAATTGGGTATTTAGACCGAACTGAATATTGAACCCTTTGTTTGCTGCCATGATGTGCGAAGTTAATCTTTTATGCTGACATTGATTAATGCAGATTGAAACAAAATAATCAGTAACTGTAAGCATTACAGAGAAATAACCAAATATGTTATTATAGAAGATCATTTTTACTTCAAAGAATACAATGAGCTGTGGACAAGGAAGAAAATTGTGTTATCTAGAGTACCACCCAGAGCAGAAGAAAGCCACCACACTACACATGTAGTCATGCGTGTTGCAGTCATACCAACCAGTCCTGAAATTTGTAAACAGTTATACTATGTTTGGAATTATATCTACCTTAACAACTGCAATTTCGCATGGCAAGACATACACGTTTCGAAAACTCCTCTCGATTATTATTCTTATACAGTAAATATTGCAGAATCGCGTTACACACTAGGCTGTGAGCAGCACTTCCTTAACATCGTTAACAGCTAGTTATTATTATCATTTTATTTAAGGTTGGCAACTTACATAGCTAAAATATAAAAACGCTAATTCAAGCCAACAAATTAATTTACTTTTATTTTTTTATTTTATTTAATTTAATTTAAACAAATTATCAGTAGCTAAAATATTTGTTCCTATCGTTGCTAGCCACTCATCATTGTACGTTATATAGGGAATTAAAGTTCTTCCCCCAAAATATCCTGTTTAGTAAAATTACAATTTCTAGAGTATCCTTAACCCCTACATGCTTCAAAAAGGGGCCTAATACCCCTCGATTAACTTATAAATAATCTCCTCCCTCAGATACATTCCCATCTTTTCGAGAGTGAAGGATGGAAGAAGGTAGGTGGGGGGGGGGGTCGAATTTTCACAAAGCTACCAACATGTGATGCAGTGCTTTGTAGAGACGCTTGGTGAATCTAGAGGGAAAATATTAGAACTTGCATATTATTTCAAGTGAGAAGAATAATTCAAATTCCTGGTGAATGGTACTGACTGAGTGCAGGTTTTGGCAGACACACCCTGCTCTTCTGAGCTGCATTCACTTAACTCTGTTAAAATCTAATTTCCTTCATGAATGTGCCTGTCAAATTGCCAGATAAAGGTTCGAAATTACCTTAACTTCAATGGTCTACCTAAATCAGGTATGCCTGACCTATTGTTGCACTTTTGGCACGAAAAGCGTCCTTACATACCTTGACCATGCATCCTTCCTTCCTTCCCTCCTTCCTTTCAATACAGAAATCTGCCCCATCACGTAATGTGGTCATTCTTGGCACAAAAAAGGCTTGGAATGGACGATTGCGCTAAAGATGGCGGCAAGGAATTTTTTACCAAGATGCATTGCGTGCTAAATACGAATCCTCAACGATTCTATAAGAATTCGATCAAAGAAAGCAATGCATCTTGGTAAAAAATTCCTTGCCGCCATCTTTAGCGCAATCGTCTATTGTACTGAAGATACAAAGAGAATTTTCCTGGTTAACGACAATTAGAAATTTAAAGGAAGTGAAGTACACACCCAATAATGCAGCATTGCCAAAAGTTTGACCTAAACCGTAGCCACTTCTGCCAAACATTCAATATCTCAAGAAAACATTCGCCAAAAATTACAGAGCTTTGTTCGACTTCAAGGGCTCGACTTCCTCACGTTCACATTTGATAATTCGCATTCTCTCCTACCTGTTCCAATATAGTTTACTTTCTCCCTTTCTCTTTGAGTTGCTGCGCTGCGATATCAAATAAATATGTTCTTACACCAGTTTTGGCCTTCACATGTTTTGATTGGTCTCGTTTATAAAGTTGTGGTACCATTGAAATCTCCATTGTCACACATAACGTCCTTTGCGCCATCATGCAATTTCACACTGTCAAAAGAGGAAAGTAGGGATCCACAGTGCAGCAGTTGAATTTTCCTAAAGCCTGGTTCACACTACAGGGGGTTTGATTCCTTTGTCTTTAGGATTTTTCTGCACGAGTCCAACGACTCAAAATTCCAAATGTGAACCAGGCTTAATCGAAAAGGTCTATGGGATCGACTTTGTTAGTGGGCCCATTTGGGTACGGCTAGCTGAACGGTTTCAGTGTGTCCCGTATAAACGCAAGGCCTAAACGTACCCTTTTGGGTACGGTTCCAAATGGAGCCGATCCCGTGTAAACGCTGCCTTACAAAAATATAATTACTTGAACATTGCTTTGTTATTACTTCCTCTGTATTCGAACATCGCTTTGTTTGGGCGGAGCATAGTGAATAACAGTAGTTCTTTTCACCTGGAAGCCACAATGAATTAAGGACAATCAAAAATTTTATCATGCAAAGAAAACAAGATCCAATGAATGTACGACTCAATTTTGAATGTTGGAAACATTAGTGGTACGCTCCATCAGCTTTGACTGTAATTACATATCAATGTTCTTCTTTGCACACTCGTAGCGTCCTGCTTTTCACCCTAGTTAGCTACCAAAGCATAGCCTCGAATGGATAAAGATGCAATTGACAGTTCACATGTGAGGCAGCATCTTTTGCATATATGAGGAACAACAGTGGTCCAAGCATTGAGCCCTGAGGAACTCTAAAAAAGAAGCTATTTCTAAAATTTCTCCCTGTTTTTTTGTCTCTTTTTCTTTCCTCCTCTAAGCCTTATTTCCACAAAGTGGCATTTTGCAAGCGAGCACGATTTTACACAATAAAAGGCCGTTCAGCCGTAACTTTCTCTGCATCTTCTGCATCTTCTTCATCTCTGACTGAAGCTTCATGGAAAGGCTTTATGCCTCGTTTCTGCGTGATTGACGTCACATTCGACTAATTGATCTGATCTGTTACAAAAGCCCAGCTCCCATCAAATCAGCATCATTTCAGTGATTCAATTTTCCTGATGTGATTGCTTGCGTTTGTGAGTTTACAGTTCGTGTACATTTACAGCTGTGTTTGCAGAAAGAAATCTGGTTATCAACAACATCCTTCTTTTGAAATTCTTCAAAGAATTTGAGAGTAAAGTTCATATTCCAGGAAGATGGGTTCTCTTTTGTCAAAAATGAAGAAGTGTAATCGCGGCAATCAACCAGGTCAGTCGAGTTGATTTTAGGACACCTTCCTTCCAGTTTTTCAAGTTGCAATATTGAATTAAAAGAATCAAATTTCTGGGTATGATTTGAAAGTTCATGCACACATAGTTTAAGTTCTGCTGACATTTTGAAACTCAAAGATTTTAATCATCAGGTAGGATTGCTTTGATAAATAGCTCACTCACTACAGTCAAGGAAGCAGGAACTTCGTCAAGTTTGCACCAGATGATATAAGACCTCTTCATGATGCCTTTAAAGCTCTGAAAACATACAAAAATACGATTCCGTCTTGCAGCTGCAGCCAAATGAGTTGTTGTATTCTGTAACCTGATCGGAAACATGCATTCACTCGCAACTATGAAATTTTCTCAAACTAGCTACTCGCGCAGCTAAGATAAAAGACTTTTGCATGCGAGAACAAAAGATCAACTGTTAATTTTGCAGGGCGTAGGCATGCCAAATCACGCATGTTTTCCAACCCGATAACTGACAAGGTGCTAAATAAAAAGCGATAGGCCTACAGAGTGCTGGAAACCTGACAGAGTTTCCCAAATTGTACTCAATGTCCATTTCTACAACTAAGGAGGTCAAAAGAATGATTAGATATTTTTTTAAAGATATCAAAACAGCCTCAATGAGTTTCAAGAATAAATTGCCACCAGCAATGTGCATGTTTTCAAATGGATACAAACTTGTTTCCCCTTCATTCAATGATTCAATGTATTAACCACTGCAATACGATGCGCAATGTAACTCCTTCCTTACCCCAAGATGAACACTCAAACATGGCAAAAGTTCCAAATGTTGTGGGAAAAAAGTGGTACAGACAGATTTCCCTGTAAATTCCTTCATCCTATTAGGAGATTGTCAGATTTGCATCGTTGATATTTGGCAAGGTTCAAATCTCTTTTTTCTCGATAAGTATTGCGGCGTCTGCCATTTTGATTAGCAGCTACCATCTTGAATCTGGCGCAGTCACCATAGCAACAAGCTCCTAAGTGATCATCACGTGATCTTCCATTGGAAACTTTGATCGATGTTTACAAATGCATTGAGAATGCTTGCTTCAAGACTGAAATCGATCTTTAAACTCGCTGTAAAAAGGATATAAATAAAGAAGAGAGTTGTACATTCAACATTCTAGATGACTAAGCACTATCTTTAGATTCTCTACCAAGTTCTGATCGTCGCACACACAACTGTGCAGCTTGGTAAGCTTGTTTGCTGATGATTCGATCAAATTTCTTCTCACTTCCAGATGCCCTTTGCAAGAAGAAGACCTTTTCAAAAGGAGGAACGTTCTTCAGTAAGAGCAAGAAGATGCCATGTTCTCAAATCGCATGTGAAGAATGGACGCGTGAAGGTATCTATAAATCTTGTGAAACTCTTTAGAGAGAAATTCAATGTTCTCTGAGACCATCTACAATCAATTTTCGACTGTCTATTTTTTAAAAAAGGAAGAAAACATTGCCGGCGGTTAACATTTATTGGAAAATTTTTACATTTTGATTTGCGTGAAATCTGAGCTTGTCTACATTGCAGGAATCTTTTTATAAGAACTACGAATTAGACTCAATGTTTCTCAAAAGTCTCATTATCTTCTCCCGGTTCATTACACTCTTGACAATTTATAATCACATCCATATTCGTGCCCTTCTTGTAACCATCTCACAGTGAACTTTTATTACAAAGCCATGGCAATTACTCAGAACTAACTTCAAAGTTATTCAATACTGGGAACAAGTGAAAATAAAGTAAACTTATGCCGTGGGTTTCCGTGACTACAAACACCTTTCAGTTGATTTCATCCAGTACTGCAGCTTCCTAGTGTTGTAGTGATATGAAAACTAAGTCTCGGAATCTCAGATAAAAAGTTGCTTGTTAAAATATAAACAAACAATCTTCTTGTATGCGTGTTGCACAATGTTTCATTGAACATGAAGAAACATACTGTAAATAGTAACGCTTTAAAGGGGCAGGGTCACGTAATCGTAAACAAACCTGTTATCTCTATAATCTACATTGTTGCCCACACGTGGCCATTGTGTTCTGTAAAGATTTTGATGAATGGGGTGAATCCACGATAAAGTTACTTCTAAAAATCCACCAATATTTCTGCAATCGTACAACATATGAAGGTTTCGTTTGTTTCTATACGAAGTTTGAAGTCTATCTTCAAAATAGAACCTTTATTTTGAGAAAAATAGTGGAAAATCTGTGTGATATGGCCTATCAAAAATACAGCAACATCGTCCTTTCGAAAGAAGTTTGTTTACATTACGTGACCCTGCCCCGTTAAACAAAGCTTTGCTTTGTACGTAATGACTTGATAATGGGTGTAAGCCGAAATATCGTAGAAAAAAGTTTTGGTCGAAGCAAATTATTCATACCACATTTGCTTATCTGTTGTTAACAACCATGTTTAATAGGAAATTAAGATTGAAACCAAAGCATTTTCCTTGCAGCACAACATCCAATTGTTTCTTTTAAGTGCAAGAGGAATGGGAAGGAAATTTGGCCTAAGAAAAGGAAGGTAAGATGTAGTTTTCATGAAACCTCTTTTGATGCCTTTTGTGTCGATGCCAAAATTCTGAATGTCGAAATGAAAATTCGAAGCTGCCAGGAAAAATATTCGTTTACAATACACTTTTTGCTGCTTTGCAATTCTTTCACAGAGTATAGACGCAGTCTTCTCGCTGGTGCTAACGATGTGCTCCAAACGTACGGATATTCCGAAGCTCCGGGCAATAACATTTGGCAACTTCTTTTATACGGAGATGAAAACCTGCCTTTGGAAGTAAATGCTTTAATCCTGAATTTGACAATTAAGTTTATTTTGGAAACAGAACGCTTTGATTAATCTTTCCACTTCCCTACGAACACCCCCATACCCGCAACCCTCCATGTATCTAATCATCTCATTTATCTTTGTGTGATGGTTTGATTTGAGGTAGCTTGCAACCAAGTAAATAATTTTATTCTAACCTACATCTTTGGGTTTGAAGTTTCAAACCTTTAATCGGCAGTTACTTGGTTGCAAGCTACCTTAACTCGTAGCTTAACGTCGTATTTACTTGTAGCATGTTGTTTGTCCATGTTTTTCGTCCCTCCGTTGTTTTTTTGCGTAGAGTTTCTTGTTTTGTCCTCGTTTTGTTTCATGTAACCATCGGGTAGTCGTGTCATTTCGCTCCTCTTGGTATCGTCCCTGTAGTATCGTATAGTTATAATTAAACAGTATAGTAGAATGTAACTAATGTTGTAAAGTTTTATCTGAATGTAAAGAAAATATTCTCACACCAACAAAGAAATTCGAACCCCACAAGGCCATTGCAGAACAAGGCCTAAACTTGAACCATTTGTTGGCTAAACTCAATCAACAACCGCCAAGAACAAAGCCTTTGGCGCCAACTCAGAACAATTGAAAGATGAACGCGTTTTGTTGCACACTCGTCAGTTCGGCTGATGCTAAGGACAAAATAATGATAAACATCAATAGAAATGTTTTATAAGAACATAGAAATATTGTTCAAAGAGGTATTTTGTTTTTTTAGAGGTTGTGTAAATTTCCTTTCCACGGTGATCAATCTTTGGTTTTTTAATTAAGAAGATGAGTTAATGAAAGAAAAGTTTCTTGAAGAACTTTTTAGTACTGGAATTGAGGTCATAGTTTGGCTGAGCAGATCTCAAATTAAATGCCAAGAAGAATGCAATGACGTAAAACTAGCGATGGAAGGGCAAGGGGGTCGATGGGGATTGCAACGGCACTCTACACCGATGACAAGGAAAGTGAACCGAAAATTGGGTGGATCTGGGATCTTCCTCCGGAAATAGTTTTGCGACGACACCCTTTAGATTCGCTTGAAATACTATTAAGAATATTTTAACTGATGTAATTTTTTTTTGCATATTTGGGTATGACCAATGCAAGTTGCAATGATTATTCAACTTAAGGGTTAAATTCATGGTTTTACAATATCGAATTGAAAATTGTTAAAGAAATACATTGTTCCATTAAAAGGGCACTCTTGCCCCCTGTTAGAAAAGGGCGCTTGCCACCCCCTGCGCCCCCTCTCCGGCGTTCCTGGTGACAGCAGCCCTGATCATGCAAAAGCTAAATTTTCTTGTCCAATGCTGCTAAGCTTAGACGTTGGCAAAGTACTGACTCTACTGGTACAGAAAAAGATGTAGGTGTTCGATGCAATCAACCAAAAAATTTTGCTCTCCGTTTCAAAATTTACTTGTACTACGTTCATATACGATACCGGCACAATTTGAAAAATGGTGAAAAATGTGACGGTAGCAAAATTTTAGCTTGCGTTCACGCGATCCCGGCGCGATTTGAAAGCGGTAGGAAATTTGATGACAACAAACGTTGCTCTTTCCGAAGTAATTTGATGCCAAAAAAATTTTCTAAAACCCTAAGAATCGTTCAGGCTAGTTTTGAAAGATTCGAAAAACGTCTGTTCTCATTGTTTCGCGTCTTCACACGACGCCGTTTTCAAATGTGCCCGTTGTAGAGTCCTCCTTCCAAACTTATTGTTGCACATCTGCCTGAAAAAAACTTTGCCGTTTTCGTGTGCCTGTGAGCTCATTTTGCACCGTTTTCAACTTTACCGGTATCGTGCGAAGGAAGTCTTTATCCAGTGCCTCCAGAGGTGTGAAATTTTTCTTGAGACCCATAGTCGCTGTGTCTTATCAGAAACTCTGAAATCTTCTTTGTTCAAAAATTGCCCTTGCCCTCGAAAGAGATTCAGTATGAAAATTAAATCTCAGTCTCTTCCTCTATTTTCAGATGGTATCCAGCTACGAAGAAGCCCTGCGTCGAGAAGAAAACGAGTTTATGCTTCAATATTTAGAGCTGCTAGACAGAAAAAGAGACAGGGTATCGAACTGGTTGGATACCATGGACACTGATGAGCAATCCTATTCTGGATTATATCTCGAGTCAAACTGTAGTTGTAATACATCTATGTACAGCATAGAATCTAACTGTGATCCAATGGTCAATCTTGGTCCAAAACTCAATCCAAGAATTGCATCGGCAATAGATTCCCACTCAGAATGTAATGCGTCTATGCACAGCATAGAATCCAGATGCAATTCAAAACCCAATCATGCTTCAAATGATTCTGATCCAAGATTAGATTCATCGTTAGATTCTGACTCAGATTATATGTCTGATACTTTGGATTATGAAGCAGATATTTCATCAAATGATCTCGATGTAGATAATCTGCAATCCAATGGTACAATATTCAATCATATGGCTGAGATCGAAGATTGCTTTAAGCCAGGAGGAGAATATTTTGGATTGTATTGTGATTTATTCACAAAAGAAGTTACGAGGTTGTATAAAGAATTCTATGGTGGAGAATCTGAATCTGGAATAAACTCTCAGATTCAAAATCTTTGCGCTGAGAAAAGCGTTAAACTTAATCTGCAAGAAAACGAAGTAGTGCTTCATAACGAGAATGCCGTTGAACAACCATAATCAGATAAAATTTAAATAAGGGAATAATGGAAGTTATAAAAATTAGAATAAATGTTTGATAGATTTTAAAAATCCAAATCAAATAGCGGGTTGCCCAAAAAATAACTCAAAGGGTAAAAATTCTGGAAAACTTTCTGAATGCAAGCTTCTGATCAAATCTACTTGAAATGCCCTTGGTACAGTATGAGGCACACTTACCAAATGAAAATCAGTTGACTATATCAGCGATATTTGCAGAGAAATGAACTTTTGAAAAGAGATGGCCGCAAAAATGACGGTAACAAACTTACGAATTATCGACAATAACGCATCGACGAGTGGTCTAATTGTGTAATCATTAAAATTCTGGGTATTTCCTCTGAATGCATCTTTTTAGCAAGAAGACCTAACAATGTCCGTATACAGCACGATTTTATTGTAAAAACTAAAACTGAAATTCCCTGCCTTCGAGTTGTTTGTTCAGTTATCATCTTTAACACCCCTAACCTTTAGCAGTATCTTCCCACAGGTGGCGGAGAATCGTTCAGTAATATTTGCACGATGCAGTAATACTTGTAAATGTAACAAAATTTAATCTTACGTGCCAGTTTACTATGTAAAATTGCTCATGAATCCTCTGTCAGTTACACAGTTCGATACAGTTTCCCATCTGTATTCGGTAGACCATACATTGTGTTGTGTAAAAGAGGTCTTTCGGATACAACTGCAACGACACAACCCAATGTATGGCCTAACGATCAAAGATGGAAAATTATACAACTGATAGTGGATTCAAGAGCAATTTTACATGGTTAACTGGCAGGTAAGATTAAATTTCATTAAATTTCAAGCATTACTGAATCGTGCAAGAATTGTACTGAACGATTCTCCGCCACCTGTGATCTTGCAGTGCAGTGTTCATCTTTCTAAAAGTCCATTCAGGGGCGGAAACAATGCATAACAGAAAAAAAACCTACCAATTGACACTTCGTTTCGTCAAGTTGTGCCTTTGATGATTAATTTTTTTATCAAGATTAAAAAGCAACAATATATAACTTTATATTACACTGTACCACTCATACCTCTACTGTATACCTGCACTGCATGGATGATGATTAAATGAGTTCGTTACAATGATTTTCGGGACCACCCTTTTTCAAAACCTCATTTTTCTGTAACTACCGCCAACAATGAAATGATTTTCATTGACTTGGTGTAGCCTGTGCTGTTATTAGTGCCTCATAAATTTCATCAAGATTTTTGCATCAAGAGAGTTTGTTAGCAAAATACTTCAATTCTGAGAGCTACTTTTTTTGGACCAACCGTGAAATGAAAGCATCTGTTTGACATTGAAGCTTCTTGGGTTTTGACAATTTTACCTTGTCTCAAGCAAAACTTCGGTCTCAAATATTTAAAAGTTTACACAAAAATGCGAGATGCATCATAGAATTCTAGATAAATTTTGGAAATACATCATGGACGCTTTATAGTAACTACTAAATTTGTACGAATTAGTTAAATTAACTGTAGTTGTTTTATAATGTAAATGTAGATTAGAGGTATATTATTTGTAGCTGACTTTAAAATGTAGTTTCATCAACATACAGACGTTGCATATGAAATAAATTTTGATCTTATTTCCGTCCTATCTCAAAAAATATCAGCGGCAGGAACGCAAACGGTATTGCTCCTCTCTAAGACTAAGTTCATACGATGCCAGCACAATCTGAAAACGGTGAAAAATGTTAGGGTAGCAAAATTTGAACCTTCACACGATGCCGTAACAATTTGAAAACGGTAGGAAACTTGACAGTAAACATCGTTGCAAGACTTTGAGGACTAAGAAGTGTACCTTCACCCTACGAATCGATCATTCTCGTTCCAAAAACGTCGAAAAATGCTCCGTTTTCATCATTTTCGAGCGTTCGCGCGATGCCTTTTCGAAAATGTGCCGGTTAGACTTCCGTTTCCAAAATCTACCATTTTCAAAATCTGCCCGCAAAAATGTGTCGTTTTCGTGTACACGGGAGGCCTATCCGTCACATTTGTCACCGTTTTCAAAATATACCGGCATCGTATGAACGCAGTCTGAGACCATGTTTACACTGTACTGGTAAACCTTCGATCAGTCACAAAGTTGTTTCGGTTCAAGAGTGTTTACACTCATCCTGAGCAATATTTGTCTATAGATAGGTGGAAAAAATGCCACTGATTAGCAAGAACAGTGTAAACGAGGTGATTGATCTGTTGCACTTTCGTTCCAGATCCAAAGTTGTACCGGCACGGTGTAAGA
The DNA here is from genome assembly GCA_964020215.1 of Aurelia sp. 3 sensu Dawson et al. (2005). Classification (NCBI taxonomy): domain Eukaryota; kingdom Metazoa; phylum Cnidaria; class Scyphozoa; order Semaeostomeae; family Ulmaridae; genus Aurelia; species Aurelia sp. 3 sensu Dawson et al. (2005). The sequence goes on along the minus strand of OZ026593.1, from coordinate 11,852,604 downwards.
CCGCGTCTACACGGGATTGGATCAATACGGATGCAATCCCAAAACTGGCTCGTTTAACTGCTTCTTTTACATGGCACCTCACAGATCCGATCTCATTTGGACCTGGTATCCGTACCCAGCTTGGATCGCTTTCGAAAGTGATCCCGTTTGGATCCCATCCCAAAAACCTCTCGTGTAAACGGGTGGGATCAGATCCAAACTGGTACGGATAGGTAGTGACTCCATAAAATTGAAAAGCCTTTGTTGACAATTCAAACTGGAAAATCAGAGATGACACAGAAAGTACATCAGAGCGCAAATTTCTTAGGAGTCAATTAAAAATGGAGAATAATTTCAAACCAAAATCAAAGAAAAACACCAAAGCTCCGGTTTGGAGGTGAAAAACGAATTTGAAGTTTCTACATTGATATTATTACACCCAAATAGCACCAATATCAACAAAGGAGACACCTATGTTCAAGTTGATAACAATTTAGGAACACTTTGAATCTGAGCAACCATTGACTGAAGCAACATTCTCATCACCAGACGCACCTAAATCTGTAAAAATTTGTTGCGACACCCGGTACAAAAGATTAATCTTACCTGGCTCAAAGGAATAAAAACATCGACATTTCTGCAGTATGGCTCACAATGAGGTAGCCCCGAGAAAAATTTGCTAATTTCCAAACCAGTCATAAAAGGTTACAATCTGAAACAATAATTTGGGCATTGGTATCCATGCCTAACGATGCATTTGAACATTGTTCAACGGAAGAGATAGTAATCGCAAAATTTGCTTTGGCTAGTTAGGCCCCGTTCACATTGCCCCATTTTCATATGAAAACGGAGTAGAACTTCTCCGTTTTTGCCTTGCGTTCACATTGCTCCGTTGAGAAAACGGAGTTTTTCGAAATGAATATGCATAGATTTGAATACGGTGCGTTTTGAAAACGATCCGTTTTCAGTGTGAACGCCAAAAACCGAGACATTTGAAAATGCTTCACATTCCTTTGTTAATAGGCTGTTGATTACAATGGCATTGAGAGTCGCGATTGGCGCCTTGTTGACAGCTATTAACAAAAGGTTTTGTCTTGAAAAGGGGATACATAACACCGTTTTGCTGGAGCAATGTGAACGCCTATCGTTTTCATAGCGTATTTATTTGAAAACGGAGAAATGTGAACGGGCAGTGTTTTCATCAACAAAAACGGATGCAAACGAAAACGGAGCAGTGTGAACGAAGCCTTAGAGTAAGTTACAAAGAGTTAAACAACAGAAAATGAAAACGTATCACATTCAAGTGCTCCTGCATTAACCAATTGCAAAAATATGTGTAACATGCTAGTTGTTATACTTAGATCAGAAATAATGTGCAGGAAATTTCAATTATTACGATACAATCTGATTAGCTATTAAAGGGTCTGTTTCATCCAGCATGCCTTGCACGTGCCGTCTTTTGGTTTGCCGTTGTCTTCGGCATTTTCATGAGTAACAAGGCCCACTTGAGAGATCACACGTGAAGGAATGCGTGATGAATCAGACCCTTTAAATTCTCCCACAACTCGTGAAGGATTGCTTTCTAAATGCCCACCTTATATTAGCTCACCAACTGTTCCTACTACTTTAAAGGAAACCTTCGCAAGAAGGAATGTTTCGCGTTTTTCGCGTGTTTGGCCAAACTTCAAGAGAAAGTTGATTCCGAAAAAATGTCTGAAAATGCCAAATTAGCAAAAGTTCATTCCCGCAAAATTTCCTAAGAAACAGAAGCAAATATCTATATAACCAGACACTGATATTCCAGTTGCTTGACAAAAATCGTTTTGAACAATGCTACTACAATGGTATTTATGGACGATCCGGAAGAGTCACTGAAGAGTCGAGGAATGTTTGAAACATCACAAAACTTTGATAAGAAATTCGATGAGCGACAGTTTGCTCGCACAAAATTTCCCGATTAGGACTATTCACAAAGTTAATTCAAAGCAAGATATATTTTTGCCATCATCTTTTGATTGTTTATCATCTTGGGAATTCTTGTCTTCATTTTGACATTCCATCAAAGAACGTCGGGTAAGAAACAGTTGAACGCTCTGATGACTACTGGAATTTTTGGGAGAGCTATGACATAAGGGCCTCGATTTCAGTTCATCTATGAAGGCTTACTACATAATCTGCGAACTGCCGAAATAACGAAGTTGCGTAATTTCGCAAACTACCGGGTGAGCCAGAAAAAAGTTCCCACTTTTGAAAATTCATAACACCAAGGCTACTTCACGGATTTGAATCATTCAAATTCTACTTAAAAGCCGAAAGATCAAAGTAATTTTGTCATTTTTCTTGCTATCCTGCCAGCACTACAAATATAGGTAAATTCAACTTTTCAAAAATTTCATGGTTGATTGATTACTGAAAAATGGCCTAAAACATCGATCAATGCATAAATGACTTCTCGCACAGAATAATGAAGGAAATGCAACTTCTCATGGGTGAGAGATATCCTCTAGGCATAAATTGCTTTGGGATTGAAAATCTTTCGTATTTGTTTGAAAATCGGTGTCTTATAACTCTTGAGGGAGGTGAAACGCCCATGGCCTATTGTTCGATTTGAATAGAATCCTTACGATTTGATTAATGTTTTAGGCCCTTTTTCTGTGATTTTGCAACCATGAAATTTCTATAAAGTTGAATTTGCCAATATTTCTAGTGCTGGTAGGGCAGCGAGAAAAATCACAAAAATACTTTGATCTTTCGGCTTTTAACTAGAGTTTAAATGATTCAAATCCGTGCAAAAGTCTTGGTGCTATGAATTTTCAAAAGTGGGAAGTTTTTTCTGGCTCACCCGGTACAACAAAACCATAGGCTTATTGTAATTTGCGAAATCGACTTTTTTCTCCGTATTTTTCAGCAGATGTTCTACGAAAAGAGCCTGGATCGAGTAATATTTTTATACATTTTGATACGCGCGGTTCGGTGTAGTGGCATTAGAGCTTCTATTACTATTGTGCATAGTCAAAAATTTCATAAAAAGTATCAAAATATCTCCAGAATAGGTGAAAGGTCTATCGTCGAAACTCAATAAACCACATGGTTGCCTTTTTCGCTTATACTATTTGATACATTTGCTTCAAAACTTTTGCAGTCAATATTTTGCAAGACTTGAAGCGAAACATAAACTAGGAGATGCGGGACAGAGTTTAAAAATCTCTGCCTAAAATCCGCATACCAGTTGACAAAATAACGGTTTTATAACTAACAAATCTGAAAGTGATCTTAGGAGCTAACCGTGCTCTCCTTCCTAGCAGTCTTTCATACGCCTAAACTATTGGTGAAGACTGGGAAAACTCTCTCGTTCGATCTACTTTGATACAACCCATGAATGATTAAAAATACAATTTGAAATTTAAAACTTCTTTTCAAGCTAAGGATATAGATTCAATCATCAATAAGACTTACTGCGATTATTTTTCTTTTAATTTCTTTTGAGCTGGCTCTGGTGCTAAAGCGTCTCCATTTCCATTCAATTCCTCGTGGCACAAATGAAGTACCTCGTCGACTGGATATCGCTTGTCTTTCACAACTTTCTTAAGTTCCTAAGATATGAACAGCGGTGGCGTCAACTTTTGTAAAATTCAAAAAACAATAAGGAAATGAGTGAGACTGCTGTTGATTTCAATATCAGTTTCTTAATAGAGCTACTACAATTAAAGGACAAGTCCGGGGTTGATGAAATCCTTGTTAAAAAGCAACCTTACCGACAGCTGAACACCAATCGTGAGTTCTTTCCAAGTTTTCATGCCTCCAACTTTCATAACTTGGTTAATGAAACTTTGTAAGTTAGGCCAAATATCGTCGCCATTTGGTATTTTGTACGAGTGTGCGGAGGGGAGATAAGGAGGCTAGCAATGTGAGTGGTATAATATCAACACATTTGGCAGCCTCATTCAGGTCAAAACGAAGTGACGTCATAGAAAATGACGTCGTTTCGCGCTTCTTAGCAGATTGAAATATGTAGTTTCGCAGATTAAAAGAGAAAACAATTTAAAAAAGTACAGTAAAGTCCCGCCTTTAAGAAACTCGTTCGTTACACAAAGACAGCCTGATTGGTTTCTTATGTCAAGATACACTTCTTTAAAATAGGGTGTGTATACCATGGTACAAGAAACACTTTTATACTCCAAACAGCCGTCAAAATTGTCAAGGAAAACGTTTTTGAAATATGCATTGTTGTGCGAGGATCTAATGGTTGGGGCCATTACTGAACGATTCTTGAAAGTATAACAACTTGAGCATAAAACTTTCATTCTTGTTTCTAGAGAATTGAAACCTATCGGAGACATATTCAAATGTACGCCTTATAATATTGCAATGTACCATTGTATAAGAAACCAAACATGAATCAGCCTGAATAGTTTCTTTCAAAGAGGTATTTTATTCATTGATATCAGGCCTGAGTTTCTTATAAGGCAGTTTCTTCAAGGCGGCACTTTACTGTACTTCCCACCATGCACAACAGTGTAATCTCTTGAATAATCAACAATTATACCAACACCGGTCTTGTGCAACTCATAAATGAATAAGTATCTACATTACATTTACAAAAAGGATTCCTTAACAGTTAAAAGACTCCAAAAATGAATTTTACAGTGATTCAACTCTGTTCTTACGAAAATCAGCACTCACGAGTACAGCTCTAACTTACATGGACAAAATGACAGACACTTGGGGGTGCGGAGGTGCGATCGCCCTCCACGTTAGTTAGAATAAAGATCTCTTGTTTGGAAACAACAGAAATAAACAATGCTTTTTACTGAAACAACAGCTTTGCCTTCTTCATTTCGCAAGGTGTCCCACTGCATGGATAGATAATGTTGAAACAGGATCCGCTACTCATGGTAGATACAGTAGAAAGTGATCAACGATTGCAAACCAAGTCACAAAAGTTGCTCTGACATCCAGGTAGCTAGTTCCCTCGTCGTGCATTTCAGATTGGTTTTTTAAGAGAAAACACGAGCATTAATCTAAAGAAGAAGGGTATATCTAAGCTTCTATCTCAGACATTTCATTTGTTTTGTTTCAATAAAAACATGTTCATTGCCTGTGGTACTATAGTAACTCAATGATAATGTGATATATAAATGATTTTAATACCAAATATGGCGTAGATGTCAAAAATACGACCTAATCGTTATTAAGTGTAATTCATTTTATTTTATCAGTTTCCTTCAGAAGGTGAGCAGTAAGCGTTTTAAAAACATTGAAAAAGTAGTAGAATTGAATTGCTTATCAATCCACTTCGGAACCAAACAAGAAGACATATCCTTCTCCTTTTGATATATGCTCGTATTAGCTCTTAAAACCATTTCTGGAATGCACAGCGAGCCGGCTAGCTACCTGAGCTTCACAGCAATTCTTAAAACTTGCATTTTTTTATGACTTGACCAATCATACAAAGAATTTCCTTTGTCTGCGATTGCCAATCACATTGTACCTGAATGTCAACAAAATGCTGCAGATCCTAATGCAACATCATCTGTCCTTGTTGCTCTAACGTCCCCTTAAAAGATTATTTGTCACAAGTAAAATGCTAAAGTGTTGGTTGGTTTCCCTTTAACGCAGCTAGTGGCTACATACGCTAAGGGATCCTGATCTCTGCGGATCTCAAGACATTTAAAAAACCCACCTCGATATAGTAAGAGAACAGAGGTGAAATTTCACACACAACTGGTGAATTCCTGAAAATAAGCAAAAAATAAATTGAACGAAAAAAGACTTCCAAGCATGTTTGGAAATAATCAGACACACAACAAATGCATCTAAAGTACTCCCAAAGATTTGTCATCCAACTTGTTCTTGGCCATAGAGCTATCATTTTATTGAAAAATACTGCAAACTAGGCAGCATTTGAAAGAGAAAAGTAAGCGGAACTTGAATCCTGCAAGGGTAAAGAATGTCGATGACTTAAGATGGGTTTTGTCCCTTGGCAATTTTAGGAGGCTTTTTATTTCCAAGATCTTTTAATCTCTTGTACATCATTCGAAGGTGCTGGTCTTCGCAAATGGTAACAGGAATTTAGATTCTGCATTGAGTAACTGGTTAGGCCGTTGTCTGTTTAAGGTTCTCCTATTATGGTCAGTTATTTGCACATATTCATTCCTAATAAAACTTGATCGGAAAACCTCTATCAGGCCGCTTTTGGAGCTTGTAGCTTCAGAAAGAACACTTCCTAGGCTATTCTGCATCTAGATTCCTAACAAGAAAAAACGATTTCAGAAAATGCCAAAACGTTCTTGCAAAAATAGTGAAACGAAGGACATTAAACAATTCCCAAGAAGGTAAACCCTCTTTACGTCATCGAAATTTTTACAATTCCAACAGTATTCAAGTTCCAGCCATCAACTTCTTTTGAATGATACATACTTCGAAGTATTTTGTAATTAAATGGCAGTTCTATGGTCAAAACAACCTAGAGGTACACGATTTTTGGGAGTACTTTAATTACATCACACAACCACATTTCCATATTTCTTTGTCGACTGTCTTTGACACCACATAGCTGTTAGCTTCAAGTTTACTATCATTGTACGTTCAATGTGAAGTTGCAATTTTTAGCGCCAAGCGCTGGGACCGCAGAAGTAGCTAAGTGCTTAATCAAGTTCAAGACCCCTTGTCACGGCGCTCATATGAAGGGGCCTACGGGGTATCGAGCCCACTCCGCCTAACTGTTCTAACTGCAAAGTCAGAGGATCACGCCACCACGCCACAACACCTTCATGTCCGTTTCAAAAGTACTGGTACTTCATTCCAGCGTAAAATTCCACGTAGTCTGTTCTTGACATGCTCCTTCTCATACCCTGTGCTATTTTCATTTGAGCATTTGCTCCTGAATGGCAAAACCGTCGATTTTACCTATACTTATGGACTGTACCACCGTAAAGACAACTCAGATGGCTGTGAAAATGTAAGTTTGGCGGGCATGATCTTCGTATCGTACAGAATCATAGTCTTTTTAACTTTGGAAGAACTTGACATCACCAAGAGTGCATCAAAGGATTTTGGAGAAGATCATCTCTATGCAGTTATTTATTTCAATTTCACTGTCAAAAACTCTACATTGTCATTGTCTTGTCAAACATTGAATCACTCACGAAATTGTTCACAGTGCTGAAACTTTTGAAACATAATCAAACTGTGTATATACGATAAAACTCACTTCGCATTGGACTGAACAATTTCTCCATCTGTGTTTACAAATTTTCCACCAGCTTCCGTGATAAATTTAAAGTGCTTATTGATCAAATCTTGCCGTGCAGTTTCCGGACAATTTGAGCCAGCACCAGGCCCATTCTTCAAAGGTGAAAATTCGTCTTCTCTCTTTACTTCTAGCACTGCAAATTCACTGAAAATTAACACAAGGATAAGACGATACAGAGTTACTTTCCTTCAAATGCTTCACAGAGACAGGAAAATGACATATTTCTGACATACAATAAAAGCCAAAAAACATCAGACGTTGCTATCTTCAGACATATCATCCATCCAAAATTTCTTTTAGTCCAAAATATTTTAGTGTAGCAATGTTTACAGCATGGAAAAATCATAGCAAAATTTTCCCACCGTTTGAGTTTGAAAGCTTAAATTCTCATTCAATTCCTACCCTTCTTACCATTCCCCCGGGCAGTCCTGGCGTCAACAAAAATTTCATGTAAAAACGCCAAAGGACGATGGAAATTTTTTTGGCGAATGCCTGGGGGCCGAGCACTGAGAAACGACACATTCCCAGTACCTTTATTAACAAAAGCACTTAATATTGTCAAATACCCTGAGGGCAGCGGCAAAATTGACAGTCAAATACCCGAGAGCCGGGAAATTTTATGTGCAAATGCCTATGGGTGTCCCGTGAGGATGATCAAGGCAGAAATTGAATTATTTTCATTTCATTTCATTTTTAATTCTTTAAACAGGGTAAAAGCTTCAATAACTAAAATTACTGCTTTACAGCTTGCCCTGTCAACTAAACAAAGAGACTATTGAAAAAAAACCTATTTACAATTTTTATGTCGCAGCTAACGTATAAGAAAATATAAACTAAAAGTAAAAGAATATATAGAGTCAATTTTGGGTGACAGCTTTCTTAAAAGCAGAAAAGCTACTCGTAGTTTTGGCTTCGGATCCTAATTTGTTCCAAAGTTTTGCTCCCCTGAATGAAAAGCTCTTTCGTCCAAAGGATGTTTTCAACAGCGGAAGGTTCAAATCCAGTTTGGAATTGCGTAATTCACTGACGCATTTATAAGAGACCCTAGTAAACAGACCTTGTAGATATTCAGGTACTTCATTGTGCAATGTCTTGTGAACAATATTAGTTGTTTCAAACTCGATCATTTGCTGAATATTTAGCCAGCCAAGTTGTTTGATTAGCGGTAATGCGGAGGTGTCATAGGGACTATTTGTGACTATCCTGGCTGATCAGTTTTGCAGCTTTTGCAATTTTTGAAGAGCCGTAGTGCCACAGTTACCCCAGACAGGTAAACAATACCTGAAGTAAGGCTCTACAAGACTCTTATACATCCTTTGAATGGTGGATAATGGGAGGTATTTTTTTGAGTATTTCAGCATTCCTAAACCTCGAGAAATTTTTTTGGTAATAACACTTAAATGCTCATCCCATAGCAAGTGTTGATCAATCTGAACACCTAAATATTTAATGTGTTTAACCATAGATATAGGCTCATCTCCTATTTTCAGGGCTGGCTCTGGGTGTTCAAACATGACGATCTTTTTGAGTCTATTTCGGCTACCGATTAGCATGCTCTGTGTCTTTGCTACATTTAGCGATAGCTTATTACTCTCCAACCAGTTCTTAAGGTGATCCAAGTCTTCATTGACTGAATCATTAATATTTGTAACCGAGTCCGACGAGTAGGAGATGCTGGTGTGGTCTGCATACATATTAACTTCTCCAAACTTTAGTGAGAGGGGAAGATCATTAATATATATCAGAAATAATAAAGGCCCAAGGCAAGAACCTTGGGGAACCCCGTACTTAATTGACTCCATGCTGCAAACGTGCCCATTACCCTTGCAACACTGCTTACGATTTTGCAAGTAAGATTTGAATCAATTCAATTCTTTCCCCGCAACTCCATAAACACCTAGCTTTCTTATCAATATTTTGTGATCCACAGTGTCAAAAGCCTTCTTTAAGTCAATGAAGGTGACAGAAGTATATTGTCCCTTATCGAGGTTCAGATACCAATCGTTTGTACATCCTAACAAACAGGTAAGCACGGAATGAAATTTCCGAAATCCTGATTGTTTTGAAAACAGACGACGGTGTTCATTGAGGAAAGAATAGAATTGGTCACAGATTAGCTTCTCAAATAGGCGCGAGACTACTGGCAGTACCGAAATAGGCCGATAGTTTGAATCCACGTCAGTCGGACCATCCTTGTAAATTTGTGCAACCCTGGCAATTTTCCAGTCATTTGCCATATTTCATTTGCAATGAGACATAATGTCTTTCTAACAAAATGCTTTTCACTGAAAAAGCAATGTGCTGAGAACTGACAGTGTTAACAAGGTGAAAAATATTGCACTTTCTTAAACCAAATCAATTTTAGCAATAATTCTCATCATCCTCAACAATATTTATTTGTGGAAGTTTCTGGCCAAGCATCCCTAAAATGAAGCACTCCATATAAATGTATGGCATTTTCATTATGAAATGAGCAAAAAAAGAAAATCTATCGTTTTAAGTCATCCAACAGTTTTGTAAAAACGTCCGAAACTCGGCGAGAAAAGTCCGAAAGATTTTTTGCCCAAAGATATTTTTGTCCAAAATTCATTCGTCCTAAATTTCTAGCTTTAATGTACACTGACTTTTGGTAAAATATGGCAAATTATACAATCAATATTCCTTGCTAGCCTTAGATTTTGGAAACTAAAACACTGAATAGAAACCGTATGCCTTTCGTAAGAGCATAAACGACATTATGATGAACTTACTCTGCATACTGAAACACATCAAACACAAATTTCTCCATTTTGATTCCACTTGGTTTCTCTGGCTTCACCCTAAAGAAAGAATATTAATCTAAATTGATTACCTATGTTCCCCGGGGGGGGGGGTACATGACTTGTGGATGGACGGGGGTCTGCCGCCCGGTTTTCAGAAAGGTACCCTCTTCTAATTACCGAAACTTGCGGTCATACCCACTTTCATGATGAATTTTGGCGGAAAACCACCCATTTTTTGCTATTTTTCGCTAATTTCTGGATAACCCACCCTTGTTTATGGAAAATCTGCTGAAAAATGGACCCTTGTTTAGAGAATTTGGGGCCCAAAAACCCACCCATATGGGCGGCACATACCCGTACCCTCAACATGTTATGTAACCCCCCCTCGGGCCTATGTTATCCAAGGTATCCCTTTCGATTAAGTGTGCATTGTATTGCATTTTGAAAGAAAGGCACTTCAATCACACAGCTATGCAAGGTGTATCAAGAAATACGCAGCCGGCCGAGTAAGTCAATTTTGATAGAAAAGAAGGGTAAGAAATAGATAAGACAATGAATTTCTGGAAGTGCGATCCGTGTGCCTCTATTACATCTATAGGCTTCCAAGGCAGATTCCTGGGAAATTTGCAAGCAATAAATAAGCAAGAATTCGTCAAATTTGGCAATGCTTCTTTTCAACAGTGCTCTCTAATAGTGTGGTTTGATGGAGGTTGGACCTGTTCTTATCTCAAACCATTTGTAGTAACGATAAGGGATACTGCAGAATTTATTATATGACATGGCCGGTGGAGAAGAAAACTGTTTGGAAAAAAAATCTGGTCGCCCGGTATGCAATCATTGCAGAAAAAATAACAGCCAAGTCGCCCTTTCCTTAAAGTCCTTAAAAATGCATCTGCCCTGTAGTCATGAACAACAGATGTTTTATAGTACGTATCAAAGTAGCCAAAGACCATAACAAAATCAATTTCTGTGCTTACCAAGGTTTTTCAATGAAACATTTACCTTAAAGATTAATAGATATGACTGATGCACCGTTCCTGCAAGCAACTGATAAGGAAATTTGGCGTCATCTAAAATATATCCTTACAAGCATTTCTCTGCTTGCATGATTCACAACTTTGCCCTCAAAATGAGACATTTACATTTCAAATTTCATCTTGAGCTCATTAAAAGCTGATGCCCCGTTGATATTTGCTTCAAAAAAGTGTTGACCCACCTCTGATAAGCTCAATAAAAGTAGTTGCCCCGTTACGCTTTGCACCGGCTATGTTACGCAATAAATTTTGCTCTGTCCCTAAGCACTGGGCAGTTAAAAGGCGGGCGGTAAGTAAAATATGCGTGAATAAAGCAGCTCTACATAAGAACAATGTCATATAACTTAAAACTTTTAGCCGTAACAATTTATTTTTCAATAAACATGTTGAAGCTAACGTAAGAGTAGAGAGTTCTTGTTATTGAAAGCGTCAGCTTCTTCCTTCAGTTTCAGTTCCTTCATTTTACAATTCCACTACACACAATATTGAATATAATTGATAAATCAACAGGAAAGAAAAATCATCAAAAATCTGATTAACTGAAAATAACAACATTATGAATTAAACGAGGGCAGATTCTGCAAGACAAAACAGCATCAGTTGTCGACGATCGACACCGGAACCCAAAGCAACCAGCCACCACCAGTTGTCTCAAAATTCGAGCGCCAACCAAAGACAACCGATGTCACTATCCTGCAGAACCTGGCCCCGCATATATATTAGTTTAACAATACAATTTAAGGGAGTTGCATGCAGGGGAATATTCTCAGCAGGAGCTCTTTCCGTAGCTAGGCTAATCGAGGAGCATGCACAATTTATATTGTTGGCAAAACCTTGTCGTTATTAAATGACAGTTTATACCAGGTGAGTAAGAAACAGACAACTGCAGTTTGAAAGGCTGCTGCTCTCAAAATATATCAAAAAAGCTATTTGCAACACCTGATTGAATAGTCAAACGTTCAATTATTTCAATATTTTTCCAGGCTGAAGTCGGTCACTCCGTTCAGATTCTAAAGGGGTGTTTTCGAGCAAATCCCTCTAAGAAACCCTAAATAGCATGCCATAATCATCAGCAAATTACCTTAATACTTTCACCATACAGCAATGACTTGAAGACATTTTAGCACGTGTTTTCCTTTAAGGAGGATGAAAAAGTTTCCCTCCCAATCTGAATAACTTATTTAGGGGATTCTATCCTCACAGGAGGACAAACTACATGAATATATGTTAATGTCGTTATTGTTAGGAAGGAAAACTAAGGAAATTATGCTCATTGTTTTCACTTCATTTTGCAAGTTTTTGAAATGGGGTTTCAGCAGAAAGTTTCCCATATCCACAGGGAGGAATGAGCAATTAAGCATAGTAAATTACAGAATCTAACTGAACATATGTGCAATAAAACAAGACAGTTTTCAACATCATTACCTTGATAAAAAGGAGCAGTACTTTCAAATGTCAGACATATTTGCTTACTTACACAGTACAGCTATATCATTTACCAATGTTACATTGAAAGTTCCTAGTATTTACTACGGAATTAAAAGAATTAAAAAGACTTGATGCTGTGTTACTTTCTTTAATCCCATTGACAATACAATTGGAATAGTGTTATAAATAAGCACAACTTAATTTTGCCTAATGCTTAAGTTTTCTTATTTGTTAATTCTCTATCAAACAATTTTTGCAAAAATCAAAATGAAAGTCAGTGAATCATGCTTTCAGAAAATTGATCTCTCTTCCATACCAGATTTTTGTTTCAAGGAAAACTGAAATTTTGACTGGTGGCCACTTCTGATACACACCAACATATAACAATGATTTCAGCAGAGCCCAGCCTTTTTTAATGTAAATGGAGTGAATGAATTGTTGGTGGGATAAAAAATGTACCTTGAGCAAGCAGGCACAGAATCCTAATCACGGTTTTCTGCAATCATACTGGGTGAGCCAGAATAAAGTTCCCACTTTTATAAATTCATAACACCAAAACTACTTCACGGATTTGAATCATTCGAATTGTAGGTAAAAGCCAAAAGATCAAAGTATTTTTGTGATTTTTTTCGCTGACCTACCAGCACTAGAAGTATTGGTAAATCTAACTTTATAAAAATTTCATGGTTGCAAAATGACGGAAAAAGGGCCCAAAACATTAATCAAATCATAATGAATCTATTCATGTTGACCAATAGGCAATGAGCGTTTCACCTCTCTCAAGAGTTGTGACACATCAATTTTCAAACAAATACGGAAGATTTTCAATCCCATGGCAATTAATATCCGGAGGATATCTCTCATCCATGAGAAGTTGCATTTCCTTCATTATTCTGTGCGAGGAGTTATTTACGATTTGATTGATGTTTTAGGCCATTTTTTAGTCATTTTGCAACCATGAAATTTTTGTAAAGTTGAATTTACCCATATTTGTAGTGCTCGTGAGACAACGAGAAAAATCACAAAAATACTTCGATCACAAGGCTTTTAACTAAATTAGAATCATTCAAATCTGTGAAATACTCTTGCAGTTATGAATTTTCAAAAGTGGGAACTTTTTTCTGTCTCACCCGGTACAGTATATGCATAAAACAGAAGGATTCAACCTAATACAATTCAAGTACTGTTCTTAATTCATCGAAGTGGCAAAATGCTGCAAAAATTCATCATCATTGATAAACTGAACAAACCTTTCTCCTGCATCATTGATATATGGGACTTTTTTTTTGGCAACATGATGTGGCAGATCATCATTATGGTCACTACAATGATGAGAACATTCATTTAGTTTCATTCTGTGTAATCAATAAACAGTAATAAACCTTTTCAAATGTATAAAAATTCAAACACAATGCTACAACCCTTTCTTTCAACATCTGATTGATTTTGATATCTTTGGTGAACAAATGAATTGCTGTTTTCAAAGAAGGACACAATTTGACTTCCTCCATTAATAAGTTTTTGCAAGAAAAGCTCCTTAAACACTACCTACTAATTACTCTACAAAATACAACAAGAACAATATCATAGGGAATTTCTTGTGACTTCAGGTGATGTAAATAATATAAACAAGCAATGACTTGTCAGATTGGCTCTAAAAAGATATCCAAGTCATTGTTTTGGCCTATCATGCAATTCCCAAAGTGTGCAAAAATGGGACAACTGAGTTTACAGCTCCTCCACAATAGTAACACAAACAGAGTGCTGTTCTGTGACTTGCACTACCTTTGTCTTCTAGGGTTTTAACATCTTTTGCGAGAAGCGAGAATCCAAACATGGCAAACCTGACTACCATCTTCAAGAACTCCAGAGTAAAGAAATGGTTACAAATGTTTCCAGCATTGAAAACCAAATGACCATCAGGATTTCTTTTTTCTGCTGTTGTTGATGAGATCTCACTGTATTCCACAACCTGTTACAAAAATTGTTTTTGGACTTGGGTGAAAAGAAAAATACTGAATGTGAGTATCATTTTGTAAAAACCTTGTACGTCTTGGTAAAATAAATGCTTACAGTATCATTTTCAAGAAAAATCAGCAAATTTGCTTGAAAATCCTAATGGTTTTAAAATCTTTGACACCTTTCAGAAGAGTCAATATACTCCTCAAAATGCAGCATTGGGTTATATACATCCAGGTGGCTCATTGGTGGCATGCTTGACTACCACTTTGAGAGGTTGGTAATTTGACTTTTCCAAACCCTGTCAAACCTGCAATGCATAGTGAGGCAAGCTACCAACTCTTAGTAAGTCCAGGACAAACAGGAATCACTACCATGGTGCTGCTTCAGTAAACTCAGTATGGCTTCCCAGTATATATCTTAAAAACTGCCTTTGGATACTGGACAGGAATACAGAAGAGAAAGGGTCACATGGACTCTTTAATTCAATATTGACAACCTAGTGATATTGACAGGACAGAAAAAATAGCCTTAATCTCTCAAGATCTACCATAGATTCGAGGGAGAAGAAAGAAGCTACAGTACTGTATACCGTACTATTGCTGATACAAAGAATTCACTCAAATGATAAAAGTTGAGGTTTTTGCGCAAATTAAGATTATATTTTGCTTTTGCAAGCATTGGAAAACAATTCAGGCAATGGATGATAACTACTGCAAATCAGCTTCTAAATCTAAAAGTCATCTCAATAAGTTTTATGATTGCACTCTCTTAGCCATTTATTTATTCCTTGATTGAGAAAAATTGATCAAAAGTAATATTCTTAGAGCAGGAGGGTGTTGTGGCTGAATTTGTTTCTGCATTTCATTATCATATTCCTTACTGAGTGAGCAGTATTCTTTACAAGATTTCTGAATAACTTTTAATACAGGATCAGTTGTTGGTGATGACTTCCTGATCACCAGAACCTTTCTTGACTCACTTGCCTATGATTCATTTGAGGCTTTGGACATCAATGAGTACCTTTCCTTTAACATGAATCAATATTGAAATGTCAAAATAGAGACCTGATATTTGCCATCACATCTGCATACCACACCAACAGCTTCATTTGGGTCTACTTTTTCTACAACCTGCAAATAAATATTTGCAATTAGTATATACAAGGATTAATGTAATGTTTATGCTAATATCTTTAATTTTGGGTAATGCTAATATTTGAAAAAAAGAGCGGACTAAGAACCGTTAAAATTAAAAGATTGCAGCATAATGGAGATTGTTAAAACAAAAACTCAAGAAAATCATCTGTGAATAAAGATTTTCATGAAATTCAATCACATTTTGGTCTTACAAGCCTACCTGTTAATTCCAATCTTACCCATTTTATCCCATCACATCCAACTGTGCAAAGATACACCTGAAAATTCAACCCTCTTTAATTCATTTCTCTGCTCTGGTGTCGCAAAAACAACTTCCCACCCAGGCCTTGGATCATTATGGTAGTTACTTAGTAGTTTACACTAAAAAACTAAATGGTACACAAAACAAAGCACATAAGTCTTTATTTTCATTATTTTTGAAAAAACTGCAGTAGCCATCAACCTCAAACGAGAAATTCTGTGTGGCTTAATTGAACATCCTTAGGAAGCAGATGGAACCCTTACCTTTGCTCCACACTTTGCAGCCTTCTCTGTGCAATACCCAATAAAGACAGGGTCTGCCATCTTCACAAGAATATTATCAACACAGTAAACATGAATTGATTGCACCCCTCTCTTCTCCATATCGTCAACAATCTTTTCACTTTTCAGGGCTTTATACAGTCCTCCATTTCCATCAGGAGCCTTAGCTATCTTTCCATAATTATCTAAAATAATTTTCCCTTCAAATGTCATACATGGTAGTGTGTGCTGTTCAAAGAAAATTATGTTGTCTCTCTTCAAACCAAAGAAATTATTCTTCTCAAAATACTGCTGTGTGTATTCTTTGGTAGCTTCACTGGTCATGATATACCTAATGTGAATTAAGAAAACTTTTACTTGAAATTTCAATTTGACTTTCAAATAATGACCAAAGCTCCCTATAGGGATATTGATATATGACAGATGAAATGCGTGGATGCACAAACTTTTTGTTCATTTGACTGAAAAAGTAATAAACTGGAAAGTTTTTAGCATGCAAGTAAGGTTGGCCTAACTAATACTTTCATGGAAATTTGGCAGTCTCCACAGTTGAGAACAATCTTTTGTTCATTGCCAAACCATTCTGCATAAGTTCCTGCATGTGCAAAAGATATTGTGCATGCCATACAAACTTTCCAGTCTGGAAAAGCATGATTCCGAGAGCCAACTGTCTTAGGTCCGTTTTAAAAGTCGCGCTGCGCCGTGCCGAACCGAGTGAATTTCGATCAATTTTGCCTGGTTCGGCACGGCGCAACTCTTATAAAACTAACCTGACACTTGGTTCGACTGAGTCGAACCATACGCCAAAGGCCTCTCGACAGGGTCGACCCAGTGCGACTTATAAAGCCAATTTCAGTCGAACCACATCAAATTTCTCATTTAATGAACGAATGTATTCAAATGCATGAAATCAAAAAGAAAACTTTCCAAAGTCAGCATTATGCGCGTTCGTCATCATGGTTCGGCACAGCACAGTGTGGCAAAAGTTTTGTTCTTATAAAACAGAAGAGGCGCTCTAAGTCGAACCTCAGTCAAACTCAAATTTCTATGGTTCGGCACGGCGGGGCACGACATATAAAACGGGCCTAAGACAATGTGCAACTTTAAAAAATTTTCGAATGTCACATGATCGATGATGTCAGGGAAGGGCCAAATGTTCCTAAATACTGCAATAACTTTTTACAGGTGAGTTGAATTGAGATGAAATTTGCATAGTTGAAAAGAGCGTTTGAAGAGCTTTCGATTGATGTATGATTTTTTGCATTTTGATGAAATTCAAGAAAAATGTATGACGTCATCAATAACATGACGTCATAATTGACAAATTTTAAAAACCACTTTAGAAAAAAATTGTTCATTGATTCTTACTAAATCGACTATGTAGATTCCGATTCTGAAGTCAAAAAATACCTATCATTCATAAGAATGCCAATTTTGGTCTCGTAATTTTCCCTATTGTGTTACTACTGACACATTATATAGGAAAGTGGTCATGCCCAAATTGACATTCCTATGAATGATTGGTGTTTTTTAACTGCAGAATCGGAATCTACATGGTCGATTTAGTAAGAATCAATGAAAAATTTTATTCTAAAATGGTCTTTAAAATTTGTCAATTATGACGTCATGTTATTGATGATGTCATACATTTTTCTTGAACTACATCAAAATGCAAAAAATTATGCATCAATCGAAAGCTCTTCAAACGCTCTTTTCAACTATGCAAATTTCACCTCAATTCAACTCATCTGTCAAAAGTTATTGCAGTATTTGGGACATTTGGCCCTTCCCTGACGTCATCGATCACGTGACATTCGAAAATTTTTTTAAGTGGCACATTGTCTTAAATTGATCACAATGGTCTCTTCTAACATTACAAACCTTAAAAACTGTAGTTAGGCACTTGGTTAGATGGTTAGCCTATTCCCCCGTCTATCTGAATTTAAAAAAAAACATTTTGATAACAACCTTTGCTGTCATTTCTTCATTTCAGAATTCTTAAAATTACGAGAAATTCCATCCCTGGTACAGATTAGCAAACAAAGAAGGAGAAGAAACATCAACTATCCTGCATGCCAAAACTCCTTCTGCACATCCTGCTTTGGTTCAAACACAGGATTCAAAAGAAGGAAGTAAAAATCACATGACAAACACCATATTTTGGCTCCAGATTACAATGATGGGATCTGAGATAAATGGAAAGCTTTCTACTACAGAAGTAATGAACTGAAATTTTACTTCATAGTAGAGATGTAAGGAACTTTCAGTGTATGGGAGCATCGAGAATATGGATGGAGGTCACTTCTAGTTGGATCAGTTTCTTGCCCTAATTCTCCACAAATACTTTCAGCTCCTCTCCAAGTAGCATCATTCAGATACATACCAAGTGATAACACCATGATTGCCATGTAATTCCGCAGCAACATCTTGTAACTTCAATATCCTTTCAGCTTGGAGTTGGTAAAGAGTCTTGTGCGATGGGAGCCCCACGTCATACATTCCCTTTGGATAGCTGACACCAAGACGTGTACCTTGACCACCAGCCAACAATAACACAGCAACCTTTCCTTGTGATACTTGCTTCAATCCTTCCTTGCACCAACATACTTGTTTCTCTTTAGCTGTCTCTGATAATCTTGCAAAAACATCTCCAGGCAATGGTTCCATCAGCTCGTCCTTCTTCTCCTGGTCTTGCCTGAGTTGCTGCATAGCCTTGTGGTAGATATGGTTGACGTATGCAAAGTCAACATTGTTCAGTTCTTTCTCAAACTTTATTTTCTCGTCATCTGACAACTTCTCCCAGAACTTCAGCAAGTGTCCTTGACCATTTTCTTCGAGTTTCTTTTGTAAATTAGATAACGTCATGTCTATTTTGTGCCTTTTGGGCTCGACTGTTTCAACTCTTGACTTGCACCTCTCAACTCCAAGAAGTGAAGGAGGATTACGATTGTAACTCTAAATGTCATGGTTGACGAGATGATCGATGTGGCACAATGCTATAATGCTATATTGTCATATGGCAGAAGTTGCAAAAAAGATGTTAAAAGAAATATCTTTATTTTCATTTAGAAAGGCTCCTCAACATTTTGCAAATATCCTTTTAAAGGCCTTAAAGCCTTTAGGTTTGGGAAACCAATATGCATTGCAATGCTCTTTGTAAAGGTTTACCTAGTTTGCATAATTTACCTAGTCGATGGCGTAACGGACCCGGGGGGGGGGGGGTACATGACTTGCGGACGGACGGGGGTCTGCCGCCCGGTTTTCAGAAAGGTACCCTCTTCTAATTACCGAAACTTGCGGTCATACCCACTTTTATGATGAATTTTGGCGGAAAACTACCCATGTTTTGCTATTTTTGGCTAATTTCTGGATAACACACTCTTGTTTAAGGAAAATCTGCCGAAAAAGGGACCCTTGTCTAGAGAATTTGGGGCCCAAAAACCCACCCATATGGGCGGCACATACCCGTACCCTCAACATGTTATGTACCCCCCCGGGGTAACGGATTAAAGTTATCTTTAGTTCAACAGCTAAGGGCCCCCGACCTCTAAGGGCCCCGAAGGGAACCCCAAGCAAGTAAAATTCCTTTGTTATTCTATTGTAAAACTGGTTTTGTAGCTTTGAGAAAATGACCAAGGGGCCCCATGCCTGCATGATTTGTCACTCTAAATGAAAAGCGCGTTGATTAAAGGGAATCGACATGGTTAAAAGTTGGCCCGGGCCACGTCAAAAATATAATCTATTGTGCTCGACAGTTTAGACGCATCCGGTTTCATTGTTTAGCTAAAGAAACAATGGATTTGTGGGCGTTTCTCTGGCCTATTTATAGCGACTATGAGATATACCTATGTCTATTCCCTTTAACTCTCAATTGTAATCGAAAATGGATGTGTAACTTTTATTGCAGATTTGTGCACTTTTCCGTCAACAGAAGCTTTGGCCAGTGGAGCTGCCAAGTGAGGGGATGGAACATTTCTCCCTTTTGTCAAAATATATTCCTCAGGTTCTTTCCAAACAAAGGGAAAGTTGTCGGGTATAGATAGGTACGGTAGAGTGTGAATTTTAGCGAAAAAGGCTAGAACGTGACAAGGCGTCTAATTTTGGAGCATGCAAACGCGGGATTGTGAAAGCATTTTAGCCTAAGTAATGAGTGCTTATGCAAAAATTTATGAAGGAGGTAATTCATAGAAAACTTTGGCAAACTTGTCAAGTATTCCAATTTGACAAGGTAAACGTTGGAGCTAGAGCTAGATATGCTCTCTGAGCAAAAGTAAATGATGTTGCCTCAAAAACTTTAGATGTGATCAAGAGATTTAATCTAAGCCAAAGTAGCAGACGTTTTGTCAAAATTTTTCTGGGGCTTTGCCCCAGGGGGGGGGTACTTCACTACAGTATAAATTCATACGGGGCTGTGCGCCGCAAGGATTTCTGTTACGACCCAATCCCAGAAATTTAGTCCGATATTGATACCCAATCCCAGAATATATGACAGATATTGATACCCAATCGAAGAAGGAACAAAAACAATTCGGCGTCAAAGGGATAAGGGATTGAGGGCTGGGAACGATTATTTTGGTTCCAAGTGGCCATTGGAACGAGGTTCTGATCTGAGGACGTTTTTCAGCACAAAAATACTTGAAATCAGTTCACCTGAAGTGACCACGTGTTGCTCGAAAATTTATAAAGGATTTGAGTATAACAGTAAACCCCAATCCCAGAAAATTCCGAGTGAAAGTACACCCCAATCACAGAAATTTTCCAGTAAAAGGATACCCCAATCCCAGAATTTTCAGGCCAAAAACTACCCAAAACTGGCGCACATCCCCGTCTTACCCATAGTGAAGTACCCCCCCCCCCGGGGGCTTTGCCCCAGACCCTCTACTCTAATGCCCACATTGATTCGTCCTTACCATGCTGCTAGCTTAGACAACAAACTAGGTTGCAATCATTAGCATCAAATTTTTAACTGGAAATCCTTTTCCATGTCTATCAGAGGCGTACGCAGGACTTGAAAACTCAGTTGTCCCATAAAATGGTTAGGGTTAGGGTTAGGGTTAGGGTTAGGGTTAGGGTTAGGGTTAGTGTTAGTGTTAGTGTTAGGGTTAGGGTTAGGGTTAGGGTCTGGGGCGCAAACCCAGAAAATTTTTAGTGACCACGCCCTTCAGA
This sequence comes from Aurelia sp. 3 sensu Dawson et al. (2005), assembly GCA_964020215.1. Classification (NCBI taxonomy): domain Eukaryota; kingdom Metazoa; phylum Cnidaria; class Scyphozoa; order Semaeostomeae; family Ulmaridae; genus Aurelia; species Aurelia sp. 3 sensu Dawson et al. (2005). The sequence continues at coordinate 11,831,339 of OZ026593.1, read as the reverse complement.
TGCTTGGAAAATGAGAGAAACGCCCTTTTTAGTTGTATTTTGCATTTCATGCACGTTATGGTACAGACTCTTTTTGATGAGATTGTTTCAACAATGGCAGCAAACAGGGATCCCTATAGCCAACCGCATGCTCAAGCTGAGATAACAAGGGATATTGAAATGAGTGGGCAAGACCCCAGAAAATTGTTTGAAGATATGCATTCTATTTTGGCTTAAAATGCCTCTGCCAGCAGTGTTCAAGCATTTCTAGAAACCGAAACCTTGCTACCAATTCTTGAAAAAACCATTCTCTGCTTACTTTTCTAGAAGCTCAGAGACCACTTCTTGACAGATCTGCCCGATCGGCCCGACCCCCCCCCCCCCCACACCAATTTTATTACATTTTTTTGCGAATCTCGAGGACCACCTTTTTGAAGAGTGGGGGGTCTGGACCCCCCATTCCCCCCCTTGGGTACGCCACTGATGTCTATCATATCATTTTACATATGCTCAATAGACGATTGCGCTAAAGATGGTGGCGAGGAATTTTTTACCGAGATGCACTGCGTTCTTTAATCGAATTCCTATGGAATCGATAAAGATTTGTTATTCGAACGCAATGCATCTCGGTAAAAAATTCCTCGCCGCCATCTTTAGCGCAATCTTCTATTAGCTGGGGGCCCCGAGCTGAAAATCTCTAAGGGCCCCGACTGCCTCCGTTACGCCACTGTGCCTAGTTTGCCTTGTTTACCTTGTTTAAAACCAGGTCGTCCACAAATATTCACCACTGATAGATGACAAAGACGACAGGCAATTCATTTATACTTTAAAGCCATGACATCTTTACATTGATTATTGATGTATTAATATTCATTAGTTGTCTGCGCATAACCTCTTTCCTATGCTGGTTACTGATTGGTTGTTTTGGTTATTCTGGTTGTCTGAAGCTAATTTTGATTGGTTGATTGCATTGATTGATAAGAAACAGCGGCAACAACAATTCCCCATTGCAAACGTGGTAACTCCTTGAAATTCTCTGAGTCCCTCTTCAACATCCATAGCAACAAGTGGCTAAAGTGCAAACAACTCGTCCTTCACACGAATACACAAACCAGACAGAGCCCTGTTTATATGAGGAAAAACACCGCACCTGCCAGACCCGGGGTTGAGAGGCGAGGTAAATTTCAGCCACCGTTTATATGAGATATTTCAGCCCCGATATTTCACCTGTCCAGCCCCGGGGCTGAGAGGCGATGTGGAGTAAAGTCTCTCTTCCGTGAAATCAGATCGAACTGGCCAATAAGAATCGACGAATAATTTCAGTTTACCTCACTATACCGGTGGTGTTGCGTTCGTTATGTAAACGCGAAATGAAAATACAAAGGATTCTATAGGAAGGTGGAATCTCATCTCTCAGCCCCCGGGTCTGACAGGTGAGGTGTTTTTCCTCATATAAACAGGCCCTAATGCGCAATGAAACGCGTTTTTACTTTTTCAACGATGCTCTTTATCGCAATTATTAACTTGGTTTCCTTTCAGCATTTTCAGCAATCTTTCACAAAATCTATTGAGACCAACACAACAAATCCCAAAACTTTAGTACTCCTTGTCCATAAGCTTACGTGGGGGGGCCGGGGGCGGTAGCCCCGCAACTTTGGAGAAATTTTCAAAAATCAGCCTCATTCGGGTAAATTTTTGTATAGGCTTTTGTGTCGGACAGCCCCCCTAGATTTTTCCTTCCCGCATGCTTATGTCCTTGTTTCTGCTGCAGAAAACATGGTTTTCTTTCCCTGCAACTTCTCCTCCTCATCAGTCAATGTTCTGATTCTTCTCTCTGGTTGCCAGGTTCATTTGGGGTTCATTATTCATTATTTATTATTTCTTTATTATTCATTTATCATTACTTATTTATCATTTATTTATTATTTATTATTATCTTTATCATTATTTATTATTTACAGGAGCTAACAACTTCTAAAGACTACAGTGTCTAATAATGAGTTAGTGAGTTTACTAAGAATAGTATTTTACTTAATGATTAAAGTTGCTTATCAAAGAAAACTCGCAGTGAAACTGTAGCCAAATCTGAGGGCTGTTTCATGAGAAAGAAACATTGTAGCACTTGGTTACAGGTGGTAACTGAGAGCTAGTTTACACCCTTTTAGCCTTAATTCATCCCGGGATTCATCCCCAAAGCTCATATCAGTTTTGAAATCATAATGCCTTCCTAGAATGTAGGTCGTGTTGAAATCAGCACGTTTATGGTTAAAGGCACACTGTCGTGGCGCTGATTGGGTGAATAAGACAATAAAAAAGAATAAATTTTGGCAACCTTCAGTAATTTCACTGTACACAAAAATTCATGAAGATGATAACGATCTGAAAGCCTTTATTCTCGAAACAAAGTATGACCCAAGGGCATAAAGGCTTGTGCCCTGGGTACCAGAGCCTCAAAATTTAACTGAAAGAAAATTGGTTCTTTCCTTCCTTACTTTTTTCTTTTTATTATTTTTTGGCTCTGGTACCCAGGGTAAAAGGCTTGGTAACTGTTCAGAGGCCATGTCTTTTGTTGGTGATTTCAACACCACGATTTGCTAATCAAAGCCACGACAGTGTGCCTTTAAATGTCAAATGTACCGGGTGAGTCAAAAAAAACCCCGGCATTTGAAAGGCTACTGCTCCCTGAGTATATAAGCAATCATATTTTGTAATACCTGATTGAATAGCTAACATGTACAATTATTTTTAAAATTTTTCCCAGTTAAAATCGGTCACTCCATTCATATTCTGTAGGCAATTTTCAAAATGAATCCCTTTGAGAAACCTAAAAAAGGTGCTAAAATTACAAGGCAATGTCCCTTATGTGTTTACCTCACAGAGATGACTTTCAGCACACTTCAGCACGTGCTTGCATTTTGGGTGGTTGAAAAGTCTTCCCTCTAGTGTGAATAACTTATTCAGGGGGATTCCATTCTCCCATGAGGACAAAATACATGAGCACATGCAAGAGTCATTATTGCTAGGAAAGAGAACAAAGAGAAATTTTGCTCGCTGTTTTCGCTCGCTTTGCAGATTTTCGAAAGGGGCTTTCTGCAGAAAGTCTCCTATTTCGACGGGAAGGAATGACTGACTAAAGGCGGGTAAATTACTGAACCTAATTTGACATATCGGGAATAAAACAAAGACAGTTTTCAACATCATTGGTGTGATATTCAGGGATCAGGATTTTTTCAAACGCTTGGGTTTTTTATTGACTGACTCACCCGGTAGATGCCATAGACGATATGGTGTTGTGGCGCAGTGGTGCAAAGGGTCATCGTCAAAACTGTTTTCGTCCCCGTTAACGGATTTTGTTCGTTAAGATCTGAACCCCCTTCACCCCCGCTTAACGGACAAACTTTTTTGTCTCTGGTCAAAAAGTTGCCCAGGCCCGCAAATACCTACGTTGTTTCAATATGTTATTCTAGTTGCCATCTCATCCCATACCTAACAATTTTTCGAGAATGATGAGTAAAAGTAATTTAAATTATCAAAGTTTCAGGTGCAAATACAACGAGGGAAGCATATTTATTCATATAAAAATTTTTACAACACATCTTACATTCTACAAAAACTTCCCTAATTACTTTACAACACTACAGGGACGACACAATGGGAGCGAGAGACAATGACTACCTCATGGCCAACATATAAAGACAAGCAAGTTAATCTACCTTACACATAACAAACTACGAACGATTAAAAACTAGCGGATACTCTACTAGATTCTGTCCTATGTTGGGTGTCAGGCTGCGATGATTTTTAGAATGTCACGAGCGCCTTTCTTAAACTCTTATCTATTTAGATGGCAAGTTTTCTTATTGGGATTTTCGTCCCCAAAACGACAATCGTAACGGATTCAGGTGAGACCCCCTCTCCCCTAAGTCCTTTAACAGCGACAAAAATCTTTTGCCGATGACCCCTAATCCTCTGACTTTGCAGCCAGAACAGTCAAGCGGAGTGGGCTCATCGATACCCGGTAGGACCCCACCACTTCTCCGTCATGACAAGGGGTCGCGGACTCGAGTAAAGCTTAGCTACTTCTGCGGTCCCAGCGCTTGACGCTAAAAACAGCAACTTCACCTTCACCTTCACCCATATATGCAAAAAATCCTTGACCTTCCTCCAAACCTGGATTTCAAGGTCCCATCTTCCTCATTTCAAAGTTTCGTAAAAACTAGGCAAAAAAGGGCTTTTTATGTATCAAGAACGGTATTGACTGATTTTTCCTTTCCATCATATATGAGAATCATTACTTGTGTTAAAAACTATTGCCTAGAGTCTGGAAAGAAATTCAAGTGGTTCGCACACCCAGTTAAAATTTTAACTTGAACGATTTTTGGATGACTTTCTTAATAGTGTCAGTCAATCATATACGGTTGTGTGGCAAGGGTTATTTTACTGAAAACATTGAAATGCGGGGTCGTAGCCTCTGGGAAGATTTTTTGAAGATACGCCTTTTAGTTTGGCTAAGAACGCCACTCTTGATTTCATGGAGCTCAAATCTTTAAAAAGACGGGTGCAAAATTCTTTTACATTTTTCTTTGAATCAAAGTGCTTGAAAGGAACTTTGAGCAATTTGCTGTAAATCTGCCGTGGCAATTTTTTGATATCGTGATTAGCTTTAAAATGGCGGCATTTATTGATTCCGAGGTTGTGACGTCATCAAATTTCTAAATCCCTAACCAGAAGAGCTACAAGTTTCTGCTTGCAATCATGTTGTAGACCTTCATAAGTTATGGTTTTCTTGAAGATTATGTCAATTTTCCTCAAGTAATTTAGGAGTTAGGATGATTTTAATTTTCTCAAAATTTTTGATGGATTTTTACAAAAATAATCAAAATGCCACCATTTTGAAAATAATCAAGATGTTAAAGAATTGCCATGGCAGATTTACGGAAAATTACCTAAAGTTTCTTTGAAGCTATTCAATTCATGGAAAAATTTGATACAATGTCACACCAACCTTTTTGAAGATTTGAAAGATTTGAGCTCTATGCTGAGCTAGAATGGAGACTTTGACAAATTTGATAGGGCTTTACTTGAACCACCACCATCCTCAAGAAACTTTTGAGTAAACATTCCTTAGTTTGGTTCAGGGTGCCTCTCTCGATCCAATGCTTGCCAATGCAAGGATGGAAACTATTACAAGTTTGTGAAAGTCTCCTACGAATTAATGTTACGATGAAAATTTCTGATGAAATCAACCCTCGCATTGGCTTAGAACGACTCCCAGCCTTACAGATTCAATTTTCCTATAAAAGGAAATAAGACAATTATAAATTCTCATTTTTTCAAATAACCTTCCTCAATATTTTGCTCGAAACTTCCACCAAACCGGGTCTGTAGGGATGTAGTGTTTTTACGTCTCTGCCTTCACCCTCACCAGAATCTCCTAGGAGTCAGATACATGCTAACAACTAGCTTCATGGAGACATCTTCCTGTATGAGCATCAATAAGACTATAAATAGAAAATATTTGACTCCTCCTTTTAGAAGGTTACCTTAAATTTTAACACGTTATTCAGTCACTAAAATAAAGTTTACAAATGGTTTTAACTACAGTTTATCAGCAAGTGATAGTTAATAATCTATTTTCATCGTAGTAATCTCTTACAAACATACTCCTGCAACTGTTCTAATACGCAAAATGGCCAGATTCTATGAATAACTAAAGGAGCGGTCACTTTTATCTCAGGGCGGAGGATGATTTTGCACAACAGAGAAAATTTCATACCTTATCTTGAACATAAAAATAGTTTTCGCACCCCACCATCTTCAGCAAAATGGGTACAGGACCCCATCCAGAAGTCTCTGTGCAAAAAACATAGATCTATGGAAAGATACAAAGTTGTCCCAGGCGATTTCATACCGTTCAAGTGATTCATCATTTCAAGGTGTCTGTTAATTTTTCTTACAATCTTTGATCAAGGACTTCATCCAAAAATTTTTTCAAAATAAGAAGTTTTGTACCCCATAAAAATTTTGCCCTTAGCATTTTTGTACCCCCACAAATTAGTGGGAAAGTTTCATACCCCTGGCAAAAGTCTTCTGCCCTGGCACCCAGGATTGGAGTGACCGCTCACTAAGCAAGAAACTCCTGCCCTACCTACAAGAAACTCTCATTGCATCTGATCTGATCAGAAGTACTTTTAACTCTTCCTTGCCTCAATCTCACGACAATAAGTCGCGCTTCTTTCTGACATTCGTGACCAAATTGAAGCATGATATACAGAAAGAAATTAGTTTGTTAATCTTCAGTGCTTCTTGTAGTATGCTTCAAAACGAGGCAGCCTTGAAAAGATCTAAATTTACTCATTTTTAAAGCCAATCATAAGATCAGCTACTAGAAAAATAATTTGGCCTTTGATCCATTCAATAAATAAGAAAATTGAAGATAGGTATCATAATGAAATATTGGCGATTTTTTCACTTTTTTTTCTTTTTTAGACACTATCATCATCATTAGGTACCATCTTCTATCAGAAGGTTGGTCACCATGACTCTCCATCTTCTCTTATCCTCAGACATTCTTTTTGCACTCTCAATGCTCTGGCACTCGCTCCACTCCTTTACATCATCTCCCCATTTTCTTCTCTGTCTTCCTTGTCTCTTTTCCCTTCTGTCATTCCTTCCAGGAGAAGCCTTTTTAGACATCCGACAAAAAGAATACAAAAGAACTTATAATTAAACAATTAATTTATTCGTTCTTGTCACCTCAAATGAAATCAACTCTTTTTTAGGCCTATTTCATGAGAAGTGGCTGATATATAATCAGATAGTAAGTCTACTGAAGAACGCTTCTCATTCGCTAAATTTACTATTAAGGAGCCAAACGCATTGATAATTCTTTCAACGTTTTTCAATAAATATTTCACGAATACTGTTGAATGTCCATTTTTCATTTTACCAACAGTAATATACCATTCTTCGCTGCCACCATTATTGTTTTCATTAGGCTCAAGAGTGAGAAAATTATCTTTATCATTGATCCAACACGGAGCGAAAAAGGTACTATCCTTGAGTACTATGGCATCTTCTCCCTCTCTAAGATCGACTGTGATGATCCTTGAAGCTTCGTTACTCTTATTTCGAATGAGAATACACTGAATAACACATATGTCATCTTTTTCAGAACCCGTGATCAATGATTTTGCAGCTGTTACCAAGCTTAGCCCATTGACGAATTCAGGGCCAAGGTGGTTACTGGGTGTATCAGTTATGATAGAATTGTCATTGCTGTCAACTACCTTTATAATTGGTATGTTTTTGAAAATGACATGAACAGCAACAACAACCTCCTGCGTAGCTTGCTTCTTCTTCTGATATACCTCAAACACACTACCTACAAAGACAAGTTCGTTTCTTGTGATGTTACTCGATGTTCGTACCACGATTGTGGGCGTTTTCATACTGCTGTCAATGACGTTAAATGACTTCTTTGCATTTGATTCCATTATTTCATCGATGTTGACTTCATAAAAATTTTTCCCAAAATGCTCTGTTACCGTAAAGTCTACGTCATTTGGGTTTCCATTGGCATCACCGAATAGAATGACGTAATCATTAAACGGGGACCCAACCATGACATTTACTTTCTCCACCACACCAATTTTATGAAGAGTAGCATCCTTGCCATGGAAATAGCTAAGCTTGCTGTCTTTCGAGTCAAAGAACACTCCTTGGATGTCATTGCGACTATTTGTCATGCCTTCAAACGATAAAGTATTTAAACCAACTCCTAAATCGATTTTCAGCGAATTCTCACTGACCTTCCCAAACGGTCCAAACATTCCATTTATCACAATTACATCATCACCTTTACCCATGTAAGCCTCGATTTGCTCTCCCTGATCGAGGTTGGTCATATCAGTCAGCAGCAAGTGATCATCGGGGTGAAGCCAAGGTTTTCTGATACACGTGTTTATTCTAATGCCATTTAGCCTGTAATCAGATCTATTTACATTGTCTGTTCCAACAAAAAGTGTGCTCCCTCTATATGGATATCCTTTCGGGAACGTCCCATAAAAATCAAAGCCAACGATCTCTGCCTCTTCGTCTCCAGCTGGTTGCTGCGCCTTCACAACACGTCTTGCTTTTCCAGCCACTAAAAAGATATCCGAGCTTTCTTCCCTTCGGTAAACTGGGGAATCTCCGGAACTGTCATTCCCAAACGCACCGAAAAGCAAAGAGCCCCTATCTTCGCTGTATAAGATTCCCCATTTCGGCAGCACCCCTTGGTTTACCACATAAACATCATTAAGGCCAATGTTTTGGTTTGAAATAAACGTCATAAGCTTTCGCAACTGCTTTTTTGAATGTTCCCCGAGATTCTCAATTTCATCCTTGCTTTCGACAATCATTGGAGCTGTGGCTCCTTTCTGGTTTTTATTCGAATGAATATCCATTAGTGTCACTGCGACATTCAAAAGTGAACCAACAATCATTCCCTTCCTATCACTAATCTTTATCTCACTAGCAATCGCAGCTACAAGCTCTTCAAGGCCGATTATACCCGCTCCTAAACCGAGACAGCACGCAGCAATCTTCTGCGGGTGATGATTTGCGATAGCTTGCTCGAGCAGCTGCAGATTGACCCGCAGAGAAATCACGTCAAACGCGAATGATAGGATTTCTGAGAGATCTTCTTTCTTTGCCCAAGTGTTGATCTTTTTCAACGACTTCATGACACGCGAGTTAGGCCGCAGTTTATACACTTCATCGCTAAATGATTGCTTAATAAAATACAACGCCTTGTCCATTTGTTTTAGTGTGACTTTTCGATCAACTTTCTTCCCCACTTTGAACAACTGGGTAAATAACGCTACGTTGTAATTATCAAATGCAACTCGAGTTGCTTTAAATTCTCTTCTGGTCGCAATTCTGTCCACTGCTTCTTGCCCAATCATGTAAATAAATCGATCGTTCAAGATAAAACTTGTCATTGTTGTCACTGCACCCTTCAAATCTTGGATCGCTTCATGCTCTCTTCCTGCGATAACCTTTGAAAGTGCAGCCATTATTGTTGACGTGCCGGATAATGATCCGCTGCTTTCCGGTAGCATTGAATTAGCCGCATAGCCGATGGCTTTCGTTGAAAATCTTGTTGCAGAAGTGCTGACAACAAATATCAGCAACACAACGCTGACTAAATGGTTCCCGAAATTTTGAAACATTGTGACTTCTTTGCGGTTATTTTGCAATCAAATATTCTTCACAGACTTATGTATTTAAATAGAAATTCCCTTTGGCTCTAAAATGTCTGATTCAGAAATGACTCCGGAATTCAACAGCTTTCTTCAGTAGATTCCATACTCTTTACCTAACTTCACCTGAAGTGCTGTTTTGCGATGAATTATCCAGTAAAAGTTCAGAAAAGCTTAATCTTCTCATTTCTTGCTTGCATAGTTATTTGGAAAATGCGATCAAAAAAACTGTTTGGAATCTGGAGAATTGACTTTTACAGTTTTAGGCCAGATTCTAAGGACCAAACTTTGTGCTCGACATTGTTGATCTTTTAGCTTGCGCTGCCACTTTCTCGAAAACAAATCATTTAGTCTTCTAGTTAGTAATTCGTTAGTCAAGATGATACTGACTCTTTATCCAACATCACATGCAACGAGTGAATTAAACTTTTGCAGTTTGAATGAATTTTCCAAAATTTGTATTGAGCAAGCCCAAGTAACGTCTGCTAGCGTAGACACCAACTGCAAATGTCTTAGATAACCAAGTTCTCAAAAGTATGAAAGCTTTGCTTTTGATCCAATGATGAATATTGAAAGGTAACAGTGTCTTGATTCTTTGAAACTGTCCGTCCAAATTCCCCGAGAATATTAACACTGGCGAATTGCAACGAGATCAATAGTTCAATGATCAGCTACAAGTTATCAGTTTCCAAAATTTCTGGGCTTCCCGGCAGTGAAATTTCATGCATGATTGAACACACGTTTCGGTTCACTCAACCAAACATTACTTATCACCTTCTTTTGATATTATTCAGTTTCTGAACGTTTTCATATCAGCTTCTGATAAACTCAGTTATATCAAAACCACTTTCAATTGCTATTGACCTACCTTGGAATGTTTGCAAAAATTTTGATCTGTTTTTAACTTTCAAGGAAGATACCTGTAAATGATTTGAACACGCTTCATAAACAGTAATCATTATTTTGCAAAAATATCTTCAGGGTGCCCGAAAAAACTGTGCCTCCGTTTGTGTAGCTGCTTTGGAAAAGCTGTAACTTGAAATTCCCCATTTTCTAGATGGTTGCTATAGAAGGATTCGAGCCCAGGGAGCACTCAGCACATATGCATATGGGGGGGGGGGTCAGTCCGAGAAATTTTCTGGCGACCCAAAAATATCAGTTCAGCTTCACAGCAACCCAAAAATATCACCTACTTCTATGCCTTGACACCTGCAAACGAACATAAACATCCAAAAACGATGCAAATTGAAGCAAGGATTGCCTCTACGCAACCCAGAAGTATCAGTTTGATCATGTTCAACCTCGTCCCCAGGGCCTTTTGTCATGAAAGGCCCAGGGGACGAGGTTGGATCATGTTTTATGCCCAAAAAATACGAGAAAAGTTTCTAACAGACTTTAACAACCTTAACTTTGAGTACCTAAATCACAATGGCCATACCAGTTATTTTGTACCCAAAAATATAACTTTTGGAAATATTCAAACGCAGAAATATCGGACTTACCTCCCCATGTGTACATGTTCCTAGTGCCCTCCCCCCTGGGGATTCGAGCGACATTTCACTCATTCAAAGGTGCGTACGAGATTTCTCCAGAAAAAATGGATTTTTGATGGATTTTCCTTGAAAACAAAAGGACTTAGATAAAAGTCTTTGGGAATGAAATAAATGTCTCTCGGAAGGCTTAAACTTAGACTGCGTTCACACGATGCCGGCACATTTTGAAAACGGTAAAAAATTCGACGGATAGGCCTCCTGTTCACACGAAAGCGGCACATTTTTTGCCGGCAGATTTTGAAAACGGCAGATTTTAAAAACGGAACTCTGATCGGCACATTTTGGAAACGGCATCGTGTTAACACTTTAAAATGATGAAAATAGAACATTTTCAGACGCTTTTGGAACGAGACTGAATGATTCTTAGGATTTAGGTTTACTTAATTGGCATCAAAGTCTTGCAACGAGCTTTTTACCGGCAAATTTCTGACCGTTTTCAAATTTTTCCGGCATCGTGTGAACGCTAGCTCAAATTTTACTACCGTCACATTTTTCATCGTTTTCAAAATGTGCCGGCATCGTGTGAACGCAGTCTTAGAGTCTGAGATCTTGCTTGGGTAAATCTGAATAGTGACTGCTGCATTACGGCACAAGAAAGGTTTCCAAGTTGTGAAATTGAAAAGGACAGCTTTAAAGAATCTCAAGGGAAGCAAATTCGAGCAGAAAACAAGAAATCTTTTGAATTTAACGACCCAAACGACCAAGTGGATGTGAACCAGGCCTTATTAGGGGTGACACAATCTACCTGTCAAAACTTCATAACGGTGTGGTGTGAAACTGAACGCAATGAAACGGAAGATTCTTGACACCTTTGAAGCAGGGGTGTGATTGATTCTTTACGCCTGATTCTTCAATCATAAAGCCCAGAAAGTCCAACCTCTTTGCTGCGAGCATAGGTTTCAAATCTTTAAAATGCTGGGTGTAGAATTGTATGACCTATTTCTTTGAACTGAACGGCTTCAAAGAAATTTGAACTATTTTACAGTAAATCTGCAGTTGGACTTTCCTGAAATCTTCAATATTTTCAGAATTACAGTGTTTTTCTTCTTTTTTAATAATTCAAGAAAATTTTCGAAGAAAACTTGAAACTATCGTAATTTCTAAGCCTGTTGACAAAGGATCAAATAATTTTCAAGAAAACCATGGTTTATGGATGCCTACAATATGGTATCAAGCAAAACTCCTTCACCCTTCTGGTTTGTGATTTGGAAATTTGATGACGTCACATCATAAAATGGGCTGAAATGTAAAATGGGCTGTAATTTTGACAAATATTCAAGATTTTTGAAAAGTCCAACGGTAGAATCATAGAAAAATGGCTAAAGTTTCTTTCAAGTCATTCAGTTAAAAGAAATAGGTCATTGGATTTTACACCCGCCTTTTTTCGCAGATTTCAAGATTTGAAACCTATGCTTTTGCTGCGGAGATGTCTATAAGTTTGAGATTTTGGTAATGTTAGTTAAAGGGTTTGTTTCATCCAGCATGCCTTGCATGTGCAGTCTCTTGGTCTGCCTTTGTTGCAGCCCTTTCCATAGGCCGTGACAATGGCGAAAACAAAGGCCAGCGAAGAGACCGCATGCGCAAGGAATGCTGTATCGGGGGCTCCCTCGTGCGGTGCGTGTGCTGTCTCCCGGCGCTGCTCGCCGCTCTGGGCCTCTGTGAAGGGCCTTTTTCTGCTTTTAACCCTGTAAGATATATAAATATGTAAAGCATTGTAGTACATTTATTTTCTGCATTGTAAAAGGCTTTTTCCTTTTCCTTTAAAGTAGGCCTTAATTAGCTACAGGGTGAGTCAATAAAAACGCCCAGCGTCTGAAAAAATCCTGATCCCTGAATATCAAAGCAATGATGTTGAAAACTGTCTTGTTTTATTCCTGATATGTCAAATTAGGTTCAATAATTTACCCGGCTTCAATCAATCCCTTTGTTCTCCTTCCTAGCAATAATGACTTTTGGATGTGCTCATGTATTTTGTCCTCATGGGAGAATGGAATCCCCCTGAATAAGTTATTCACATTAGGGGGAAGACTTTTCAACCGGCCAAAGCACGTGCTAAAGCGTGCTGAAAGTCATCACTGTGAGGTACACACATTAGGGACTTTTGCTTGTAATTTTAGCAAGTTTTTAAGGTTTCTCAAAGGGACTCATTTTGGAAAATTGCCTACAGAATCTGAACGGAGTGACCGATGTTAGCCAGAAAAGTTTCCAAAAATAATTGAACATGTTAGCTATTCAATCAGGTATTGCAGAGTATCATTGCTTATATGTTCAGGGAGCAGTAACCTTTCAAACGCCGGGCGTTTTTTTGACTCACCCGGTATAATGTAGCTATTTTTTAATGTAAGCCTACTAAAAACAAATAAATAAATAAATGAATAAATAAATAAATAAATGATGATGATGATGATGATGATGATGATGATGATGATGATGATGATGATGATGATGATGATGATGATGATGATGATGATGATGATGATGATGATGATGATGATGATGAAGATGATGATGATGATGATGATGATGAAGATGATGATGATGATGATGACGAAGATGATAATGATGATGATGATGATGATGATGATGATGATGAAGATGATGATGATGATGATGAAGATGATGATGATGATGACGATTATGATGATGACGATTATGATTATGATGTATCAAACAGACGTTTTGAATATCCTGCAAATTCAAATTGTGCTGGAATTGTGTGAACAATTCGGGAAATGTCATAGTTTCTGCCATTTTCAAATGTATCGGTGTCGGTATTGCTGTCAAACGTATTATCAAGTGTCTTGTTATGGACGCGAAAAAAGAGCTGGTGCCATCCAAGAATTGCAGAAAAGTTACTTTGCTTTCTGTTGCATCCAAATATGTCGAGTACACGCAGTCTTTGAAAGGAAATCAAGAATTTAGACCATGCAAAAAATTGTGAAATTTCCCCATGTTCTTTGTGTTGGAAATTTTGGGGAAACGGACACTTTCCTAACAGTTCCCTAAGAGGGGAATGGAAAGTTCCGTTTCCTTTCAATTTCCCAGAGAAAACTGCCCGTTTCCTCTAAATTTCCATGCAAAACTATTGGGAAATTTAGATATTTCTTACTACTGAAATTTTCTTAGTGTTGCCAGATTTTGAGCACTCAAATTTTACCATTTTTGGCTAAATCCTTATTTCAGAAGGTAACAATAATAGTTACTATGTAATGATGCACCTTTAAAGTTATGACGAAAATCTCAAAAATAATGTTGTACCCGCAATAAGGACCTGTTTATACTGGGTGAGTACAAGAAATTTACGCGTTTGGCGAGCTGCAAAATAAAAAATATGAGGCCGATATTCAAAACTATAATGTTAATCTATCAGTCAAAGGCTAACTTAAATGAGAAAATTTTTTTTGGTAAAAACACACTTCTCTAGGACCCAGCAATTAGAAAAATGCCTGGAAGTGTTTTGAATGGGAATCGAAAATCCCACGTTCCATTCAGATCCATGATATATGTGGCATTTGACTGACAGATTAACATTTTAATTTTGAATATCGGTCACATACTTTTTATTCGATAGCCCGCTAAGCGCGTTAACATTTTATGACTCACCCGGTATGAGGAAAAGCACCTCATCTGCCAGGGCCACTGTGTATATGGAATTTTCATCTCATCTGTCAGCCCATAGGGGCGGAGAAGCGAGGTGGAGTAAAGTTTCTCTTCCATGAAATAAGAGCAAATCAGCAAATAAGAATCAATGAATAATTAAGCCCACATCACCATATCGGTGTTGTTTTGTTCAAATGGAAAGATCTCGCCAAACCAGGTGAGATTCCATCTCTGGTGAGGTAAGATACCACTGGCATTGCGTTCGTCATATAAACGCGAAATAAATATCGAAAAGGATTCTATGGGAAGGTGGAACCTCGCCTGTCAGCCCTGGGTCTGGCAGGTAGGGATGTTTCCTCATATAAACTGACTCTTTGATGAAATTACGTTATCGTAAATTTGTTTCATGCTTTTCCGGTACAATCGTTTAAACCACTTTTGCAAATTTGTTTCATGCTTTTTCCGGTACAATCGTTTAAACACCGCCGGATGCAATTTTCTGATTCACACGGTATACAAGGTGTCTCAAAAAAATTGTTCGACGTTTGATTAAATACTAAAGAATAAAGATACGCTGAATGGACCTTTGGTCAAATCACCCCTTTCCTGAGATTTTAAATTAATTTTTGACATAAGGATCTTGCAAATCCGATAAAAAATCATGGGGTAAGCTTTTGAAGTTCAAGTTTGTGCGAAAGCTGAAACCAGAGGCCTCGAAATGGCATTTTTGATAAAAGTCCCATAGGCCATCATTTCTCTTATTTCTCAATTGTTTCAGGGCGAACCAAGTGGTATTCAAACAGGTATTCGATAACCTAACTAATCCTATATGGATGCTTTGAGGAAACAGATTCAGTCTCTTGCTGATTTTGCTTTGAACCACTGTTTTTGGACTTATGCAATGTTAATGAAATTTTGAGAGTGATCACAAAGAAACGCAGCGGTTTAAAGGTGGGGGGGGGGCTGAAGGGCGAGCGAAGTGATCTAAGGTGGGGGTCCGGGGGCTTGCCACCGGAAAAATTTTTTGAGACCACGCCCTTTAGAACGTCGGAAAATGCCCCTTTCAAAGAAAGATGTGCTTATTTATGTCCATATTAAGTTACAGTTCCTTTCAGAAAAGAGACAAGGAACTATCAAAAGAGACACATATCGTGACAACTATTAGGCGTCATAGAAATGTTATATAAAGGTATTAGTACGAACCAAGTCAAACAAGTTAAACATAACGAAAATTACCCTTAGCGAACAAGATAAAGAACCAACAAATTTAACAACAAAGGGTTTCTCCTCACGATAAAAATTACTACTGAAGATCTGTTTCAGTAAACTTTCCCCATTCGTTTCAGGTATTAAATGAGAAGACTGAGAAAGAGATCATGAATGACCTTGCTCTTAATTCAATAGGTACTTTAGCAATGTTTTGTTTTACGTAGTTACCTGTCAATGACCCTTACAACGTGCTAAAGTTACCACGGTATGACATGTAAATTTGTTTGCGAGTTATTTTCTTCGCTGTCGTCGAAACATTTAAATGAGTGAACTTGAAAATTTCACATTTGTAAAAATTTTTAGACCTATCTCTGAAAAAAAGTGGGGGGCTACAGCCCCCCTAGCCCAATGGCTGCGCGGTCCCTGGAAATAATTTACTTTAGAAGTCGTATTTGGTTTGATCTGATATCAACGAGAGGTATGACATAGGATAAGCTTCTCTTACCTCCGTCTTCGAGCTTTTTGCAATAGAAGTAATCTCTGGTTTCAGCTATCGCATATTTTTTATCTTCGAGAGCTCGTAACTCAGTGAATTTTGAACCGATTTGCACGATTTTAGTCTCTAAAATATTTCATAATCTTAGGAACAGGGCTATCTTTCCATGAGCCTGTTCATTTGTCCTTATTTTTCAATATTTAGTCAAACGTCGAACAATTTTTTTTGAGACACCCTGTATGTCATTGTGTTGTGAAATCTTAGGAATGCACCATGTTTGTAGCTTAGAAGTCAAAGCTTATTATTTTGATATTACTGCTTTTCTTCGTTGTCTCCTCTTCAACCGGGCTTCAACCTAACCAGTGCTGCAAATCAAATTCATTCGGCCCTTGCGCTTCTGAACTTTTAACTCCTGCACCGCCTTCATCCTCGTTTCAATCTTCCTCTTTTCATATGACACATCATCAGAGGAAGTTTGGAACGAATCTTTAAATCGGCGACAAAAGGTTAGTGACAAATTCTATCACATATTTTTTCTAATTGAATGACTTGAGGGGGCCGTTGGCTTATCCCTATTGTGCCGTTGGAATTTTCAGAAACTTGGAAAATTTTAAAATTGCAGCGGTTCTAAAATTACCCCTGACTTGAGGATGCGATGTCATCAAATTTCTAAATCATAAACCACAAAAGTGACAGAATTCTGCTTGATGCCATGTTGAAGACATCCATAAATTATCATATCCTTGAGAATCTTTCATGTAGAAATTGCGAAATTTTAAGTTTTTGAGAGAAGTTTTCTTGAATCCTTAAAAAGAATAAAAACACTCTAATTCTGCAGAAATTAAAGATGACAGAAAAGTCCAATGGCAGAATTATAGCAAAATAGCTAAATTTTCTTTGAAGCGATTCAGAGCAAAGAAATAGGTCAGTAAATTTTACATCCGCTTTTTAGAAGGTCTGGAACCCATGCTAAGGATTGCTAAGGGATCAGTCGTTAATGCCGGGTAGGGGGCCAATTCATAGCCCCTCAATTTCTTCACTAAAGTTTTCAAGGACCCCTAGTCTTTTAGCTGTAATTTTTAGTGGCCCCCCTTTGTATTAAATGTGGTGACAAATTTCTAAGGAACATATCATATTTTCTGATAACGAGTGACACAAAAGAACATGGAACTCTTCCAAGAGAGAAAAGCGATTCCTAAAGATTCATGGAAGTACTCATTAATGATACTTTGATAAATGCCAGGCTTTAGAAACATTATGGGAGGAAGAATTTTTCGTTTCAGATAGCTCAGATTAGCTTTACAGTTTTCATGGTCCCCTTTTTCAGACTTAAGATTTTTAATGGTCCCTTTTAGGAGCCCAAGATTTTTGGCGCCCGCTCTAAATATCTTCCAGCCCCCTACCCGGCATTATTAATGGCTGGTCCCTAAACGTCCTGTCATTGATTTGAACCGTTTTGTTCATGCAGATTTTAACAAAATCCATAGTTATCTCTAAACCATCTTTAAAGAGATACTTGCAAACAAAAACGCCAATAGATATACAGAGTGTTTAGGAAAACGCAACCCACTTTCATTTGAAATTTTTCAGGAATACGGTAAAAGCTCTATTAAGCCCCCCCTCTCTAATAAGCCCCTTCCCTCTGAGTCAGAATTTGAAATAAGCCCCCCTCTCTATTAACCCCCCCACTTATACAAAACAGTAGAATTTGCCAAACATTTTTCACTTATAGTTATTTAGCTACACAACCTTGCATGTTAATTTTAGTATGGTATGGGATAAGAACTGTGCCGAATTTATGTATTTGAGCCGTAAAATTGTATATTGATTTCGCAGAATATGGGATAAAAGAATTGAAAAGCTACCAAATATATCCTTGTCACTTGATTTTGTGAATAAGCCCCCTTCTCTAATAAGCCCCCCTCTCTATTATGGTGGTGGTTCGGTAAAAACCTAAATTTGTTATTTGGACTTGTTTTAGCAAAGTTGGGTGATTATATGAAAGGGCTCATGACAAAATGTTGATATTTGAACAAAATTTCTGAAAAAATTAATTTATGCGCATAATTAATTAGTTTGAAGGCGCAGAAAGCTGTATATGTTTGAACAAAGATAACTTTTAGTAGACAGCTTGGATTCCAATGAAACTTTACATGATCCTTCTATAAGGACTGCTGAATGTGCTGAACCTCAAAAACTGGAGTTAGTTGCTTATTTTAGAAAAAATTCAAGTTTATTATCAATGATGAAAAATCTGCACTCGCACCTCTGGAAAATAAGGGCAATTGAGTCACTAAAAGCAATGCAAATTTAAATATTTGAGGTTCAGCACATTCAGCACTTCATGCTTGATAAGGATTGTAAATTTGAGGCTGATATCACTTGTTATTTTGAAGCTATCTTTGTTCAAAGTTTAAAAATCACCAAAATTCTTCATTTTCGGAAAAACCAAAACGAATATTAGGGTTTAGTTTTATGTGAGATTCTAAAAATTTGGCACAACTTTCAAGTATTACATTCTTTCTACAAATAAGATACTCTCATTTTTCACAGGTTTCAAAAAACAGTTGGCTCTGTTTTCCTATTTGTAGTGAAAAAGTCCTATTCCACTGTCACATGTAACAATTTCTCCATAGCAACCATTTGCATTAGCAACTACCAAGTCCTTGGTACATTAATAAAGTAATGCCATTGTCTTACACGTTACCCTATGAGATATCAAATTGAATATGAATGTCTATATTCAATCTCTTTTGCTCTGACAGCAAACTTTTGTCATCCTAAAATTTTGATTCAGAATCTACATTTGATTCCTGTTCTTACAATCAACGGTCTTGAATATGGCCTTTGAAGGACATCTGAAAAGATACTTCCCGACTCTAGAACTAACTTTTCAGTACTTTCACTGCAAATAAAACATCTTCCAATGCATTCTTGTTGTTTTTTTTATTTCAACGCAAGATAATTTTATACCACTCTACACATCACATGATGATCTTGTGGCGAAAAGGCAGCTTCACAAGATACATCAGTTTGACGTTAGTCTTTCTTGCATTCTCTTGCTGTTGGGCAATGAGAATTTTCAGGTAGGAGACAAAAGACTATCACAGATTCACTAAAAAGTATTTTCAACGGTGAAATCCTTGTTTCCTTTTATCAAAGAGTGAAAATTTCACCAATGTTGATGTACTTGTGTTGGAAGAACTGCTTCATGTACAATACAATGTCAGTGTATTTTGATGCTATGTTTATGTGTCAACTGTTTTCTCTGGAAAGGCTCTTTGATTCACAGTCATTCTCTATTTCTTATTTTCTTTGGCAAATGGAGTTTTACAACCAGCAACTAGGGCCTTTTTGTTCTCCCTCCACAAAGTTGTCCTTCTCCTAGGCCCGCAACAGAGTTTAGGCCTGGCAGTAAAACCTTGAGTGACACATTCATTTTTCTTTCCTGTAAATGTGATACAAAGGTTGATGCCCTTTTGAATTCTCGCAGACTTGCACTCTTCTACACCTGGTTGGAACCTCTTTCCGCCGTTTCCTTCGGTCAAAGTAAGGAAATTCAATCTGCTGCATGAGTACTTTCAGTTCAGTAAGTACCAAAATGATCTTGGAGTTCAAAGAGGAAGAACATGCCAACTACTTCATGTAGTATGCATGAAATTCATCTCAATCATAACTAAAATGGGGGCGGGAAGGCAAGGCCAGATTTTTTGAAAGAAGAAGGGAAATGAGGGGAAATATGACTGTTATTGCGTAACCATGGGCGTTGCTAGGGAAAAAACTTGACCATGATGTATACTTTTGCTATTTTCGGGTACTTATGATTCCCTGAGGTAAAATAGTATCCCAGCATCAAAATCTACAATGATGAAAGTACCAGAATTCATCTAGAAAAATTGTTTGACTTTTTATGAAAAAATCCGATTTCATTACCGGACCACCACCTTAAGCCCCCCTCTGGAAGGCCCGAAATTAAATAAGCCCCCCGGGGGGCTTAATGGAGTTTTTACGGTAGTAAGACTTGAATCAACTTGAGGCATACTACCATCTGAAAGTACAATCTATCTTCTTTCCAATGATATCCATGTTGGGTGGATTGATTCTGTGAGCGTACTGTTCCCTATAATATGAGAAACAATAATGAATTTTTGCTACCAATGGTAAGAACAACAAGTTACGGATCTGAAACCATCAAATATAGAGGGCAGCGTCTGTGGCTATCTCTACCTCAGCACATAAGGAATGCTCAATCTATCAATGAGTTTAAAAAAGAAATTAAAAGCTGGAATGGCACTGACTGCACATGCAGATTATGTAGGATTTTTATACCACAACTTGGATTTTTGTGATACCATGACACACCAGAGCCAGAATTTCGGATTTTAAACTGCTCGGATTTTTATGATACTATGTTTTTAATTCTGCTTGGAAATTTTATACCATGTATTTTATATCTTCTTTATTTAATCATGTATACAGGATGTCTCAAAAAAATTGTTCGACGTTTGATTAGATGTTAAAAAATAAGGACAACATGAACAGGCTCGCGGAAAGATAACCTTGTTCCTAAGATTATGAAATAATTTCAGAGATTAAAATCGTACAAATCGGTTAAAAATTCACTGAGTTACGATCTCTTGAAGGTCGGAAATATGAGATAGCTGAAACCAGAGACCCCCCCCCCCCAGATTACTTGTATTGCAAAAAGCTCGAAGGCGGAGGCAAGAGAAGCTTATCCAATGTCATAGCTCTCGTTGATATCAGAGCAAACCAAAAACGACTTCTAAAGTAAATTATTTCTTGTGATCATTCTGAAAATTTCCTAACGTTGTGTAAGTCCAAAAACAATGGTTCAAAACAAAATCGGCCAGAGACTGAATCTGTTTCCTCAAAGCATCAATATGCTTGACAGTTAGGTTTCGAATACCTGTTTGAATCCCATTTGGTTCGCCCTGAAACAATTGAGAAATAACAGAAACGACGGCCTATGGGACTTTTACCAAAAATGCCATTTTGAGGCCTTTGGTTTCAGCTTTCGCACAAACTTGAACTTCAAAAGCTTGTAACCCCATGAATTTTTAGCGGATTTGCAAGATTCTTGTGTCAAAAATTAATTTAAAATCTCATGAAAAGGATGACGTGACCAAGGGTCCATTCAGCATATCGTTATTTTTTAGTATTTAATCAAACGTCGAACAATTTTTTTGAGACACCCTGTATATATTCATTATGTATTAATTTTAGTCGTTGGCTTGGATTAGCTTGTATAGTATTGTTTTTAATATTTACTGTACATAGTTATGTTAGCGCCAACTTTGAATAAATTGATTATTATCATTATTATTATTATTGTAATTGAATTTTTCATTGCCTACAGCCAATTTTAGATACGGAATATACAAAGACGACAATCCACCTTTCTGAGAGTATATTTCATCATTATCCACAAATGCACTTGATGAGGATGAAATTGTCTTTTTCCCTCCTCAATGTATCACCTCAAGTGCTTCTAGGCCTGAAATATCTTGAAAATATATTTTTTTACGATTTTTGACCGGAAAAGGAGTTAATTTTACTTTTGCAGCATGCTACGTTTGAAAAAGGCCATTCTTAAGAAAGTATCAATTTAATGATAAATAATTCCTTTAATGTATCCAAACTGCATATGATTAGAAAGATGAAAAATTGTAGTTTCAGATGGTATACATTACACCTACTCAAATTTTGTCAATCTTTTAAGATTTTAAATTATTGTTGGGTTGCACTTTTTGAAAATAACCGATAGAGTAATATGACCGAGTTTAGCAAACTAAATTTTAGCATATAAATTAGCTCTTCCTTCACAACATGACACATCGTGCGCTGAAATTGTAATGTAATTTGTGATCATACCGTTTGGCAAACGTTTATAGCTTGTTTTGAACTCACACAAGACTGCCATGCTCTTAAGATGATTTTGAAAATACTCTTGCCAGTGCACTGTTTCTCATATTCATAGTTAGGAAATACTTACTCAACTCAGCTTATGCTAAGCTGATAGTACGAATTTACGAAGAAAGATAGGCAATTTAGATGCTGCCAAGGGAATATGGCAGTAAGTTTTGATTAGCTAAGCGATAAAAATAAGAACATTTAGCGTAATGAGTGATCAAGTCAATGGCAAGTAGAACAGCATTAAAGTAGATGAATTAAATAGATGAATTAATTGCTTGATCAAACTGAAATGCATTAAACGATAAACTTCAAAAGATTATTCAAACTATGATACATTATTGGCTGTGTCGATACATTTGAGGGCTGTGATATCTCTAAAATCGTGCAAACACTAGATTTTTTTAAACTAATATGTTCCAACATTGTCTTGATAATAGAATCATTGTGATAAATGATCCACTGATAGGGGTAATGTCCTTTGTTGGTGTTCCTCTTTGAACAATTTTGTCTTCTCTTCCCAGAGTCTCCTCTCAGCAATGAATAAAATCACTTTGTACCTAAGTCAAAGAAAGATAGAGTTCCCATGTCTTCTGTTCTTCAGAAGTATCTTTGACCTCTCTTTCCCCATGAGGTTTCGATCTTATGGATTAACTTCCTCTTAGAAATGAGCAAAATTTTTTTGTCTCTGCGCTGTGGAAAAATTGTCAAAATTGTTGTTAACAAAATCATTGTCATGCATGACTCTTTGAAAGGGGAAAGTAGAATTTTGTACATTCTTTGTAGACTTATTTTCGAGGAATCTTCTCTGAAAAGGGTACTGTTCTGATGAGGTATTTTGGGCATACTTTCTGGCATGTGATCGCCTTCTCTTTCTGTAGTCTCCTCCCAAAAATTGCTCCAAATATGCTGGATGAATTGTCCAGTGACAGCTTCGCACATTCTTCGGTCTGCAAAGTTTCAAAAAACAATCGCTAAGGGACAGCATATGCCTGACGCAGCTTTTCCAACCTTCACCTTTTTCTTTTAATTGTGGAAATCTTTTCCCCATGAATTCATAGATTTCAGCCAAAGCACATCGTTGCAGATCTTTGCTCAAAATAGCTTGAGCAATCATGGCGGTGTATGATGGAAGGACATTTACAGATTCACCTTCCTTTTTCCGTGCTTGACGTTTTTGGTTCCATTGTGAGTTATCATCTATCGTTTCCTGATCTCCAAAA
The DNA here is from genome assembly GCA_964020215.1 of Aurelia sp. 3 sensu Dawson et al. (2005). Classification (NCBI taxonomy): domain Eukaryota; kingdom Metazoa; phylum Cnidaria; class Scyphozoa; order Semaeostomeae; family Ulmaridae; genus Aurelia; species Aurelia sp. 3 sensu Dawson et al. (2005). The sequence goes on along the minus strand of OZ026593.1, from coordinate 11,808,103 downwards.
TCTGAAGTTTTGCTCAAAAAGGATTGGGCTGTCATAGAGTCGCAAGCCTGGTGGTTATCTACAGCCGTACACTCACTCTGCCTCGCTTGACTTTGACTCAAGTTTGAGTTATCATTTGTCAAGCTTTGGGCTCCAAGAACTGAGGAATTTTTTATCAAAGCATCATGAGATTGGTGGCCATTTATAGCTTCATCTTTAATCTTCCCTGCTTGACTTTGTTCGAAGTTTGAGTTATCATTCTTGGTTCCACCCTCTCCAAGATTTGACATGTTGCTCAAATTAGATTGGGTAATTATACAGTTGAAAGATTCGAGAGCATCAGTAGAGTCACCTTCACTCTTCCTTGCTTGGTGCTCTTGGTTCAACTTTGAATCAATCATCATTTCTGTTTTTCAAGATTTTTCTCTAGCCATGGCTCTTGGGATAAGCGTCCTCCACGCTTCCCTTATCTATGTGATGTAAACGTTTTGCTTAAAATATCTTGGGTGATGATACTGCGGGTAGCTGGTATGCTTATATTCACTTTCTATCTTCAGTTATCTCCAGAGTGATGATCTTAACACATTCCTCTTCCAAGCAAAAGGAATCTGAGTTTGGTGTTCTAGGCTTTCTGTGTTGGTGTCCTCACCTGACCACTTTTTATTTCCTGTATTCTTTTCGACAAGAAGGAAGGGGGAAGGGGGGACTTTCAAAGTATGACGTAACAGCTTGTCGTATTTCTAGATTCTATTCGCTCTTGACATTCGTTTGGCACACACTATATAATCTGTGTTAAGTATTTTTCAATCCGGATTCACGTTTACGTGTTTTTATTTCCAGCCTTCGAAATTACCTTTGAGGTCGCTCTACCAAGTTTCTTGCATGGTGATACCCTTTTCTTGTGTGGTGTTAGCATTTGTACAAAAAAAAGTCTTCATTAGAATTTATAATACGATTCTCAACATGGTTTCGGCTTCTTAATCTGAAAAGATTTTGTGGTTGATTCATATATTTGAAGATTGGAGTCCTTGGTTCTGGTTTTGATGAATTCTACTATTACCTGTATCTCAAAGCTATTCTTTAGATGATTCAACGAGTTTCTCGCTCAAAACGAAAACCATCGCAATATATCTGTGAACTCTTGACTTCTAGGATTTCCATAACTGTTTCAAACACACCTAGAGACATTCTGATGATTCAAAATCATCGCCTTACCCGTTCTTTTTGTATCACTGTGACATTAACAGGTCAAATGAGTAAAAACGCGTGAAATGTGCGATGAGGGTGCCATAATGAAGTGTTTTGCATGTTGAACGCCTTGTTGCTCATCATTTCAAGCCAGAACGAGGCTGCTCATAGTGACCCTGTCACTTTTAGTCAAAAAGTTACTTGAAAGATTACTTGCTTGGCGCGTTCTGGCATTAACTGTCGGTTCACGACAAAATAAAGTATGTTAAAAGAGGAGATCTACTTGCTCCACTAGCCCTTCAATGCCGACCACTCGGGCCCATTTGTGCCATCCGTAAAGTTCCCTTTTCGGCGAAAAATGCTTCCAGACTATGATAATATAGCCGGAAGACTAGACAGGTATGACAAAAGATTCTAAACACAATAAAATCACCACTTTCATAGCACCCCTTAGTATTTTGTTGTCAGAATTTATAGTTTGCGTCGGTGTGACTTGGCATTAGATAATTAGTTTCTTCAACAAATTGCTGCGGTGATTAAGTTTTAAACTGACAACGACTTTGTAAATGCCCTTTACCAAGCCCCCAACGAATAAAAAATCCTTGACCAATGCCCTGTTGAAAAATTAAGTGCAAGCCACCTCCTGGACAACATTGGTGCAGTACTTCCGGAGGTGGGGCTCAGCTGGGCTCAGCACTATGGGGACATCATCAGTGCTGTGGAGAATGCTCAATGCAGTGGTACTGAAATGATATCTCACAGTGGGCTTGAGGAGTACCTACTGCATTTGAAGGAAATTAGCAATTTTTCTGTTCTCCATTTCAGTACCTAAAATACGACGACTTCCTCTGTGGTTTTGGTAGAGGAGAGGTCCCTGAGAAAATGAAAGCCCCGTGAAAGCTACCATATCTATTTGGTGAAGTGAAACACAAAAGATCAAGTAAGCCTGACTGGAATTCCTTTTGCTTGTAAACAATTTCTCTTACGATCATCAACTTGAAGGTTGGTAGAGATAAACATTTATCATGAATATACCTGCAGTTTACCATAGCTTCAAGCCATTTGAAACAAAGAGTTCAAGTCTTTAAGATAAGGGAGGTAATGATAACGCTTTAACCTTGATACAAAGTTAGTCGGACAAAAGTTCACCAGCAAGCTCTGTCTACTAACCAGACACCTTACGCTTCGCTGTATCTACTCATTCACATAAATATCCCCCTCAAGCAAGGAGTTGCAAGGTTTTTTGTAGACTGGCTTCAAGGCCTAAAGGCTGTCTTCAGAAGCTGTTCGCTATTGAGTTTCTCAAACCTTATACCAAGAAGTTCACCATGAAGCAAAGGGTGGCACCAGAAATCTTCCGACAGAGGGTTTGACCTTCCTCCTATCTTCTCGAACCATACAAAAATAGGACAACTGAAGTTAGAACTCCTCCACAGTAACCATACAAACGAGACGTAACTTTTATTGAACACATAGTATGCTAAACAACCTAGTTTCTGTTTAAACTTTAGTGTTCCAAGTGAACTGTACCTCTTTATGTTCTACATGTTCTCCTAACTATTTCAAATTGACTTGTGCATGCATTTAAATTTCTTTGTAAACAATATCTCGATCGTGACTGCTTTCGGTCACCATAGCACTCACTCCATTTTGACCAGTTGCTCCATCCTTTAGATTTTTTCTCTGAAATAGATGGAACAGTTACAAATGAGTATAAGGCAAAACATTGGTGGTGCCAGCTTTGAAGTACCCGAAGGAGGGGGGCAGGGGGATTTCGACAAAAGTTTTAATGTCAAGGTATACCCAACAAATTTTATGAAATTTTCCTTTGACAATCTTTGTCGAATTTTGTGATTTGGGGGACAAGTTCCCCTAGCCACCGCGTAGCGCCACCACTGAGGCAAAAGGTTAAAGAGAAATAGTCACAAAGGGCCCCTTGCGGAAAAGCTACAATTTCAGACTATTTGAAAATCAATTTTGGCCTATTTTGAAACTATGGCTGAAATGACAGGGTAATCAAAAATTTTCTATCAGTTTAGCTGCTGGTATCGGGATCCATCGTTTATGTTTAGTCCAAATCTAAAGATGGGCATCAAATGTTATTCAGATTTTGGCTCATCAGCAGGACTGACAACTCGTTTGACCTTCTTATCCACGAGAGCCTTCTGATCCTACGAGACCGGCCCTCACTTGATTCACAATTGTCCTCTATTCCCTTAGCGCTGTTCTAATTTAGTTGTTTACCCGCTTTTGCTGTTTCCATGTTTACCCCCTGTTTTTTGGTTTACCTTCTTGATTGACATGTTTCCCCTTTACTCGCTGTTTTTGCACGTTTTTTGCCTTTTTGGTGCCTTTTGTTACTGCCTTATATGATGGCTGTTTACGCCCTATCTGCACGCTGATGATGGACCTTGGAATTGGTCCGAACGTTCGTAATCAAATTATGGCTTAGCCACTTATTTGTCTCATCATGGATTTGTCTCTTGGATTTGCTTAATTATAACATGGATTTGTCGAAAAGTATGGAAAGCTGAAAATGAATAAAATGATTTTTTTTGTCGTCGTTCTTGTCCTCCGATTCATCGTAAAGCTGCGATTTCCACCTGAGATTTTGGCTCGTGGCCCATGATCGGAAACCTCCACAGCCTCGTTTTCAGGTACCTCCACCGCCTCGTTTTCAGGGACCTCAATGGCCTCGTTTTCAGGGACCAATGAAACGATGAATAAGTATAAAAGACAATAGAACCTGCCAAAAATTTACGAAATTTTACCTAGTTATGGCGTCTCAATTTCCAATGGAAGAAATCAGGTAACGTTAGCTCAGATCGCTTCAAGTCAGGCGAACAATCTTTTGATAAAACCAAGATAACAACTCCATCTTATCAGAGGCGGATCCAGACTATTGCTATTGATGCTTAAGCATCAGTCAGATTTTCAAAACAATATTGATAATTTTCAATGTATATCGTTTCTTGGTTAGAGACCTTTCTTCCTTAAATTCATCTCATCTTTCGTAATATGTTGTTTCTCGGAATTAAAACGAAGCTCTATACCCCCTACACCTACACCAAGCTTTGATGTCAAGAAGTACTGCGAAGGAGAATGCATATTTGGTAGACCACTTTTCTTGATCTTTACCTTTGTTCTATCCTTCGATACAAAGGCTGACATTCCGAGCAATAGTGGTCCGGAAATTACTGCGATTGAGCGCACATCAGCTATGGACTTCAATAGGCAAATTTTAGCGGGAGCAACAGTGAGATTTGAAAATATGGCTGATAGCCAATCAGAATTAGAGTTGACTGATGCTCGATTTTGGCGGGAGCAACAGTGGACTTTGGCCTCAAGAACTATGTGTTTGTTTTGTTGGTTTTGTGGTTTTGTCGAGAATCGAGAAGCTGCGAGAAGTCCCTTGCCTGCCTTTGGTCTGAGGATAATGGCCACGATTTTGATACTGCTTGATGTTGAAGAAATTGTGAAGAGCATCACAAAGTCAGAGCTGAAGAAAAGGGATCGATTATGGAAAGAAAACAAAGTCATCTGATAGGACGGGAAAGTAGCGCCCAGACGTACAGAGGCAGAAGGAATGTGATTTTCCCCCGATTTCCGAAGTAAAGTTCTCAGAGACACAGAATTATTGGAAAGGGCAATACAGGGCTCAAAACTTTCGTCCCATTTGGTATGTTGAAAACTTCCAAATTACGCAGTTACTGATAATGTTATTAATGCTTATCCTGTCATTTTATGAAGTCAGTCCTTTCCTGAAAATTTCTACACCAAATTCAAGGTTAATTTGTGTACACCTATTGTGTGTCACATTCTCTCCAGAGATGTGCTTCAATGAAATGTAACAAGGACATCGCTTTCATCTTGTGTGATTGTCCTACTGCTTATTGAAAGACAATAAAGAGCACAGAAAGTATGAAAGGCTCTTCTGTCATCATATTCAATTGACAATTCTGAACCATAGCCAACTGGGGCTGAACACAAACAGAGGACGCTTCGTAGCCTGGCGTGCAGTTCTACCGTCAGTGTGGAGGAACAAACGGAGAGGAAAGCTTTCTGTTCCTTATTGTTCCTCCGCACTGACCGTAGAGTTTTATCGCAGGCTACGTTTTGGTAGCCTGTGTTCCAAGTTCGCCAGACATTACAATGACCAAATGGTAGGCCAGAATTCTGAAAATAATTTACGTTAGGACTTTTAAGCCGGACAGGGTTAATGAAATAATAGCGGGAAATGCCCTAATTTTTTAGGAAACTCATAACGACAACATTAGCTCTCAATTTGCAACAAATTTAAGTTTGAATCCTCCTTTATCTGAAACTTTCAGATAAAGGAGGATTCAAACTTGAATTTCTTGCAAATTGAGAGCTAATGAAAGTTTCAGATAAAGGAGGATTCAAACTTAAATTTGTTGCAAATTGAGAGCTAATGTTGTCGTTTCCATGAGTTTCCTAAAAAATTAGGGCATTCCCCGCTATTTAATAAGGGTGCTCTCCCGAAAATTTGGAATACGCCCCCGGATCCCCCCATTGCCTGCCTCTACGGTGCATATACCCCTCCCGAAGGTCACCATGTCGATTTGAGCTATAGTCAGATTTATCCCTGGATCCGCTCCTGCTTATTCTTTCAATACTTCGAACAATGAAATATCGTGCCGCGAATAATGCTGAAACTTCCCAAGACCATAGTCACATGAATTGAAATGGGTAAACAATCCTTAGCCGATTTTTCAATTCTTACAAAAACCGCGGAGGCACTGAAGTAAATTTTCAAAGAAAGATCCAACCTTTGTTTTTAGATATTTTCTGCATTCTTAAAAGTGTTAACAGCGCTTTATAGGCAAGACAACACTGTCTACCATTCTAAATACCGGGTGAGCCAGAAAAAAGTTCCCACTTTCAAAAACTCATAACAGCGAGAATACTTCACAGATTTGAATTATTCTAATTCTAGTTAAAAGCCAAAGAATGAAGTATCTTTGTGATTTTTCTCGTTGTCTCACGAACCCTACAAGTATAGGTAAATTCGAATTTACAAGAATTTCATGGTTGCAAAATGATTGAAAATTGGCCTAAAACATCGATCAAAGCATAGATGACTCCTTGCACAGAATAATGAAGTAAATGCAACTTTTCATGGGTGAGAGATATCCTCTGCACATTAATTGCCAAGAGATTGAAAATCTTCCGTATTTGTTTGGAAATCGATGTCTTAAAGGCAGACTGTCCCCTCGTTGATTGGTCACTTTAACAATAGGCGTGTGGCGAATGAAGTCATTCAATCATGACAGAGATGAAAGAGGATGCCGCGCGAGTTGGCGAAAATAGTAGGCCTATGTAGTTGCAGCGAGGAACATGGCAAGACGATTTGCTCTTCCTAACATTGAGAATGACGCAACGCCATCTTCAGTTGGAACGCCGTTGCTTGTTTTTGGACGGGAAAGAGTCACTTCCCAACAACATGGCTTGGTTAGCGACTTTACGTCGGTGTTTGGTCCAAACACAAACACGTCCAGCACAAGGGAGCCTGTCGTCAGTCGGAAACCCAAGCTCATTCCTCAGTTCACGCTCAGTTCATTCCTCAGTTCACGCCATGAATCGAAGGTCTTCTCACGCAGTTCCATTCTCACGCAGTGCTACTTTCTGAAAACGAGTACTGCCAAATGGCCGCCCTCGACCAAGCCTTGAGATTCCTGTTGAGCCATCCCTTCCGCAGAGCTGCGGATGGCAGCCATTGCGATCTGATCAACTTTTCGAAGAGATTCTTCTTTGCGTAATCCTGCACGCTGATTGGCTCTCCCGTTTGGAAGGTCACTCATGCATAATATTCATGGCCACGAAAAAAAATCGAGAACAATAGGGGACAGTCTGCCTTTAATAACACTTGCGGGAGGTGAAACGCTCATTGCCCATCCCATTATTCGGTGTGAATAGAGTCTTTACGATTTGATCAATGTTTTAGGCCCTTTTTCCGTCATTTTGCAACCATAAAATGTTTGTAAAGTTGAATTTACCGATACTTCTAGTGCAGGTAGGACAGCGAGAAAAATCACAAAAATACTTTGATCTTTCGGCTTTCAACTAGACTTTGAATGATTCAAATCTTAGAAGTAGTCTTGGTGCTATGAATTTTCAAAAGTGGGAACTTTTTTCTGGCTCACCCTGTTTTTTTTAATATGGCGATGGAATCCTTCCTTTCAAACATTACTTGACTTTGAAATTGCTGGAGAAAAATCGAAGCGCTGTTTTTTTGAGGCAACCACCTATTGTTTACCGTCTCCTCTAAATCAGCAACCACTTATAAGATTGATTCAAACATGGTCTTAAACTCTTCGTTGAAGGCTGACCCATGCAAGTGTACACAAACTGAGACATCACAGCTACAGCTTCTCCACAGAAGCATACAAACGGGGCACAGTTCTTTTAAAAACTCTGTACTTATGAAACAGGGAGCCCAGGAAGAATTGGCAAACTCAAAAAAAAATTGTCTGGAACAGGAGCTGCGTAGGAAACTGCAAAGGATATGCGAAGTCTTGCAATAAAAGCTGCGTATGAAGCTGTGAGGGACTCGTGGCGCTTGTAGCTGCGGCTTCTCGCAGTTCTTTCGCAGCTCCAAGCGCCACGAGTCCTTCGCAGTTTCCTACGCAGCTTTTATTGCAAGACTTCGCATATCCTTCGCAGTTTCCTACGCAGCTCCTATTCCAGACAATCTATTTTTTAGTTTTGCCAATTATTCCTGGGCTCCCTGTGCTTATGCGGGACAAATTCAGCTTCTCAACGGTGAACCTTTCTTTACTCACTGGGCAGACTTCAAAGGCATACATTACCTTGGCACTTGTACAGTTTATTGACTTTCTCGATATCTTTTCTGCTTAGTCCATCAGTCTGGCCAAGCATTCTCATGGGATCGTCTCTTGCCTGTAGGGTTGGTTGGCCGTTGGCACTGAATGCAAGTCTTCCATAATGCAACAGGCTTTCGTAGTCGTAACCTGGCAAGATGAAGTCACCAGCTGACTGCTCCACCAAGTCAAAATGGTTCTCCGAGCCTGGCAAGAAAAATTTAAATTTTGGCAGCAAATGTTGATACTTGTAGAGCAATGGTGAAATTTGTAATACAAAAGGATGAGATGAAAATTCTCATCTGTCTGTAAATGGAGTCGAAAATTGGTCTAAATCCTTTTTGTATATTTATCCATGCGCAATAAGAAACACACAATGTGCTCTCACCGAATGTGTATTGTTTTCGTTTCAAATCTAATGTCAGCGACATCTTGACTGACTGCGCATGGTACTTCGCAATGCTTTGCTGTATCACAGGGAACCAAGGGGAAAAGCGAAGCGAGAAGAAGAAAAGGAATGGGTGAGAAGCGAATCAGATTTGTTTGTTAACTTTTCTCCAGACGTTTGAAACATTCGACTTTCCTTATTTGGAATAATTCCCCCCAACTACGTCACAGGTAGGAACTTGTCGATCGGGGGTTTGAATGACGAGAATCTCTCTTTGAAACATCGAAACTGAGGATTGTGCTATTGTGCAATGTGCTGCTGGCAAAAAGCGCGGCAACGTTTGAAACTTTACGTACATGTTTCTGACGAGGCAGAGAGGAGGGAAGATGGCTGCGATATTTGCAGCGATGTACTGGCACTTTGTGTACAGGTGAGTTTCAGTTTGAACGATTCTTTCTCTTGAAATTTGTTAATGAGTTTTAAATCATCCTGAAAGAGTGTTACAGAATCTTGAACCTTGTATTGAATAAAAGGAATCCATTTGGCCATAGGCAAGCTGCTTAGGCCAATAACTATCTGCAGTCTGTTTCGGAAAGCACATTTTCTAAACAAAGAAAGACTTGAAGGAAAATACAACTTTTCAGAGTTGTTTCATAGCCATATTATGCGAACAGGGAGATAAAATTGTTCTTCTTCTCTTCTTCTCGCTTCGCTTTTCCCCTTGGTCCCCTGTGATACAGCAAAGCACTGCGAAGCACCATGCGCAGTCAGTCAAGATGGCGCTGACATTAGATTTGACACGAAAACAATACACATTCGGTGAGAGCACATTATGTGTTTCTTATTGCGCATGATTTATCTTTAAAATCTCGACCAAATTTACCGTACAAGCAATCATACTTTTGCAGCTCTTCCATTAACTTAGCTTCGTCAAGCATTTTACGGTTCTCTACCAATTTGTCAAAGGAAATTAAAGTAAATGAACGGAGATGTAATGACATAATCTAAACACAGCACAAAAGAACGGCAGGAGTCAATAATTTTCTTGTTGTTTTCATAGATCGAAAACCCCGTCGATTTACTTTAACTGTTGGTGTATGTGCAATGAAGATACTTGGATGGCTGTGGATCGCTGGTGTTTTTCTATTTGGGTTTCAGGATCGCCACAAATTTGACATGCGGTTTCCCATTGATCATTGACTATCGCTGCAAAACTCCAGCGATCGTCAGCGATTGTCAGTGACTGTCAGTGATCGTGAACAATCAAAGTTAGAGGGACTTTTGTCATATCAATAATAATAATACGCATGTTCAAACAAACTCTGTTATGCCATATACCTGTTTTGATATTTTTCCAGTTGACTTTGATGTATTCATCTCTATCGTAGCGTGTATGTTCATGGTAAAATCCAAGAAAATGCAATATTTCGTGCATAACAATGCCTTTTGAAATGCAGCCAGGTCCAAGTGATACCTCTTGGTAATTCTTTGTAGTATCGTCTGGTAATACTCGGCCTAAGAATGACCAGCACCTACAACGATAAATCAAGGCCCGTTTTACAAGTTGTGCCGCGCCGCGCCGCGTCGAGCCATAGAAATTCGAGTTCGACTGAGGTTCGACTTGGAGCGCCTCTGTTTCAAAAGAACAAAACGTAATGAAGCATGCACACAATAGTGATTTTGGAAAACCTTCTTTTTAACTTCATCCATTTGAATACATTCGTTCTTTAAATAAGAAATTCGATGTGAAAATAAACGTTTACTTCTTCGTGACTCCATAAGCTATTGACAGTATCGCAATATCTATAGTTGTTATGCATGTGTATGGTGCGGCACGGCGCGATTGAAGTTTGTTTTATGGTTCACGAAATTTTTGCTACAAAATCTCTATTCTGAGCCATAGCATACAGGGTGAAACAAATGATAGGCTGGCAAAAATTGATTATGATACAAATCATCTTTTGTTACATCAATTTTTCCCACTCTCTTTTAAACGGCATGAGAACTTTTCCCATTCTTTTTAAATGGTCTTGCACCGACATATCTCTCAAATATCTTTTCAAAGAACTCATCACGGAGCACTGTCAAGTTGAGAAACTCGGAGACTGACTTACGCATTCCTCTTTATAAAACCAGTAATGGGCAAAAATCATTCTCATATCATGGTGTACATCTGGGGCCCGGTTTGCTCTGGTCCGGTCTGATTGTGTCCTGCCGCTCACGATATGATAATTATGTAAATACTGATTTTAATTTTACTTTAACCTTGTAATTAGATTATTTAGTTTCGTTTGTTAATATATTTTACTTGTAAATTTTAGATCTTAAGTTTTTGTCACGGCCCCCTGAAAAGCGGCCCTTGCCGACTGGGTTACCGTGTTTAAAGAACATAAAATGAAATGAAGTGAAAAAGTGAAATGAGGTTAATATGGAATGGAATAACAAAATTTATCCCAGTCTCACTTACCCAACGCCTTGAACGAATTTGACTCCATGTTTATCCGATGCTTCACGTTGCCTGAACTGAATACAGGTCTTGTCTTCGAACACAGCAATGGCAGCCTTGATGAGAGATCTTTGATAATAAGTTACTGTGAAATTGAGAAGAACTGTTGTCACTAGGGTATAAATGTTGAACTAAGGAGGATTTTGTGCATTTTGGATGCATGCTTGGTGGGTCAAAACATCCCACTTTTGACTTGATTCAGTAAAAAGTCTGAATTACGCTAGATTTTCATACATTTTTGCATGAAGTGCTCTCTTGTGTGGAGTGTTTCTAAACTCCGAGCCTCGAGCCTTCGAGCCTCGAGCCTTCGAGCCTTCGAGCCTTGTACCTCGAGCCTCGAGCCTTCAAGGTTTATACTTCGAGCCTCGAGCCCTCGAGTTGTATTTTTAGCTACAGGCATTCATCTTTGAAGTTTATCTTTTTGCAAACATCAAGGATTTAATTTTCAAGGATTCTTTTCGCAGAGATCAAGGATTCAAGTTCAAGGCACTAGCTAGAATCCATGCGAATTTGTAAAATTGCCAGAACACACATTTTTCTCAAGGACCGAACAGGCCCGATTTCAAAGAATGTGCTACACAGAACAGAAAGTACTTCAGGAAAGTGCTTCATGTGTATGTGGGAGATCAATCACAACTAGCCAGTTACTCGCAAATAACGGGACAATCTGGCTTTTGTAACTGAAGACGTTATAGTTCATGGTATTTCTATCATTTGCTTGTAATGGTTCTGTTGCATATAGTAGGAAAGTTGCATGTGGGAGTTTCAATGGGGGACTAATTGAGATCCAAATTTCCAATTAATTGGCATGCATTCTACCCGGGAGAGTCTGGTACCCAGGGTACATGCATTCCTACATGCCAATGAAATTCTCATGCCATTCGCCATTAGTCTCAACTTAAACGTTACCGTTGAATTTTTCAAATTTACACGTTTACATGCACCGTTTGTTAAATAATGTTGCCTCATTTTGCATTTCATTATGAAATTTCAAGGCTGGAAGGCTCGAAATGCAAGGCTCGAAGGCTCGAGGATCGAAATACAAGGCTCGAAGGCTCGAGGCTCGAAGGCTCAAGGCTCGAAATATAAGGCTCGAAGGCTCGAGGCTCGAGGGCTCGAGGCTCGAAATACAAGGCTCGAAGGCTCGAGGCTCGAGGGCTCGAGGCTCGAAGGCTCGACATATAGAATACTCCTTGTGTGTGGCGTTATAGTTTCTATTACCCAAAGTGCAAAATTTACCGAGTGTAAAAAAAACTTAACACTATTTTGATGGCCTATGAAATAAGAAGAAATCGGCCGATATTCAGTGAAGAAATCTATGAGGCTAACTTGGAAGTGAAAGTTTTGTTTGGTGAAATCACTCATCTATTAGACCCAAAGATCAGGAAAATACAGTAAAAACTGGCGTATAAGAACCTACAATTTTGCAAGTCAGCCTGATTAGGTTCTTATATATTGAGTATTTAGTGGGAAATTAGGCTGTTCAGGTTCTTAAATTGGTTCTTATTTCATTCAGGGCTTGGAAGTATTTCTTTTGCTCAGAATGAAACTTCAAGCCCATTATTCATTGTCAGTTCACAGCACCTGAGTTCATGAGTCCTTATTCACAACAGCAGTTCGTGGAAGAATCAGAAAGTTTACAGAATACAATGAAAAGCTTTTCAAAGCATCTTTAGAGTTATTTGCAATATGCATATATGGCAGGCCGTACAGGTTCAATGACAAAGCAACTGGAATTTTGATGTAAATTGATGATCTCTACAGATAAGACGGTTCTTATATATTGGGGGTCTAATTTCAGAATTTCAACCTGTAGGTTCTTGATCACTAGGTTCTTTATGCGCGGTTTTTTACTGTACTGTTAAGGGATTGATATAGGAACAAGAATTCCATGTTCCATTATGGTCCGTGATTTACTTGCCATCGAAATTCAAATTCAGTACGATCGTCTGTTTCAGAAATAGCTTTCAAATTCCAATGGCAAGTGAAGCATTGACCAGAATCAAACGTGCTGCAACTTTTCCTTCCAACACAAAGCCCTCTTCTGTACAGTTCCACACCAAACCATACAAATGCTCCCATAGTGTTTTACTGCCATCGTCATTGTGCCATCAGTTTCGATGTGATGGTACAAAACTGATGTTAGACCTACGATACAAGGGTTAGACATATAGCATGGTTTGAGTTTGGTTTGGAACTGCCAGTCCCTTTCTCTCCTTTAATTTTTGCTTCGTATACCTGTTTTCTTTTCCTGTTCCCAGTTGTTTTTCTTTACTTTTGAAGTTGTATTTGAAAATTGTAAGTGCCGCTCTTTGTGTAGGCCAGATGACCTTGTGTCTTCTTACACCAAGGTACCCTGGGTACCAGAGCCAAAAAATAATAAAAAGAAAAAAATAAGGAAGGAAAGAAAGTTGGCTCTGGTCAAATGGTGACATCCATTGTAGGAATTGAGCAATGAGAAGCCTATATACCCAATCGGGTATATAGATTGTGTGAGATTTGATTGGATAGCGTGAGTCACATGACAAGACTTCGATTTGATCAGAAAAATTGATTCAGACGGTTTGCTTTCACAACAATGGCGAATGTCCTGAGGCGAGCAGTGAAGTCCGTAATAAGTGGAAAGCTTTTCAGCCAAAATAGGAACTTAACTCCACAACAGTTTGAGACAATAACTTCATTATCACGGAAAAGTCGTTGCTGTTTGAAGTTGAGATTTCATTCGCCCAGTGAACTTGGTTGAAAGTTTAGGCCCAGTTGAGGCAAGGGACAAGAAGGGAGAGCAGTTTCGAGAATTTAGCCGTGATATTGTGATTGTCACGCTATATCACTGAGATCATGGGCACAACTGGCAAAAGAGTAATCGTTGCTGATGAGGACTGCATTCCAAACTGGTAGGAACCTTATTATCTTTCTCATTGTATGTGATATGATTTGTGTTTACTTGAAATATCGAGGATAAGTCTCACAAGATGATCGTCGCATCGTTGACCGTAGATTTTGGATTTCAGATTGATTCCTACCGAAATGTGACATTTTCTGTCTTCAACCCATTTCTTGCGATAAACTTTTCCTACTGGTACCAAAGAAATACTTCATGTATCGGTTATTTCGCTGCGAAACTGTAGCGGTTATTTCGCATTCTATCGGAGACTGGGAGATATCAAGGATGGCTTTGTTTTCATATCATTCTTCTCAGCAGTTTTTAGTTGTTCAATGTTTGTATGAGCAAAGACAGTTGTCAAAATCATAATAATTTACAAATACCAACACAACACGACGTTTGGATTTGACCTTGGTTTCCCCATCCTGGTGCCCAGGGTATCCAAGTGACTTGACCTTGGTTTTCGCATAAGTGTTTTAACAACCGCAGACGGTACAGTGCAATTTTTTATGATAAATACTTATTTCGAAAAACGTTAAATCACTCTTACTGTAGTTTTGAATTTAGGATATTTCGACTGAATCTCGCGAGACAGACTTCAGTTCCATGTTGATAGTTACAAAAGGCTGGAAGCAATTGAAATCAGTTACTGTGGTCAGACGAATTTAGCATTACGGTACGGGAAGCTTTCAGCAAACATCCAGCTCCACAACAATGAAACTTTTCTCGCCATAATAAAGCTCAAATAACAACAAAATATGTGATTAATAGTATGAATGACGAAGGTGTTTATTGATTACAATCATTGCGCAAAAGGTGATCGAATTGATTCATAATCACGCTGATCAGCTCCAAAACGAGGTTGTGTTATCATTTGACCAGAGCCTCCTTTCTTCCTTCTCTCTTTTCCTCTTACCAATTTCCTTTCATTTCAAGTGGTCTGGAACACAGGCTAAAATTTTGAGGTTCTGGTACCCAGGGTAACACCAAGGGCGGTACAATATTAATGTATTCCAGTTTAATCTTAATTTATTATGAATAGAAAAAAAAACAAAGCCCTCATCAGAATTTTCCTAATTTCTGGGTCTAAAAGATATATAAGTGAATTACCAAAATAATTTAGAACTGGATTAGGTTTTGACATGCAGATTAACATTTCGGTTTTCCATATAGACTGTGTACTTTTTATTCCATACTTTCGAGTACCGAATCAGGGCCTCTTTTAACATACAAACTAGGGGGGCAAAAGCCCCCGCAGTCCCCCTTGCCTGCCCCCCCCAGTTACAGCTTTTCACAGTGTTTTGCCCCCCTAGTATATGGTCCCTTTTTTCTCTTTGCTGCTCTTAGGCCCCTTTTCAGGCCCTTTTGCAACGTTTTTGTGAAGTCGCATTTGCTTATCTTCTCATAGAATAGCAGAAACTTACAGAAATGTTTCAATTTCTCGACTCTCGGCTATCAAGCAAATATCGATTCATCAGACACTCTTGGTGCTATGAATTATCAGATGTGGGGAATCACTTCTGGCTCACCCAGTTCGCTGGTCCATGTTTCTATTCAAGAAATGCCTTTCTTGGCCAGTTTGATTTGATAACTGGGTTAGAGGAGAAAAATGGCTACCAGTGCGATTCTAGCATCCAAGATTTTAAACTTTTTCCCAGGGGAGCATGCCCCAGGACCCCCCTAGATGGACGCGCCTTTGGCGTACCTTTCAAAACTCACTTTACAAAAGGCCCATGTTTTCCTGACCCTGGGCCTTCCATAAATCCTCTCCCCATCCTGAACAAAAAGATGAACGGCAAAATAGTGGCGAGGAGCCTCCTAGTACAATTGATGTCTTGTAAGAAATACATGCTTTGCTAAGGAGTTCATAAAGAGAAATATTTCTTGTATCAAAAATGAGGTCCCCGTTTTGAAACTTGCCCCCCAAGTTACGATTCCTTAAAAGAGGCCCTGTACCGAATAATCGCCTCCCTTCTTTCTATTTATTTTTGAAAAATTTTCCAACCCCTTCGCATTTATTCTGACCCCCCTTTTATTATTTATTGGAAAAATGAAATGATGGTAAACATAATTTATGAATAAACGCAAGAAATTCTCAAGAAGCTCATTCAACAGAACCAGAGTTCAAAAGTAAATGTATCAGTAACATCACTGTCCACATAAATACATAAAAGAAACGTGTTTAGCTAAGAAAACGACTATTTTCAATTTCTCGAAACATCCCCCATGGTTCCAACCCTCCCGATCATTTTTATATCGAACCGTACCATTTCCAACCCCCCTGATTATTCTCACCCACACCCGCCGTTTATTCGGCACTCGAGAGTAAACCTTCAAACGTGTACACTTGTTTGACTAATCCGCTATGAAAATATCATCCATCATCGTTCGATCCATTCTGGGTGAGTAAAAACGAAAACAATGCAGAAAATCACAGCTCTTCTATAATTGCCGTACATACGAGGCACATGTTTATTGAGACATTTTGTAGTAAGATTTTTTAATGAAAAATACTTACATGAATTGTCAATCTCATATGGAATTTCTCCTGATTCCCAAATCAAATTTTTATCCTTGACAACGTTTCTCTTTGCTCGATGTGAGTGGTCCTTTTTTGTCATTATATCTCCATCTAGGATTCGCCTATGATTTGTAATGCCATATTCTACGACAAAATAAATATCAATCTTACCAAAAATGTTACTCGGCTATAATAAAACATAGCCTTTGCAACATTGGGCCATGAGTTTTGCAAAGATCAGAGTTAAAGAGTAGTGGTTGCCTAGGGTACTTTTGTGAGTACATGGGACAGCGCAAAATTTATTATATTACATGGCCGGTGGAGAAGAAAAATTGTTGCAAAAAAATCTGCACGCCCCGTATGAAATCATTGCAAAAACTACAACTGCCCAGTCACGTTTTCCTTAAAAATGCATCTGCCCTGTATTAATGAACAAAAGATATTGGATAGTACTATGGTACCACCAATGAATTAGCCACAGACCATACGAAAGGCCGTTCATCTCTATTTGAGTCTTTGAATCCTTCTTGCAAGAAATTAACGACGAAATTTGGCGTCATTTATACAAATCTTTGCAATACATTTCTCAACTTACGTGATTCACAATTTTGTCCTCAAGGTGAGCCATTTTGTCTTTAAAGTTCATCCAATCTTGAGCTCAAGAAAAAGTTACAGCCCCGTTCACCTTGGCTTAATAAAAAGCGTTGACCCAGTTGCGTACAATCTCACAAAAAGTAGTTGCCCCGTTACGTTTTGCACCGGCTATGTTATAAAATAAACTTTGCACAGTCCCCAATGAAATTTCAGACCGTTTGAAAATCATATTTGGCGTAAGCGGAAACCATGGACCTAGACGTATGACAATGAGTCCCTTATATCCCTTCGATAAACCTTGCTAAACAAGGACTCATAATGAAAATGTGGAAAAGCTGACCCTATCATTTTCTGCCTAGCATTTTCTGCCTTCATCTAGGGAATAGACCTTTTAGCTATTCTGAAAAGAATCAGAATCAAACGATATTTTGCTTCATTTTGTAGAATTTTCGAATGTGTAAAACAAGGATAGAAGCTATGACGTCACTCGATAGAACCTCGTGTATGAAAATGTATAAAAACAACGCTCGATCCAGGCTCTTTTGTAGAATGGCTCAAAGGTCTATTATGACGGAATCACGGCTTCAAATCTCAATCCCTTCGGAGTGTTTTCGATTCTTCAATCGAATCGAAAATTCTATTACATTTGCCGTAACCATGGTAATTCACAAGTCTCCGATCTGATTGGTACTCTAGGAATTGCGGGGTTTGGGCCTAAATAGAGCCAGGCTTTTCAGACTAATATCATGAGTCTCTGTTGATCAAGGCGCCATCATCAGGTCAAAGAGCAGAGGGAAACAAGAGACTCTAAGCTATAAGTCTAACATGGATCCATAATGCAAGAGTTGATCTTATAGCAAGGGTAATTCTACTTTTGTTTACTATCAGTTCAACTGCTGCAATGTGGATTTTAGTTTCCATTTGGGCCAAACAAGGACAGATTTTGTAATACAATAGCAATAGTTGCTTTAATCAACACATCAATTCAAAGCGAGTATCGGCTGCAGACAAAGGAAATCCTCTCAACCAGTAAATCAAAGCAAACATGGCCCTAAAAGTTGCCCCAAAACCAATAAGGAAAACTCTCGCCTTGTGCAAGCAAATGGTGGTTTTTAAGAGAAGTAATGTGCTTATAACGAAAGAAGAAGGGTAAATCTAGAGTTACGTTTCGCGGATTTTGTTCATTTGATTCAGGAGTTGTGAGGTAATTGCTTTCGTTTAAGCCCTACAAACTGATCACAAAATCCACGAGACAGAACTTTAGATTTATCCCTCTTCTTTCGTTATAAGCACTTAAATTCTCAATAAAACCACCCACTGGTTTTTGGGGAAACTTTTTTTTCTCACATTCAGATAGAAATTTACAATATTTGTTACATTCTACTATACTGATCAATTATACCTATACGACACTACAGGGACGATACCAAGAGGAGCGAAATGACACGACTACCCCATGGTTACATGAAACAAAACGAGGACAAAACAAGAAACTGTACGCGAAAAACCAACGGAGGGACGAAAAACATAGATGAACAACATGCTACAAGTAAATACAACGTTAAGCTACGAGTTAAGGTAGCTTGCAACCAAGTAACTGCAGATTAAAAGTTTGAAACTTCAAACCCAAAGATGTAGGCTAAAATTACTTAATTGGTCGCAAGCTACCTCAAACTATCACACAAAGATTAATAAGAACATTAGATACATGGAGGGTTGCGGGTATGGGGGTATTCGTAGGGAAGTGGAAAGATTAATCAAAGCGTTCTGTTTCCAAAATAAACTTAATTGTCAAAATTCAGGATTAAAGCATTTGCTCCCAAAGGCAGATTTTCACCTCCGTATAAAAGAAGTTGCCAAATGTTATTGCCCGGAGCTTCGGAATATCCGTACGTTTGGAGCACATCGTTAGCACTAGCGAGAAGACTGCGTCTATACTCTGTGAAAGAATTGCAAAGCAGCAAAAAGTGTTCCGTGTCCTCTATGCCATCATTTATTGGAAACTTTTGCGGCCGTGCTTGTTTTGATTTACCGGTCGAAAGATTTTCCTTTTTCTGCAGTCGGTAATTGCTTTGAGTTGAGCTGTCAATTAAAGCAACAGTTGCTATTGTATTACAAAATCTGAAGGTTTCTTTGCTATTTCTTACAAGTTTCTTGGATCGTCTATCGGTGGACGGATCTTGTATGCCTTCGTGAACATTTCATCGCCAGATTGTTTTCAATTTATTTTGAGTGGGGTTGTCGGGATTTCTAGCTACTGAAAGCTAATTTAGGCCCACTGTGCACGCCGCATCCAGGCATGGGACCCCTAGGTTAACGTCCCTTGCGAAGGACGACGAGGTGAGTTGTGAGGTCAGGCCTCCCAGGTCACCCATCCGGAGTTTGACCTCACTCGACCGAGCTTAACTTCAGTCACCTGACGAAGACTGTGTAAGCCACTCAGCCACTCAGCCCATATTCAAGAAACCACGCATCTATTTCTTCTGTTGATATACCTTATTCGCTGAATACCGAGTAATCAGTTACCACAAACACATGTATAATTCAAATTAGCAGAAGAAGTGATAAGATTTTAATAATGTCCTTCCGGTATTCGGTTTTTTAAAAACTGTTTTATTATAAGAGATTTTTTATTTGGAGATTTTTTTGAAGTTATTTTTTGAAACAAAATTGAGGTTTGTCCTGCTAAAGTTGTGACCATAGAACAGTGTTATGGTGGCATGCAATTTGAGCTCGTAGAATCAAACACATCGAAAACGTTCTATCTGACAGTAATCACAGGGTGAAACATCTGAAAACTGTCGAAAGATTTTACCTAACGAGAGTATTTCCCTTTCCAATGAAAAAACCGAAGCTCCCAAAACACAGTGTTCAGGTGAATTGGGTTGGTAAGGGGCTAATTTTAAAATGACACAGATCAAGTGAACACATGGACTTACTTTCGTTGATCTGGTAAATTTGGTCTGCAGTTGGTTGTTCTTTACCTAAAATCAAGATTGTACCAATATTGTGAGAATTTGGAAACAAACATGAGGGATTTCAGCCAAATCACTTAGTGATGTCTTGGAGCTGAACCTTTTGTTTCGCAAACTTTACTTTTGCTCTAGCAACTTTACTTCTTGTGAAGAGATGTGAATGCTTGGGTGTATTAATGGCTTTATAAACAACGAATACACTCTTGAATCACTAAATAATGAAAGAAAATAAGTAATAAGAATTTGTACCTAAATTCCGACTTTGACGAACCTTGAACACTGAAAACCAAGTCAGCGCAAACATCATAGCTCTTGCGAGATTCATTTCCAAGCTCGAGGCTCGAGTAACTTGACTTGACAAAAGGAGCTGCCTAACTCCCCAAACAAAAAAGCTGCTAGCAAAGAACGATTGCGGAGGTCAACGCCACCTTGTCTATAACAGTGGTGTTTCTTCAGTGTCAATTTGTCCTGCTATCGAGCGCTGCAAACCATGGCAACAACTAAACTTTTCAGGAACTCTCTTCTATCCCCAGGAAACAGAAACTTTGCGATAAGCAACGGGTTCTTTCATCAAACATGTGTTAAATGAGATAAAACGTAGCACTGTAGCTGTGACGTTAAGGGTACTCTCCTCCGTGAGGTTTCTTTAATGTTTTTCTTTATTTGTTCCATTGTTCCGTGGTCCATGGTTCCGTGGTCCCTAGCGGATGAGAGTACGTTAAGGGCCTAAAGTGTCGATTCGACTCACATCGTGGAGTTGTAAAGCAAAACTGTGGATCTGTATTTGAAGTGTTGACCTGTAAACAAGGGCAAATCATCAAGTTGACGAGATGAAGTGTGTTGTTGCGATTTAGGGACTCTCGAACTTTTTCTATATATTTCATTGTGACGTCATAGCAAAATGGCGCAGACATTCAAAAAACGACATTAAAATTCGGAATCTGCATGGAAAGTTTATCTAAACTAACTCCAAGAGAGTAAAAAAGGCAGAGTGCCAGGGTTTCATCTCGTTGCGCCAAGAAATGGAAACAATATTTTGGTGCTGTTTTTCCAGTCCGTCTGCAGCCATGAACAAACGATTAAAAACAGATGGGGTAACTTTGATTAGTAAACGAAAGATCAATGAAGATGTTGGGGTCAAAAATGAAGCATTGGTATAGGCAACTATAAAGTTAGGACATGTGCATTCTGGTAGTCCTCTCTCAGTTTCAGACAACAAGTGATTTCTAGTTTTGCCCCTCCGCTGGGTGATTAACAAAGGAGCAAGAACAGCATTTCTCAAAACTGTTGCCTTCTGACGAGGTCTTATTTTAGGCCCTTGACTTGTTTTGCATGTCTTGATTAACGCGTATTGAAATCTGCGCCAAAAAGCGGAACGAGTTATCTGAGGGAAAACTGGACAAGAATGTTCCAGTTAAACGCTTTTTAGAATTAGACATGCCAGCTCACCTTAGTGTGGGGGTCGTGAGGGCTAACAGTTCGCAGTTTTTATCTTTTCAAGAATGGTTATACGGCTTTCTGCTGTAAAAATGATGGTTTTATGGTTCCTTTGTACGGTTTGGAGATTTCTGCACGAAATATGGTTAGAGAAGGCAAATTGTTACAAAATGGGAGATATAGCTTCGAAAAGATATGCAAATCAAGCCGAATTTTTCTGCAATTGATTAATGCAATTACTGAAAATGAGGAATCAATAGAAGCATACGATAGACCCCCTTAACTGCATATTACCAAAATTTGAATCAATATATCTGTATATGTATCAGAAATTCTTATAGAAAATCAAATAACTTATACCATTACTGGCACTAATTATTCATTCTCATCTCTCTCTCTTACCAAATTTTCAAATTATGAACTTGCACAAAACTGGCTACGTTTTCTTTTCTGTATTTGTGTAAAAGATCAAATTATTCTTTTGTTTTTTTCAACAGAGCACATTGCTCTGTTGCGCTGTTCTTCTATCACATTCAAAAATTCTATAAAATGTACCAAACTGTATAAAATCTTTCGATCCTGGATATTTGTTCAGAACAGCCAAAAGGTCTATGGTATCAATTTGCAACTGTATGTGAACGATCGCGCACTAGCTAGCAGATATAAGAGCTACGTCAACGTATAAGAAACCAATAAAATGGCAGCATTGCACTACAATTCAGTTTGATAACATTTCTGGTGATCATCTCGAAGTATGCTTTGAAACCAGGCAGCCTGTAAATCCATTTCAAAACTTTGTAATGTGTATGTCTAAGATTAATCTGATCTTTGACACAAATGCAAATAAGCGAATTTTCGTCAAATTTTGATAATACTTTAAGAGACATAACTTTTATGAATAAAGTACAAAGGAAATACTTCATCGGCAAATCTACCTCAGTTGTGAAAACTCCACAGAGACAGAAAGAAAAGAAGAAGATTTGAAGCTTGAGAAGTCAAAGAAATATCAATGTTGCCGCTCTCATGTTGTTTTCTCATGTTTCAGCTTTCAAAACTTGAAGCGAGTGTATTTCGGAAAGGAATGATTCAGAACGGGTGGAAATTCCAACTTGAATTATCTCTGTTTTTCGTAAACAAGATTCGTTAGTCTTAAGATACCTGGACCACAATGTGGTCTGCATGAACTACGTCGTAGGAAGTGCCCTGATATCGGTTTTTGGTGTACATTGGTCTTCTATAGAAACATGGAAAAGCTGCCCAAAATATCTTTACGTACCGGGTGTTCTAAGGCCCCGTTTACACTATGCTGGTGTGAAACAAATACGGCATAAAACTGTATCTATTAGTTTTCTGGTTCAAACAAAATCACAGTTTACACTATGCCGGTACAAAATGAGCACGATGGGTTTGCGAGGATTTGCCAAGGCGTATGCTCTAATTTGTCAAATTATAGCCTCGATATCAATCCATATTAGACGATGCAGTAATCACCATTTACGTTATGCTTTTGAGTGACAAAGCTGTTTAGAAAGCCGTATACACTTCGTACCGAATTCAGTGAAAACTGTGGTGGTATAGTGTGAAAAGGAGACAAATGCGGCGGAGGTTTATGCCGTACTCGCATCTGCATAGTGTAAACGGGTTCTAAAATGAGGTATTGGCATTTGCCGAATATATCGGCCATGCATTATGCACAGATGTGAACAAATTTCCTACTAGAAACAAAAATGACTCCAATGACTCCATTAAAGGCAGAATTTTTCATGAAGATTTGTCGGCAAATTTCATCCTGTTTTCAAGACATAACAATCTGGGCATATATAGCAATCTACAATCAAGCCCGAAATTATTCATACCCATGCAAAACTCTGAGTATTTTGAAACGATTTATTTGCCAGCCAACTTTACTTTGATCGAAATTACGTAAGAATATGACAAAAGGCTGAAAGAAGCACTACAAGAGACACTTGGAGGAATACAATATCTTTTGTTGTTGGTCTGGAAATTGAAAGGTTCAAAATACCCTGGAAATGGCATGGGTATGAATAATTTAGAGCTTAACAGTATGTAAATTTGCATGTAAGAGGCAAATCTCTGCCAATGTCATTGGGTCTTCCTCTTTGGAGGATCATCAGCAGCTCTTTTTCATCTTCTTGCTGCAGAAACTTGGGTAAAACACCCTTCGTAATTTTAACTTCACTTGAAGTATGCTCAAATCAACTCCCAAGCAAAATACCCTAATTTTAAGATAGTAAGATTAATTTTAGTGAAGTAAATTTCCATGTCTACTCTAGGCTCTCTACAACAAAATGATGGGTATTCCAATAAAATTGATGCATAATTCGAGATTATATCAGGTACATAACTTTAATACTGTTTACTTCTTTGCAAGCATAATAGGGCTCAAATCTTTCAAATCTTTAAAAGGGTGTGAGTAAAATTCTTTTACATTTTTAATTGAATTAAAGTCATAGAAAGAAAATTTGGGTAATTTGATGTAAAACTGCCGTGGCAATTTTTTGATATCTGGATTATCATCAAAATGGCGG
The DNA here is from genome assembly GCA_964020215.1 of Aurelia sp. 3 sensu Dawson et al. (2005). Taxonomy (NCBI): domain Eukaryota; kingdom Metazoa; phylum Cnidaria; class Scyphozoa; order Semaeostomeae; family Ulmaridae; genus Aurelia; species Aurelia sp. 3 sensu Dawson et al. (2005). Next base: position 11,784,240 of record OZ026593.1, on the reverse strand, counting down.
CATTTTCATTATTTTTATAAGATTTCATTGGAAATTTTGAAAAAATTAAATCATTTTAAATCTTGAATTCATTGAGGAAAATTGATACGATCTTCAAGAAAGCCAGAATTCTTGAAGGTCTACAATAATCGATATTAATCTGTATCGATAGCAGAAATCTGTATCGTCTGGTTAAGGATTTAAAAATTTGATAACGTCACAGCGTCGAATCAATAAATGCCACAATTTTGAAACTAATCGAGATATCAAAAAATTGTCACGGTAGATTTACAGCAATTTACCCAAAGTTCCTTTCAAGCACTTTAATTGAAACAAAAATGTAATAGAATTTTACACCCACCTTTCTAAAGATTTGAGCTCTATGCTTTCTTTGAGTAATACCAGGTAACTCAAAAGTGTTTCCCTGTTTGAAAAATCATTGCAGCAAAAGTTATTGTATTAAAATAAGGATTATCGATTTTTCTAGTAGATAAAAGATTGAAGTACTTTACGCATATTTTTTGCAACATTCAAAATAACAATTCCTTGGTAAATCTGAAAGATCAGAAGAACTTAGTTAAGCAGACCAGTTGGAAACTGGCTTGACAGGTAGGATCGGCTCTTCCAGGTGTTTTGCAGTCCATTCAAGATCCTTTTGAGAATTAGCATAACAAAAGTATAACACTTGATATGAAACTGAGACACAAAGGGAAATTAATATCTTATCTATTGCTACGACAAAACGAGTATTGAGGGTAGTAAATGCAACTGATAATGTGCTTTAGGCAATTTTCTAGATACTCTCCAAAATTACCCTTCTGATCCCTCGTCCACACGCATCCGGATATGTTTGGAAAGGCATCTTTTGTTTATCCATATAAAAAACATTCGCTTCCACACGAGAAACGTTTTGAAAAATATCCCCGTCCATACGGAGACGCTGCTACATGCAAACTTCGATGTTTGAACTTCTGTAAAAGAAAACTGACAAGCAAAAATGCCCTCCCGTGATCCCCAAAGATCCGTGCGTATGCTCTGAGACGCAGTAAAACAGGAGTATTTGAAAAAAACAACCACGGCCCCCTGAAAAGCAGTTTCTGATCAACTGATGGGGCTACCGTGTTTAAAAAATGAAAATGAAATGTAAATCAATGCCGTGACGTCAGCATTATCGAAAAGCTCTATTTTCACCCGTCCACACGACAACATGAACACGGCGTTTTCATAAGGATGGAAAGCGTTTTCGAAATGCTTCGTGTTTGGTGACCCAAACGCCGTCTACGTGTGGATGCTAACCCAAAACGAATAAAAAAAGATGCGTTTTCAAAAATATCCGGATATGTGTGGATGGGACCTGAATCTTTCCGATTTACCACCGACCAAAGTTTTGAAACCTAACAAAAATGTCAAAAATACTTCACTCTTGTATCGATTAGTAAATCAATTTTGATGTTTAAAGTGCAAGCAAATTTGTTATTATGATTTCAAACAAAGGGACATCTTTTTAAATACCCTGAAGATAAACCCCTGGAAGAAGGCACTTCTCTATGAATGTCTGCAGCGTGTGCGTGTTTAGTACCACTCAGCCATGACTTTTTCGTACTCTTTGTCATCAATGAATGGCTTGTCTAATGACCTTAAAAAGTAACAGAAGAAACAGAATGTGATCAACGAGCACCACAAAGTACCATATCTTGAATGATTTAGCGCATGCCTCAAAACGCTGTCAGTCGACACTTTTCCATGGCTGGTGCATGAAAGTTCTTTGGTTTATTCAATGAATATTCAACCTAATCCTAGTAAGCATCGTGCAACGATGTAACGACTCTCCTATCGAGATTCTCTACGTAGATTACCCAAAATACGAATCTTATCAAACAAGGCTGCGAGAAAACTGCAGGAAGTGTGCGATTAACCAGTGGCAGTGGCGGAATTCTCGTATTGCCTTGTTTTGGAAATTTCAGTCAGCTGATAAAGATGTATACGTACCTGATCATAATATCACCGCAGAAGATACATTCAGATGCAATGACGTCATCTAAATCATTCTACAGGGAAGGATAAAGAAAATGGCTGGTTTAGTCGTTTGAAATCGACTAATCGACTAATACATGATGTATACATCTAGTCGACATATAGTGTATACATACATTCAATACAACTGCAACAACACAACGCAATGCATGGCCTAAGGAATACAGACAGAGAGGTAGAGATGGGGGTCTGTGTAACTGATAGAAGATTCAAGAGAAATTTAACAAAGTTAACTGGCATGTACGATTAAAATTTAGTGCATATGTATGTATTACTGAATCGTGCAAGTATTACTGAACCATTCTCCGCCACCTGTGCTTCTGCGAGATAAACAAAATCAGTCAAACCTTGAGTTGTTCTTTTGATGTCGCATTGACAGTGGATATAGTTCCAGTTGTCGTTGACATTGATGTTGCAGTCACCTGTGTCAGCTTAGCTCTAATTTCTTCCACTTTTCGCCTGAGTACATAAACAAAACCATTTATTTGCCTTCTTGCTGAGGAGGGTTCCTTAAACCATTTGAAATGCATGATCAATCATTGTTTGCAAAATGTTTGCCAAAGAACATCAATCCTCCAAAACTTATCTAAGCAACAATTTAGATACTGAACTAGAGATAACGATTGTCACTGAGTGCTGCGCATTGTATTGTTTGCACAAATCCATTCCCTGGCTTCCGCAGTAGAGATGTGATGTAAATCCTCTTTTGTTGCCAATAAAATTGAATTCCAACCATTCCGATGCCATTTCAAAAGCCACTGACCGAAGTCACCTTGCAAAATTGTTGGAAACAGACAGAAAAACAAACAAGCACTGAGAATTGATCAGGTCTAGCGATGCCACTGCGCAGGAATAGATGGCTGGTTCGCAGCAATGAAACAGCATAAGTTCGGGAATGCCCTTGTCGCTATTCAGGGGTTATGAACGCTTATAAAAACAGACATTGCTAACAACAAACAAAACACACATACCTAAAACGGCACAAAGATAAAAGCGGGAGATCGCGAAAGAAAAAAAGCCCTGAGACAAGTAGCGCAAGTGACGCAAAATAAGAACAAGCTTCATAACATTCTCTTGATAACGAGTATACGCTCGAAACGTCGTGTTTTTAATATTTACGCTTCATTTGGTACTTTAATAATTTATTTATAACGTTATCGCTTAATTACCATAGTACCACACGCCACAACATATTTTTAAGCTTCATAACAGTTTGTGACGATGGCAATTACGCGATGAGCTATTGCTATTGTCTTAATAGTAATGATCACATAGTGCAGCAGGAACAATGGAATCTTGTACACTGCAATGCATCTATCTTTTGACATGCGCAATCCGAAAAGGAATCATCATTTCATGTTCATTTACCTCCAAGTTCTGGATCAAGGCTCCTTCCATTTCTCAGCTTCTATTAAGATATGAACTTTCGTTTATTCTCCCCCGGAATATTGCTCATTTCAAATGCGCGAAAAAATACAACTTTCAGATGAAAGCCCGTTTCCCTCAATGCATGACTCTTTTCTATGGATTACCAATGATTTTGTAGAAATATTTCTTTCTAGCAAACCCCCCTAAAACTATCAAGATTTGCGTTTAAGATTGCAAAAAACAGACTAATATGAGCAAAAGACAGAAATAGCTTGACATACAGACCTTTGTTTATCTTTCAAATGAAGCAATACCTGCAAGAAATATGAAAAAATAAAGGTTACAAGAAAGCAAGACTTTGCTCGCGATATCGAGTTCTGAAGAGCAAGGGGGTCAAATAATGTTCCTTAGATATACTGGAGCGAGGAAAGAAGGGAAATATCAAGTAAAGCTTAGCAAGGCACGATATTCATACCCTATCTTCAGTATTTGCTGCGTCCAGTAAGGCCAAATTTTCTAAGACAACAGCATCAGCTGCTTTAAAGGGGCGGGGTCACATAATGCAAACAAACTTCTTTCGAAACGATGATTTTTCAGGATATTTGATAGTCCATATCGCAGAGATTTTCCACTGCTTTTCTCAAAATATAGGTGTTATTTTAAAGATGAATTCTTTAATTTTCTAGAGAAATAAACCAAACAGTCATACGTTGTAGGATTGCAGAGATATTGGTGGATTTTTAGAAGTAACTTTATTGTGGATTCACCCCATCCACCAAAATCTGAGCGGAACACAATGGCCACGTGTGGGAAACAATATAGATCGTAGAGATAACAGGTTTTTTACGGTCACGTGACCCTGCGCCTTTAATTCAAATCCATTAGTGATGACAGGCAAACATAATTAATTCAAAACAAACAAACAAAGCTGCACAAATTGTCTTGAGATCAGCATGGCAAACTGTCACCACGTGCACAAGATAGGTGGCTTTCAAGACAATCTATGAGTGGAGAACGAGAGGGAAAGGAAAAGGATAAATCTAACGCTCTGCCTAGTGGATTTTGTTTATTTGATTTAGGGGCGGAAAAGTAGTTCTTTCATTTAAGTTCTGAATACGCAAGAATCGTATAATGCCTTTTGCTCCGCTTCTGAAGCAAACGAACAATATCTGGTCCAAAATATCTAAAACATATTTAGATTTAACCTTCTTCTTTCGTTATAAACTCGTGCCCTCTCTTAACTACCATATTTCGCGGGCACAAAGCGACAGTTTGCCGTAATGGCTCCAAGCAAATTTACGGCTTTGTTTCTTTAATTCAGATTGTCTGCAGTCGCTAATTGCTTTGAATCGGTGGTGTCTATCAAAAGCAGCTGATGCCATTGCCTTACGATCTAGTCTAAAACACCACACCAATGGAACACCAATGAACACCAATGAACACCAATGAACACCAGTGGAACACCAATGAACACCAATGAACACCAATGAACACCAGTGGAACACCAATGAACACCAATGAACACCAATGAACACCAATGAACACCAATGGAACACCAATGAACACCAATGGAACACCAATGAACACCAATGAACACCAATGGAACACCAATGAACACCAGTGGAAAACGAGTGAACACCAATGCTAAAGGATAGGAATCACCGAATACTAAAAGATTTTTGATGAAAACATGTGGAAAGTCTTGAATGAAAATAAATATGAATTAAAACAGACAATTCCTCCTAAAGATTTACAAAAAACTAATCTAAACAGAGTGCTAAATTGAAAGGCAGTATGTGTAGCTACTTGGGTCCAAGTCTGCTAGCAAGTTGCTGAAATTTAGTGAACAATCTAATCAAATTCTTATATTTTCTCATCTATATTACCTAAATCTTTTGTCAAAATTAATTTCCAGGTGGCTAACTAGATCTCGAAGTAGGTATATAAATAAATGCGATTAATTTAAAACTCTGCATAATGCAAGTTCAATCTTGAAGAATTGTGGAGGATTAAAAAGGTCTTGCAGGGGACATGCATCAAATACACAAGCAAATTTTCTGACGCCGTTGGGACACCAACCCCTATGCTTGTGTAACAAAATACAATTCGAGTCAGGGCTGACCATTTTGAATTCAGCTGAAGCAGGAAACTTCCAACCATGGTTTACAATGTATCTAAAACGTTTGTTCTTTGGCCCATACAGTACTCATGACTCATCTGTGACAGTTTCTTGGGGCCCTCATTTCTGTGCATATTAAAATCAGAACCGGATGAAACAAGAGTGAAAGGGTTATTTTGGTACAGGCGTAGCTTGCTATTTCAAACATTTCCACGGAATCGTCCTTTGGCTTTTTTTTCTCAAGGAGAACTTCTCCAATTCGAAAATTTGTGTGGTTCATATTTCTGTTTTACACCGGTATTTCTTTACTGATGTAAAGAAGTACCGGTACTTGATGACCGGTAGTTCTTTAGCGAAGATAGGCCTGTGAAAACAGAAACAGGACTCTAAAAACTGCTTTTGTTGACGTTCGCCAATCAAAGAAATATCATGTAGTTCTTACATGTTGAATATTTTACAAGTAACTCAAGAATGAAAACAACAAGGAAATCTTATGGAATAAGCGAACAATTTTTTGGCCTTTTCGATATATATTGTAACTGTATTAGTTGCGTGTGCACCAATTAACCAGCACCTGATGAGAAAATACGTCATCTTCAAAGTGATGTTATTTTGTCTTTCAGTAGCATGATTTTGCGTTTCAGTAGCACGGTGCTAAAATACAGCAAGCCATTGGTCTCATCCCTTCCCTTTCCTTGTTCTGTTCCGTGTTTCGCAGTTGTGCTCGAGGTCGAGCACATCAAGTGCAGTTGCAAATTCCTTGTTAATTTTGAATGCGAAATTGATCTCTGTGGAACAAACGGAATACGACTGTCCTATTCTAACCTTTTCATTTCTTTTCAAAATGGATTAAAATATTTTCCTTTGATATGATGTTGCTCGGATAACTAGTACCTGCCCTGAGCTGATTCGAAAAGAGCCCAGAAACGGTTCAAAGACTTCGAAAGATTTAATGACATCACTGCACCTTCCCAGTTTATGTCTTATCAAACAAGGAAACATTTTCTGTTTGAGCATTGGAAACGACATCATAATTCGCTCACTCAAAATTTGAGGGACAAATTAAGAAACTTCTGTAAGAAAAAGCGAAAATTTTCTGTATTCCATTGGTAAATCATTGGTGTTCCATTGGTGTTCATTGGTGTTCCATTGGTGTTCCATTGGTGTTCATTGGTGTTCATTGGTGTTCCATTGGTGTTCATTGGTGTTCCACTGGTGTTCATTGGTGTTCATTGGTGTTCATTGGTGTTCCATTGGTGTTCATTGGTGTTCATTGGTGTTCCATTGGTGTGGTGTTTTAGACTAGACCTTGCCTTACAACCTCTATCCTTGTTGTTGGGTGAGTGTTGCCTTCAGTTTACTAATAGTGCTAGCCCAGGCGGGGGGGGGGGGACTCCCTATTAGTAAGTGACGAGGGGTCAGACATTTTTTAGGTTAGTAAGACGTTGTCTAGCGTACCTTTGGTTCGCTATTTGGTGCATAATCAGTAAATTTTTGGGGTTGCTGATGAGAAAATTTGATTAGGTGAGCGCTAGGCTGAGTTTTTCACCAAAATATTGCAGCGCAGTTGCCGAAAATGCTATAAAACCTTCAATATTCATTTACAATGAAGCTATTAGTATATTTTGGGGGTCTACAAATGTCCTAATTTCAGCAGATTTTTGAGTCGAGTATATTTTTGGGGTCTAAAGTGTCCTAAATTTAGTATATTTTTGGGTTTGTCAAAAAGAAATTGTGTCTGACCCCCGTCACATGCCAATAGAAGTCCCCGCATGGGAGTGCTAGCAGCTGTCTGGAAATGATAGAGGTTAACAAGACGAACGAAAATATAACCAAAATGCGAGGATCGTTTAATAGAACACTCCACACCTTCTAAGTTCGAATTCGAAAAAATTCTGAGTGCAATTAAGTTCGATTAAGTATTCTTTAAACTTAGCTGATCTGCAACGTTTTCATAACGCGACTCATTCGACTTGAATGAACCAAGCATTTGAAAATTCTGTGCGAAACTATAACTTCGGTTACAAAACAGTGGAAAACGAAAAGATATCGAACAAGTTAACAACTATCCTGGTACCTCAAAGTTGCTGAAAGAAACCTTGCGGCATTACAGTGCTCTGGTTAAGATGGCTAGAAGTTCTGACAGTGGAATAGCAATCGCAGAAGCTTGTAAACTGGAGACACGAGGAGAGGACAGTAAAGTTGAAATCATCACGAAACTTTGTGAAATGATTAAGAAAAGAGAGAATATGTTCAACAGCTGTAAGTAGAGTACTGTCGCCCTGAATGGGTCTACCTAATCACAAAACGAACTGATCTTCTTACTAAAGTACATGACTCTTCAAAATTTTTTCTTCTTGGATGTAGATTTCATTTCCTTGCCAATTGTTATTTCTAAGCCAAAAACATTTTCATTCACGTTTCCTCTCAAAACAGTGGCTAACATCAGCAGCAGTCAAAACAATAGCTTGCCTCAATTCTCGCCCTGAATGGGTCTAAATATTGTCAGGGCCTCGGCAGAGAAACTTTGCTAGCAGAGAAGCCAGGAATCTCGCTACAGTTTCTACATTGAATGGACTTTAAGAAAATGTGTATGGCATTGACATTCTTGACAACACAAGAGTTTAGAAACAGATCCGGCTTTTCCTGCGCCGATGAAGCTCAAACTTACGTAAAACTCAACCGTTGTGGTAATTCTCAAAGTGAAGAGACACCAAAGTTGATGAAACTCTCAAAATGTATCAAAATAAGTACAGAAGCACCCTTTCTTTCTAAATTGATGCAAAACCGGCACATATAAACTTGGATCGCTACGTGGAGTCGATTGAAAAGAATAGACCCATTCAGGGCGAATTTTTCCCGATCTATTTGCCGCTTGAAAATACTCATATATCGGCAACAAAAATTAGCAAGATGTTTCGATAAATGCTAGAATTAACTCTTAAAAGGTTGGTATGAACTGTGAAACAGGTTAACTGGACATCAAATGCACAAAAGTGGAAAATATACAGGCTGACCCATTAAACCCAATATCAACGCGAAGGGAAGATTTGACGAATCTTAAAGTCCACAAAAGATAGCCTTGCTGAAAAGCTTCATATTTTTGGAAATATCGCCTTCAATAAAACACAAGGCAAATAATATCATAAAGAAAAGTGCCAGCAAAACATTTTCATTGGGGTTTTGCAAAATATCAAATCCAGGAGCCTTGTATTTTACGTTAAAGGAAGAGCGTGTGATTCTGACGAAAAACGGCATTGGACCCATTTAGGGCGAAAGTACTCTATGTCAAGTTTTAAGTAGATAAACGAGTTTAAGAGAAGCTTAGCTGAGGAAAGCGGTGGACGGTAAGGGTGGACGGCAGGGTAATGAGGGAGGACGAACGCAATTTAGCGGGTGGCGCTAAATTGTATATTCCTTCTACAAAATATTGAAGTGAGCCCTAACCCATAACGTAACCCTAAACCTAAATAAACTCCTAATTTACCCTAACTAACCCTAACTTACTCAAAACCCTTATCTAAAACAAACCCTAACCCTTATTGTATGACATTCAACAACACAACATTCGAATGCCACCCGCTAAGCTGCACTCTAGCCCAGGAGGGACATATCAGGCAGCGGGATAGATCAGACATTTTTAGCTTTCAATAGCCAGTACCATCCTTCATACATTGATAAAACGAAACGAAAATGCAGGTGAAGCTTTCATGGTAATAGCTCTTCCATTCCCTCATTCCGTTTTCCTTATCATTTCGATCCTTTCATGCATGCTACTTTAAGATATAATGTGACAAACTGGAGATTATTGATGCAAAATAACTTTTGCATAAACCAAAGTGGGAAAGTAATAATCATCTAAGCTTCAGCTAAAATCTGCTCTTGTTTTTGTATGGTATGAGTGTATGAGGAATGTTCATACACTCATACACCTGTTCGTACTGTTTCCTCACAATTTGAAAACAATGCGAAAACCCAGACATTACATGATTCAAAGTTTGAGGCAGTGTGGACTGAAGTACAGTAGAAAACCGCATAAAAGAACCTAGGTTTTTCTTGGGCAGCCTGCATAGGTTCTTAATCAAGTGGCTGTTATTCTAAATTCCAGCCTGCCAGGTTCTTAAAGAGGTTCTTATATACAGCACTCACCTTGCACACATTAATACTGTTTTCAGCACAAGAAACTAAAAACTTTTTGAGAATTTCTTTAGAATTCTTGAAAACATTTTTAGGGTAGAATTATTGCTAAAAATCTCATAGTCTTTTGTACCACTGAAGAATTCTGATCGCAATGTCAAGAATTCTTGAAAGTTCTGATGAATTCTGAAGACATGAAACCTGTTATATAAGAGCCTCCCCCAGTGTCAGCCTCTAAGAGGTTCTTATTTAGGGGGTTTAAAATATTGAATTTCAGCCTCAAGGTTCCTATAATAATAGGTTCTTTTATGAGGGTTTCTACTGTAGACACACGATTAAAATTCTCCAGGGATTGTCTTTTGTACCGATTTAGGGTGGAAATTGCATCAGTATTTGTCTGATTCTTAGCCAATTGAAAGATTTCCAAAATATGGATCTTCCGAAAACTTTCTTCTCGAGAAACACTCGAAAAAGGAAAAATCTAGCAGTCTCATTTTCATTTCATTTCATTTCATTCCGCTTCATACATTTAACTAAGGAGAGGGGGGGGGGCAGTGGCATTACAAGTATTGGCATTCAAGGGGCCCTCCCATAAAATAAAACTGAAATTGAATAGACAGTTACGCTAAAGATGGTGGCAAGGAACTTTATACCAAGATGCACTGCTTTCTGATTACAAATCTTCAACGATTCGATTAAAGAACGCAATGTATCTTAGTAAAAAGTTCCTCGCCGGCATCTTTAGCGCAATCGTCTACTACAAAATATTTACCCGGAAGAAAACCTATTTGTAATCTAAAATCCCATTTTCAAGTAAAAAAATCTACAATTGAAATAAACATGAAAATGGCGACAACAAAAGGAAACCAACAGATGGCAAGTAAAATGCATGCTGGATGAAACAGAACCTTTGAAGCTTGATAACAACTCTTAGGAGTAAAGCCTGCACGCAGCTTTCTCTGATTCTTACTCTTGCTAGTTTCATTAATTATTCCAACTGTAGCATTCTGATACCACAGGAAATGACGTCAATAGCCATTACTGTCAATGCCTACAACATATAATTGTTAATTCAATTTATGTTCAGTGCAGCTCGAATAGTGTGTGAGTGTGTGCATGGTCGCCCTCTTGCGGTTTACCCCGAAATGGGAAATATGACACCAACTATCCATGAATACACACTCTCTCTGCAAATCATCCTCATTGGCTCTCCAAAAATGCAAAGTTTATATTTCAGCTACAACGGCTCCAGAAGCGGCGAAATATTCGGAATTTCCACACAAATCGAAAACAGACAAAATCTAACTTTGATTTATGTAAGTAATTTGAGTAATCATTCCAACAATCTATGAATACACGCTCTCCTTGCAAAACATCCTCTTTGGCTCTTCAAAGATGGCCACTCTACAATTCAGCCACAATGGCTCCAGAAGTAGCACAATAGTCAAAATATTCACATAATTTAAAATAAACAAAATCTAATTCTAGGTTATTAAATTACCAACTTCGTCCCCAGGGCTTTTTGACATAATGACAAAAGGCCCTGGGGACGAGGTTGGTAAATTACTTGACTAATTATTCCAAATCTTCATGAACACATTGTAAAATGCCAAATTCCTTCCTTCCTTCTCACTACCTCATCCATGGAACTATGAAATATTTCCTCCGTAGAAGCATGCAGCTGCGGTAATGAAGCACAACTAGCCGTTCATGCTCTTTGGTGTCACCGGCAGAAATGACGTAATATTTTCATTGTAGATATCAAATGCGAAGCAGAAACGACTGGAGTAAGTAATGCAGAAAACAAAAGGTTGTTGCTGTTGTTGAAAAAGATGCAGACATTGTACAAAGAAAAATCAAAGCAATACAGTGAACTAAAACTGGAGCTAGAAGAGGTTAAAGCAGAAAGGGAAAGACTTAAGATGGCACTAGTGGTGAAAGAAGATATGATAAGCAAAGAGGACATATTATGGAAACAAGCGAGAAATACCCTTGACACCGATCTTGAAGATACATGCTTCGAGAGATTACAAGAAGTTTTCGGAGGGATACTAAACATCACTGATACTGCCGAGCAGAACAATAACGTAACGGAAACTGATCAAAGAATTCTGGAATACATAGAAGGTGCACATGTCAAAGGAACAGCTTTGGATCATCATTGAAATGACAATAGATGATCGTACTAAAGATTGCGTCAGAGCAATGGATCTTTCAACCATTTAAAACGAGATCTGGGACGAGAAATAGTTTCTTACTGGGTGAGTAATAAAAGTTAAAATGTTTGGCGGGCTGTTGAATAAAAAGTGTGCGGACGATTTTTAAAACTAAAGTTTTGGTCTATGAACCAAATGCTGACTTAAATCATGCTTAAATGTTAAAATTTTGTTCGATAATATCACTGATCTTTTTGATCCAAAACTAATCAAAATGCTCGTAGAGAATTGATGTTGGGAACAAAAATTCCACTTTCACTTCAGGTCCATGATTTACTTGCTACTGACAATTAAATTCTATTTCTGAAGCTAAAAATTGTATCAAATCTAAATTTCAATGGCAGGTAAATCATGGACCAGGATAGAACGTGGAATTATCACTTCCATACAAACCCCCTTTCCAGTATTTTTTCTATTTATTGGTCTAAAAGATGAGTGGTTCTGGCAAACAAAATTTTGACATCTGAGTTAGCCTGATAGATTAACAATTTCGGTTTGAATATCGGCCATAAGCCTTTAATTCCCAAGTCCCCATAACATTTTAACTTTATGTACTCACCCAGTCAAGTTACTTCTTACGTCCGTAGATAAGGTGCTTAGAGTTGCAAAGATATATATGTGGGGTGGGGGCAAAACGAGAAGTTTTAGCACATTGATGCCTTTTTGACTTAGGGCATCGTCGGGGAATTACTTCGATTAGACTCTTGTTTCAACTCCTCTTAAAATAAGACTGTGTTTCAAAGTCATATTCTGACGACGTCTTAAGTCAGGAGGCCTCAGATGGCTACCTCATCTTGTTCTTTGCATCTGAATCTTTCAGACTTTAGTCACAAAAGTTCGATTGCTTGGCGATAGAATTTCTATCACCATAGTGGACATTCGAAAATTCGTCAGATTTCTGCAATATGAATGAGAATATCGCTCGATCCAGACTCTGTTGTAGAAGAGTTGAAAGATCTACTGTAAACATGATTCCATACTAAGTCGACTAGTGAAATGACCGAAACTCTTAAAGATGCAAAGGAGCTCACAAAAGTTCTCTGACGCTATCTTTAGGGCAAAGGTATATTGCTTTAAGTTTACTCTATCTTGTGCGTTACATACCGGGTGTCCCAAAAAAAAGTTCCGACGTTTGATGGAACACAGAGAAAGAGTGTTTGAACCTAACGATTTCTATTCACTCTAGTTACATGCTAGACATTTCAATTTAAAGTTTGGCATATTGTGGGACGAAATTAGTCATCTGAAAGTGGAATCATGAGCTCTAACATTTCATGTTCATGCTCAAGACAAAACCAGAGAGATTTGTAGGGCATCCTACCTCATGGTGGTAAAAGGGGACTCCCTCAAAGACCAACGCATACACTGAATTAACAATGCGTTCATTACCTTGACAAGGGGCAAGGTTTCTACTCACTGGAGTACAATCAAAGAAAAGACCATTTTCCAGTTAGTGTGGAATTTACGGAGAGTGCGGAAATTCTTCTGTTAGCTTCCAATGCTTTTTAATTGTGTGAAAAGGCACCGGCTCGAAATCATTTTGTGGACTGTCTTGGGACAAACAGTTTGCTGCTTTTATTGTTGCATTATGCCAACTGGGAATTTCGAATGGGAGTTTCACAGTTCCACAGTTTCACAGTTTCTTTTCTTTAACTAAAATAGCTCTCAGCTCCTTGTTCGGCGTGCCATATAATGCAAAATTTTATTCTCCGGCTTTGTGCAGCTTGAATTGAGTGGTAAAAAGTACAAACTTAGTATGTTCCCCCGAGACCTATTCCCTATCGGATTCGATTTTCAGACTTTGATTTGAATGTGCTCAATGAGCAGAACTCTTGTTCGTCGTCTGTTGCTCATCCGGAGATTCCCCCTTCATTGCAATGATGAAGGAAGGCGTACAATCTCTCTGGTTTTGCCTTGAACATGAACACGGAATGTCAGAGCTCATAATTCCATTTTCAGATTACTAATTTCTTCTTAAGATATGAAAAACTTTAAGTTGAAACGTTTAGCATTTCACTAGATTGGTTAGAAATTGCCAGATTCAATACTTTTTCTCTGCGTTTAATCAAACGCCGGAACTTTTTTTTGGGACACCCGGTAGTTACTTGAACGTTGAATATATTAAAAAATTTCCAACACAAACTCCTTTGCTTTTCACTACAAAAACGATTCCTGCTTACAATTCTATCCAGGTCTTCTTCGCACTGAAAGACTTCTGTGATTAACGAGCGATAGATACAATACTTACTATTGATGGCATTAGCGAGGAAGAGCCATTGGTAGGCTTTGAGGAACGTAGTTGTTCGCACGAGTTCAATTCCAGGCATAATCTTAATTACGCTGGGTGCTCCAAATAAAATGCATAGAAGTTTGCAAGCCTGTCGCTCCAAAAGTATTTACCGGATGCAATAAACTGATACAGCTTATGTAGCTAATATATCAACTTAAATGCGAAGGTTTAGTTTAAAAAATCATTCAGACCTAATATGTCAGGCGCTTGAATAAGAAGGGTTATCTCAAATCCTTCAAAGCAGGCTAAAATTTTAAGACGGATCATTTTTATAAAAGTGCTTATAACTTGATAGCGATAAGACCTATTTTCACCAACTGAACTGTCTCATTTAAGTTGATATGTAGGCAGTCTTTACGGGCAATTTGCGGTCATATTTAACTATTCAATGAAACTAAAGCGACAGATACAGATGCACTTGCAGTAATTAGCCCTGGTCCTCCTCGGAGGCCTTGGTTTCAAGGCCAAGTCCATTTCAAGCTAATCTTGATGTGAAAACTTGTTTTGGACGCTCGGGGGATATACTCATATATTTTTCCGTACGCAGACGTGCCGCTTAACATAGTATCATTTTCAGAATTTCAACGCCGGGACAGGGTATCATTTTTGTACAGTCGGCTCCATGACAGAGTCAATATGGTTGCACTGTCGACAGACTTTCTTGTTATGCTCAGCATATTCTTGACGTACCGTCCAAATACGGGGGGGGGGGGGGGGGCACTTGGTCTATGAACATACATGGAGATGCTGCTGAAAAATGTGAAAAACCGCCCTTTTCCAGAATTAAATTTCTGAAAATGATACCGTCTCCCGGAGTAAAATTTTCGAAAACAATGCCCTATCCTTGGGTTTCTTCAACAAGATTTGCACTTCTTGTGAATTTGTAAGAAATCTGTGAGAAAATGGGGAATGTTAGCATCCAAACGATTTAAGTAACATTCGCGGAGTGCAAATGGCCTACAACGACGTTCCGGAGTCAATAATGCAAATACTCTTCCTCTTCGTTTAAACCCCTAAAACCACCATAGGATCATTGCCTGATGCAGGGTTCCCTTAGGCATCAGTGAATGGGACACAAGGCTGCTAATACCTACTGTACCAATAATTGAAAATATTTGGCTTACCTCACTTATCAAGCAGTCAGAATGGAAAACATGGGAACATGGAAAGAAATAGAAGGATCTTGTCAGCAGCGGATATTGACATATTGCGCATTTCTCTTGAGCTCCTATCGTTCCATATCTGAAAAACAATGCAAGCATGAAACATCATCGTGTAGGATATCCATATGAACACTAATTTCATGCGAAGGAAATGAGAAAAATGTCAACTGGGAGGTCAAGAACATAGATCAAGATCTTGAGGACAAATAATAACACCTCGGTCAAAAGATTTTATTTTTCACTCTGTTCTTCTCTTGACATTTGATCTCAAATTCGAGCGTAATCGAGCAAGGATGGCCAAATGATTCGATTTTACACTCAACTTTCCATAGCGCTGCTTTCAAATGCTAAAGCGCACCAGATCCAAAACTCAGAGATTCAAAAGGATACATTGCTGCACGTTCTTTCACTCGAATCCTCGATAAGGTGGCCAAATGATTCCACTCTCGCTCGACAATACCCTTTCACTCGACTTTTTTTATATCAAGATCAAACTTCACCCTACATCACTCAACTGCATTCGACTGGACTCGACTGGACTCGAGTGGAATCGATAAGATTCGCTCGACAAGGTGGCTAATTCACTCTATTTTCCAATCGACTTTTTTTCGAGTCAAAAATGAGTGAAAAATTGAATCGTTTGGTCGGGGTTTACTAATAACATTGCATATTGCATGATTCAATCATACAAATCCACGGTTAGAAGATCGTACCGCGCAATTAGGCCATTACTGGTTGCCAACAAAGGTACATTCAAGTCAGTTGTATTGAATCTAAGCGTCATGTTTGAATAAATTGTATGCCAAATAGCTGTTTAACAAAACATTTGAAGTCAAAGTATCACGCAATACATTGACTTTCAAGTGAATACCTATTTCTGATTTCATGAATTTCAGATCGGACAACTCTTGCACTGTCTGTAGCATCCTGTATTGGGGAAAAACGAGACAGTTGAATATAAAAATTGCTGCATCGATTCGTGAAAGGTACACATGGACAAGAAAAAAGCTAACATGCAAAATAAACACAACAGATTTCGTTTTCGAATGCGGTTTAATCCATAAGATTTAATTACCTCAATTTCAACTTCAAGAATCATCTGCAGATAACACGACAAATGGAATGTAATGTATTCAAATATTACAAAAATGGTTAGCAGCATTAATGCCTGCGAAAACAATAAGATGCATGGTAGTGAAGCATTGGTGCCAAATCTTCAGAAGCGATTTGAAAAATGGCTATTGAACCTTCCTTTTGTTTTTATGACTTAACGGGAACCTCGGGTAATTTGCTATGATTCTACTTGAGGGATTTGAGATACTTTCATCATTTCTAGAATTAAAGCGCCTTATTTGCTTCAAACGGTTTGAGGTTGTGATGTCATCAAATCACTATATCGTAAACCAGAAAAACGAAAGATTTCTGCTCAACGCCATATTGTAAACCACAAACTATACTATTTGTGGAGACTGTGCTCTTTTCCTCCTTCAGTTTGGGATTTGTGATGACTTATTTTTGACAGTTCTTCATGAATAATTTCCATAAAAGGACAGCGCTGTGATTCGCAAAGTTATCAAGATACATTAAGATATCAAAATTCCCAAAAAGGACTATAGCAAAGTACCTGATGTTCCCTATCAGTCAGCTATCATATCAAATGGAAGACTCAATGACCTGACTATTGTTCCAATCTTCCTTAACATATGAAGCCTATGCCTCGCACTGTCGGCAGTTAACGTGCATCAAAGGTAAATAAACAGATAAGCAAGAAATACCTGCATATCATTTTTCAGTTGATCGATGTGCTTGTTATATTCTTGCAATGATTTGCAAATTGCCTCCTTTAAGAAACAAATATTTGATGATTGCAAACGTCACACAAGACCACTTTTCGTCTGATGGAGTGAGTTAATGGAGAGAGGGGGACTTTGGTACGTCTAGTGGCCATTGTCTTTTGACCAAGGATTGATGGTAGGCTTATTGTTTTTATTGTATCCACTGATAGATAAATGCGTGCAAAATGATGACAAGACCATTTAATGCTTCACCAAAAAGAGAAAAACAAGGATTGGGACGATAATTATGATTTTCATATTCAAAAAGACTTCCCAGTTTATCGAAAATTCTAGGTATGAT
Source organism: Aurelia sp. 3 sensu Dawson et al. (2005) (assembly GCA_964020215.1). Classification (NCBI taxonomy): domain Eukaryota; kingdom Metazoa; phylum Cnidaria; class Scyphozoa; order Semaeostomeae; family Ulmaridae; genus Aurelia; species Aurelia sp. 3 sensu Dawson et al. (2005). Next base: position 11,766,798 of record OZ026593.1, on the reverse strand, counting down.
TTGACATTCCAAGTATAGAATAAAGCCAAAACCGATATATTATTGTATTGATGTTTGACTAACCAATTATCCATTTGTCACTGATGTTTCGAAGCGAAGCGATCCGAACCATTTAATGAACATTGACATTTGGATCAGAGCACTCTTCTCATCGTTCGTTCACGCTCCTTTGGAATATATACAATAAAACGCCTGTTTCGATCTTGCAATTTAACACAAAGGGATTAATAAGGTTCACCTTGAACTGATCAATTGTGACGAAATCGGGGAAGAACGGTAGGATATCCTCTATTTTTAGTAAGGTACATTCATTCAGCAACTCCATTGCTCTGCAAAACAATGAGAAGACATTCTTAACAAAGATAACTGAATGTTGTGGGAATTAATCTTTACTTGAAGGTGATGTGTCTGTGTAAATACAGCTGTGTATACACAATGTCAAAATATGCTGACAAGATGCCGACGAAGAGCCTCAAACAGCGCACTGTGCTTGGTAGAATTTAAGTGATCACATGCAAACTATGGATTGGATTTCATAACGAGGCTGCTTGCTGTGGTTCAGCTCTAAAAGTGCAACCGCAAGTAAGTTATCAGTCCGCTTGTATTCGCATGCTCCTCCCTCCCGCAAAGCTGTTGTACTTACATGGACACATTGACACATTGCATACATGAAACTTTGACAGAGATACAAGGGATACCATCGTAATGTAGACAATACCGACACCATTAGAAAAAAAGGCGCAACTAAATTATTAGCTAGCGTTCACACGATACAGAAAAGACTTGAATTTACATTTATTGACCTACCTTCCAATATCCAGCTGGCTCTCTACGACATGTCTAGCTACTTTGAGCCACAGTTTCTTTCTTAATACGTCATCATCTTCTGGTTTATCAGCATATATCTTTGCCTTCTCTATATCCACCTGCAATAAAAATAGTACCTTCGGACAAGAAAGTTTCAGAAAAAATTCTCCCTCAAATGTTTACGGTCCGAAACTCGTGTATGTTGTTGTAGATCAGAAGCAACCCTGCTTTTTTGCTTCACTGAGAAGCAAATCACAGCACAGAGAAGATACAGAAAGCATCAAGGAGCTCCAAGACAAAAGATTCTCACGAGATTCATTAACTGAATAGCATGAATAATGTTTGCAAGTAGGCAAACAAGTCAAATTTAATAAATAACGAATGGAATGATCTTTCAGATCAGAGAACAAATATTTTCAGGCATTTGAGAGGATGCCAGCCAATACAGTGCATAGAGTGCCACGTTCTGCGGGGTCACCTAAAGAGAAACTTGAAGATCTGGATTACATCTATAATAATAATTACTATAATAATAATAATTACTTTATTTTAGGTTGGCTTCTCGTATACCCAGTTAATTGCTAATTAACGCCAATCTACCGCAGTTTTCCTACATCACGAGATATCGAGATATCACCCTACACTTTTAAAGTTTAGTTAGCTTTTTTTCCATCTAAAATGTTACAATTGAAGGTTACAAACTACTATACTTTCTAATTACTATACGACTATACCACACTACAGGGACGATACCACAAGGAGCAACAGACAATGACTACCCGGTGGTCTTAACATAAAGAAATATCAACCTAACTAACAAAATGAATATACAACTACAGATAGCTATACAACAACGATCACCACAGTCTACAGGTAGATACTGACGTCTGTTTCATCACGTTAGATACCAGGCTTTTATAGGACTAAGGTGCCTTTGTCAGAGTATGCGTATTTGAATAACTATATAAAATATCTTACACAGATATTCAAATTCACATAATATATGCCTTGCATCAACGTGAAACAAACGTAGTACAAAATGACAAAGAGAAAGAATTAGTTACTTCGTGGCACAAGCAAATCAAAATTGTCTTACTTAAACTGACCAGTTTTGTGAATGAAATCTATAGTCAGTTGGAGTATAATTTTGTTAACGTCATCTGGGAAATCATCTAGTTAGCTTTTGAGATGCTACATAACAGTTAGCCTAAATCGGGTCTGGTTATCAGGCTATTTAGTCTGAGATTTCATTCTCGGGTCCACAATTGTTAAAATTTTCACACAAAAATAGATCTGTAGAAATCAAAGCAATTTTGAAACAGTCTTTTGGAGACTATTCGTCACTTAAAGTGACAGAGCAACTCCCAAAAGTTGGCTGGACCTTCCAACTTAATGCTAATAAAAACCTTTTGTGGCTTGTCTTTGGCATTATGAAGCTGTGAATGATGTGACTTGAGAAGTTTAAATTTGGGTCAAGCAGTATGATTGAAAAAACTTACCGTTAATGCAAGATCGACGGCTTCCTCGTATAGCCTCATGGTGCTATAAATATGCACACAAGCTTCTTGTTTCTTGTGCTCTGAGCATAACCTCAGCGCATACTTCATGTCGTAAGCAACTACATCGGAATCCTAGAAACAGGAATGGTAAGTCAAAATATCATCACTCGTATAACAAATAGCAACAACTCCTAAAGGGTGTCTTAAAACTTTGCTTGACGTTTGACAAACTGTAAGGAGATAGTGACTAAAATAACTTGCTCCATGACCCTAGTCCTGAGATCTTAAATTAATTCTGAAAGCCAGATTCTCGCAAATCTGCTGAACAATTACTGAATTTCTAACTTTTAAAGATAAAGTTGTGTAAAACTGAAACTGGAAACGCCTGTGTAACTTATTTTGCAAAACCTCTATCATTGAGGTAACAGGAGGTTTTCGAGAGTCGCATTTCTTGCTAATTTCAGAGAGAAAAAAACAGGATGCCAAAGGTAATTTGATTCTTGTCACAATCGTCAAAGTTTACAAGTGACTGCAAGTATCAAAAACATTGAATGAAAGCATGATGGCGGTGAGACCGAGTAACTTTGCTCAGCAGAATTCCTCAGCGTATTCATCAGCTTGATTTAAAAAGAGAGAAAGTTTGGTCATCAACAAATCAAGTTATTGAAGCAAAACAAACGATGGTCCTATGCTTCTTTCACTTCAAATGCTAATGAGAAGCATATTTTTCAGATCCAGCACTTCAAAAGCTGGTAACTCTGTAAACATTCAACGGATTCACAAGAATCTGGTGCCTAAATTTAAGTTAAGATCTCAGGTACACGGTTCGCTCATCAAGGAACCTCTTCATTATTTCATAACTTTTTAATATGCAATCGAACGTCCAACAATTTCTGGAACATCCTGCAGTATATCATTGAATCCTCTATTACAAAGGATTGAAATTGAGAAGGTTATCATACGCTTTTTTACTGTCATAGCGTGTAGCAATCACAACATCATTCTGAATACTATAGGGCCCTTACTTTACTGCTGTAATTTGGACTGACGACAAAGTCCTTACTTTGGCTTCAATCACCAAATTAAAGGCATTGAGTCCGTATAAAAAGCGCTCTCATGACCAATATCGACTTTTTTCAATCACGAAACAATAGTTGTCATTTAATCCCTATTGGAATTGAACCAAAGAAATTCCTTAGGACAATGCAAGGACTAAGAAGTCTTTGGTCTCCACTGCTAACGACTTTAGCACTATTGTGCGATAATAAAGGGCAGTCAGCGGTTTGTCAGCAAATATTCATGACATCGTTAACGATATGGACTCAATTCCTTTAAGTCATATCTACAGAGCGGAAAAGAATAGGCGGTATAAGTTTTGGGCCAATGTAAAATCAGGAATCCAGAAAGTTTAGCAGAGTTCAATTCAGTTCAATAAAACAATGCAGAATGCAGAAAAGTTGCTACATACAGAATAAATCAAAATAAAGATGCCTATTTTCTAAACATGTATTTTGCACAATCTACGTAAAGCATCATGTATCTACCTTGGACTGCTAACGTAAAATTCAAAACAGAAAAAGCTGAGCAAACTGCGTGTGACGATACTATTGAAATGAGCTTACGAAAGTGAAACACAAGGCCATATGAATACACCACCTACATTTTCAAACAGGACAATTGACTGCATGGTTATTGCTAATAGCAATTACCAGCACTCTTTAGTTTGATACTTATCACGGAAGCTCTTTTAGTTTCTTAGCGAAACACGGGGACCTGAAATATCGTTGATCAAAGAAGGTAGTTTGTTCTACAGGCTAGTTGCAATTATCTACTTGAGAAAAAGTAAATTCACCTCTCCTTGTCCAATGAGGTATCGCAATAATGGTGTCTCATCTTCTAGCTTGCAATATAGTGATATCAAATAATTGTGAATAGCTTGATCTTCGTTTCGCAGATGATAAACGCAATGTTCCAGATAATCAATTGCTTCGCGAATCTGTAAGGATTTCAAATTTTGAAATACCAAAGTAGTATATTTGACAATAATACGGTTACCAATGAAGCGAATCGTGCAACAAGGTGTTCAGATGTTTATGGCAGAAATTCTCTCCGCCAGCCAGATCTCTTTGAGCTTTACATGCTACATCTACATTCCACTATACTTTCTAATTACTATACAACTATACAACACTACGGGGATGATGCCACAAGGAGCAAGAGAAAATGACTACCCTGTGGCCATGGACATAAAGGCAATCAAAAAGATAAAAATTACATAAACTAAGATTACATACTGGGATCTATTCCATATTGGATGTCAGGCCAGCAGCAGAGGTGGCATGATGCCGAACGATAGGAACCCCAGACGGGAGAACAACAACAACAGCAACTGCTGCTCCAAAGTCCCCACCATCAGGAATACTGTCGATTTGAGGGTGAATGTTCTTCGAGCTTTAGCACCGGAAAAATTGAAGCAGCTTGAGCTTCAAAACCAATCGTGTTTACTAACTGATATTCTCACAACTAAATAGCCTACAACCTGCAGACAGTTGTCAAACCATCACATTTATTCTTGAAAGGGGACGGCGAAAGGTGTTTTTAAAATCATCAAAATTTGAGTACATGGCCCATCTTTCAACTCTTGGCACGTAGATCAAAGACAAAATTATTTCCCCATTTTATACTGATCATAAGATTGGTTGCAATGATGAGCAAATTTCACTTTGCTCATGACGCCTAATTTAAAGAGAATCAGCAATGTTAAAAGTTGGCACAGACTGAGTTATAGATATAATCTATTGAATTTGATAACTTCCAAAACGTGAGGATGCAAGGTGGAGCCAAAGAAACAATAGGTGCATATGGCTGCCTGGTTTTGAAGCATACTACAAAATGTACTGATGATATCAGAAAAATTTCTGTTTGAATATTCTGGTTTTTAGTGTTGTCAAAATGTTAGAAAGAATTGCATACTTTCAATGTAGCCTAGATTATGCTAGATTTACGATTATGCTTAAATAAAAGATCAAAATTAGGTTTTTCAGTTTGTCATTTTGTAGCCTTTCAGTGACGAAAACAAATAACTGATCACAGCCTAAATTACCCATCCCAACTATTCAATCAGATCTAATTGCAGACTTTGCTCATCGCATGTAACTTAAAGGGAATCAACAGAGTTAAAAGCTGGCCAAGGCCAAGTCATAGATACAATCTGTTGAATTTGATAACTTCGAAACGTGTGACTTCACGGTGGAGGCAATGAAACAACAGGTGCGTAGGCGCTTTCGTTGGCCTATATATAGCGGCTACGAGATATAGCCATGTCTATTCCCTTTAAAATAGACTATAGTAGCTTTTATCTCTATGTCTAATGGCCTTGGGGTAGTCACAGGCACAGCCTTTTGTTCCTCCGGGTATCGTTCCAGTGGTATTGTACAGTAGTTTCGTAAGTAGTGTAGCTTGCCATATGTATTGTAATTCTTTGGTAGAATACAAAGAAAAGATTTGATCATCTTTCAATGCATTTGTATAATTGATGGAAGATCAAAAAAAGACGTTAAGATAAGGTTTAAAGTTTAGTGATTTTTTGAACGGGAATACTTTTTGGGAAACCCAAAATTAAATCAAAAGGAAAATAAAGACCATTCGTGCAACATTTTTCAAAGATTTGATGCCTAGCATAAGGCTCAAGTCTTTAAAAAGGTGGATGTAAAATACTATTATATTTTTCTTTGAATTAAAGTGCTTGAAACGAAGTCGGGGTACTTTGCTGTAAATCTGCCGTGGAAATTCTTAATTAGTTTCCAAGTGACAGCAATCATCATTTTGAGGCTGTGATGTAATCAACTTTCTGAATCGGAAACAAGAAGAGCTACACATTTCTAGTTGCCATCATATTTTAGAACTTTATATACTATGGTTTTCTTGAGGATTTTAACATTGTTCTTCAATTGGTTTAGGATTTAACCGTGATTTTCATTTTTTCAAAATTTTTCATGAATCGTTGCAAAAATAATGAAAATGCAGAAATTTTGAAAATGATCTGGTTTCCACAACAGATCTGCAGCAATGTGTCCTAAGTTCCTTTCAAGCCATTCAATTCAAGGAAAAATCTAATACAATCCTACACATACCTTTTCAAAGATTTGAAAGCTTTGAGACCTATGCTTCGATGCCTACAGCACTGTTCGCCTTAACTGTAACGCTGGTAATCTAATAGGTGAAGGTGAAGTTGCGGTTATTAGCGCCAAGCGCTGGGATCGGAGAAGTAGCTAACTGCCAAGCGAGTCCGCAACCCCTTGTCATGACGCTCAAGTGGTGGGGCCCTACCGGGTTTCGAACCCACTCCGCCTGACTGTTCTGGCTGCAAAGTCAGAGGATTACACCACTGCACCACAACACCTTACTAACGTTTTTGGCATACAATATTACGTACAACTGCTCTGGCTATTTGTCATTCGTAGTGGTACTAGCTCCATTTTTCATTTAGATTCTGACTTCTGATGTTATTTTTCAGAATTTTACGTCATTGTGTAGTGACTTGGTCACAATGAAATTTATGGGAATCCTCAGAAACAATAGCAGCCTTGTCAGCAATTGACTTAGGCCAGAAAAAATGGCACAAAGCTGCAATTTTTCTCGTCAATCGGTGCAAGATCTCTTTCTGTACAACATGTAGAAAACTCATCTGCATCTGCATTGAAGAAAGCTTTCGGGAAGACTGTGCAAACCTCATTGTTTTATTTCCAAGTGAGCATAAAAATTTAGCCTCTCATAAATCATCAATAACAGGACCAAATACGAGAAACAAGTACATTTTGGGAATCTATTAGACTTGCTCCAAGTGTATTCCGTGGTCTATCAGCACTAAGGAATATAATTACTTCTGCGTGGGCGTACACCACGAAGAGGACGCTGCGAAGGAGAAACGAACAAGAAGGAAACGGAAGTCTAGGGATCTACTCGTCAATGTCTTTCTTATCATTAGATCCGATTCTTGAAATATTTGCTTAAATTCTAACAAATTTTAAGGCATCAAGTAAAGCTGAAATAATGTGCTTATGAATTCTCCCTTGAAACTTTGCTAACCTGGCACATTCAAGTAGATTTGGGATATGACATAGAGAAACGAATTCTGCATCAATTGGCGTAAATAGCAGCTTTGCGTCATTTTTTCTCCGGTAATTGACTTGTTGATGAGGCTACTTTTTAAGGAAGATTCTCATAACCTGATAACGGGCTCAGCTCGAAACGTTGTGATTCAAAATACTCTGATCAAGGCACGATTAATTTCATTCTTGAATGTTGATTCTTGTAACTTCTTTGTGACGTTACAACACGATGAAGCAGAATTTGAAAATAGTATCGAGGTTCGGAATCTACATTAAAAATTGTTCCATTAATGCAGCTATCATTTTATTTCCCCGACCCTCCACTCCGGGATAGGCGGGGCCGATGCGGGGCTATTCGCCTCTTGTTCACTAAAAAATTGGCCCCGGGGAGCGGGGACACCCAAGGCGATTCGCTTCTTCAAAAGCTTCTCGGATTCACGTTGAAATTTCTAACATACTATGAATTCCATTTGTCCCCCGCACAACACGGCGGAGCTTTGACCGGGGTCAAACGTGAACTATCGTCTCCCGTTCGCAAAAGAATATCGCCCCGATGGGCGGGGGCATCGTTCGCTTTCACAAGGGGTGAGTTGCAGAGTGGCTTATGCAGTCTTCGTCAGGTGACTGAAGTTAAGCTTGGTCGAGTGAGGTCAAACTCCGGATGGGTGACCTCGGAGGCCTGACCTTACAACTCACCTCGTCGTCCTTCGGAAGGGACGTTAAACTAGGGGTTCCATGCCTGGATGCGGCATGCACAGTGGGCCTAAATTAGCTTTCAGTAGCTAGAAATCCTGACAAGCCAGCCCACTCAAAAACAAATTGAAAAACAAGAGAAAAACGTGAATGACCCCGCATCGGCCCCGCCTATCCCGGGGTGGGAGGGGGGGTCGGGGCAATAAAATGATAGCTGCATAATTCCGGTGATTCAATTAATACGAACAAAGTCGTATGCCTAAAGAGGGATAAAAAGAAATCCTTACGTATGACAGGTCTGTTTGTTGCTCATGCGTTACCAGAGCAGGTATTAGCTTTCTAGGGTCCAGATCTCTTTGCTTCCAGGCATCTACTGTCTCTTTAGCAATATGTTGCATCAAAACGGGTGAAAATTTGTAAAAAAGCTCATTGTCGCCCTGCAAAAGAAAGAAAGTTTATCTCGAAAAGTTTGTAGCAAAGCAAATGGAACGGAAAGAATTGAAAGATCTAAGTGAATTGTAATTGGTGGAAATAACATTAATAATTTGCGATATGAGGACGATACAGTATTGGTAGCTGAATCTCAAGAGAAATCCAAAAGCTTAAGAGCATTTTTACGAATGAGTAAGAAACAAAGGTTGTCAATCAACTGCAAGAAAACAAAATGCATGGTGGTAGGCAAAAGAGGAAGTCCACTCTGGGAAGTGAAGGTCACTGAATCACTGTTGAGGAAGTAACTAAATTTAACTATTAACGTAGTTTACTCACAGAGGATAGAAAGTGCAATACGGAAATCAGAAGGCGAACTGGCATAGCAGAAAACACATTTATGAAACTTGGGAAAAATAACAAGCAGTGGCAAAATTTTAATGCATGCAAAGAAGAGGGTCTTAAATTGTTATGTTGAGCCAGTCTTGTTCTACGGTAAAGAATGCTGGACTGTTTCGGCACAAATGGAGAGCAAATTAGAGAAAACAGAAATGAGGTTTTACAGAAGACTGATTAAGATACCACGGGTAGATCACATAACCAACTTGGAGGTCTTACAAAAACCTGGAAGAGAGCAGACGATTATGAAAACCACAAGAAAGAGAAATATCGAGTTCTTAGGGCATGTTATATGAGGAAAGAAGGCTTGGAAGTATTAATGCTGACTAGGCGTGTAAATGGGAAGAGAAGTAGAGGGGACAACAATTGACGCATTTTAGAAAGTCTGCACAAATGGATAACAGAAAGGTTGATGAAACAGAAAAATCGCAAGTAGCATAACTAAAGATCCTAAAAACAGCAAGGGACAGAGAGTTGTGAAGGTCTATGGTCGTCGACGTTCATAGAAAATAAGGCAGGTAGAGAGACAGACCTCTCCTAGCCACACAAGCATGCAACCTGTTTCTGTACGCTCATGATTAGAATAAAAACCTCCATTCCCACAAATTGATGTCTAAATATTTTCAAACAATTGGCACCTAGACGATTACTAGAGAAATGCAGAAAAGAACAGAGACGATAAAAATATGATTCTTCGCGAAAATGCTTCTAGCTTGGACTGATACGGTTGACAATGATTAAGCATGGACAAAAAGTTGGTAAAGGTCATAAAAGTCGAGGCAAAACAGATGCAGTGTTAAACTTATGAATATGTAAAAACATCCCATTTAAAAATGTTTGAATATTTTCAAAGTATTGGAATTGAATAAAATGACGATTTCACTTTATCTTTCAATTATTACGTCGTCGTAGTGCGAAAATCGTGTGAAAATCACATACAACAATGATAATGAAAAAGACAAGAACGAAAGTGGAATCTAACTCATCGAGCCACAGATTGAATCATTACTGTAAATATTGTTTTTTGGGTAGTTCTTACAGGCACCGTCGCAACCAGCATACTTTGCACGCATCATCTCTCTTATCGAAGACTATTTTCGTCGACCATGAAAATGGTGATAACAGAGACCACGAAGGCTTTCTTCATGAAGCCTGCCTGTTGCAAAAGCCACATTAAGTCCTACTATAGTTGGCTGAAGTAGCATCATTCAAGCATCAGAGCGCAGAGAAAGGAGGGACTCAGTTGAAGAAAGATAATCTGATTTGATGTATACCTGCTTTCTGAGCACATCTAATGCCGATTTAAAATCATCCTGCTGTATGTGATGACTTATCACTCTCCCATAATCTGCAAACAACAACAAATGATCAGTTTCTACAACGAATAATGTAAAGACTACGCTTGCTCCATGCTTGTTTCCTGAATCCCTTTCCAACAGTTCAAGGAGCCGCAATTCCAACAAATGTTAGATTTGTGGATCCACAAAGTATGGAACATGGATTGATCAAGAAGACCTCAGGAAGCAAACTTGGAAAATTTTACGTAAGAACCCACATATAAGCCGCACTCTTTACGATATTTCGTTCTCCGATTTGTTGGCAATGAGAAAATCACTAGGATGCGGCATCTTTCTAGATAGACTGCAGCTAGAAATTGGTT